>JBAJFE010000005.1:2400000-3600000 GCA_037903355.1 Trichuris trichiura
AATGGATCGCCTTGTGGCACTGCCGCATTTACAGCTACTAAATAAGGGATGCATTTAGACTATAACGTGATTTTCGCAGGAGGCAGACCAGCTCGTTGTGGGCAATCAGATTTCTTTACCCTTTGCTGCTCTGAGGCCTTATCTGGACGCTGCTGTGCATAGCATGGACTTATGCTTAATTTAGTTCTAACGGACGGGACAGAACGGTAACAGTAGTGAAATGTGCTTGGTCAGGCCAAGTTGGTCTGCTCCTTACAAGAGCACCCTTTGAGTCCTTTTATCAAGCATCTGTATATGCAGTCCTGCTTTTTGCAACACGTTTTGACCTATTCTGGATTTTAACCTTTCGAAATTCTGACTTTCAAGTTTTTGAGTGCAACCCCCTATGCTTAATGTTTTCAACTGCGAATCGACAACTGCGTGGTTGAATGAGCGCTTCTTTGACCAAGAGTCTCACTGAGGTAAAAAGCTCGCGTAATAAACTTATTTCAAAAATAACCAACAAATGCACTAACCGATAATAAACAAGGCCTTTTCACATGTCCTGATCGAACGTAAATACGACATTACTGCTAACGTTAAAAGCGATTTTAGTTTATTGCTAATCGCATGAACATAGTTTTACTTAGAACTGAGTAAAACGGAAATGATTCTTCAATAATTAAATTACGGCTGAACATTTGGCTGCCGCAAACGAAGAGGAATTTTCCCGCCGGTCCATTTGGACTAAGTTCGCTCATCGAAACGTTATTTTAACCTACGCGCAACAACACTAAATAAATAACCAATAAAGGCAAAATAAAATTTTGAAGCCTCACCTTTCTTCAAGCTTCAATAGCGGCATCGACTTAGTATTGGGTTGGTTGAATTGCTCGTTGTTTACTCGTTGGTAGGAGGCTTATTTTGATATTTGTAAGCTAAATAACTGCGGATTGCTAACAAACAAATTTTAATTAACAAAGATATTATTTCATCAATCCTTTGAAAGTATATATGAAATCTATCCTTACTGTTCTCAGTTACAGTGGAAATTCACGCCCAAAAATAATCTTACGCTGACATATAGTAACACCTGCAAGTGCGAAGAAATGCTTTTTCATTGCAGGAACACAGCGCGAGGGTAATCCTTACGCTAAGGCTTACCCATCCTGGGATGACGAGAATGCTGTTGAATTTTACAGTCAAATTCCAGATCACCCACAATCACTTGCCCAATCCCATCTGCCCGAAAACCATAACAATGCATATTCAGCGTCTGTTCGCGGAATAGCCAATGCCCCACTTAAGCCGCCGACCGCAGCGGCGAACGAAGCAACAGGATGTTCAGTCAAAGAAGCAAAAGGCGACAAAAGTTCAAGCGAAGACGAAGATGGCACCCAAAGCGCAATGCACATGTTTTCCGTAAATGCACCAGCCGCCAAACGTCAACCATTTGAAGGATCGCCTATGGGCGACGGTGAAGACTCGTCTGGGAAGCCGCTCGCATCAGCGGAAGAAAATACGGATAACAAAACGGGATTTTACAAATGGACTTCATTCAACACATTCAGCCAGCTGCCATCTTCGGAATCTGGTTTCTTTAGTGGCAAGGAAGCCCAAACAGCAGAAAATTCAGCGGATCCGTTCGCACCCGCAAAACCTGAAGATATTTTCAGTTCCGTGCTGACTATGCCAGCCGATCCTTTCGAAGTGGTTGATCCGGAGAAAATTGTCAACGCGGCCAAAGAGGATGCCCAAAGAAGGCTGGCCGAACATGAAGTGACCGACGATATAAACTTTTTTGCCAGTTGCCAACCGACAACTGACCATCAACAGACGTTCGATCCAGCGAACGCAACATTCCAAGACAATTTCGTGCCTTCCATGCATGATCACTCGCCTTCTCCGCCACTTTTCGAAGAAGACGACAGCGAACCGTTGGAACCCTTTTATCCGCCCACCCCGGCTGAAGGATGGAATTTGCATATACGTTATCCCATTAAAAAGAAGCTCGTTGGCGAACGATGCTGGAAACCGGTGCATGTACGGTTGGCCAATCGGAAGGTCGTCCAAATTGCTCACAGCAGTAACGACAAAAGTCCATTTCAAGAATTCGCCCTGCAGCCAACATATTGCTTAACCACCGTGGCGCTTCAGCAGTACGACTCGTTCGGCAAAATACACGCGACAAAGTTGCAACACGTCCTATACAAGGAGCGAGTTGGAATACGACCCGGTCAAATACCGCGTCTTGTCGAAGGTCAATTTACCAAATTGGGCATGCCGTTGGAGCATGCCGCGCAGACTGTGCAACTTGTCAAATTTGGCAGTCTCGATGCCAAAGAACTAAACGCTTTCGTTGCAAGCATCGAAGATGCCCTATTCAAACTTGAGGCGAAACGAGAACAACCAGGTGCCTACAAGCAAGATGAAATTCAAGTACATTGCTACGATGAGTACGTGGCTGACGTCAGCCGTACTGGTTTGGTGAAAAGCCATCGAGCGCGTGTGCGCATCTTTTGCTTAGCCTTCGTCACTGGAATGCCATGGGTAGAAATTGGATTGAACGACCGTCGCCGTCAGGGTTTAGAGGTTGTTCGACGTAAGGATATCATGCCTATGTACACCGAAAGATGGATACGATTCGAAGAATGCGAATTCCACAGTACTGTTGACAAGGAGGCCTACGACAGGGATCAAGTCATCCGCCTTAAACCATTGGACGCATGCTTCGTCGAGGTGTTCCGATTTCGAGTTCGCCCTCCGAAACTTAGGGAATTGCCCTTAAGGATAAGCGCCACCATGAACATAATGGGATCCAAGGTAAGTAAGTTGAGCGCTCGCTTCCTTACAAGCTGCTGATGAATAATTGCAGATTGAAATTCGGATAGAATGTATGGTGGCCGGATTTTGCAGCCGCAAAGCAAGACAAGTACCATGTGAAGATATTCAAATTCGATTCCCTATACCCGAAGCATGGATATATCTATTCCGAGAAGAACGCTATTGGGGATACGGCTCGGTACACGCGAAACTGCGCCGCCCAGGCAAAGTAAAGGTATGTAAACACTACCGTACTCTCAAGTCTCCCAAAGGGATCGCTGAAAGTAACCAACACGCGGACAAAAGAGGGAAATTTCTTGTTTGCATATACCCATCCTTTCGCGATACCATTATGCAAGAGCACATTACTACGTCACAACGATTCAGAAACTTGTTTAAAGACACGAGCCAAAATGTTCTGTTTTCTAATGCTTTCTGAACTTCAACTTACAAAAAAGACTTTTTTCAGGATTAAAAAGTTAAGCTTGCCTATAATAAACTGAGTAGGTTCATTTGCATAGGGAAATTTTTTAAATCGTTGAACAGTTGCCCTTAAGCTTGGCATATATAATGTAAAATTGGCTCTTACCTACATTTGTTCGGCAGAACATTCGTGATCGACTTATGGGCATGGTTCAACCGTTGGATTCCAGTTTAATGGAAGTGGCCATTGGAGACGCAAAATATGAGCACGTCTACAGATCCCTTGTCTGGCGTATACCGCGACTTCCGGAAAAGAGCCATGGTATTAATGCTTGTATACTTCGCCACTGGTTCCGCCTGAAACGTTTGGGCAATTTTAGAAGCTTATAAAACGCATTTATTCAAATGCCGTTTTGAATTAACTTCTTTTGACATGATGCCCGAAGCATTTATACCAACATGCGAAGTTGAATTCACAATGCCAATAGCTACCGTTAGCAATACGGTCATTCGATCCGTTGCGGTTGATCAGCATGAAGACCCGGAGCACGTTGAAAAATGGGTTCGGTACTTGTCAAAATACAGCTATACGGTAGTGTACAGCGGTAAGGTTTGTCGAGAAAGATTTCCTTGGAATTTATAGGTAGAAATAGACTACGTGCAAACTTCCGAACTTCAAATAGACGCCATCACCGATCCGACCATTGTCAATCCCGAGGCAACTTTAGAGAAAGAAGTGGCTGTCCACAAACCCGACATTGACACCAACGTCGCCAAAGAGTTGCACGAAGGGTATAACACGTCGTCTTCTGCTAAGCAACATCTATTAACCATTTTCCCGTTCAGGTACAGAATCAACTTTTCGCCCGCCGAACAAGGACGAAAAGATTCAATTACGACCGAAGAGAATCGCAGTTCTTCAAGCGATGATGACGAAAGCAAAAATGAAAAATCACATTTCCCGCTAGTTCAAATCAACATGGCCGGATATGGTTACTAACCAGTCAACACCGGTCGCATTGCCTGTCTGCACACGGCCACATATTCAAATTTTCATGCTACTCTCAAGTAAGAGCAATAATCAAGAGCCAACTTTCTCTTGGCTTACTTCGCTAATAAAATTCTGTATTACGTATCCACTTGGGGCTGTCGCTATATAAAAAAATTTTCAAATTGTCATAGCTTTTTCCGGATTACAGTGAATAGATATCAGCCAACTGAATGCGGCTTCGGCATTTACAGTGAATCAAAGCGACGTTGCCAGTTTCGTTAGATCAAGTTTACTCATCCAAACAAAGAAGCCTTCTTCCGTCGTTCGCTATACGAATAAGTCGCTTGTTCGGTCGTCTTTTGCTACGGTGTTTCCTGGCTATGGCGTAGAAAGGGGCAAATGCGGCTTTGCACGATGACGTGATTTGTTCTCTGAGCAAAACTGGAAATTTTTCAACGTCGACCGCGTCGAAGAAAATTCGCAAAACCAGACGAACCACCATAGCAACGTATTGGACCGTAATTGGAAAACGACGCCGTCCAAAACGAACGCTCAAATAGCGAAGGATCGAAGCGGCAGCCGAGAACGTTTGCTCTGCATTGTACAAGATTGTCTCGTCCGAATTGAGCGCACAATTGAAGCACATGGATTTTGACCGCCAACGAAGGCAGGCGATCATCTTGCATAGCGCGAAGTACTTAGGATTTGCGTAGTACGAAATTGCTGGCATGGCATTTTCGCAGCAGCTTCTAACTTCCAGAGTTTTCGTGTTGAATTCCACGCCGGACCAAGTTGCCGCTTCAATGGAACCGTCAAAGTTGGTTGTCGTTTTGCGACGATTCGTTTGCAAAGAATAGTTCTTTGAGCCGACAGTCAACACGCTGTAAAATTGAACAGCCCGTTGTCCGCTGCAGCTAACCAAAAAGTAGTCGTCCACGGAGCGAACAAAGAAATCTTCTTCCCGGTTGATGAAACTGAGCGCGTCCAGTTCCATACAGGACAAATAGAAGTTGCAAAGAAAACTGCTGATCACTAAACCTTGAGGTATACCGTCGGCCACGTGGTAGCACTTGCCTCTCCTCTTTACCACAAAACGATTAATGCAAGTGAACAAAGCTTCCATTGCCTAAACATAATTACACAATAATCCTACAAGTAGTAGGCAGCTTCGTACTCTCGCTTTTGTCCAGTGGTTAGCTTCCGCCACTTCCACGACGGTATTTGCCTTCCTTTCAAGCCAATTGGTGTAGAAAGTACCGCTTGAATCTGTGGTTGCCCAATGCTGACTCTTATACTTTACCGCCGAGCTGGAGGTACGACGAACAAAGTAGACTCGTCGAACAGTGAGTGCGTCAGGAGCGTCTTGGAAAAATTTCTCCCTCAATAAAGTAATCAGCTTTTCTCTGTTGATATGGTCAAAGCAAGAGTCCATATCCGTACGGACGAAAAACATGTACGACCTTCTGTCGTTCTGTCGCCAAAATCTGACGAACTGAAGCCAGCGTTCTTCGACCTCTTTCATCCCGTTAACTAAGCTGCCTGCAAAACGGTACGAACGAAATGTGCAAGCCATTTCAAGCGGCTTTTATAAGCGAACCGAGAAGATGAGGTCTTTGGCTCATTATGAATCGCATAATAGCGAGAATAGGCTGCAATGACCAATTGACCGCGGCGACCACGTTCTTTTTCGCATTAATTGAAGTGACTATAGGCCGACATCCGTTCACTTTCGGCAATGGTCGCAAAGTAGCTACCGTACAATAACGGGACATTCTGCTCCAAGTCCTGCATACCCGTTTACCAATGCTACGAAGCTTAAAAATGAATTGCGATGGGCTATAAGCAACTGTTGGCCAACAAGGCGTTTCGAAGAACTTACGTTACATTTTTGGCGGAATTCGGCGAAGGCGTCTTTGCTCAACTTGTTCCATACTGGTTTGCGGTAAAACCGCAGCGTCAAATCGCATATGCCGCCCTTCTGTCCTTCGGTGACGTAGAAGCAAATACGCACTGTAAGTATGAACAAATTGACAAGCCATGAAATGACGCAGTCGAGCAATTTTCGCTCGACGCAGTTGGCAAAATTACACCGTCTGAGCCATGGACATTGGCTAGTCTTCTGGCCAACGGTGAACTGACGTAGGCAAAGCCAGTCTCGACGCCCCAACCTTACCGTACACCATACGAACCTACAAATCAATTTGAGCTTGTTTCCCGCTCCTACAAGGCTGTCGGGCACCAGACGATTGAGCAAACTTTTCAATAGCAACGAGACGTTCTCCAACTTTTCAAATTTGTCCACGAGCTCATTTTCACTCACTTCGCTAAGGTTGGGCGGCAGAGGGCAAAATCTATCGAGCCAACCGCGTACGTAACAACGTCGCACATTGCGCGTCAAAAGCTTTAAGGATGCTTTTAGCATTTCCAAACCGTCGACCACAACTGGCCCAATCGCCTGTTGACTAATATCGATACCGAATATGTTCAACAGCAAATTTTCCATACAGGCAACATTGCTATGAGCGTTCAGGAATGGAGTACGCTTTACGTTGAAGCGTTCGCTGTAGTTGCAAGCGTAGGTAAAGCGACGGGCCGAAAAACGGACGGATTTCAGTTCCCTCAGTTGGCTTACATTCAACCATGACGGCGTTTGCTGAGCGGTGGTTCTACGCTTTCGTCTTCGCCTTCGACGTGTCGAATTCCCTTTATCGCGACGTTGGTCAACCAGCCGAGGAGCGGCCGGTGCTTTACGCCTGTTTGGAAGGAAACGACAAGTTCCGGAACCCGTAGCCAACATATGGAAAGGTTTGCCGCTTAGCTGGACGAGTACGTTGTTCGGCCGAAGGCGGAACAGGGAGCATTCCGTAACAATAAAGCGAAAGCAACTATCGCCAACAAGTCGGAGAAATAGCGGCCAACCGTCGACTTTCGCAAATTCCTTCGACAACAATTCGTGCGGCCAACTTCTCCATCCAAAACTTACGCTAACCGACTTGACCACTTCGTCGTAGCTTTTGCAACAGTTCGACGTCACCTTGGACAATAGCAGTGCCGGCGGTTGCCATCCGCAGGCAATTGTCGATCTCAGAAATTCTCTCGCCTTCTCATCGCAGCAAGAGTGAGGCGATTCGCTCAAAAGATTCTCCAAGCGGACAACGTATGGAAAGACGTCGTTCAACAGATCCATAGCACCTAAATCCAATAACCGAATAGAAGAAAACAACGATCATACACGATTGCGCAGCAGCCAATGGCTTTCCAAGCTCTCGCACTTCAAAGAAAAAGTAGGCAAGCGAAATTTTACTCTGCGACGCGTATGTAAGTGTACTTCGGTCGAGAAAAAAAAGGGCAAAGTTCCACAGGTCAAAAAATAGTTGGTTACAAAGGGAAGTACAATGTAGGCTTCAGCTGAAGGCTAAACAGGGGCAAGGTTCCACATAGGTCACACGCGATAAGTTGTTGCACAGACCAAAGGGAAACAGTGACAAGCAATTGAAAAGGAACGCATAGGCTTAACATTCAACGCGGGTTAAAAAATGCCACAAATGTCCAATCACCTCATCTTGCTTCGGAATTCAACCTTCACGAGTTCGATCTAACTAAAATGAAATTATTAAGTAATCACTCGGTAGCATATTGCTGCTAACAAACAACGACAACATAAAAGCAAAAATTAGTAAGGCGTTTTGGACATACAGGGTCATGCATGGCAACGACATTCAAATTAGTAGCGCTACAGCGCTCCGTAACTAAAAATATTGCTTTTCATTCTTTTCTATGACGTCATGAGCAATCATGTCAAGCCTAGTAACTGTCAACTCGTGACGTCACGTAGGCGAGGTGAAAACTTAACAAATTTTGGGATACTCATTTTTACCTAAGAATTCTACTTTGCCAACAAAGATAGCAAAACAAAAAACGATAATATTAGCGGGCCAGCTTTAGAAAAAACAACTTTTATATTTTTATCACGTGGTTACGGTAAAGCGACAATGTAGGCTTCAGCTTAAAGGTAAAAAAAAAATTATAAAACTGCGCCGGCTTCTTTGTTAGCTTAAGCAGGCAGCGACACAACTACACTTGTGAGGAACCCTTTCCAAGTTGTACAGGTATATAGTAGCTTCTTACAACTTGGCTTATTGCCACTACGTTAACAGGAATGTCAATAGAGTAAGTCTTAGGAACAATGATTGGAAAATAAGCACAACGCAGTTATTGATAACCGGTTGTGAGCGAGTTCTAGTTTGCATTTTCAGACCACACCAACCAAACAATATGCACATACCGTATAGGGGAAAATTGCATGCCTTCGACAATGAAAGTCACCAATGCGAATACCGATCACCTGTAGCGAGACGTGCACCAACGACTAAGGAATCAGATACATCACAAACAGTGGACAAATACAAACTGGCAGAGTTGGTAAAAGAAATACGACCATCACCGGATTAGCTAATTCTACAAGTCATGCATGCATATGCTCAAGCTACAACGAGAACAACGCAATCATCGTTAGGACGACTTGTCCACTTCAAACTGATTTTCTTTGCGATATCCCTAAATTGGATAAGACTTACTCTCTTGCGAATCCAACGATCTGCAAAAGATACATAAATATGTAAACAATGTCGACCAAAAGCTGAGCGGCCGCAAAGACGTAATCTTCTGGCGATATTTCCAATCGTTTCCCGCCTATAACCAACTGCACATCGATGGCCAAGTACTAAACAAAACAATTAAGTATGATCAGACAAGAGACGACAAGTTGATTGTTCATTTTACGATCAAGAAGACAAGCGCTCCGAATCCAGCGTAAACGATCATCAAAATCTGAAAGAAGAAATTTCAAATCAAATTTAAAAATGAACGAAACAAAAGCTCTTACGGGCGTCTTCATGAAAATGGTGAAGATGGCGCACATAATGCCGAATAAGAATAGCACGAGGCCTACAACGCACATGATGCCCATGCAACCGGTGAAGTCATACTGAAAAGAAAAGAAGTCTTATCGAATCAATAAAATGAGCTATGCGATCTTGGCAGCAAACCTTAGTTTGCATAGCAAATAAGGAAACGCCAAGACAAGCCAAAAAGCATATAAGCGCAGCGATTACGACGGATTCGGTATTGTAGAAACTGGCTGTAGTGGCGGCAATGTATCCAAGCGAGAGTGTCTGCAACAAGTAGTTGACAAGAAGAGGCGAAGCGTTTCCAAACAATGATTCACCAAAAAAGCCAAGCATATGACGTTTCCAGGGTAACGTCGTCGAACGTTGGTGCAACAGCCGATTGCGATGTACGTAGCCATGAATACTGCCCTTTAAGTTTTAAAAAAATACTTCGCATAGCCAGAGAACAAATAGCTGAAATTCGTAACGTACAAAGCCATCCAGTGAAGCCATAAATTCTGTCTCACAAACAGTTTCGTTCCGGTGCTGAAGGAGAATATTAACTTGGACGCTTAAAGTTCGAATAAAGTCAAAACTCATACTGGTATGTGAAAAGAGCTACCATTGCCGTGACTACGAGTAGCTGACCAGAAAGAATCAAAAACACCTAAACTGGCAAAAATAGACCTAATTAATTCAAAGTATTCGCTACCTTGCGTATAAAGCCTTGACGAATCGATGTTTCGCTGAATCCGTAACTGTACTTCGGGTTCTCTGGATCATCTCCGGCTGGTTGACTTGCTCCATAGCCGCCCATGTAGTGCCCGCCCATGTCAGGTCTTGGTGGAGGAGGAGGTTGAAAGGGATAACTGCCCTGTCCATAGCCGTAAGGTGCTCCTGCAAAAATTAACGAATGCGTTCGTGAACAATAACCTGCACCTATCGGAGCTATACCTGGCGGTGGAGGTTGCTGCCAGCCGATATTTCCTTGCTGCGGCTGCCCAGGAACGTAGTAGGGATTGTAGGGTGGCTGAGAAGCCATACTTTGCGCGTTTGGCCGAATGGAAACTTCAGAAACCCAAGCTCAACAACCGTAAATAAGTAGCTGTACAAAGCTTGGCACTCAGGTACAAATGAATCATACATCCCAAAAATCGAGTATTAGAAAATTAATCACCGTTAAAATATCCTAAAAATTGCTTTTTCCATTCTTAATGTAATAACAAAAATAGTGGTACAAAGTGAGTCCTCACTTCTTAAAAATTTTTACTATCGCGAGACTTTGTTTGAATGTAGCTGCTATGATTAAGTCAAACTAATTTTTCTTTCTTTGCTCCGTAATTCTGTTATGTTTTTCTCTGCGAGAATTAACGGAATTTTTTTCTACGGGCACATAATAAATGCTTAATTTTTAATTACAGTAAAACCGCGAGTGATTCTCAAGGTGTCAGTTTTTTCCTCCAGTTTATAATTTATTTTTGACTCTTAAAATGTGCATTCACTTGAGTGTCCATAATCAAATGGTTGTCTACGCATCTTCCAAGCAGAAACTTGCTGTCGACGACTTTAAACAAGAATCATAGATTGTAGCGTCAGGAAAAAACACGGATTGCTCTTAACACTATAACTTTAGCTTTTTACCAATCGCTAAAACTGGCGAAACGAGTTTTCTCTACTTTCCGCCCTCAAAAATACAGTAATTAAAAGAATGCAGGCGCATTTTGAAAAGATTCCGGATAGCTTGTTCTACCTCTACTGGCAAACATGCTGAATATCATGTTCTACCCATAGCTAAGCCTAAGTTAAAAGGTAGTTCATATGCTTAGGCCTACGGTTAGCTAAGAGGAGGGAAGAACATGATAGCCGATAAACTTACAGTATGGGAGTGGTGGGCTACAGCTTTTTTGCTGCTGAAAATCCTTTTTTCCGCTTGCCTAAGCCTAAGTGACAATATATGCTTTACGTTTAGGCTTAAGCTTAGGTTCAGACAAAACAGGATGACCAGAATGTTTGCCAGTAATGGCAAAACAAGGCGGGCTGCAATTCTCTAAATACCTACCTGCGTTTCATTAATGGATACTGTTTTTTGGGCCCAATAGTGCAAAAAGCCCGTTCAAACTATAAATAGCTGATTACATTATTTGAACAGTTTACTTGACATTAAAACTTGTACTTCCAACCTAAGCTGGGCGAAGAGCGGTCCTCCATTTCAAAATTTGTCAGTCATTTTAATTTCAACGCAACCGGGAAAGCGGAAATGTATCGAGAGAGAGTTAGGCGCCAAAACGGTCGAATGTTTTATTGCCCGTCCAATAATTCACAATTCACGCGTCGTTGTAAGGAAACCGTAAGGAAATGTTTTTACAACTTGGCTGGTGCTCAATGGGAACGATATTACGAATTTGCATACAATTAAAGCGTAAATTTTTCTACAAAATGCCTAAAAACGAACGCAGGTACAAAAGTTACAGTATCAGGCTTACCTAAGCATACTTTACATTCAAACATGGTTCTTGTTGTCATGCGTGTTCGTTTTATTGGAATATTACCATAATGAGATTATAAAATTCAGTACCTTTTTTTAAAAAAGTGTCTGTCCCAATATTGGCAGAGTTACGAAGGACATTTTTCCAACAAGCAGCCCGCTTATGGTCAACGCCCTCTGCAAATCATAGCTATGCTAAAGAATTGTTCTGTAATAGTACGAAGAAAAATAATAGAATGACTGTGGCTAACGATCATTCAGTTTTTAAAAATAAACGCAATTCAGTTGTTCCAATACCTGTTTGAAGTTAGACTTAGTAGATACATGAGCGTCTTAAGTCTCAATGAATTGCTCTGCAAGGCCCTATATAATATACGGTAAAACGGTATGCACTTTGCTGATCGTTGCTAATGTTTTGTTTAAGCTCGAATATGTGCTTATTAGTATTAATAGTATGGGTTGGCCTTTCAGAATTCACTTCAGCCGAATGAGGTGTACTGCAATCTGTATTACGGTAAAACGCATCCGTTTAAAAATGACTGTTTCCGTCAGTATTGATGAAAAACTCGCAATATTTCATATGATACGAATGTATGAAACGGAGCAGACTTACTTATTATTGCTCCATCTCTCCGAGCAGAGTCAAAATGTACTGGAAAAGTATAACGATGTCCACAAAAAGACATGTAGACGCGAATACATAATCTTCAGCGGACATAGCATATTTTCTGTTGCCCATTATAAGCTGCAGATCAAGAGCAAAGTACTGCAATGACCACATTATAATATTTAAAAACAGCAGGAAAGCAAGTGACCTCACCCCCATTAGAATAATGCAACCTATAGCTGCAAATGCGACGTGCAGTCCCTACAACGTATTCAAATAGTTTTGCAGCACAAAGGTAGAGTTAGCAAAAGTTTTTAAATGTCGCGTTGAGAATTTCGAAGCGCCATAGAAAAAGACAAAAGGAAAACTTTTCCCACCTTCATATTCCAGTAGATTCGCGCTATGATGGCCACGATTCCAAAAACGACCAATGCAATACCAGCTGCAAAAAATGCCCAAGTATACGGCGTCAAATCGCACTGAAATCAATTCTGCAAGTAAACTGTTGCCAAAGATGCCCATGACGCACTTTCGATTGAGTAGCAAACACGGCAACGACGAAACAACAAATGCAGCATGTTATTGCCGCTAGTAGTACAACCTCTGTTTTGTAGTATGCAGCTATAGCACCGGTCATGAAGCTCAAGGAAAGCGTCTGAAATTACAAACGACAAAAATACTGGAATGCATAATGAATTAATGCCAAGTTAATGCGTTAATAGAAGAGAACGTCGGAGAAGAAGAACGACAAAAATGTGCTCTTTTACCACAAGCATCATACACATATAGTTGCAAGGCACTTGACGACGAGGCGCTTCAAAACATGACATGACGAGAATTGTGACAATATAAGTCATCCTAAAATTACATAAAACTCTAATTTTTTTCAAATGCTTTAAGTAAACTGGAGTACAATGCGATGAACACCAAGCCCCGGTTTTCATGGGCAAATTTCTTGACTTCATGGCTGAAACGCAAACCATTGGCTATGACGGAGTGAAAAGTCATCTACATACCTGAATGTGAACAGTGCTATGAAAGCAGCCGCCACGCACAGTTGCAACATCAAAAGCAAGAAAACCTAAACAACACATACACATTTTCATTGGATAAAAAACTTATGTAAATAAATATGCAGCAAAAAAAACATCATAGGGGAAACAGCACTACTCAATGGACGTAAGCTTAATAATTGTGCGAAACATACCTTTCGAATGAATGCCAATCGAACTGACAAATCCGAATACATCAAGATGTTGCTGTCACTGGCGGGATCCTCCATGATTCCCTTTCTGAACGCTTTCTGTTCTCGCAAATTCTGTCCGCCTTCCATCAGTTTACTAATACAAGAGACACCAGCCAAATGTCAGAGTGAAGAGACAAAGTTGCCGAACGCTTAGACGTTCTCCAAGTTAAAGTGTAACTGCGACTTTTAGAACGTTCCTCAACAGCGAGTTTTAAAGCGAATAAGGCGAGACTGATTTAAATCTATCCCGGAAAATAAGCATAAACCACAATTGCATTACAACCAGTGCATTGGGCGCCATGTTGTTCAACAAACTGGTGACAAAAAACGCGCGAACCGTTGACAAATTTAGCCTTAGCGCCACGAGTAGAAATAAACAAAGGAGATTTAAATTACGGTCAAATGAAACCTGAAAACATGCAAAAGCTTGAAACGCAGACGCACTAAGAATACGCAAAGAATTTAAATCTGGAAGTAGTATTTTAAGAAGTTAAGTTATTTTCCGATACTTCAACTCGGAAGATAAATATTTTAGCAGCCAAAATGTTTTTTTCAAATCTTTTTGCTGCTACGGTTCCGTGAAGCTAAACTGCTTGGAAAGCTTTAATACAAGCAGCAAAAAACTAATGAGCTATGAGCTTGCGTGAAGCTTTTCTATTTCAGAGATGATTAGTTTTAAGGCTAAAAACGTAGGCAGAAAGGCATTATATCTTAAATTTGTAAATTGACGATACTGTATTAAGATGCCTAATTAACGGATGGAGTTTCAAAATTCTGCGCCGGCGCTTTCTCGCTAAGGCGGTTCGCTTTTGCCAGCGGCGTTAAATCCAATGCGATTTTCGTCTTTTCGACTTAAGAAAGCACTAAGGCAAACGAAAGTTTGGTGCGGCTTGATTCTGTGCGCTTTGCTTGTCAACATTTTTTACACTTTCCACTTCGCCGAATCGGAAAATAGGGTAAGTTTTCTAGTTTGCAAGCTCGCGCGGAACAAAATCGATGAAATTGGTATCTTGCCTCTTCAGGCCAACGTAGGTGTGCCGGCCCGATCGGCGAACGTACCGCCGCCTCTGCCAACCTGCTTGTTGCACAAGGACACCAAGAACGCCCTTGCAAGGGCTACAACCGAAGCTTGCAAACGTAAAATAATGGTTACTTTCTGTTCACAGGCGAACAGCACCTTTGTCGCTGACCACGGGGACGGCGACTGCCCTTACAACAGTAAGCGTAGAAAAACTTTATCTTGTTCATCTCGCATCTCCTCTAAAAACTTAATTTGGTTGCCGCGCAATGTAAGCAAAAGCTGCAGTCGCTATTCCAGCTGTTTCCTTTCCTCTCGTCGCTCGAATTGTTCGTCCTGAGTCCTTTTTAGCTGCCACGTAATCATACAGTATCCCTTTCTGATTGTCAGGTAAGATTGAGCACTCAGGGGCGTAGTTTTTGCGCAATCTTCGCTTGTAGCGCGCGAATTTTCGTAGTAATCGGTTAAATTTGATGAACGCACTCTCGTAGCCATCGTGTTCAGCGTTGTCTACCGCGAGCATTTAGCAAAATCGGCGCCTTTGGGCTGCTACTCGGACAAGGTTGGCAAGCGCCTGCTGAAGAACTCACTGGCATCTTCGGCAGCCAATTCGGTGGACAGGTGTGTTGACATGTGTTACAATGTAGGCTGGGACGTTGCTGGTGGGTTTTTAAAATTCCATGACGTCAGAGGTTGTAGTACAAACTTCACTAATAGGCGTCGAATACGGCGTGGAGTGTTTCTGCGGAACAACGGAAGAGTTGAGAGCGGGTCGACGTCTCAATCTACGTCGATGCTACGAGTATAAATGTCCGGGCAACAGTTCGCAGTTTTGCGGCGGTTTCAATTCCATTTCAGCCTACTTAACTGGTTACTTAAGTGAGCGCCGCTTTCAGCCGTACTACCAAACAGTACGCGTAATGTCGATGTGCTTAAGAACGCCCCGAAGTGAACGTATTGCAAAATCGAAATGCTCAAAGCGGAAGGTCAGTGAGAAAAGCAAAAATTGCTTTTCTTCTACAGTTCAATGGTCGTGCGGTCAGACAAGTCAAAAGGATGCTCAGAATGATCTATCGTCCAGAGCACATCTATTTAGTGCACGTAGATGAGGTAGCAACTGCACAATGAAAAAGTTGACATACGTACGTACGTACGGACATTCTTCAGCGCCAAGACTATATGTATCGAGAGATGTTGGCGGTTCAACGTTTGGTCAGTGACAATTTCCACGTTACGTCTCGTCGATATCCAACCATATGGGGTGGATCATCTTTGTTGGACATGTTTTTAGCTGTTATGGACGATCTATTGTCATTGTCGTCCAATTGGGATTATATAGTCAATCTCAGCGAATCCGATCTACCGCTAAAATCGGTCGATAAGTTGGCAATCCTTCTGGCCTCATCCAATGGGACCAATTTTCTTAGTCACGCAGCCAATGTTTCCTCCTTTATTATCAAGCAGGGTTTGGATAGGCTGTTTGTGGAATGCGAAAATCGCATGTGGCGACTGGGTACCCGTCGTATGCCAAGACGAGTGCGCTTTCAAGGTGGTTCCGATTGGTTTGTTTTGCATCGAGACTTCGTCCGATTCGTTGTTCGCGAAAAGAGCTCATTGGTCAGTCATCTACGCGAGTGGTTTCGTTACACCCTTCTGCCAGCCGAATCCTTCTTCCATACGGTCCTTCAGAATAGCCGTTTTTGCGCCACCAGTTCAAGCCACAATTTGAGATTCGTCAATTGGAAAAGAACGCTGGGATGCCATTGCCATCAACGCGTCGTCGACTGGTGCAGCTGTAGTCCGCTTGTCTTTCGTCTAGCCGACTCGAAACGCCTTGAAAGCTTCGCCTCAAAGCATCTCAGCTTTTTTGCCCGAAAATTTGACCCGATGATAGATTTGGCCATCATAGAAAAAGTGGAACGTATGCTGCTTGGAAAATCCAAAAGCTTTTCGTCCACCTTCTATTGGCAGAACGACTACCATCATCTCGACCGTTCGAGGTCTTCGTCTTCAACTAAGTTAGTCTTTTTCCGTTACGCCGCGCTGAGGACAATTCAAAAAGCTATGCCAATCTCGTGCCAAAAGCGACCGGTCCGTTGTCAGCCGGACAAAGCGTTGGAAATGACATTGCTTCGACTGCCGTCCGGTTCGGTCGATTTGCTCACATTGATAAGCGGAAATTGCTCTTCCAAACAAGTATTCGCTTGGACTATTGAAAGTCGCTTCCAAAGGCGCCTACTTGATCCGATGCAATTCGGAGAGCACTTCATCAATGTGCAGGTACAATTAAGGACGCTCGCAAATGACTTAACCAAATACGTACGACGTTTGTCAGGTTGGCATGAAGTACGATCTGAAAGAGCGACTCTTCAGAGATTACGTCGGCATATGCGATAAAGGCAGTAAGCCTACCTTAAGGCTTCAGTGGATCAGCAGGAACAATTCGTCGATGGAAGAAAAAAGTACGCTCAACGTCACGTGGTACGATCCGTTGGGCAATGCGGAAGGTAGTTTTGGCAAATACATGTTTAGCTTTCGCCTTCTTTTTCTCGGTATATTTTCTTCGCACTTCCAATTGTTTCAGAACGACAGGTCATTTTGGTGAAGCGGGATGGACCATTGGTGCAGCACGTATCGAAGACATCCGTGACGTCACGGATTGGTAGATGGAAAGTTGCAATAACGAATGCAAATGAGACTGTTCGAGCGGAGATGAGCTTTCCCGTTGTCGATAGGATCAACAACTGGACGTTGTTGACCAGTGAGGAAGTGGAATCGATTTTGGGCGATTTCCATAAGCTTAGTCACGTATGCTTGGAAGGCTACTCGACTCAAACGGAGCCTTTTGTTGACAACGATGAACTTGCGCAATGCCTGTTTGATCTACAGCGGTCGCTGCCCGTTTGCGTTAGCACGAAGTGGAGTTCGCTAACCATGGATCCAACATCCAATTTCGCTCTGTGAAAAAATATATGGTCGGACAGCGTTCACAGTTGGCGCCGCGCATTGTTGTTGATGGCCATCTGTCGATAGTTGTTCATTTTTGAAACGGAACAGTGAAACAACAACTGTTAACGTCTAAATCACTGGCGACCCTTCCCCCTTCTGGATAGGTTCGACGATGATTAATTGGTTACGGTAAGCAGCAGGCCGTCGCGCATACAACGCGGGAAGACGAGACAAAAAGAGAAACAAGTAGAAAAAAACGCGCATCGGCCACAATAATCACGACGACGAGAACGGGACGAAGGGAAACATGACTAAGTATGTTGAAAGAAGCAAAAAAAAACAATGTTGCTGCACTTCCGGCGACACAGAATGCAACTGACCAAAAAAAGAGGCGAACCGAACGAGCGCTCAATGTCAACATGGACGTTGCTGCTCTATTCGGGCAAGCAAGATATAGGCCGGCAGGCCGTCTCTGTCCACGCCGCGCACGTATATGTTCCAAAGAAAAATGGATCATCGATTATTCCTGCAACGAAGGTGCGCAACCCCATTGGTCATCTCTCCAAATTCCACTATCCGAAATGGCGCTCAGCCGAACAGTTGCGGGCAGGTACAGCCCCCGCCGTTGTCGGGAGAACAATCGCAATTCAGCGACTCCACACACATACGCTACGGATGCCAATGAATAAGGCGTTCGTCGGAACGCTACTTCGTTTTCGCGCGCGATCCGTGCATTGCCTTCTGCTTGTACGTTTTTGGCGGCAACGGTGGTGCCTTTGGGCATTCTTGCTCCAGTACAATGCTTTAAAAGAAAGAAAATGGACTTTTAAGTCGCGCGCGCGCGCAACTAATACTACTTTTTTCAAAAAGAGAGCGAAAGGAAACAAAAGCAAATTGCAATTGTAGAATTTACCATTTCGGAGGACGCGGTGGCGCCGCGGTCATCTTCATAACGCCTTTGGGTGGCAAAGGTGGCGGAGAAGAGTTGGCCACTACTTCCGACCGGCTTGAAGTAGTCCCATTGTTGGTCGGCGGCGAACCGTCTGCTGCGCTATTCGCCGAAGCGGAAAGCGCCATGTGGCTACGGTCATCTCGATTTTCGTACTTTGCAGTTTCCACTACGAATGGCAATGGATGAGGTAACGTAGCAAAGCAGGCGTTTCGACTTGAAGAGCAACGCGGTGGTATTTCCGGTGGAACATTATGCAACTGTTGTTGCTGCGGATGAAATGGATTGTCGACAATATGATGGGGCGGCGAAACAGCCAGCGAGGCAGTCGATGGAGAAAAAGGCGAAGGCGGAACGACGGTGGTCGGAACCATAGTCGAGCGAACAGGCGACGATGACGGCGACATTTCAGCGGAAAACCAACAAGTGGGGGCGCCACTGGTTTCAACTACTTTTGCCTCGTTTTGGGGAAAACGGAAATGGGAACTGCTGCTGCCGAAGGGACTGCAACTGGCTGCGCTTCGTGGCAATGTGCGAAACAGGAATACGTTGTTTTGCTGATTTGATTCTTCCAAACAAACCGGCGACGTCTGATGATGGCCAACACTGTTGGTGGTGGTACAACTTCTGTGTCCGCTATTCGCTTTTGCCTGTCTGGGAGGAATTGGAGGCGCCAACGTTGAACACGGCGGCAAGGAAGTATCGTTAATCAGCGACATTGGGTGCGAATGCTTTCGAACGCGCCTTTCCAGACGAAGCGACTGCGACGTTGGTAGGCAACGCAATGAAGGATCCGTAACATCGAGAAGATGTCTTGGCTGTTCTCCTAAAATCAATGAACATCATCCTAATAACATGGCACCCATTAAGATGAAGTTCTTCCCAAATCGTTCGCCGAACTGATCTTTTCACTAAACGACAACGATGTCACTTTCGTTGATTCATTACGTTTACGACGATGAGCAATGCAACCATGCAGGAAGAAAGCGTCCGTATATTTATTTCAAAAAAAAATTCGCAAACTCTTCTGATTCGCTGCCGCTTCAAAGAAGTCAACAAATTGCCTGTTTACGACCATTGGGAAGTAGATGGCGTTAATATCAGCAAAGCTGAGCAATAATTGGAAAATTTGGGACGCCATTGCGAACTTTCGATGAATGCAAAATCCTCAGCGCGTCGACAAATGGCACCCATCGTACACCCAACAGGAAAATGCCCACTAGCTCAAAGCGAAGCGACGACGAGGAATCTACAATTTCCGGTCTGCACTTAAGAAAGGTAAACAAATGCTTTATCGATGCGGTCATTGGTCAAAGAGACTTTCATCCATTGACGCGACAATACCGCCAACCTGTTGCTAGCGCGCAGCGGACGTGAAAAGTAAGAATGAAAGTACGTTCGCCGCCGACAAGCTCGTACGGAAATGGGAGAGGGACGAAAGAAAAATGAACGTTGAAAAAAAAGCGTACGGACGTAGTGATGCCGTATTTCCGGTGGACCGCAGCAAAGCGCGTAACCGGCGTATTCCGTACGAATGTTCCGCTGGCTGGCCGCCACCTCTCCAAACGGAAGTGCAATGAACAACAGCGCCCTTTGTAAGCAACTGTTTACGTACCATCAGAGCAAACAGCGGAAATTGCCCTGTTTTACCGGATGCTACACCGGCAAAATATTGAAGGAGCAATTACAAAATTGGCGACAAATTTCAAATCGCGCCTTAAAAAGGGCGAACACGGCTGAACGAAGATCGACTAAGTAAGTTGAGTTGAGTAAGTTGGGCGCCCACCGGAAATAGATATACGCTATCGTATTACCCAGCAAATCTGCTTCTCATTCTCCGGCCGTCGCTTTGTCATTGATGCAAAATGGCAGCGTACGCCCGTTTCGCGTTACGCGCGTGCGACTTTCATTCATAAAATGTCAATTTTCAACGAGGGAACTTGTCGCGCGCCCATTGCGCAAAGTGACAGAGGCAATAGACTTGTGCATTTTACCTGGATTGATTTCGACAATGGCAAACACGCTGGCTTCCTTGGACGTGGGCGACGCGGGCGCCGTATTGGGCGTACGACGAAGGGGCAACGTTGCAGCGCTGTTTTGACGATCTCGTCTTTAAACGGCAAGAAAATATTATTAGAAAAAACGCCCTTACGGGGGCGGCCTTCCAATGTTGTCTCTTCGCGCGCTTACCCGTAATTGATCAACGGCGTGAACAACAGCGACGGAGCCGTCGAGGGATATTTGTGCCTTGGATGTTGAGGCACCTTTTGAGGCTTTATGCCAGGCGACTTTAGCGTATACTTTCTCAATGGAGCCTTTCGAAACGAAAAGTGACGCAATACAAGTTGACTGCCGTCAATTGGACAACGCTTACAAAGTTGGGCGGCTTGTCGCAGTCCTTCGGCTCAATCTCCATTGATCGACTGTACAGGTAAGCTTCCAAGTCGTTTTTGCTGGAGAAACCTTGTAGCGGGTTGAGAGATTCGAAGAAATGCTAAAATAGAGAAAAACGTAGTCAGCAAGCGACGAATGGGTTGTTTACGGCTAAGCTTAGAAAAAGGTAAAAAGTTACGGAAGCGGGAGAGAGCTGCTTTTACAAAATACTGAATGAACAAAAAGGTTGATCGGTCGGTCATTGATTACCTGGCTGATTGACAAAATGCAACCCATAATGAATGGACGCGAGGTGAATGAGGGCAACAAGAGGCCGTCAACTGCCGATGGACGTAAGAGGATGATGCACTACCGAAAAGACTTCAACGGCGGCCAACAACTGGCTTTCGTCGTCGATCGACAATGGCACCAAGCAACTACTATGCTGCTGTGCATTCAGCGTCATTGACCAAACGGTTATTTTACGCTATTGTTGCCGGCTCGTACGACGAACCAATATGATACACGTTTTCACCCGGATGAATGCACAGACGAAATATAGTGCGAGTGGCTTGACGTGGTCAAAGTGGCTGACTTTCGCCGGGAAACGATGGGCGCTTTTTTATCGGTCGACAACAAGCAGTCACGTCCGCCGGCAGAGCAGAGAGCATTGGCAGCTAACCGCTACGATCACTTGAACACAACTATCTTTTTCTCTCCTCTCTCTCTCTCTCTACGTTTGTGTATGTGTGTGTGTGTGGGTGGGTGGGTGTTCGCAAAGTTTACCCGTTGAACAAAATCAGAAGAAGTAGCAGCAACAGGAGCAGCAGCAGCAGCAATGCAATGGCACAGAGAGGAAGAGAATGCAACACCAGGCGGAAACGGTTGTAAAATGTGAGGCGGCTGCGGAGTAAACGTCGTTGAGAATACTACGAGTTACTACTACTTATTTCTCTCTGACTCTTTTCTCGATGGATAGACGGACGCGTCAATGCTGCAGCCAGGCACAGCGAACAACTGCTGCTAATGGTAGAGAAAGAGAGAGAGAGAGACAAGGAAGACCACCGCTACCACCTCGGGCAAACCAAGTGTCGTTGAGGCCCTCCCTCTATCTATTTCCGCCCGATGGCGCTGCAATGGCAAACTGGAGTGCCAATGAGCCCGCAGCGACGGCATGAATGAAAGCGACATTGCATTGAAGTCCCAAGCACCCGAGGCGTCACCTGACGTGACACATTCAATGCAGACACGGCAAAGAGGCTATCCCATCAGTCTTGTCGGCCTTCCGTTTTTATACAATTGCTTGTGAGGTTTGTAAAGCACCGCCGCTAATCTCTTTTGCGCTTTGTGACGAATGGCGGCCAAGTTGAGCTTCGGCGCCCCACCAACCATCCATCATTGCATGAAGAGAGAGAACGACTTGCGCCCGACAATGTCAAGCCGAAAGGTTCGAATGCTCGCCAGCGTTACGCCAGCCTCGAGCGCCTTTCTTCCGCTGTATGTCCCCGCTTCAATATAGAACAGATGCGCGCGCGAGCGCGCACACACAGCTTATAATATAATACGTACGTTTCCGGCCGAAGAACGTTGGCTGACGAACAGCGGAACGACGGCGGCGGCTCATTGCTTGCACTACGAGAGAGAGCAGCTTCTCACTTTTTGTTGCCAGCTGCCAGCAAGGCACAGAGCTTCAAGAAAAGCCAAGCAGCTTGCGAACAGAGGCACAAATGTGTGACAGCCCAAGACAACTGAGCACAGAGAGAGAGAGAGAACGGAAGAAGAAGTTGAAGAAGAAGAAGACAGGAAAGTGCTCTTTAAATCCGTATACTCTTCGTTCTCCTCCTCCTACTCGTCTTTCGAACTTTTGAGAAAAGGCGTTGGCATACTGCTTTAACTATACCTACTCAATGGATCGTCGCTCGAGGAACTATTTTATATGAAGCCCAACTTGCATTTCTCTACGAAATCAAGTTAGTGTGGATGGTACGATAAAAGGTTAAGCTGAAATTACAGCTTTGATCACTCAATCTGTTTCGTAAAAACTGCAGGCCAAAAGACGTCGGAGCCGCTGCAGCCTATTGGTTATTATTGTATAGCAACGTTTCCAATGGTCTCGCAACTGCAAATGGAAGAGAGGGTCAAAAAGAGGTTGCTTCCAATTGGTCAGACCAATTGGCAACGCTTCGGAGCCAATGGAGCGCCGCGCAAAAGCTGCGCGCCAACGGAGAAGAGGTTGAAAATAAATTCTTCATCGGAGCAGTTGCAAAAGCGCGCAGCGTCACCCACCACCCGCGGAAAAGCATTTTGGGAACACTGAGAACAGACTGAACGGCGGACGAACAAACATTGTTCAACCATTGAAAAGATTGTACGATTTTCCGAAAAAAGTTGCCCTTATTCGAACTGTTCATCCTACCGACTATCGAATTCGCTGTTGCGACGTGGAACGGTTTTTAAAAGGGCCGCTTTGCTACGCCAAAAGAGTGATAAGAAAAATGTGGACTTTCTTTACGAGAACTGAGATATTTTTGAAAAGACGCACCTACTTTGAGCGTACGCGCGCCGAGAGACGTTATTTCAACGTTCAGCCCAACTAAGTGAATGAGCTTCGCATGCACGCACTCTCTGTGCGCGCCTCATTGAGAGTCACCAAAATAAAACAAACGCGCGCTTATTGTCAAACCGGTGGAAAAGAGTAATGAGCATTTTCGCAAGATTTGATACTTTACATTTAATCAATCATATTCAATCATTAGCAAACAAATTAATTAATAATGTCTCATTACAAAGCCTTTGATGAAAGCGTAACAGACGCATTGCTTCATATCAATGGACTAACAACAACGATCTGCTTACGATTCTTACCCGTCAATGGCAATTAAAGAGGCAACAGAAATTAGAATAATAACAGTAATTTCATTGGCAAGTCAAAACATGTGAGTAGTTAGCTCGGGTGCCCGCAATGAGTATTTGCCAAAAAAAGAGTTGTAAAATAAACGCGTAACAATTTGGAATGCCATTAACGCTTCTGCTTGTTACGCAATAGCTACTCGAGGCAGCGAGCGACGACAAAAGCTGAATTGAAACGCCTTCCCAAATAAGGCGCGCCTAAAACTGCGCTGTAACCGCAGTGTGCAAAAAAAACTAAAGTGAAAGACTGCTAACCAATGTTACTTAGAAGGAGTTGAACCCGCCAAGAAAGCGCGCGTAGATTTCTTTTAAAGAAATCGATTGCTTACTTACCCGAATAGTTGGTTCCACAATGAGGCAGTAGGCAACGTCTTGATACATTTGAATTTCGCCTATTATGTCGGCTATTTTTCGACACTTCGCGAAACTGATCAACGTTGGCTTTTCCAAGTCGGCAGTGGACGATTCCGCCTCGCTGCTTTGACTGGACAATGGCATTTTGAGAAAAATCGGATTGCCCTCTTCAAGGAATATAATGTTCGTCAGGTACATACCTACAGTAAGACTTTTTCTAACGCGGCCTAAAAAAAAGAGCAAAAGAAAGGAACAGATTACCGAAGAAAGGAACGCAGGGAGGATTGATTGATCGAAGACGTTCTCTGATTAATTTGTGATGGGCGTCGGAGAGAACTTGCTTCACCTCTTCGAATACCCGCAAAAGCTTTTGGTCGAGCCGCTGAAGAACAAAGAAAAGCGTATACACGCGAAAAAAAGAAGGGAAGCAGCGCATCACCTCCCATGTATGGTAAAGACGATGTATAGCCGACGATTCGAGCACTCCGTATATTTCAATAAGGCCGGTGAAGTTGTTCAACTCCTGGAAGATGCACATAATTTCCAAGATACGATTCATCACGGCAACACGCTCGTTGATGTTGCCGCATTCGACGACGCATTTTTCTAACCAATAAGTGAACTAAGCAAAAAGGGAATATTTTTAAAAAATGGCTTTCGGATGGTGGTTTTCCAATACTTTTGTTGAATGCTGAATGAGCTTCAACAATTGGGGACTTCTTTTGTCTTTGTCCTTTTTCGTCCACGCGGCGCCAACCAATTCAATAGGCTTAACGGCTCGATAGAGATCGAATTCGAGAAGCGTTATTTGTCGAGCTATTTCTATTGGATGAAGCTGAAACAAAGTGAAAACGCTTTTCCCGTCGTAGGAGATCAACGCCGATTGTCTTACGGTCATCAGGTCGTATTCTTCGGGCAGAACTGCCAAGTAGCATTCCAACGGTGGTGGATCGGCCGAAAATTGCAAACCCTTAGGTTCGGGACGCATTTGCTTCTGGAAAATATGTACATACCGGCTACGGTAGCTGAATATACCGAGCTCACCTTTCGATCAATGAATTTTTGCAGCGAGCGAGAACACTTGGACATTGCGTGCACATCTTCAATCCTTTTAAGGAATTGTTCCAAATGGAGCAACAAGTCTGGATCTTGATCGAAATCGTACCAATGACGGTCTATCCATTGTTTAATTACTTTCAGAACGCTGAATGAGCTCACCTATATTGTAAGAGTAAGCCATCGAGACGTACCTTATCCTAACGGGTCGAATATATTCTTTACGCAAGCGTTTGACGCTTTCGCGCAACAAACTATCATTGTCGACTAAGCGGCAAGACGAATCAATGCTGTCGATCAGCGAGGAAGATATTGGCGTCATCGTTGTACCAACGGGACTACTGGCAAGCGATGAACCGCCGCCGGTACCTTCCAAAGGGTCGGGAATGTCAAAACGCTCAATTAACAAATTTAGCAGTTCCGATTGGGTACAGAACGATCGGAATGTGGTTAGGAAAGTTCGCACAAACTTTGTATCCGGATAGCTGCAGACAAATAAGACGTTGTAAAGATGCTTGACAAAAAAAAATTATGTCCGCCTACATGTGATAGGTAAGTCGCTCGATCAGTTTAGTCAAAGTTGCGCCCCTTACAACTGGAATGCCACTGCTTGACGTATAGTCTTCCAAGACAATATTTTCGTCGCTGTCAGGTTCGGCAAACCTATGAAAATAAACGTGCAAACAGCGAGCATTGGAGTAAATTTAAAAAAACAAAGATTCCCTAAGTAAGACGACCTCTGCGCTTTGTTACGCACCTGTACTGTTCGACGGAAGGAAGAAGAAGCGGTATCCGTTTTTGTTCTTCCAAACAGGAAGCCAACATGCGTTCCAACATGCTTCTAGTTTGCAGCATTAACAGAGCTGCCATCCACGTGGACTTCTCTTCGGCGCTTTGCGCCAAAAGCACAGTGGAATTCTGACTGTCGCGCTGACGAATTTCAAACATATACTTTAGATCTGAAACAAGAAATAGTATGAACAAACTATAACCGGATATACGCAACAAAAACATCGTACCGTCAGCATCGTCGTGTTCAAGAACTTCAATTTTGCGCGTAAGATAGAACTCCTTCAAGCGATACTCGGAGCCAGGTCCTACGCTGCGTCTAGACGGCGACGGCTTGCAAAAAACAATAACACCATCAAAGAGAAAAACGAATCGCTCGGTTGTTTTGTGCGCTCTGGTACGCGGGGTGTCTAAACGCAAAAGATCAGCGCCCGGCGAAAAAAAATGCACAAAACTCACCCGAAGAACTTAGAATGCTATTCGTCAGCTTTTGGAATACGCATTTTTTCAGTTTTCCCTCTTAAAATAAACTTAAGCTGAAAATCTACGCGTCAACGGACTCAATTACGCGAAGGAAAAAAAGCATTTCGAATGAGTGTACCTTATTTCTCCTTAACAGTATGACATGTACCTGCAAATCATTAAGCTGACAGTCAAGGTAATGATAAGACTACGAATATTCAAATTTCCATTCGCAGAGCAAGGCAAATTGAATTGTTTTGCGTATTTTGTCAAGAAAAACATGAAAATTACCCAGAATGAACATTACGCAGTTGCAGCCAATGTTTTTGTCGTCCCAACCGTCGACGGATTTTCGCAGTTCGAGCAGTTTCATCGATGTAAACCTGTTCGACTCGCCCGGAATGAAGCGCAAATCGAAGCAGCTGAACGAAAAGTTAAAAGTTGAATGGGACGCGTCGAGCAGGAGACTAACTGCTCACTTTCCGCTTTTTGCCTTTGACAGAGAGGCGCACTTAAATTCCAAACGACTTTTCAAAGGCATCAGTAGACTTTCGGTTTGCACCAAGTCGTACTTGTCCTCGTCGCAAGAAGCGAGTTTGATTAACACCTAAAGTGACGCTTCGGTTAGGGCAATGGATAATAAATCGAATGGATTACCGGCAAAAATTCAAAGTATTTTAAACAATGATAAACCGGGCGGAGAAGTAGTTTCGGAAGCAAATGCTTAACGGCCAGGTAATAACCATTGCCTTGAGCCTGAAAAGTGATGTAATAGCCCGAAAAGAAGAGAAAAGATAACATATATCGAACTTCCAAGTGCTGAACAACTGTCGGTTGCCTAAGGGCGTTATCGAGGACTTCTTGACATCTCGGATTCAATACGTCATTCATATACTTTTCATAAACCTCAAATTCGGCACCCTAAAAAAGCACAGCGTTATAAAAGCAGGAAAACAAGATAAGAACAATGATTAACCTCAGCCATCTCCAGGAAACAGTTGCCTATGAAGGGCACATCCGGATCGCGATACATTTCCACAGTGTCTTCCAGAAAGCTCAAGAACTTTGATGTACATTCATAAATGTCCGATATATTGCTGAATATGGCGTCTAAGTCGACTTCCTCGGCGAATTCCATCATTGAACGCCGAAAGACCAGAATGATCATGTTAACTTCGCGTAGGAACTGAGTTTCATGATGAACGAGATCCTTGACTGTTTGTTCATAACTTATAGAGCCAATTTTACTGGCAACTAGATCTTCAGCGTTGAATGAGATAATGGGCAATTCGTCGTCATGGTAAAAGAGATCCATTAGCACCTTTGGAAAAAAAGGGAAATTTCCCATTTTACAACAAGCAAAGCAATCAAGGCGCTTACGTTATCGGCACGCATGGCCACCTTAAGGTCCTGCAGCGTGATTTCATTGCGTCGAATGTTTTTCACATAATTGCCAGTTAACTGAGCATAGTTATTCGATGACTAAGCATCCTACGCAATATTTCAACATTCTTACTTTAAGTATATCGGCCGCTATGTACTCGAGTACAGAAGAAATGAAAAGGGTGACTTGAGAATCGACTTTGTAGCCAAGACATTCCTTAACAAGAAATGTACATGCAACAGGCAAAACATGAATCCAACGGGAGCACTAACCCTTAACAGTAGATGAACTCGCTGCAAAGGGAAGATGGCTGACCGATCGCGGTGACGCCGATGGCTTTTGACCAGCACTTCCTGAGCCTCCTTGACAGCCCAAGCATTCAAAGGAGCTGGAAACGTTTTGGAAATGTGCTGCTCGACGTCGGCAGTTGAATGGGGCCTTTTGGCTGCCACGTCCAGCAGTAGACGAATAATCAACTCTTCGACATGATCCAGAGCTTCTCGTTGAATACCAAAGCCGGGATGAACGTCCTGAGTAACCCTGTACAGCGACTCGGCAAAAACGCCGCGCCATGCGCTTTTTACGCAGTCCGCCGAGTTTTGCCGGTTTGATGGTTCATTTGCATCGCACATTTCATTTCCGCAGCAAAATCAACTCGCTCTAAACTACCCTGGGCGATGGATAAAAACGCCCGCCAGGAACTGGCAAACTAAATTCTACAGTATGATCTATATGATAACTATGTACTAATGCAACGATCATTCTCAAATTTTCCCATCTAAAATTCGGTAGACGCAGGCGATTGCCATGGCCTTCCATACTGTGCCAATAAGCATTTAAAATCGTTTAACAAGGTTTATTTTGCCAGCTTAGGATAAGACAAAAAACGCTGGGAGGTTAAACAAGAGATCTTACGTTATAAATGCGCATTGAATGCTATAAATTTTGAAACTGCACTTATACTTCCATTGAATCAAGCGATCTGGTCAGGAAAGATGCTTGAAGGAAAAACGTTTTTCTTAGATACCGAAAAATAAATACATTTAGTTATTATGTGCAAGCATTCCGCCATCCAATAAATGAAATCCTGTTCGCTGATTTTATTCAAAGTGAGTTCATGCTGGCAGTGATTGGCATTTCGGGTTGCTGTATGGTTTTCAGGTTTGTTTTTGGATGTTGGCCGTTTACTGAATGAATTGGACGATGCCTTTACCCGAGGTTTCTAGTTAGTTTTAAAACAAATAACCAAAAGAGTTAGACAGCTTTTAAAATGGCAACTTTTGCTATTTTTAAAATTTTAATCGGTGCAAAAAACCTTATTTACATTAATAAAAACCGTATTGTACAACCTTTTACTTTTTAGCGGCAAAACTACTTTTAAATGTTATGCAAAATAAAACTCAAATCCGAAACAAGCATAACACTAACCTGATTGGCATTAATTATACGGTATTTAGATTTAACTTTAGCACGAAAACTCCCTGTGGTTCTAGAAGTTCCTAATTTTGCTAACATATTCATAAATTCCATATTAAAAAACAGTGCCGGGAAATGTTAAGGCGAGATGAAAATTCAACAAACGATTTCGCGTCAGTAAACGCGGCGGCAACAAAACGCCTTATAAATTTTTTACGTTTACATGACACACTCTCTGTGATTGTTTTGTTTTTGAGCCAGAATGCTTGAAGATTTTTGTTGAACTGATATCCTTTCCATTTGAAGGCCTTTCTCCGTGAACTGCTTTCGCAGTCTTTCGAGAGCTTTTGCTCGTCATTACTGACGAAGTGCACTCGCTATTTCACACTCGTTTTTCAGTTAGTTCTACAACAGCTAAAGGGGACGTGTCGAATATACGTACGCACAGATTTCACGCCATCTGCATAGCCTTTAGCAACACGATAAAAGGCTTATGTGCGTTAAGAGTAGATAGGAGGGAAACTCTTTATTTCTAAACTCAAAGGATATTTCGAAAAAGTGCGGAAAATAAAACTGGAATTCCAAAAATCCGTGTTGAGAACCTGAGCACTTTTTAGACTACGGTATTGCAATTTACTTATCAAACTGAATGCTGTCGCAGCATGGCAGTCCACTTTTTTTTTACATTTACATATTCATAATGAAGTTTCTTTATTACGGAGTGAATGTCCCGTTATATGTACAATAAACTTTAATTGCCGGTGATTACAGTTTATTTTACGTATAACAGGACATTCATTATGCAATAAAGAAACTCCATTATGAAAACTTACAATCCCGTACCAAGACATCTTATCTTCAACTTACATATATTCAGCTAAAAAAATGCATTGGATATTCTTGGTGGCAAGTCTTTCACTATCACCAAAATTTTCAATAGGAAAAAAAGCTTATCTGCGCCAACACAAGTTGAACGACAAAGCTGTTATTTTCAAATGGAGAGAACAGTTCAAAAAGCCGTAGAAAATAAAGTTGAAACTCTAAAACTCACTTTGAGAACCTGAAAGCCATTAGGATTACGGTATCGCAGTTGACTTACAAAACGAAACGCCTTCGTATCATGGCAGTCCATGTATTTTATTCACATATTCACAAAGCCGTGATAAGGTTAAGTGAAAATTTTAAAACAAGCCGCCGCATGAACCGAAATGCGATCGCCTTAAGAAACAGTTTTGCCGAGTGGCAGTCGCGCGAGAGCGTCGAAACTTTCAAAGAACGGCGCGCAATGGCGAAAAGCGTCAGCCAAACGGTTAGAGCAACGTCAGCAATGAACACGGAAAATTTTACACTTTTTTGAAGCACCATCTGAGCCGAACATTTGAGGTAACAACGTGGCCACTGATCCGTTGAGCCAAAAAAGGCATCCCGGCTTTCCGACTGCAAAGCGGATACGAAAGTAGTTATCCCTTTTGGCGTTGCGCGCAATTTCATCTTTGATCGCTTAGCCAGGACGCGATTACCCGCTGTAGTAGGCTAGAGTAGAATGACGAAGCCAAGGTGCAGGCACCATGTAGAAGAATCCAATACTGCAGGTCGGAAAGGCCTATTTAGGAAAAGCAGAGAAATCGACGCCAACCCGTACGTTCCTTAGCCTCCGTATCCGCGGGCATTTTGGGACTCCATTTAGATTTTGTTGGACCGTTGGCATTTGACGTCCTACTTCCTTTTCGAAATGACGGTAGCTTACAGTTCATCTGTTGACGACTGCTGATACTTTCAACCAAAGTTGGAATAGCGCTTGTTGACGAAAGATGCCGTTTGACGCAAAGACCGGGATGCTGTAGCGCTTCAACGCTGCTGGGTCGAGTTAGCTTTTGCTTTAGTCTTCTCATAGACAAACGGGCTTTGACGTGGTGAACGAATATCTTCGGTTTTATCGGTGCGGTCAAGTTCAACGCTGCCAAAATGGCCACATCGAATACCTCCTTCAAATTGACTTGCGTCAATGCCGAGCATTCTATGTATTGCACCGCGTTGATCTTCTTAGCTACATGCTGGGCTTCCGATGGGCTCACTGGCGCCTCATGAAAACGGTTCAGGTCAACTAACACTTGTATATTTGTGCGCAAGTCGCACTGAGTACCAACAAGGACCACCGGCGCTCGAGGACAATAGCGCCTCACTTCGGGAAGCCATCGTTGCTGCACATTGCTGAACGAAGCTGGGCAGACAACGCTAAAGCATAACAATAGCACGTGGCTGTTTGGATAGCATAAATGGCGCAACGTATCGAAGTCTTCCTATTAAAAAAAGAAATACGTAACAGTTGCAACTAGAAAAGTCGCGAAAACATAAGTTCCCCTTTAGAAAGCTAAGACGCTTAACAACAGCAATAAATTTACCGGAACCACAATCGGATCAGCGTATAATGCACTAAACATACTGTATCATTACTGATCCAATTTTCAAGTTCGATTATTTGAAAAGAAAATGACCTGCGAATCGATAAGTTTTTACCTACAGTATGACGAAATAAAATTTTAAAAAATGAAACTCTCCCGTTATCTTCAACTTTCAGCTGGTCACATACGGTGATAGTAAACTTAGCAGAGCCGAAATGTTGAAATAACCAACGGTTTGCGTGAAAGTTACGCAAAAAATGGCAGTCTGCTTCAACATAGCTGAAGTAGCAAAAACCAGCTGCGATTGCAAACTATTCATCAAACCGCGCAGACTCGATCAGGAAACGAATAGAAAACGAAAAACTCGTTTGCTTTCGAGCAGCAACAGTTAACGGTAATACGATTACTCTCAAAGGATACATAAAATAACATGAAAAAAGTCACTACTGTCTTAGCGCAGTTGTTTGCCGCTTTTTGAAAACAGCCATTGGTAAGACTGTGTAAATACCAAGATTGCCTGCCTATTCTACCGTCAGCGTTTAGTTGCTATGGAATGCAGCTCGGCATCTAAAAGCTCACTTTTTCGTATGGACAAAAAGGGACATTCGCGAAAAGAGAAACCGGTTCGTTCCAACATTGACGCAACGTCAAAAACCTCTCTTCCAAAGCTGTGGAAACGAAAGCGAGAAAAAAAACAGAGAAAACTTTTGAAGTAAACGCAAGCTTTGAACGTAAACGAAGTGATCCAAACGGCCTGTAGCATTAGGCAACGCAAAGTTTAACGCCCACTCTGACTCGCTAGAAAACGAATATGTATTAGAGCTGTTTGCTTTTTTCAAAATTAGTCAATATTGAAATTTAAGCAATCAAGTCATTTCCTATTGCAAAATGCTCGCGCGTTCTGTCATCAATAAAGGGGAGCATAAATCGATTTGTTGTTTCAACTAACTTTACTTGGCAAACACTTGACGGAAGGCGGCTTTAACAAACGCGGCTGACTCAACTGTGCAGGTGTCACTTTGAAGAGAGAGAAAAGCTCTACGTGGGCGGTGCGTTCCAAGTCGTCAAAGTCTGATCGAGTGAATAACAGTCGATTAACACGAAGTGCGGAAAAATGTAAACACTGCTACAATGCTGCGTTACGTACGAGAAAAGAATACCTGCGCGCACGGATGCCGCGCACATTTACGAATAACAGAAACCGGTGCGCATTCTTAGACTTGATCAATTCGCAGCGCACCTCGACAAGCGAAACATTTTAACATGCGTTCTCATATTGCTCCACATACTAGGAGCAAGTATGCCAAGAATTTAGACACGCCGCGCGCGCATCTTATGGAGTCAACGAATACGTACACAGCTGTATTCCCTTATCGAAACTGCTTTGCGGATTTTAGATTTTTACAAATTTTGGAATACGTACGGGCACGTAACGGGATATTGACAACAGGACTATAGTGGAAACGGGAAATTCGCTTCCTGCGTGCATCCCTTAGGCACGCAATGCTAAGGCAACCTTAAGAAACACCTTAAATAATTTGTAGCGCTTTATCACTCGGAAGTTTTCTCTTAGCTTGCTAAACGTCTAAGTATGGAAGGAACCTTTCAATTTCAATTTAATAATAACCAAGTAGGGTCTCCTTACGGACAGGGTTGCTTTTTGGTGGATGTTTTTCTAAAAATGTTTTCCGCCAGAGACAGCCTATGTCTTACAAGTCTCTACTTTATATTAATGAACTGTCCAATGTCGCGAAGCGTCTTATTTGGTCACGTGCGGAATAATTCACTTGTGATGTCATAGCTCGAAGCTAAAAAAAGCTACGTACTTTTTGGAGCAGCCCGCATTAGGCAATGTCAACCTTCCCCTGTCGTTTTGCCTTTACGAGCAATTTTACAATCCATCATTTGCACGGAATCAAAAAAGTACTGCATTCGCCGGCAACAATCGCTTCGCCATGACGGGACGCCAATGACGATGGACCAGTTACTATGGTCACGTGTCCCTTGTCGCGAAGCAATCGCAGTTGCGATTCTCTGCTTTTTTTCAAAAAAAAACCCTAATCGGTCATTGAACATTAACACAACGCTAAATGTGCCAATCCCTATTTTAGGCTGCGCGACAGGGTATCAAGCGAGTGAAGCCAAAAAAAAGCGAACGCGACCAAGAATCAACGCGCATAATCGCTGGCTAACAATCAGCTAAAATGGCAGCACCAAAAATGGTATGATTAAAATGGGGATCGCTGATGACATTACCTTTACTCTCATACAAATATGATAACGTGACTGTTCTGTCATACGATCAATAAAAGCCCAACGTTATCCGCATGTTATATATGTATATATAGCATGTAGACAACGTTGGGCTTTTTTGTTCTGAGTTAAGCATGCTTCAGTCTAAATCGATATCCTCGAACGCATCCTCGTCAATCTTGCGTAACAGATATCTGAGACATCGATTCCCATCGATCGTCTGCCGACCATTTGAACCATCAAAGGCGCGGGGCAATGATCGGAAGAGATAAAAATGGCAAGCGACACAAAAGCGTCAATTGGCCAGACGATGACCACGAAAAGCAGCAAAGCGGCATCTGGTCCACTGGATTACTTATAGTCGCATAAAGCGCGTGATTCGACTGGATTATTGAACCTATTGAAGGGACTTTCAGCAAGGCTTATCGACCGCTAGCCATGTCAATAAGGCTCGTGAAAGTGACCCAAGCTAATTGAACCATCCCCGATGGCAACAGCGATGGACATCTGCTGGTAACACGATTGATCCTGGACATTTATCCTCCGAAGAGAGAGCCTACAGCATTGGCGCTACAATGAAACGAAAACAATCGTGGATGTGCAGAAAACAAGCAACGGACTCGCGCTGCGTCAACAACAAACCTTCCATGCCCATAAATGGCATAGACATAATGACACAGACTACTGCTGGAGTAATGCGGTACGCCGGCGTGGGCAATTGGAAGAACTAATGACCTCAAAGGCGGCGTAACGTCCACGCGCTCTACGGCCGTAAACAAAACGCCCATTTTTGGTCACGGAAACGACAACTTAATTACTCCCTTTCGACGTCAGCCGGCTGGGGATGCTGCCAAATAAAGACGACGGAATCGAAAACGCTTACCTGGCCAGCCGTGTCGCATAGCTGCAAACGTATGGGTCGATCGTTCACTGTGACCAAAACTGAAAGTAGATAAGACGCTGGGTCAGACGACTGCATATGAGCGCTTTTTAAAAAATGGACATAGCGGCCCGCCGAATGCCTTCGCGGCAACAACTTGTCAAGTCGAAGCAAGCAAGAAAGGCAAACAATATCAACAACTCCATTGCACGAGCGTGCGCGCGCGCGCGCAACGTGTCAAAATAGGAATTGAACGTGCTTTACTAACTTACCCGAATAGTTGTCGAACGCGGTGGGCACATATTCTTGCGGATAACCGTTGGTAGTATAGCTTACTATGAGGCTGGTCTTGCCAACTGCACCGTCGCCAACTAATACGCATTTTATAGGTCTGCCGGCACCGCCACCACCATCTTCCGAACTGAGCGTCGGTGAGGCGCAGTAGGAACCCAATTTTTCTACCATTCGGCCGCCTTAGTTGACAAACAACGACTCAACGGACGACCAACCGACCCTTTGCTCGTTTTGCTCGTACAAAGCGGTCGTTGAGACTAAAGACGCTGTCACCGAAAGGGGGTTGAGTTTCCGGGACCGGCCACGCGTCGTAATTGACCAATCACTGTCAACTATTGGACAACAACATTAGCGACACCAACTTGGGGACCTGCAATAAAGAACGAACGAAAGAACGAGAACAGTGGCGAGTGCGTCGAGCGCGCTTGCCGCCGCAGTCTGGTTTCGCGTTGACGGAGGAGCGTACTACTACTACTACTACTACAACGGACCGACCGGCACACAAAGTGTGTGCCATCGGTACTTATCTGTAGGTCAACATGGAACGACAATGGTCACCGTGACCGCCTGTCGAGCAGTCTGCGAAGGTCACTGCGCCGCATGGGATTTTCAACAGGCGTTTCGTCGTCTTATTGGAGAGCATTGCGCAGTTCGTTTCTCTTAACGCTGTTGCGTCTAAAGGCTTTTTCCCAAAAGAAGGAACAAACAATTCCAAAATGAATATTGCGACCATAGAAAGAGGGGATCAATGACGCGTAAATAAACGACCCATTGAATCCCGAGTAGCCGTCGCGTTGGGAGATTAATGGACGGCCGGTTGGAAGTGAGCATGCGCGCGCGCGCAGGGCTAACCGATCAACGCGCATTGATATTCTTACGCACAGACAGAGGAGCACAGAGAGAAGAAGGAGAGAATGAAACGTCATGGAAAAGCTGTTTCTAATTTTTCACCGGCCAAAGGTACTCGGCGGTCGACAGGATTCCTTGAACGCGGCTGTCGGCTAACAGCAGTGGCGGCCAATCGTCTCACTGCAAACAGGGGGGAGCAAAGGGTGCGTTGATATATCACTGATGGCGCCATTTGCCGCATTTTCATGGTCGCTTGCGCCATCCGATCGTTTCGCCGGATTTAAAATCCCCAATTTCACCGACAAGCGGCGACCTTTCGAACTTGAAAGTTTACACGTCCGCCCACAACTTCTCCGAATGGACAAACGAGGTAACGGCTTGAAGCATTGTTTGGGAAAGAAGGTACTAAAGAAAAGAAGAAGAGGTTGAGCGGAGTGATCTGCTCATTGACAGCATTTGGAGTTGGTCAGTCGCTTGAGGAAATCAGTATCAATAGATCATCTTAATGCAGGAAGTGGTAACTGCATTCTTTTTCGCAACAACTGAAGTACAATACTTTGCAGCGCAAATGAGTTTACCGCGCTAATAGCGCCACTTAACCACTAATAATCAGAAGACTTCAATTCTTTAAAATTTCTAAACGGCTTGAATGGTTAGTCACGTCATAAGGGATTCAACAAGGCAATATGAGCGCTAACAGTTCGGTCAAATTTGTTTCAAATGCGTACGAATACCAAGAAGGCGGGATTACGCGGGGGACGCCAACATTAAAGTTGGAAAACCGCTTAGCCGACGTATCTTTTTGGGTAAAGTTATATTTTCAATAGAAACAGATTAATTCGCGCGTGCGCGCGCAAGCAGAGACTACTGCAATTTTTTTCCTACCTAATACTAGTTCGTTTCAGCGAAACGGGGTTGGCAACTTTTGATATTTCAATTACGCGGAATACGTCAAACCGGCCTCACGAACAACCCGCCAAGCGCATGTTCGCTTTTCAAAGGTAACTACGGCAGTTAACTAAAAGAACGCGCTGCCAATCACTTCATAACTGCCAACTACGTGCCTTAGCCGTCCTTGTCGCAGTGACATCTTAATTACGAGATAATACGCCTTCAACGGGCAACTAATCGCCCCGAGCTGATGGATTTGATTCTCGCGTGCCTTAGCGGGAAGCAACAACGATACTATGCGACGTATCTTGCTAGCGGAGAGTAGAAATTTAAAAAAAAAGAGAAAAAGAGAATTTGCTTTGCTTAGCCGCGCAGCATCAAAGCAACTGGCTCAAAAGCCTATAGATAGAGCCTTTGTTCAAGAGAGCACTTTTCTTTGACGACCTACGCAACAGCTACGGCCGTACGGAAAGAAACTGTTAAACGCCGGCGCCAAATGAAGCAGACACCATTGATCGTGATCAAGTGGACACTTGTCTTCAAAAAAAACGCTCATTGAATGAAAGCGGGAATCTTATGTACTTTTACTTCAACGGGGACGCAATAATTTTACATTGAACTTTCGCCAACTGCGCGCGAGCGCGATATATGTACAGCAAACGGCCGTAGGATTGGCACTGGTCGCTTAACGTCCGTTCAAAGTTGACGTTTCACCCGCTGTTTCGCAGCGGTTAGTACGTTGACGAACGGGGTACTCTCAAAGAGAAGTGGAATGAAGCACCAGTTGTGCCACCCCTTTCCAGTTCAACGGCGGACGAACAGAGCGAGACTTGCGCCGTATGTCATTTCGAGGTCGAATGCCTGCTGTTCTGCCGCATTCGTTGATTAATCAACTATTAATGACAAGCATATTGGGTTAAAATCATTTCGCTCGAATAACTTTTCAATTTATGAGAAAATAATTCCCACGCACGCCTTCTGCCGCTGCTCAAAAGTCGAATGCGTCATGTTGAGTGGTCAAAAGGGGTTACATTTTTAAACTGATGCTCAGGTTGTTTTAAACCGTACCCCTTCCTAGCTTGAATAGCTCACTAACTTGCATGCTTCGTATGAGCGCAACGGTATACTACTTTTCAGCGGGTACATACAGTTGCCAGATGCAAATTAGAACGCTATGAAGGCTTCGGAAAAAGACAAATGCGTATACGCTGTCTAACAGACGCGCAGCGCGAAGAATACGTAATTTGAAAGCCAAATAAGTACATCTGCAATGCCTAAAGCAGTCGGATGGCAGCAACGAGCGACTGTAATTAATATTGAAAAAGACCCAAAGGATTTACCTTCCAAAGGCTTTCAACCGATGCGCAGCTCAGTAAAGCGATCGCTTCGACAAAACATGGCGCCATTTTCTTCGTCTTCATTTATAGCGGAATGTGATGACGTCGATGCTTGATTTACCGTCGTTCAATCCCATCCAAAGCGTAATGAGCACGAACAACGAAGAACATTCGTGGTCTACGCAACGCTACTTTCGCACGACCATCTGTCAACAAACTTTTTTAGTTCGTTAAATTGAGAGATGAAAAATCGACGTTAATTCTTACCACGCGAACAGCCGAACTAAAGAGACAAAACTAATAGTGAAATTTCGTCCGCCCAACCAATACAATACCGTTGGCATTGATTCACAATTGACTTACGCCCATTGGCAAAATAGCTTTCATTCTTCATTCATATAAGAGAGATACATTACGTAAGCAACTGAAAAGCTCGGCGTAGGCGTGAAAAACTTCGCATCAACAAATGGAATAATCGATATCACCGCTTGTGGGCACAACTTGGACTTGTAGCTTATCGATCGGTCATTGAAACCATTTGAGCATTAATAAGTTGCATCCAATTGGTATACTCAACTCAAAGATGGCATTGTCGGACCGTCCGCATTCCTTAGATAAATTCGTAGAAAGTGCCCTTGAAGAAAGGATAAAAAATAGGAGTGAATTTGAACGCGAGCCAATCGCTCTTCCTTTCAAGCCGAAACGTCCTTTTCGCCTGTCCATTTAGAGAGGGAAAGTTACTTCAAAAAGCGCACGTGCCAATGCTATTTTCGAGACGAGCGCCAGCGCGCAACGCGGGTTCAAGGAACCTTATGAACATTCGACTGACATTGAACAACGAACAAAAAAGGACAACAAAATTTTCAATGCCCCAACTTCACCGGACATTGCATGAAGGTTTTACGAACCGCTAACGCTGACATTGATTTAAAGCGCCAATAAGCTTATTTACTGGCTTTATACCCATTTGTACGCTCACAAAAGCTTTTACGTCAACGGAGAGATTTTTAGTCCAATGAATCAAAAGCACGTTAGCTGAAGGTTCAACGCATTATCTTAACAAAGGCGAAGACGTGCCTTATAAAATATGCAAAACTGATACTATTGTTATCTGCAATGGAGCAGCATAGCTAATCAAGAGTTTGTAAAGCAAAAAAAGCTTTTACCTCAAGTTTCATAACGTCCACTGCTTTCCTCCTTCCGCCGCGCAGACGCAGTCCCTATAACAGATCGTCGGACCAGCAGATTCCGCGTAAAAGCGTTTACAAAACTTTCCTTACGAGACGACGCTATTTGAATAGCAATCTTTAAAAAGAATTGACTAATTTCACTTTCCGCATCGTCGGTACGTTGGTCTGTCCGAAAGGCCATTCGAAGCACCACGTTTTTTTGCAAATTTTTTTGTTTCACTTAAAGGAGAGGTTAGATTCTTGGCAAGCGTCCAAGAATGCCCGTGCAGGCCTACTTTATCAATATACGAAAATCTGCTATGATAACAAAAAAACGATAAGCGGCAGTGTTCAACCAAACAGAAATCGCGAATGGCAAACATTTATGTCCATACTTCAAAGCTAATTCTGCTTGACGCTTTTCGTTGCAACTTCGGTTGTAGCAACGAGTTGGAAACTGTTTACAAATAAGGCAGCTTAGTCTATTTGAACTCAAAACCCAACTTGGCGTTGTCAGTACACTTGTTTTGCGTGTGGGAATAAGTTTCCAGCGCCGAGTATGTCAAAAAATTATTACAAATTTAATTGGCTCCTTCCGCGTGCATATACGTAGCAAGGTGGCGCAGCTTTCTCTTCGGAGCAAAAATTCAAACCACAATGCTGTTGCAGGAGGAAGACAGCCGTTTGCACCTGCAACAATATACGTCCTGAAAAATAAAAAGTTGGTCGCCCACATTGGGCGGCTAACGAATGAACGCTGTCTTTTCAAAAGTCACTGCGATAATGCTTATCTCAACGATAGCGTTTTTAAATGTTTGAACGCGCTTGAAGACAAGCTGTTCGCGGCAATTGTCATTGGAGAATGTCACGTCGTCTTACCTTTTACATTTGCAGCTTTCCGCTTCGGGATAACGGTAGTTGCGAATAACATCGTCCGCTCCGTCGTCGCAGTCGTCCAAAGTGACCATTCTATTGATTCTTTTGTCGTAGTTACATACGACCGTCCGCCATCGCGTAAACGGATACTCGATGACACCAACCTAAAAATGGTCCCAGGCTGCCTTTAGAGTGCAAACGAATTTGCCTCAAGCGACCTCGTAGGTCAGGCAGGAGCCGTAGCAGGCAAACGTGCTAATTGCTCCCCTGCATGATCTGCCGTTCATGTCCGTTTTGGAAACTGTAAAATTGTACACCCTTAGGGCGCATGGAGGCAGCTGGCTGTCCAGGTCGGCCACGAAATTTATGCTAGCTGATACAGTTGTCAAGTAGATAAAGGTCCAATAGTAACGCATGACTGAGATTCGTTGCTTTGGCTGTATGACAACGAGTTTTGCCGGCCATAGCCATTAAAACCGGTCTAGTCGTTCTCATGATTTCTTATCCTTCTAAGGCGAGCGGTATTTCTCAGTTAACGGCCAATCGTTTCGGTCGATTCTTCAGGCAGACGTAATCTTCTCTAGCTTTTATTTTCCATCTGTCGGTTGTACAAGGCACACGCAACGTCCGCTTCCAATAAGATTAAAAATAAGTCTTCTCTGCTTTACCTGATAAAATTTTACTTTAATCGCTAAAGCGTTCATGGACGGAACGTTGAGAAAAGCAAATACGGAAAGTAGATTATGGAAAGTTGGTGATGTTACGTTGTTGAACGTTTGACGAAGAATCTTTCGGGCATGGGATCAGCTTTCGCGGTCGCTTACTCTTGCGAAGATTCAGCAACTGACGAACCAAGTTGGGAGAGTATGACATCAAACGACGTCGCGTCAATCTAACCATACATTCAATATCGAAGGACAAACAGCTGAAAAAAGCTTACTTAAGCGTTCTCCTCTCTTCGTGTCGCAATTACCTCTCGCAGCGACAAGTGACCGCCTCGTGATAGCGGTAAAGCTGCACTTCGGGATCGATGCCTTCATCGCAGTTAGTTAGAAAGGTTGTTCGTTGCCGAACTCTACCAAAGTCGCATTGCGAATACTTAAAAATGGACGAGCCGGGATGAGCGAAGTCGCCAATCTGGAAAAGCAAGGGAACATTTCCATACGCAACTGTAAGCGTAATGTTGAAAAAAAGACAAAATACCTCGTACGACTCGCAAGTGCCAAAGCAAGCGGTCGTCTTGATCTCTTGAGCGCAACTCTTGCCATGTTCGTCCGTTACGGTGGCATTGAAAACGTAAAGTCCGAGTCCGCAGCGAGACAACGGAAAATGGGAGCGCTTCGCCTCGCAGCAGTGGATATTTTGGAGAAGCGACAAAATGAGAGGCAGTAAACGAAAATGGCCATTAGGAATGGCATGTAGGAACTCTGAAAATGGCACTATGAGCACACGTGTGTGCTTTTTCTTAATAATGTCGTCATTCTTTGACCCTTAGGATGCTCACTTCCATCTTACCGATAAAAAGTTTGCAAAACTTTCTTCGTGTACTGTTAGCCTGCTTAGGTCTAATGACTAGCTTGGTGGTCGCCATGAAATGCAATACTTCGAACGTTTTGCCGAAGTGAGCATCTTAGCGAGATGGCCAACGCGTAAGTGAATGCAAACGTTTTTTCATTCAACGGACCACCCGATAAAATGCTGTTCGTGTTTGAATAGCGCGGCAACGGCAGTGCACTTTCCGGGTCGACCTTCGACTTACCCAGTAAGCCTTGGAAGGCACAAATACCGGTCGAGATGAGCGTCATCGTGCCGGCAAGACATCTTTCAAAGTCGAAGCAAAATTTCAAGATGCCATTAGACAGCCTAATAAAACAACTGATTTCTAACGTAAAGAAAGAAAACTATACAGGGAAAGCGAAGCGCCGGGAATAGTTCTCCGAAGAAAAGAATCAATTAAGTTCTTTTGATATCCAAAAGGACAATTGCGTAACTTGTTGAACTTTTTTACGCGGAAACTTCGAAACTAGCTCAGTTCGGCCAATCGATGAATAGTAACCTTTGGTCCCGCTCTGTTGAACGCCCAATTTTCCGATAAAAAACACACTAACACGTTGGTCCTTTGCCAGGTTATCATCTTAAAAAACAAGCTGAACTGCTGCAGCGTGTAAGGGCAACCACCATTCGTCTTTTCGCAAATATACCATCCTGCGCGATTACTGTGTTTTTTCTTCCTTCTGCTACAACTATTTTATCGACTGTTTTTCAAATAAACGTTGCCCATAAATATCATCAACATGCAGTAACATGGCAGCTTTGTCCACCCTTAAGAATTATAGCTCTCTCATCTTAGTTATGTACAATGCTTATTTTAAATGCTTACAGAGCTTCCGAAACTCAATCTGTTCTATCAGCTTGAAATGTAGCTTATGACCAACCAAGTATATATACAGTAGAGCCTCCAAAGTTGACCACCTCCCTAAGTTGACCGAATTTTGACCAGTTGATTTCTTCACACGTTAGCTGAGCCACTTACACCCACAGCCTCCTATGTTGACCAGTTTTCCCCGGTCCCTTGGGTGGTCAACTTATGGAGATTTTACTGTATATATATATATATATATATATATATCACGAATGGAGAATATATAGAATATGAAAACATGATGTTTTTGTACGGGAGTGTGAGTTTTCATATTGAAAAATGTCATATTGACTACACATAATTTCACCGCTGAAGACGGGTCGCGAAAGAACCCGAAAGCTCCGGAAGAAGTGTTAAGATCTCTTTGTTATTTTCACAACGGGAGACAATCCGTAATAAAGACATTTTTCAATATATAGAATATGGAGAATATATATCGAATATATATCACGAATATATATATATATATATACAGTTGAACCTCCAAAGTTGACCACCTCTATATGGTGACCACCTTCTAAGTTGACCGAACTTTGACCAGTTGGTTTGTCCGCACATTAATAAGCGCAAGGACAACTTCCCTAAGTGGGAAGTTGAGCACCTCCTTAAGTGGGAAGTTGACCAGTCTGTTGAGTGGACAACTTACGGTGGTTCAACTATATATATATATATATATATATAGTTGAACCACCGTAGGTTGGTGTATATATACGTGTAAAAGTATTCTCTGCAAACGAATGCCGTCCAACTCATCAGCTTTAAGTTGAAAAATGGAAAACCTGCAGTGCGCTTTTCCCACAGCGTTAAAACCAGCATACTTTTCTGAACAATGAGCATAAAAAAGACTTTCTATTAGTAGATAAAAAATAAAAAGATGACATAGTAATAAAATAAAAACATTATTTTCGTTAAACATTTCAACATTGGCCTCATAGTCGACCGTTTCTTTGCGCTGAGAATGTTCCAGCGAGAAAAGCGAGTGCATTAATAGCATTTCCCGCAGAGAAGAAAATTGAACTTTTTGCATCGCCGAACAGGTTAGCCAAGTTGTCAAATTTTCACGGAAAGTAAAAGCGTCAAGAAATGACGTCTGTCAGTTGACAAGGATTTCTAGATTCCTTTTCTGGAAAAACGACGACAATCCCCAAAGTTGAAAGCGCACATTTCATGTCCGACCACCTTTTGAGAAGAATGCCTTCTCGCGCTAATGTACTAACATTAGGCGCCGTCAAAAAACTTAAGGGACCTTTCGGTGCCCATTTTCAATTTTTTAAAGCTCAGCAAACAGGCGCCAAACGGCCATCCCGAATGGACCATTTCGCAGCGCCCATTGTACCGAACAGTAACGGTAACATTTTCGCTTGTCTGAGATATATGTCAACGTAGAATCATCCGTGTCAACGCCTACTAACATTCTGTCACAAATGTCAATGATGAACAGAAAAATGACGATACTGTCAGCAGCGATCTGACGTTGATGCCGCGTCACTTACAAAATTGACAACAGCGCGGTGCACACGACTACCTTAAATGGGCAACAAGTGAGCAAAGGATAATCGCCACCAAAATGGTAAGTCGTCCTCTATTTATCTTCTTATTTTCTTATGACTGCCAATACGTTCAAACACTTATTACGTCTTACGCGGAGACAATGAGGTTTCTTTCCTTAGAGTGCGGCTCATTAAGACAACAGAACTAGTGCTTAGAAAGCTATTATAAAAAAAGTTCAAATCAATAGCGTGCTCTTAGAGCAATAATTTCGCAGGGAAATTAACCCTACTTTAAATCAGCAAAGTAAGATGTGTACGCTATATCAAATCGTAAGGTAACATCGTGCGATAAGCTGCTGAAACTCGTTTTCTCACTTTTTTCCATTTCTCTAAGTTTTACGCGTAAGCCTAAGTGTTTACTACTCCACCGAAGAATCACAGCCTGACTCATAGGTGAGATGGATCAATGGAAGGACGATAACGTGGTCTCGGTTAGCAACCGTTCAACTTTATGCTTCTAGCGACCGTAGCGTAATCCTGTGTGTTCTGGTGACAAAATTGGCAAACCGGCCGTCCGTATTAGTTTTCCTGCATTCATAAATGAGAGTAACCAGGTGCTGACAAGTCCGCAGAAAACATTAGCCCAAACGTAAGTGACCAGAGTCCAGCCGGCCGTCCATCGTATTCGCCTGTATTGCGGCAGGTGGAGGCCAGCCGCAACGTGGAGCTCTCATTGTCCATTACGACCCGTTGGACTGAAAACGGTTGAATGCCGACCTTGCGCACCCTTTTGGAAATTAGGTTATTAAATAATCGACGGATATTTACTTCCCTTGTCGCATCTGCCCTACAGGAAGCTACCCAAATTGGACCAGCTAGAGAGCAGTGCCATTTGTTACGCGGATTTCAGTTTAGCAAGAAATTTGCATATATCCAGCTTTTTACGCTCCCTCTTTTACTACAATGTTCCATCGAGTGCTGGTCGAGTTTTATCAATTACTTCCCCGCCAAGTGGGACTGCTTTGCGTGATTAATTACTTCCGCTCAGCTTTCCTTAAGGACGCGCTTTACAGCCCATTTGGGTTGTAGGCTGTTACGACATACGTAATTCCAAATAGGGTCGTCATCTTTTGAGAAATACCAACAGCATCAGTGGGTTCTTTATGCTTTGCCATGGGGAAACAATTTACCAGAAGCAGACGATTACAGTCGTCGGAACTGTAAGATGTAACGAGGCCAAGGACCAACTCTGCGTGCCCCCACAGGCTGTTCTGGAATGCCTTTGAAGTAAGCGTGCCGATGGAACGCGGGGGACCATTGCAAAGACGCCTACACTGGCCTGAGGCTTTCTTAACGGCGCTTCTTATAAGGACGCAGCGTTAATAAATTTCCCATTGGATGCTCCGGAATTCCAATTGCTTTGGACACTTTTGTGCCGTTGAAAAGAGATAGGACAATTGCCAATTGAGCCGACTTGCGCGTAAAACAATTTGTTGCCTTTCCGCCTGGAACTTTATTTTTTTGCGCGCGATCGCCTTGCAGCATATCGGTAAAGCGATTCCTACTTGTGCAGCTGTCTCTTTTGGACAAACAATCTGATAGTGCTGTAAACGGGACGAAATTCGATCCATCCCTCTCAAACGCATCAGCGTCCCGCAACGCATTCACCTTCTGATTGAACCAGTGGACGAGTCGCATATAAGTGGACATCTTCTTGCAAGCGAACCAAATTGGTAAGTCTATCCTTCGCTGATAAAGCAAATGAACGTACTAACCTCTCGAAGAACTCGAAAATTAGGTCCTCTATGCACAATGGCATTGCCGGCCATGTTCTCTCAGGATGAGAAGACGCTCTAAGCTATTGTTCGGATAACAGGCGTCGTGCAGTCGATCAGGTTTACGCTTTTGACCTTTCTAAAGTCAAGAGATTTCGAGAAGCCGCTTGTACTGCTCCTCCAAAGTGATGACACCTGTAGGGTGCCCTCCCCCATCTGCAGGACTAAACAAAGAGCGCTGAACTGCACATGTCGCGTCAGTCTCTTTATAGTTAGCAAAGGACGGAATCTCTGGCATTGGGGTAATACAATAAGCCATATATAGCTAGGAGTCGACATGGGCGTGCTTTGTAGAACCTATTTAAAGTTAAGCGAACTTCCAATGCTACATACATTGTTATAAGAGCTAAAGTCAGCAAAGATGTTTTCTTTAAAGCTTCGGCTTTGGCGGGTCGATTGATGGGTCGGTGGAAAGAACGCCTTTTAAGGACTGAATCCGAGAAAATACCGAACTGAACAGAAGCCATCTTTATCCATTTTAGTGGGCAAAAAACGCCTATTATCAACAAAAAACCAACTTCGGTTAGGAAGTTTAAAGACGGTTAGGAACAATACAATTCACTTTTTGACAGCGCTATTAAAACCTTACTTTTTGCACTAATTGCGGTGCGGCTGGGCAAGTTCAGTCCAAACTATTAATAGGATATACGTATCTGCAATGGTGATCGCCGATAGATTCTCACGCGTACGCGACGCGCGAAAAGAGGCGGTTGATTTGGTCGTTTCAAGGCTGCTTTGAAAAATTTGTACGCCAATAAAAAAAGACAAGCAGATGTCGTCAAAATGACAAATCTTAAAGTCTACGTGTCAAGGACTACTTAGAGTACCGCTTTGCCGGCCGTTTCTGTTACCTGTTTAATTACAAATGGATTTTCGAAGCGAGGTTGATTAGCATTTTTAAAATTGTCCCCCACGTCGCTTGGGAGCTCTAAACCATGCAAGGTCGGCAGATCATTCGAAATTACAAAGAAGCAAGTTCGACACGTGAGCGACGGAAGGTCAGAAGCGTTCCTCATTCTCTTCCACTCTTCCTCTAAGCATTCATGGCCGCTCTGAGAGAAAAGAGAAAATTATGAAAGCAAGTTAAAGCTTACACTACAAACGTTACTAGGGAAAGTTTCTCCTTCGAAGGAAGTCAAAGAAAAGCTGCTAAGCCGATCGATAAAAAACTTTCCCAAAATTAGGTGACGCAGTGCAAGTACTATTATCACCCAAAAAGGAAGGAGAAGCGTCACTGAGCTTAGCGCTTTCTGCATTAAAAATCGTAGTATATTAAATTTCATTTTAACCGCCCACGTAGCACCCGTTCGTTTTAGCTAAGCTTTTACCGTCAGACGAGCAAGCGCATTTCGCGTTCAGCGTCAAAAACGTCAGATGAGCTCTGCGCCTATCAGTTCGAGTGTCAGTGACGTTCGGCAAAGAATTATCCCGTTCGCGTACAGCCCAATTTAGTCGTTGCAACAAAAGTGCTTCCACCATTGTACCGAGCAACTGTCAATCGATAATCGCAACGCAAGTCAAGAAAAGGTTACACTAATAAAATTTAAACCAACTCAACTCTTCAAGGGTCCGCAAAGAAGCAACTACAAGAGCAAAGCTTTCGCTAATCACACAGCGTCATACGGACTTTTCAGTTTGAAGAACCTAAAAACCTTAAACAATAGAAAAGGCCTATTTAGCGTAAACAATAAATAGTCGTTCATAAAAGACAGATCAGTTTTCAATTGCTTCAAAATAGAATGGCAGCTTTATTCATCGTTATTCTCCATTTCCGCTTAATTATGCAAAATCTGTGTGGGACAACGGCAATGGAGAAATATGGGCTGGAAAAAGTGAACTGGACCTTCACCTTTCTCGTCGGAACCGTAAATGCAATTCCCTATTGATAATACAGCCCGAGATGGTTTACTAACGTTCGATGGGCATTCATGGACAACTTATGATGTTTTATACCAGCCGATTGATGGCAATCTTCGTAATAAGTTCGTCACACGCCCTTGAACCGCAGACAAGGGAGGGAACGTGTGAGCGCTCATGTGTACCTGTCCATTCAGGAGCAAAACTCCACCCAGAGGAAAGTTCAGTACATACGCTCATGGAAGCCATTACCGCCTTGCAGATTTTCCCTCAACTTTTCCCTACGAGCAAGAGGGTAAAGCAACTATAGTAGCGCAACTGCGAACTTCAGGTTTTGACTAGATATAATTTTATGCAAATACGCCCTATACGAACTTTAGTCGACGAAGCAGCAGGAGCTATTTATCATTGCTGACATATACTCTTCTGCACCTCTTCGATGAGTGTTAAAGTTGAATTACTTAGGCATTTCCATAGTTGCGAATGAAATGCTTTCTGCCTATTCCAACGTCTCCTTTGCATTATTCATATCATTCTTTCCTAATCGCAACACGTATGTTGGATTCATCAGTTAAAGGAATCAAATCTTCAATACGCGGCATATGGCGGTTCAACGTTAGCGACGCAACTCCCAAACACGGAAGTATTAATTCAAAAAAAATTCCGCCTGCTAACCACCGTGGAGATTTCAAAAAATTTTTTGTCCCAAATTAACTATAATTGTGCATATTCCTACGGTAGCATTTTCAACTTTTCCATACGTCACTATTATTAGCCATTTTAAACGAAGGTGCCGAAGTGACGAGATAGCGTAGCCTTCGTTGCTTATCAATTTCGTCAGCGTAACCTGAAGCGACACGTTCCGTAGACCAACCCGCGAACGTTATATCCGAAATCGTGCGAAGTTCAACAGGTGCTCACCTATCTGATTTCAGCGATGCTTTGCCACTCATTTTACCAACACGCTTTTGCAAAGCAGAAAATGAACGCTTCCATTTTGGAAGGATGGAATTTTGACACTTCATTTCGCGATAAGCTGCGAGAAATCAACTCTGCGTTCATCGCTGCGTTTTCATTTTAAGAACTTAAATTTGCATACAAGCTGACATGCTGGGACGAATGCTAGACTCGAAGACTAAGAAGAGGCGCGTACGCCCGCGCGAATAGTTGAGCTAAGCGCGCGACATATGGTCCATCCAACAAAGCTGGCGGGCGAATGAGTTAGCCGATGTTAAAAGGACAAAACTAGAAGAGGGCCATTTGTTTGGCACCGCTTTTGCAAAACGAACTGGACAACGGCTAATGCTCACTGATCCGTCCAACTTCGATTGAATAAAACCTTATGCGGAACGGAAAAACAGCGCGCGTGCAGGCGGACGGATTACAACTGTGCAAATCCGTCTGCAAAGCACTCAGAAGTCCCACATTGTACTTATCAATAGTGGACAGGTGCGACTCCTCCTCCGTTCCATTACGATGATGGGCAGAAGCAACCAGGCGTACTGACACTATGAGTGACAAGTCACTGTCGCAGCTGCATAGCAACACGCTGCTCAACCTACCGCGCTTGTGAACGACAGGTTTTCCTAAACTAACGTTCAGATAGGCGCTATTCAATACCACATGTGCCTGTCAGACCTTCGTGCGCGATAGGACGTTGGTTGCTCAGATAAGCTGTGATCGCATTCTGCCATGATTTATCAGCGCTAATAACTGTCAGTTGGACGGACGATGCAAATAGTCTTCTCATAGTTGACCCTTAGTTCGTCCCCTTTCGGTGGGTCACATACTCTATCGTCAACGGGATGTGTGCATATCCAAACTTTCCGCGTCATTGTCAGCTCTCGTCACTTACCAATCTTTTGCGATTAGCCATTTGATAATTGCTTGGCAACCCTGTCGACTAAGAACTGTCATGTCCATTGACGGTCACGGATCCAATGACTTCACGTCATATACAGAATTGACACGCTTGACGTTGGCACCTGCCGACCAACGCCCTCCCGCTGAGAGCATTATTCATTAAGAGCCTTAGCTCTGTTCCGCTCGTGCGCATCCCGTTGGATGAATATTCGTTCTCTAAGGCGCGCCTGCGGTAGTGTTCGCTTTCTTGCTAAATTATAGACTTGTTCTCATTTGTAGGTTGTTGCAAGCAATGTCTCAAGTCAAATGCTCCGAAGTTTTGTGTAACGACTTCGGTTTGCCCAGATGTAGACAAGTTGCCTGGCTTCCCGCCACCTGCGATGCCGCCGCCAACTATTCCTTCAATGGCAACTCGTTGAGCAGAGATATTTTGGTAAGTCAGCTTGAAGAGTCCAAACGAGAGGGTGACCCCATGTCCAAAGTGTTAAAAACGACTACGCGCGCGCCAGTACGCGCGACCAATGCTGTCACTCTTTTCAACGAGCTCGGATGAAATTGGCGCCTGTTGGATTCCGAAATTCTTAGCGACTCAATTAGCCGATCCATTTCCTTCGGGAACCGTTAGCTAAGCAGCTCGGCTGAAGAAGACGAAGGAGCAAATTGATTTTGATCAACTTCACAATGATGCCCGGTTGGCTGTTTTGCTTACGCCTATTGGAGGCCAATGCCGACAGGGAATTACTACCCTTTCGACAGATATGGTCAGTTAGCTAACTGCATACGCCGCCAACAGCATTTAACCTAAAGATATATATACTGGCGAGCAATGAGCAAGTGCATCGGAGTGACCCCTCTCTCGGGGTTGCGCGCTTCCAATGGGAGGCAATAGCATCGTGCTAATTGAATTAGGCTCAACTGCAGCCTTTTCGTCAGCAAATGCCTGTGATCACTTTCTCTTTGTTGCAGCAGTTGTGGACTCCTCTTGGTCGGATATTCTCTGTTTCCAATCAGCATTGCCCAACGGCAGCGCCTGTTCTTGTTCGTCCCCAACCCTGGGGACCATCTATTCTCAGCCGGATGGGTTCTCTACCCACTGAGCCATCTATTATGCAAGATACAAGATCTACACCAGCTCTTCTCAGGTAAGCATTTATCATTTTTAGTGTTCATTCTTCTTCCCGCGCTGAGGGAGGTCAGCATTCCGCCGATTTGACACTTCGACCTGTTCATTGCCGAGCCAGCTATCTGCCGCTATTGGCACTCTTAGTTAGCTAGCCAAATTTGACCGCCTGGTCGAGGTCTTTTCCTTCATTTCCCATCTGTTGGCCAACGGCCGCTTCGAGGAGGTCACCTTGGCAAAGGAAAGTGTCCACGCCTTATCGCGTACGCCCTTCTCCTCACGGGTCGTTTACCGCGCGATGGCATAATCTACGTAAAAATGAGCCTGGAATTTCCGGCACCATCTATCCCCCCATTGTACCGGTTGACGAATCGTATTTTCCGGTCCACTTTGCCCAGCTGCCAAGGCGAAAGTGTTTATGCTGAGACCGGTCGACTGGAATACCGATGAGCAGCGGGAATGCACCGAAGGAATGACGACTTTTCGACTCTACATTTCCCTTAGGCGACTACGCCGCTTTCCGTTCCCGCCAACTGAGAATGCACGTAGAAAAAATCGCGTGCTAGGGGAGTAATTTTTTGAAAAAAAGTATCCGCCTTAAAGGGAATGCGGTATTAGCTGACGTCAGAATAACTTGTTTACTCGTAACAGTAGCTACTGGATGCAGGCTAAAGCTTCTAGAAAGTTAACATAATATTCTTATGTACTCTACTACTTACCATTACTATAACGACTTGAAGTCCCGTCTACTTACGATAAAATAAATAAGGTCGAATCGCTGTGCTTAGGCAGAGTCTTATTTTTGCATATTTTTGAAAACAGACCCCTCGAAGCAAGTTGACGTAAAAAAACGCCTTAACGCTCGGCGGTTAGCGAAGCGACTCCAAGCGGCAACAATTGTAGTTTATCACCGTTGGATCAGAATCCCGAAATTATTACAAGCAGCGGCTCTAATGAAGTCGCAGTTGGTTAAGTTTGAAGGCGTTTTGCAATTGAGCCCGAATGACGCCCCATTGGAATCCTCCTTTCCGATCGCGCGATACGAAGGCGCAATAGCGACTATTTCAATAATAGCCCATAAAGGGTGAATTACGACTTTTCCACCGCATCATTTGCGATCGTTTTAAAGGAACGTAAACTAATAAGGCGAAAAATAATTCTTGACGACGAACGCTGAGCACAGACCTAAGCGGCAACTGTTCATAACTTAAAATACACCATAGAAGATGAAATAGAAAGCGCCATCCTTCCTTGCTTCCTCGCTCTCTTCGAATGACATAGCTTTGAAGAATAGTCATTTTTTCGTCACGATCAAGGTGGAATCTGATTGGAGAACAAATGGAATATTCGTCTAGTTTTTTGACGCCTTGTTTCAAAAGAGTAGAACAATTGTTCACACGAAGTTTACGTTGAACGCGAAAACAAATCGACTCCTTGTTGCCGTTACGTCACGACGAAAAAGGAATTCCGCTTTTCAAAAGAAAACTTCAATTGACGACTTGGGCATAGGCTAAAAAAGGATCCCGAATGGAAGGATGAGAGTATTTCAAGCTTTGTGGGCTGCCTGCTGACTTGCTTTATGACGAGCTGTTTGGCCAAGCGTAGGCGGGTCGAGCAACAGCTTTGTGGAGCAACGTAGGCACAACCAGCCGGCTTGCTGACCACAATGGACGACCAGTTGGTCTGCTCCATCTTGCCGCTACGTCAGTAAAGTCAGTTGGCGTTTTGGCTCAGCCACCGTATCCGGCGCATGTCCAAGCACCAACGTAGGCTCGTCGATCATGGCCGCTACGCCGGTGGGTAGGAAGTTTGGTGTTGCAAAACACACCGTCTACGAGCGTTCAGCCGTCTGCAAGCAACACGGCATCATCATCGCCAACTGTTGTCATTTCGTGTTGCGATTCAGAGCGAAAGTTTAAACGGCACAACTACACGTGTCGGACGAGCTCCGGACCGATGCCGTCGTTTAATCGCCATCCTGGACAACGTCATCATAGGTATCATCATTATCCCATCGGTTTGGGTCGTGGCACCCCAAAAAGCAAGCTAAAACATTGCGCCACTCCCGCTGAGACAAGATGAAGCGTTCCGCTTGCATCAGCATAAGCGAAGATGAATTTGTCGTTTTTCGCATTCCATGCTTCGACGACATTACGCAGCAAGAACAGTATCTCGCCGAATTGGGCTCTACGCAATCAGAGTAAGTAGGTTCCATAAGAGAGTAGAAAGAGCCAACATAGTCTTTTCTACTCGCTCCGAACTACCAATGTGTTCTTCCTTCCCTTTGGAGGACATTGATTTCGGCGGCTTTCGCTCATTGAACTTTTCCAAATTCGGTGACGAATCAAGTTGACCATTTTGCCCCGGCTTAAGGTTGTCGCCTTATATTGATCATTTCATTTAATTTCATTCGCCAGTTGCATTTCGTTACTGTTCCTCAAACTCTATCTGCCGCTTTCTCACTCTTCGTTCGAACATTCTCCCCAGTTTGGAATCTCTTCATTCAAAGCAATGGATCGTCGACTGCTTATGACGTCCCGGCGGGGCACAATGTAGCTTCTGAGTGCAGGAATAAAATGTTATCTCGCCACTTAAGGAATGCCTTTCTTTTCTTTAGGCCTTCCAAACTGCCAACACCGTCAAGAAGCGGTGAACAATTGCCCAGGAGGTCGACTAAACGACGATCGACCACCACCACCACCGTTACCACCGGTCATTTGCATCGTCACGATCCGGAGCCCAGTACGGTTGGATGTAGGTTCAAATTTTCCAAAGCCGTCAAGGAATACCCTCCACCTTTGCCACCGCTTTTGTCTCGTCAGCTGAGCAACGGAAATAATCGTCGAGAAGGAACCAGCAAGGTAAGCCAAACATATGCAGACTTCTTTTACTAGCTATTAGTCGTTACGGGAATCCTTGGGCGGATAGATTATGGGACATTTAATTAAAACGAAATAAAATAGTCCATAAGACCAATAGGAGTGACCGGAGCGTGTTCCCTGGTGCCAGCTTGTGCTCCCAGCCGACCAATCGATTCGAGCAAGTTGGAACAGGCCTACTTGTTTCCCCTTGATTGAGCCCGTCGATCGGAGCCCAATGGACCACCCTTTTCCGCAAGTGCTCTGTTTACCAGCCGCTGTTTGGGCAACCGATTGTTGGCAAATTCTCGCCAGCCTTCTCCATTTAATCCATTTGCGATTGGCCCATCCCCTCGGCCGAATCGAAAATGCCTTCATACATCGCTGCATGGGAGAATTGACTTCCAACTTGGGGCCCGTAAATCAAATTATACTCTTATCAGACACTGCGGTAGTCGGTTGGCGGGAACACCCACGATCCAGTTGACCCATTTGCATCACAGATGACGAAAAATGTTGCCTACGCCCCCGTAATTAGTTTCATGCAAATTTCTGCGACCAAACGACTACAGCAAATGTTTCAGCTAAAGGTGATCGTGCGGCTTTTGCCAATTCCGTCCGATAACCCGAACTGCGTGGACAGCCGGTACATTGCCGTCGATAGCCGTCAAAGGCAAGTCAAGCTTGCTGAACAATACATTTCCGGTCGACGACTGTCCGCCACCGGTGCAAAAGGCTCAACAGTGAAAACATTCACCTACGACGCGGCATTCGGCTGCGACGATTCTCTCGTATGACTTCTAAGACATACGTATACTTGGCTACGCGTTGATTTGCAGACGGAAATATGCAGTTGCTCTTTGTTCGAAGTAACTCAGTCCGTGCTGAACGGCGAAGACGCATGCGTACTGTCGTTCGGCCATACCGGCTCAGGTAAGACGGAATTCAGGTGCTATTGTTGCTTTTGAACAGCTGAGACGATTGGCACTTTTTGAAGGAGCTCAGAATAGCTTCGTTGGAGAAGACAAGAGCGCTCAATCATTGGGCGTCATACCGTGCGCTATATCTTGGATATACAGGTTGATCGGTGAACGAAAAAAGCGCACCGGCTCCAGATTCACCGTTCGAGTATCCGCAATGGAACTAAGCGGTTCCGACGAACGACTGAGAGATCTATTGGCCAACGATAGCGGCGACGAGGTTGAATTGCAAAATTTGAATGAAGTTCGAGTTTCAAGCGTCGAAAAGGCGGCTCACTACTTGGACATGGCCTTATCGTCTCGAATATTTGGTACGGATAAAAAGTTGTTCGCGCTTGTCCAAAAAGAAAAATACATTTTCTTTTCTCAGGCAGCGAAGAGGAGCAGAGGAATTCGCATTTTGTTTACACACTGCATATCTACCAGTATCATGTGAATCAAGACGGCACAGGAGGAGGTACGTAGAGTCGTAATCTTTGCCGACAGGCTTTTTCAAGATTGATTATCACCATACGAGCAAAGCATAGGCCGCATATGTTCTACACTCGTTTGCACGCTTGCATGACAACATTTCTGGACAACACATTTCGTTTTCGAACGGCGCTGCTCTTCTAAAGGCGCAACGTTCTTTGCAAGACGACTTTGGAAAGCGTCGTTAAGTTCGCTTTTTCTAAAAATGCTTCGCTAACGTTCAACTGCGCTTCCTTTGCTTGCGCGATAAATGGCCGTACTTCAAGCGGACAAGATCAACCGCTGGCGCGCCACTTCCGCCCAATTTATTTTAAAAATAATCTCGCTCTTTTTTTGCCATGTCAGTGGCCGGCGGGCGCAGTCGTTTACATCTGATCGACCTGGGATCCGGCGAAAAATGCACCAAGCAGGGGCGTACCAGTCTAACCCAACCGGCTATTGGAAACGTGCTTCTCACTTTACTTCAAGGGCAAAAGCACGTGCCTTCAAGGTACCATCGTGGAGACGCTTTACAAAAACGACCACTGAGCTTGCGTCTAACTGTTAAGGGAAAGCAAGTTGACTCGACTGCTGAAAGAAACCATTGGCACGTCGCAGTGCAAGTTCGTTTCCGTACTTTGCTCCATCTCAGCCGACCCGGAGCGTTACCTCGAGTCCATGAATGTACTGCAAATATCCAGTCGACTACATCGCTTGAAAAGGACGAAGAAAAGCCCCGTAAGAAATTTTCTTCTCTTTACCTTCTTGCTTCAGCTTTGAATCTTCGATCAGAAAGATATGCACAGACACGTAAGATACTCTGTAACTGTGCGCTAAAATGTGACTTGAGACCAACGATGTAGGAAACGACTTGTTCAAACCATAAGAGGTCAAATTATTTGGAGTGTGTAGAGCGCAACTGTTCCGCATGACGTAGTTGCCCCCGCCGAACTTTTCAAATGACAAAAATGTCAGCAAACTCGCTTAGTTGCTCGACGGCACAACGGCTGGTAATATAAATAACGGACTGCGAGCAGCTGCCACAAGTGAACAATAGAATGAAGAGTTCCCAAGAGGAAAACGTTAAATTTATTAAAATTATTAAATCTTTGCCACTAAGGAAACAAAGTCAGTCCCATCTACGGGCAATGGCTGGACTAAATTTTGCCTATCTCTGACGCGCGCAGTATCGATCATCACGATGGGGCTTTGGGCATTAAAAAACCAGCGCGAATTTGTTTTTTTCCTACGGGTGATACTCCGATGGAGTCGCTTCGCCTATGAGTCAGCGTGGAATATTTTATCCGCCTGTCAATGCTACGACGGCTAACACTTTATCTATTCAATTGTGGCTAAAGTCGACCTGTGCGGAATGGTGAACATCCGAAAAAGAGAACTCACCAATTTCGCTTTGGATGATGCTATATGGGGGTTTTCACTTGCGAAGGCAATTTGAATTACGTTATGGCCGTTAGGATATAGGCTTGAATAATTTCCTTCTTTGGCAGAACCCCCCGAGCGAATGGGCAAAGCAATAAAATGAGTTGACTAATTTTCCATTTGTCTTCAGTTTGCCGTCAGTGGTCAGCATTCGTCGGGTGGCGAGAGCTCATGCGACGATCGATCTCGACGCTTCGTTCGTCGTAGCGCCTCGGATCCGGATTGCACCACTTCCAGTTCGGAACAGTCCTGCGATACGGTCATCTTTTTGGGCGCTCCCGGCGTACCTTACAAAGTCGACCCGACAATGGCGAAAAACCGCGGCATCAGCTGTTCACGGGAACAACAAACGCCGCCGCCTTCAATCGTTACCGCCACTAAGCACAGCGTCTCTTCCGACTTTTTACCTCAAAGACCGTCCGAATTGATGGTCAAAGGCCATGTGCAAGAGCAACAGTCGCGCTCGATCGACAAGAAAAAGTTGGTCGTCGAAGAATGGATCGACGGACCAAAGGCTCGACCCTTTGCGCCAAAGGTGACGGATATCGGTTCGTCGTCGACGCGTTTGTTGATGGAACAGAGCAAGCGCGAACGTGTAAAACAATGGATAGCGACTCAGGAGAAGGAGCGACTGTTCTCTCAAACCCAATTGTACCCATATTTTAGTCCAGACGACGTTGAAACTACATCAAACTTCGCCAACGTCAATTCAGCCGTTCTTCAGTCCGTTGCAAAGGAAGAGGAGCTCCCTATGGTGGCTGCTGCTAGCAAGTCCGCCTCCTATAGTCAATGCCCTTTGCGTCTTCTTCTCCCGCCTTCGTGCAATATGCCTGAAGTCCGTTACTTGGAAGATATCGCCGAGGTGGAAGAAGAGTCCCTTTCGGAAAAGTTGTCTCGTCATTCAACCGCTTCGGATAGAAAATGCCCATCGGCCAATACGGAAAAGAAGTACAAACCGACGGAGGCGGATCGAACCAGGGCTTACTTGGACGGTATAACCAAGTCGGTATCAGCTGCCTTTTCTGACATAGGCGGTCGATTGAGAATACTAAGTTTTGAAGAAGTTGAAACGCCATACGATTCCGTCTCGGTTAGATCAGGTTCACGCGATAGTTATAGCAACAACGACGATGACGTCATGGATGAAAGCCCATTGTCAGACGAGGATCTCGAACGAGCTATGGAAGCCAGTATGAGCTCCGTGCGATCGCATGAGATACTGCAAAAGTTGAAGGCTGAATCGAAGTTTCTTACCAACTCTAATCTGAGCTTCACTTCCGCATGCGGCTATCCCAAAGCTAATGACAGCTTATCTTCAAATCCAGTTAGCGTCTACAAATCGCTCTCGCCGGCCTACCAGTCCCATTCGGAGTACGTCTCGCTGTCGCAACGTACGGATCCGGAAGGTAAGGAAAGGTCGTACGAGGAATTCAATGGCTCCGCGGAGATGCTAAAGAAATTTGCAACCCATTCGGCCTACGGCGAATTTATCGAAAAGCCAATGGTGACCCAAAGCGAGGAGGAACCAAAAGAACCGTCGTCATTTCAAACAAAGGCCGTATGTCCGCAGTCCATTTTGTCCAAGGTATGGACAGGGCACGCAACCACTACCTTGGACAATCGTTCGTCCCACGTGCCAGTGTTGAGCAGTTTTGGCAAATCTTCCATTCCAACCGCCGCGGCAAATGTCAACGCCTGCCGCGGCCCAATGGATTTTGCCTCTAGCATGCAGAGAGCCAAAATGGTCGAACCTAAAGCGACTAACGAGACGGCCACCAAAGTTGGCAAATTTACCAGAGCCGTTAAGGAGTCAAAGCTGCCCAGGTGCTCTACGATCGGTGGGACAAGGCCGAAAAAGGCTGCTGAACTTGCAGCGGAAAGGTCTGCCATGAAAAAGTCTGACAAGATGTCCGCTAGTAACAAATCGCCGCTCAGTTTTCTTCGACCGTACAGGACCGCTGTAAAGCAGGCAAACAGAGGGTCCGTATCACCTGGTCGACGTACTTCGTCCGGTTACGACTCAGGTCCAGAAAGCGGTATTGGCGCCGCTGCTTTCCAGGGTCGCTCCTACGCAAGGATCGTTTCGCCGTATGCCAAGGTGACTCAGCCCAAGACGAATCCGCGTTCCAGCAGCGGTCTAGGCAGCGAAAATAGCTCGGCCGTTAGCTCGGATCCAGGCAGCGGAACCCATCGCAAAGGTGCCCTTCACAGGACGACCGGTGGCCGATTGTCGCTGGGAAATGCCCAAAGGATGAATCGCAATTCGGCAGCTCACAGTTCCGGCTACGAGAGCACCGGCACCAAGGATCAACACGACCACGCTAAACCGTCAACACTTGTCTGTTCGGAGTCACCGCCAGAGACGGAAGTGCTTTCGCCCACTCAACGGAGTCCAAAAAGATGTTGGCTGCTAAGTAAGTGAGACTGAACTTTCAGGATAAAAGCAAATTGGGGATAATTTGAATTTCCAAGTTACCGCCACTGAGCTGCCTATGCCACTAGTTATTCTTCTATTTAAGGTTTCATGGGAAAGGGTTCCAGAAGCGCTCCTCAAAGTCCCGGATCTCCACCGTCGGTAGTCGCGGGTGCCACTGTTGCTCCTTCGTGCAGTTCGCCGCAAGAGAGAACGCTCAGCGGTCGACGTTGCTCCAATTTTGCGCGGGAAAGCACGGATAGTAAAGTAATGGCAAAGGTGGAAGAAGCAAGACGAGAACAGGAAATGCTCAAGCTCGAGCTACGTAAAGCCAAGGATCGACTGTGCGTCCCTCCGAACAAATGGACTTACGATTGTAAGTTTTCAGATCAGTTTGGGTTATAGCTATTAATATTAAACAGTATCCCAAAACGTCAACCCGTACTTTTAATGGGATGTTCACAGAATTTAAAATAAATTACATTTTGTGCTACAAAAGCTCGACAGTAACTTCTTATTTCAGTGCACGTACTTGACTGCATGGGATACAATGAATCAAGCATGCTCGAAGCGTTGCTACAAGAGACGAAGATCCTTGAGAAACGGGTCATTGCGTGCAAATCACATGTTCAGCTGATCACAGTGTTCGACAGTTGTCCTACTCAATCCTCCTAACCTATGGAGAGCTGTCCAACATTGTCGTCATTCCTTATGGCGGCTATCCATCTTCAACATAGACTGACTGACTACTCGTTAGCTTTGAGCAGCGGCACAACCGGGTTTGTATATAACAATAAGCGTGTACCTTTGTGCCTATGTCAAAGAAGGTGCATTTCTCGAAGACAACTTTGAGCTTCGAGGAAGTAAAACTTACGAAGTTAAAAAGAGTTGTCCTATACGCGCACTGAACCTCAAAGAAAATAACTGCTTTTCTACGCGGTCTACAAAATGTTATCGGGTGAAGTGAAACGCAAATTACGTCACCTATTGTAAATCGCGAGATACACAATCTTAATATGCAAATTTTAACTTGGCGCCTTTTTTTGAGGATAACACAGGGAAAAAGCTATATTTGATGCGCAACTCGTTTGCTCACTCTAAGAACAAAGTCGATGAATGACTTACTTTTTGGCTTTTCGGTTGAATGGATCGCCGGATGAGCTCTGCAACGCGCATGTTCAGGCAATCAATTTTTCTTTCCGCTTTCGGGGCGTCGCAAAACAACGCCCGTACGGAGAAACGATGCATCAACCGACGATCATTGCTCGTCTGAGCATTCATCAATATTATGCACTTAAAAAGTTGACGGAACAAATTTTCAAAGTGTTCAAGCCTGCAAAATTTTCCAACGCTAGGCCAAATGGCGTAAAACGCAACAACATTCCCCTGGAAAGTTACCTTATATGGAAGGCAGCCAACCAATACAGTAAAGAATATATATAAGCATCTTTTCTCGCTTCGCGCCGCCCGAAACCTGGTGCAAACGTGGGTGAGAAAAAGCGTTGTTAAAATGGGCGCTTACTTTTGGCATTTTGTATCGGCGGCAAACCAGTTCGTCACATGATTTCATACCTGCGCATCAATGAGGCTACTGTCAGTTTTGCGCGGAAGGCTTCCTTGGTTAAAAGCGAAAGAAAAAGCTTTCTAAGTGACCACTCTAGCGTAAAAAGTTAAATTCTCGGATCGACAATACAAAAGTCATAACAAAAATTACCTTTGAAAGTCGTGTACTCAGCAGGTGCTCATTTGCATATTATTGATTTTGAAAAAAAGAAAGTCGGCTGGCATAAAGCAAAACGCCGTTGGGTGCGTTGACAACAAAATGGCAAGGCATATTTGGTCAATGGATGAGACGGAAAGCAATATGCGGAAGCGAGGAAGAACTTTCTCCCGACGAGATGTTGCAAAACAAATCGTATAACGCTAGTCGCAATATCACGTGACGACATACAACGTCAGATGTGCAATAGAAAATTTCGCTCCTTTGTAAAAACGCTTTATTTGGCCATTCAGCGGAAACGTAATTATATTGACTTCATAGCTGTTCGCGCGCCGATTATGCGCAACGCCTTCTGAAGGGCTTGCTAATTTTTCGATCATTCATATATCGCCTGCTGAGTCATACAACGCACCAACGGCGAAGCGGCGCTTCACGCTGCGATCAGAACCACTATATTAAAAACGGAGAATTGCGTCTACATTAAAACCGCAGTCATATTATTCGCAGTTTCACATATCCTTTCGTATATGTATAAGAAAAATACACAATCGATTTAAGCAGATATTAAAACGATGAAAATTTGGCTTCTTGGTACGGGACTGTAAGTTTTCATGTCGAAATATCTCTTTTCTTACGGAATGTCTCGTTAAAGGTATAAAAACTTTATGAGCTCCGGAGCTCATAAAGTTTTTTATACCTTTAACAGGATATTTCGTAAAAAAGAGATACTTCGACATTAAAAATACTACAAAATTCGCTGAGGCAAAATTACGCTCAAATATTCGCTCATTTTAATTGCGTATGTGCTAACATTTTCTTTTCCCATTAATGGACAGAAGCAAAACGATGCTACGGGATTACTTGTAGATATAAACGTGTGCGCATGTCGAGCAACTAAATTGATTTAGAGTTCTCTTAATTTCAATTGACAATTGCCTTTCTCGGACGCATCCCATAAAAGCCATACTAGTAAAAGCTGACTACAGAAACATTTAAGTTTAATCGTCTGAGCTAAGTGCTTTTTGATTATAGCTCTACATTAAACGCGTGATTACTATGTCGACAAAAGATGCCGAAGTTACAAGATACGTCGGCCTTCAATTTCGCTTAAAGAAGGAGCGTATAACAACAAAAAATAGCTTTCTTTCGAGAACCATTTGGACGCAAAGCTGATAGTGCGCCTACGTGTAAACAAAGCAAAAACATTAGAAAGCACTATCGCGCTCGGCTCAACAGTGCAATATGGCTTGGAAAATGCGCTCGATGGACCGACAACATAAAGAGAAAAAAAGAGAGAGAGAAAGAGAGAAAAGCTCTTCGGTAAAAGCAAACAACAATGCGTGACGACGGATGTAGCCGATGCGGACTCGCACACACTATGGTAAACGATGACAAGACAAATTTTTGTTTCGTTTAAATTTTGTTATAGCTATCGTTTCTGCGGAAGGAGATGAACCCAGTGAAAAAAAGAAGAGAGTTCAGCTATGCTTGATAATGAAAAATGGGACCGCCAAGCCCGTGACTAGGATTCATTCGAAGCGCCGTCAAACTTTTGCTGTACCAATCCTCCGGATCGCAACTGTTCGCCATCGATGGCGCCATATTAAAGTGGGCTGCCGGATGCGACGGGTAATTCGACTGAGGCGCCGCTTGATAGGGCGCTGAACGACCCGGCATTGACATAGACATTCCTGCGTGAGCCACCGCGTACGGTTGGTATCTACCGATGCCACAAAATATATATTACACGCGGAGACGATTTTTGTTTTCACAATCACCCTCACCCTCGAGAAGGAACCGTTTGCGGTGCGTACATGTTGCGCATCATCGGTGCGTTGCAATGGGTCGGCAGCACCGGCGGAGCCAAGGCTTTTTGTAGCTGCTTTTCCTGCTTCCTGTATTTGGCGCGTCTATTCTGGAACCACACCTTAAAACAGAACTCCTCTGTACACACACATATAGCGCAAAGCGCCTTTTTTGACTATAGCGCGCTTCTTAGTCATAACAGGCGGTCTCACCAGGACCACCAACTCCGAACAGACCATTGTCCATCACTGCATGACGTACACGATTGGACATCTGCCATTCAACTCATGGTCAAAAGAGGACAACCGTAAAGCATTATACTTCCTTCTTTAGCGTGCTTAAGCGGCCAGTAATCATGGATCACCCACTTTCTATGGTCATCTGTTCGCTCGGACTACGCTTCTGCTGCCGTAAAAGCCTATTTTGCATAAAATGTCAACAAAATGAATTACTGTAGATTTGTGGACGATGCTCATTGCGCTGTCGGTGGTTGCCTATTCTGATTGGACTTTTAAGGGAGAAAAGGGAGACCAGTCGAAGAACATAATTAGCAACCAACTTCTGCTAGGAGTGGTGAACAAGTAGCGATCAATAGCCACAATCGATGGCACGTTCCTTCATGTGCGCATTCATTATATGCGCTTCTGCATTTCACCGGATAACTCGATTATCCCTTGATGGAGTGGTGCCACTAGCAACTCTACAGTATACTGCAGAATTTGCTTTCCCGTCGGTCCAAGATCTCAACTTGTCGAGCGAAAGGAGCGCCCATTGGGATAGCGAACGTAGTCAAGTTGCTGTCCAGATGGTCAACCTCAACCGGGGCCATCGCCCCCTACCGTTCGCAATTAAGTCACTTATTTTGTAACCGTTGGCGATCACACCAACTACTACTCATCACTTCTAGTTCGAGGATCAATAAGCGCCTATGGATAAGCAAAAACAAAAGCGTACAATCCTTACCTGTATACGAGCTTCGTTCAACTTTGTCACGCGTGCCAACTCTTCGCGAACGTATATGTCCGGATAGTGACTTTTGCCAAAGGCGGCTTCCAACTCTTGCAACTGCTCCTGCGTGAAAGTTGTACGATGGCGACGACGCGCCGGCGTTGGTGGCACACTTGCTGCACCGGTTGACGACGCGTAAGAGTTGCGATCCGACTTTATTTTTTTGAAAGCACCTTCTATTTAATAAAAGAAAAAAGAAGGATAAGAGCAAATAGCAAATACAGTTTGACATTAATCAACAAAAATACATGGACAATTTCTGCCGCATTAGTAATTATACAAATTTAACATGTGAGGAAATAAAATAGAATTTTACCACTGTTGTCGCCAATGGCAGCTGCCGGATTTCGCTGAGAAACGGATAGCGACACCTGGTCGGACAAGTTATAATATGGGTTATGATGATGGTAGCTGGTGACCGAAACAGTCGGCGGTGGGTCACATTTCACCTTTCCAATAAGGGAAGCGTCATGCTGCGTTTGGGATGATGGCACTTCATTGCCAGTAACGGACGGTCGACCAGAGCATCCACCGACAAGACCAACCGGGGTGCCGTTGGGCGCGTTGGCTAACACTACTGCCGCAGCAGCTGCAGCGGCCGCTGCGGCGGCAGCGGAGTTCGACGAAGCCAGATCAGCCATAGTTGCGCAAAAGCGATGAGATTTAATTTATTACCATCGCCGATTGAATCTATTTGCTTGGTATTAGCGGTTTAACCCAACTGCCACCTTTACTTATTGCATTGTAGTCAGATAACGCTACTGTAATGCAAACGAAGTTAAACATGTAAATGCAAGAGCAGCCATCGCTCGTTGACAAAATGGAAAAGAGGTTCGGCAGTATGCCTTATTCGGTTGCCAATCATTGATGGGCAAAGACTTTGCCGCTCAACGATTGGTCGTCACCATCCTGGCGGACATTGCTTGATCCAATAAACTGATCCGTAATTGAATTTGATGCGCTACTCATGCAAAAGTCGCTTCGAATTTGTGCCCTTGTCAACAGTAAATACATACTGGTCGAGTGCCCTGATTGGCTGCAGCATCTTTGAGGCGGCGAAAATTGACCACTCCTCTCTGCATGTTAGAAACGACTGCTGACTGGACGCTGTCGTATAGCTGCTGACCAGCTCTTACGTAAATTCAAACATAGAATCAATCAATGTGCGCATTTAAGGAAAAAAACCATAGTCGAACAGCCAATGGACCCAAGCGACCACACCTGCTCATCGTTATTCCATCTCTCTTTTCATAACGCGGATACAAGCGGCAGGCGTAGGCTAAGTGAATCAAAAGCAACATATTCACGCCAAACAATGTTCCATAGAACTGTCGTTTGGTTCGCGGCTGTAATCGACGTTTTGCATCCATCTTGACCGTATGCTTTCGGGCATGTCAAGGCAAACGTTTTTGCGGATGTCAAATAAGGCAGAGACAATTGTGTCGGTTCTATTTTCAAAAAAATTCTCAAACGTTTCGTCCAAATGTCTAAAGCTACCGCACTGTCCTTCTTGAGCTGTTGCAACGCTGTCAAGGAGCGCCTCCATAAGAGGTGCCTGCTTTGAAGCGATGGCAATCATATTATTCAACTGCGTCCTATCGTCAGCGGGAAATAGGAGAACCAAAAGAGGATCATTATTTTGACTGCCTTCCAAAGAGCACCATTTCATTGCAGCTATGTTTATGGTCAGCAATGGAATCCGACTGGTCTCGTTTATAATACAAAGCCAGCATGAATTGATTGTGACAATCGCTGGCACATGTCGGGTACGCCACCATCGGCAATGCAGCTCGATTAGTCCAAAGAAAACGGCTGACCTTAAAGGTTGAACCATCGTCACTCATCTTACGGAAGAAGTCGTACCCGTAGCCAGGATGTTGCCTGCTAAGTCGGAGGTATCGTTTCTGCAGTTCATTCTTAGACAGAGCAGACATTTCTTCGTATTGTTCCATGATGGCAGCCTCGACTCCGGCGCATCCGGAAATTGCCCATCCAAACAACGACCATCCACGAACGGAAGGCAAAACATGTTCGGGAAAAAAGTCTTCAATTGCGTCACTTCAATATTGCATCTTTCGCTGATTGGGGAAATTCAATAAAACGGAAGCGCTGCTGTACCGTATAAGATGTAGCGTATGAATATTGGAGTTCGATGGGCCCCATTCAATGGCCATTTGAATTGCAGCCAAACGTACGCATTGATCGACCGGAAGTGGTCTGTATCCGGACAAAGTGTAATCTTTCGCGTCCAAATAGAGCACCTCCAAACTTTTCTCCTCTCCTTCGAGCTTAAATTTTTAAACAAAAGAAACGTTGTGTTAATTTTTCCTCTTTCGCATAATAGAAATTCGCCCACAACGGAAATAACCCCGACTGAACGAGCTTAAGTTTGAAATGCCAACTCTGCTCTGACTTTGACTTTGTTCAGTTGCTGACTAGCTTCCGAATATGCAAATCATCATTCAAACGCGCGACGTAAGGAAGACGACGTGTAATGAAAAATGGTTGCCTTTTCTTCATTGAAGTGCCAACCAATTTTCAGCGGTTGTATGCAAATTAAAAAGCTAATCAGTGGCCGGACGATGGATGAGACGGAAAACTACTTTCAATAGTATAAAAAATGCAAAAATAGTTTGGAATGTTCACAACCTCAGTCTACTCACGTAAACAATTCATTCGTTTATTACGTTACTAACAAAGAAGTGATTTGTTGGCTCTTTAAAATTTGATATCCATTTTAATTTGCAGGAAAGTTTTTGAAAGGTTGGCAAGCACTTTAGTCAAATTCGTAACATTAGCAACAACGCGGAGATATCTGCCTGAAATCGTGATTCACATTACTAACTATATACGTATGCGTTACGTGTATAAATTCGAGATCTTTTTTTTCTTTTTCTTCATAACGGGTTTCTTTATTTGTTCCAAAGTTTTTACGCGGAATCGTACCCGCTGCTTGTTAAACGTTTTTGCAATAAACGTTTAACAAACAAACAACGAGTACAATTCCGCGTAAAAACTTTGGAAATAAATTCGAGATAACGAAAGCACATTTACAATACCGTGTCAGGCCATTTTTCTTTTAGTCGGTTGTATTGAAAAAAGTGACTGACCAAGGAAAGGCTAAGCAGAAGCTATATGCATCATACAGAATATATCAAGTAAACAATAATATGAACATACCGAGTGATGCTATTGTTTTAATTAATGAAGCAGGGAGCGAAATGACGCAAACAAAAACGGAGTTTCAAACAGTATACACTCAAAGACTACGTGTAAATGGTAACTTCTATGTTTGCATATAAGCCTAAAGGGTGCTGTCGTCAATAAGCATAAATTATAGTTTCACTATACATGATGTATCTCTTATAAGCGTAAATATTAATAAAATATTTAAAACAACAATACTTTTTAGGCGAGATTTTAAAGTTATCGTTCTGGCTGTTGGTTAATGCTTTAATAATTTGCATACGGCTGAACAATAAAGGAACTTTTGACGCCTTTCTGACCCTAATGTCAGTTATGCTCACAGATTCTTACGTCAAGAATTTCAATTCGCCTCAATAAACGCTCACTAATCAGGTAAGTGTACACATAAAGAAGAAGAGGACGAGAAAACATTCATGGTCTTATAAGCTTAGAAATAGATATGAATGCAAGTAGCAGAAAAGACTAAAGCCAAAACGAAATATACTATACCAAAACAAGCTTAGACAACTCAGCAGCTCTAACTGCAGTTGAGAAAAAGTACAAGTGTTAAATATAGACATGCAAGCAACAAAATATTTGTTGAACCATAGTGTAAATGTATTAAATAAATAAATAAATAAATAAATATATAATAATAATAATAATAATAATAATAATAATAATAATAATAATAATAATAATATGTCAAGTTTCTTTTACGGAAAGTTTGTCCAGTTGAAAAATTTTTAATATTCCAGAGTTTTCGGGCCAAACGAGACCCGTCTTTTCAGCGGTGTTAAAATAAAGTAATGAAGAAACCTACTTTATTTTAACACCGCTGAAGACGGGTCTCGTTTGACCCGAAAGCTCCGGAATATTAAAAATTTTTCAACGGGACAAGCTTTCCGTAAAAGAAACTTGACATGAAACTATACGGTCCCGTACCAAGAAGTTGCATCTACAAAATAATAATAATAATAATAATAATAATAATAATAATAATAATAATAATAATAATAATAATAATAATAATAGTTTCTTGGTACGGGACCGTAGAGTTTCATTAGGCTGCTTCTTTTACGGATTGTAAGTCCCGTTGAAAAATTTTAATACTAATTTTCCCGGAGCTTTCAGGTCAAACGCGACCCGTCTTCAGCGGTCTTAAAATGGTCTTAGACACCTTACTCATTACATCATTTTAAGACCGCTGAAAACACGTTGCGTTTGACCCGAAAGCTCCGCGAAAATTAGTATTAAAATTTTTCAACGGGACTTACAATACGTAAAAGAAGCAGCCTAATAATAATAATAATAATAATAATAATAATAATAATAATAATAATAATAATAATAATAATAATAATAATAATAATATTTCGAAAAGACAGGATGTCTTTTAACAGGCTTGAATAGTTTCATAGTAGATCTTCAGATTCACGGGTTTGGCCTGTTGGATGTATCTGTAAGTAAACTTCAAAATGCCCTACCAACGGATGGATGAGCAAATTGTAAGAGAAAATACATAAGTATCCATCCATCCGTTGGTAGGGCATTTTGAAGTTTACTTACAAATACATCCAACAGGCCAAACCCGTGAATCTGAAGATCTACTATGAAAATAATAATAATAATAATAATAATAATAATAATAATAATAATAATAATAATAATAATAATAATAATAATAATAATAGGTGTTATTTAGACAGTTTTAGAGTAGAGAAAGAAAAGTGAAACAGCTACAAATAGTCTCAATGTTTCGCTAGTCGAAAAAATACGGATTGTACTTATGTCTGCGCCTATTTAAGCGAGGAAAGTTAGTTGACATTGTTGGGAAAAGGACAAATGAATTACCCGCATTTCTTCATCAATGGACAGCATAACGTTACGTCGCACCATTAGCAAAGGCTCATCTCGAAAAATTTCTTCCTCTGAGGCGGATGTGTAACGTCGTAGCAAATGTGGCCACAATTTTCGCAACTTGAACGGAACGTGATGATCTTTAAGTTGAATAGCTTCAATCGCACAAAATGTCTTTAACCAAAGTTGCTGAATCATAAGTGTTTACACAGCAAAGGTGAGCACATCCAAAGAGCAAACGTCTTCTGCGCTGTCGTCTTTTCCAATTCCATTTCGGCCCATAGCAAAGTAGTCAACTGACTAGCATTGGCGTAGCGACCTTCGGCTATGGTGAATTGTATACCTTGTCGATTGGGCAAAAATATGCAAAGTTCCAAAGGGTCTGCCCCGAACAGATATAATAAGAATTCAACTTAACGAACATTTCAAAACAGACCGGATGAGCGTCTTTGCAGGGCGCCATTTCCTTTTAAAGCAGCATTCATTTCCGTCATGCTGATTACCAATTCAGACACCGGCGACAATGGCTCACTTTGCGCCGCCGACGCGTCCTGAAAGCTCTCTCTGTTTTGCTTTCAATAATAAAAGAAATGTTAACCAACTTGTTGAAGCCAATGAAGATCCAGCGGTTTCAGTTTCTTTGCTTCCATTCTTTTAGTCTGCATTTTCAAACAATCACCACAGGTTTTTATTCTGCAGCAATAACAGCAAGAACAACAGATAGGAAATACTAGTCGTTCGTATATTTATAATAGTAGCTTAGTTGCGCTGGTCGACTGACGCAAACAGAAACTGCCATAAAGCTGACAACGAAGAAATCAAACGCAGTGACTCGTTTCCCGCAGTTAGCAAAGTATGATACGCGTCTTGGCTCACCGACTACAGTTAAAAAAAAACAAGACGCTGACGCGCAGATGGTAAACTCTTGTCAAGAGAAAAATCGAGGCCATCTGCCTCTATAAACTAGTGCCATACAATAGAGAGCGTTCAAAAAATTTCGGATAATGACTTGGTAATAGACACTAATGGGTGCAATTATAATAATAGGCCAATTATCAACAGTCACTTGTACCTGACTACACTTTAACTAAAGGTGCAACAAATAATATTATTAGCAATGGAAACTTAAGCAACAGAAACCAATGATAACTAAAGGCTAGCTAAATAGGCATTAGAGATGCAAATAGCTGGCTAGAAAATCTTAGTTGTCGGCGAATAAAAAGCACTATTTTAACTTATTCAACTTAAACCAGTACTAAAAGTTCGCCATGCCTATAAAAGTATAAGCAGCTATGAAAGGGTTACACTGATTCTAAAACGATTTGCATGAACTGCTGGGCGCCCCGCTTGGTGACGGTAGATACGACTAACAAATCGAAAGACAATCGAAAGTTCGGCATGCATACGAAAAATTTCGGTTAAGCTGGCATTGCAACAGTTTTATATTCAAATAAAAACAATTAACTTACAGTTTTTAAGTGTTTGATCGAATGCGCGTTACTATACGTCGGGTGAATAAGAGCTGACCGTTGTTTAACAGTAAACAAAACGTAAGCATAGGATGAAATAAACCTGAGTTCATTTCAGCGCGTTTGAACTTAATTTCATGCAAAAAGCTAAAGTGAAACTTGCTGACGGTAGGAAATCAAAAAACGGAACGACAAAACAGTTTTTACCATAAACATCAACTGCGATACATTATGCGGACAAAACAATTAAAGCTGGAAGCCTCGCTGGATAGAAACGTTCTGAAAGAGCGGCAACAAATCTTACCTGCGTTTAAAGGCTTGAATAGGACAACAAAAGGCGAAAACAGCGCTACAGTATCTGACAGCTCCTATTTGAATGTGTATTGTACAACGAAGGCATTCGGCACTCGATTCGGAAATACTCTAATCGCTCGTAAAACTAGCAATGAAAAATGTGTTCAAGTACTTGTTAAAATATTTTTTTGTACTTGAAACAGCCGTACAGGGATGACACGAAATTTGCATGCAATTTTGCAAATGCACATTTATTGCTTTAGCTTACTAACTATAGGCATTGCATGACTGCAATGTCAAAATTGCATTCGTATTTTTCAAGCTCCAGACTGTCATGTTGTCAAAATGTAAACTGCCACGCATTGGTACCTGAGCATACGGTTGACTGTCGTTGTGCAAAAATATCTTAATCAAAGTTTTTCCGCATTGTTCTGGCGTTTCTATAAGACTTAGTGCAAGTATATCGGATGGCTTCCTACGTAGAACTGTCAATAACAACCGCTCAGCAAGAATTTAACTGCATACGTCGGTTTCCTTTATCCATCACTGTTGGAGAGCTAAAGGTAAGCTCTAAGGATTATTGTATTCGCTCCAATGTTATTGACCGCAGAAAAGGGTTGAACTTCTTGTTGGCATACCATACAACAGTATGAGCTTAGAGATCAGACAGCCGGATGACATCACTCGACGCAAGCTGTTGGTTGACGATTCAGCAACGTTGAATACGCTTTCCTTAACGAACGGAATGGTCCTTCACGTAACCGTTTTGCTCATGCTTTTAGCCTTATTTTTATGCAAATCCGATAGGCTCGCGATGAAAGAGGACCGAGTGTAGCTAGTGAGGAAATTTTCAGTTCCGCTGACGCAGCCAAATTTGAATTAAGCGATGAAAAATATAATCAGAAGACAAGTAAGGCTGCCACATCGTACTAGCATGTCTGTACCATAATTTGCAGACACTGTACGCGCGTGGCTTAAAGAACACAAGTTGAAATGTCATCAAGAGAATCCGGTAGACGGCGAGAGTGAAATGTCGGAAGAATTAGCCAGCAAATTACGGGTACAATATGACTTTGTCGTTCGATTTTAAATTATTGCGTTTTATGTGGGACAACGCTGCGTGGTTCACGGACTGCAGGAACAAACAAAACCAGGAAAAGTCGCTTTTATTGGTTACGAGCTCTTCTAACGTAAGCATAGTCAAACCTTTTCCCATTGCAGGCCAGGTACACTTCAAGCCAGGTATTTGGGTTGGCGTTCACTTTGATAATCCTGTCGGTAAACACAACGGCTCAGTGGACGGTCATCGTTATTTTGAATGTCCACCAAACTACGGCAGCTTTGTAAGACCGCAGTTCGTTAGCGAAGAAGCTGAGGAAATCTGAGCACTTTATTTTTTTTACAACTTATGCTTCCTCTTTGTCACTGGATTCAAAGTACCGTTCCTGCTCATCTACTTCAATTAAGTCAAGCGCGTCGTACTGAGGGTCTTCGTCCACTTCTCTAAAGAAAATTATGCTTACCGTATTCAAGCTCTAATCGGTATGTAATACAATGATTTACCTGTAGTCGAAGTCGTCAGCGCCGGACAAAAACCGTTCATGCATTATGCGAACGAAGTCTTCTCTCGACTGCTCTTTTTCGTCTGGTATTACTCTGTCTGATAACGCGTCTAAAAAAAGAAAAAAGTTTTTTCCTGTTGCAACTCTGAATTGTATGTACCGTCGCTATCTTCACCATCCGTTGAGTTGTTCCGCTCCAACATTTTTTGCCTATAGTAAATATCCTGTTGCTTATTTTTTTCGTCGTTTGTCTGCATAAAAAAAGTGTCACATTGCCTTAACAAGAAGGAGCAGTATACCATCATGCTGTCGTGAAGATGAAGTAGAACACCGCTCAAACTTGTTATCTCTTCTGTGTGCAGCTGTTTAGCCGACTCTTCTTCCGTCATGTAACGCGCGACCATTTGATCGTACAAAAATGGTTCTCTGCGTTGCATTTCGTTATCGCTGAAGTATTCGCCTTTACTGATCAACTGACGTAGCTTTGTGTACCGCCTATTCTTTATTTGTACGTCGGATGGTCGATTTTTCTTTTTTTCAATCCCTAATTCATAAGATTACGACGAAATAGGATCAAAACGAACGAATAACAACTTCTCAAGAAAAAGTCGGCTTCGTACATGCCCCGAACATGGTCAAACAGGAGAAGATCGTTCGCGGTCAACATTTGTTCGTAACGGGATAGAAATCCGCAAGGTCGATCTTTGTACAAATTTCGAAGGATCAACAAGCGTTCTTCCAGCGTCAAATCGGGCTCGTTGCGCTGCTGACTTTTGAAATACGCACCGGGAGTGTCGGCAATTCTGTTCAGCATAGATTCCAACATTTTCTCACGATCTCTCGTTTCTTCAAGCGAGCAGCTTGCTTCAACCATCCAAATGCCGTTATTTAATTGAAAATAGCAAAACAACCTTATCGGTACAGTAATAACTGTTTTCAAGCTACAATTGGAATGACCGCTTATAAAATAATACACCGAAAGCGTCAGACCGAATTCATGTGCTGGGAAGCTTTTCAATTGCGTTCTGCGCACATACGTGCTAACGACATTGTGCATTTCAATAATACATAACGCATCCGCAAAAATGGCGCGCCAACGAGGAGTGAACTTTTGTGACCATCCATAACATACAGTTTTTCTTTAACGAAAAGTCAATTTCAGCGAGCATATTCCAGAATAGGCAATAGTCAAGGCGGTGCCTATCGTTTACTGCGTTGTAAGAGAAAATTACAGTAACTACTTAAAGTTTAAAGATTTTCAGGTATGCAAAAAAAGGTTGCGATTGGCTTAGAAAAGCCTACCAATTCTAAATCAGGCACAGAAGCAGACATCATTTTGAAGAAAAACGCGGCAAAGTCTGAAACTGCATTTACGCTAACGTAGCCTTGTAAGTAACATGACTGATTTAATTCAACTCCCTGAAGCGACCGACCGAGTTTTGCGGATGAAACACGTTGTTTTGCAGCTGTCTTATGTCCCTTTTTACTATATTGTACAGTGCCTTATGGCCGTTGAGACCTCGTTTCGCGCTCATTATGCTCCCTTGTATTCAATTAAAATTGTTTCTGCTGTGTTAATGAAAACTGCAGGTAGAACGACTTCTACATTGTCATTTCTTATTTGCGCTAGCATATGCTTCTGTCGCTTTTTTCTTCAGCCTTTGATAACTGCGATTGGCTAATTTTAGCTAGTGGCATAATCTACAAAAAATCCCAAGTTATACAAAAAGTCACGAACGCAGTTACAGTACTCTAATTGCGGCAATAAATTCAAATAATGATTTTCAGGTAACGCGCAGTAAAAACTCGAAAAATGGTGGCCAAATTTTCAATGGTTGGATAGTGAAGGGCAGACTGGTCATCCTGCTTTGTATGCCAAACGGTTGGAAACGGCAGCGGAATAAGATGGACCACCTTGACACCTTGAATAGCAAAAAAATGGTACGGTGCAAACATGCGTACTCACATTTGGAACCTCTTTCCAAAAACGGCAAGTGGTCATCCTCGATGAATGCTCGCGTCATCTGATTGTGAAACATGGTCAACATTTGGTGCAAACAGCCTTTCACCATTTTCAGCTGAGCCTCCGTTTCGGGAAGAATACGGTACACATTCAAAAAGGTGTACTGATGATGAGCAAAAAAATTGGGATTCCTTGCGCCCATCAAATCGAGCAGCACAAGCGCATCCTAACCAATAGGTTGACGAAGAAAGCGTAAGCATTTTTGAGCAATTTTACCATCCTGTCCAATTCTCGCTTTGCGTTTGGATGGTAGGGCGGATATTGCTGTTGAGCCCATTTGGCAGCCAGCTGTTGCGATCCGTAGAGGGAATCGGAACTGGACCATTCTTTGAACGCCTCTTCGCCGTCGAAAAAGATAAATTGCAAAGTAAGATCCTGGCACGAAGTGGCACTGTTGTACGCAAATTTTAAAACTGGAACGACATACTTTGGCAGATCCATTGCAGGCATAGCGCTGCAACGAATCGGCAACATCCAACATTATTGCGCAAGGTACTGCGGAGTCCGTGGCGCCAATAAAGTCAAATCTGTAACCGCATATTTTTTTCCGCTACCTTATTTGTAAGATAGAAACTAACTGTGGCCGGAAGTCTTTAGAGTCGTAGTGACATGCTAAAGTTAAGCGCCGCGGGGCCGTCGGATTTAATGTGGCTATTATGTTTGTGAACGTTTTCGGTCCGACATTAGTTTGCAACGTGAAAGGTTCCGCCTCAACTGTGTAACCCAAATTTTCCATAGACTTGCTCAGATACTAAATACGCGTGGCGTCATCGAACCGTAAATTAATTCATTCCTTACCTTTTGTACGCGAACATGATTATCCGAGCCAACAGGTCGGCTGACTAGAATTGGTTGTAGGTAATTCCTAAGCCTGGTTGAATTACTGAGCGCACATAAACGTTCTATTTGATTAGTGTTGAAAAAAGATGGTTTGTGCGACGCCTAATGGATGTAAGATGCAAAGGTTTGCTATTGTAGCCTACAGTACCTGGTTGGTAAGCCATTGAGAATTCCATACATAGCTCTGATGTACCGTTGCGGACGCAGCTCGTATCTGTAGCATAAAACATAGAAGTAACCGTAGCGTCATTCTCAAAGAGCTCTTTCCAAACATTTAGCTAATAGAAGGTTTGCAGCAGAGTTACATTGCTATCTGATCTTCTCAACTGCAAGCCAGCGAATTGCTACCGACATATAAGGACCCGACGACGTGACCAAGCCAGTTAGCGCTGACATATAAAGAGAACTCGTGGGCTTGTTTACTTGTACAGTGCAAGAGAAGTCAGGTACTTTGCATTAATTCCCACATGTACAAAAACCGCCATTAGCCTTTTATGATTTAAGCTTTTTGTATGGCTATCCATAAAAGAGCAATGTTACAGAGCTGCACAGCGCGTAAAAAATGTTCGCGGCGCTATCATAAAATATACTCAAGTTAGGCTTCCTACTGTAGTTATAACAGTCCTTCATTGTTACGGCGGGAAAGGTAATGTTGACGAGAAGCGGCAGGTTGGTGCGGAGCGAAGCCGTAAATGAAAAGAAGAGGCGAACGCCCACTCCAGCACCCTCAAAGAGCAAGTTTAGCCGCCGCGACAGCGAACCGCGCCGGTCACTTTCGCCATCGACGCCGGACGAACGAACCTCGTTTGGTCGTTCGCTGACGGCAGATGAGACTGGTAAGCGATTTTTAGTTGCTGATAAATCGTAATTTGCCCGGGCGATTCAGAAGACTCATTTTTGGAGGCTTTGAAAAGTCTTCGAAAGTTTGACACGGACAAGGTGATATGCCGAGAAGACGAGACGGCCACTATTTACGGTTTTGTTAAAAAATGTATTTCCGATCAAGAATCCGGTAGCATGTACATTGCCGGATATCCCGGCACCGGGAAAACGTACGCGGTGCGTCATATTTTCAAGAGAATCAAGGTGAGCTTCTATATCCGTAAGGCAGCTTTCCAATTAGATATCGATTATTCCCGTTTATAGAAGAGCTATCCTGGAACGGATACTCTGCTGGTTAACTGCATGAACTCCAGTACGCCAGCGAATCTGTACCGAGATGTCTGTAGACACCTTGGCGTTCCCGGCGATGGTTCCTTTAAGGAAGTAGCCTCCTCGTTGGATCGCGGTTTCAAGAAGCTCAAGCGCATGTTGTACTTGCGCTTAACCAGTTTTTCTTTCCAAAAATTTCTCCTCTCCATTTTAGGCTGATTTGCTTAGACGAAATAGACCTATTGTGCAAAACGGACAGTTCCGTCTTGTACAGCACGTTCAAATGGCCGGTGGTGTCGAATAAAGTAATTTTAATAGGTAATCGATTAATTCTCGAAAAACCATACTAAGCCAGCTTTTATATATATGCGTATAGGCATTGCCAACGCTTTCGACATGATCGAAAGGGAGTTGCCCAAATTAAAGCTGAAACAATGCAAACTGCCGGAAATAGTTCACTTCAGGCCTTATACGAAGGATCAAGTAGAGCGTATATTGAAGTATCGTCTTCAGCCGGTAAAATTCTTTGGCCGATATCCATAATAAGCTTTGCTCAGTTTTTTGTATTCAGGTACTTAATACCGTCGACGAAAAGGCGTTGGAATTTTGCGCTCGTAAAATATCGGCTGTTACTGGTGACATTCGAACCGCTTTGGATATCTGCAAAGTTTCTCTGCAAAATAGTCCGCTGCGGTCGTTGCCCGAAAATGGTAGCCTTCGCAATGGTCATTCAACGGTCAGCAATGACCGCCTAATGATGAGCAGCGTGGAAATGGTCAAGAACGTAAACGAAGTGTTAAACAGACGATTTGAACCTGTGGCTGCCACTTTGCCATTGCAACAAAAACTTCTACTTGCTCTCGCCTTACGGATGCAACGACAGGGTCGCAAAATGTTTTCCTCATTTATGGTTAGCTACTATACGCGTCGTTATGTTGTACGCATAATAAGCTTTACGATGCGTCAGATTTACAAGGAGTACAGCGAACATTGCAAGAAAACTAATATCCCAAAAATGGGCAGTTCGGAAGTTCAAAACGCTTGCCAGTTGCTCGAAGCGAACAACCTTTTCGCGTTATGCAAAAAGACGGGAGAATACAAGGTTGGTCTTTTTTAAAAGTGCGCAATATTTTCCGTTTCTATCAATTTTTTAAGCTTGGCGTCGAAGAAGGCAGCGTTCATCGTTTTATCCAGGACGAGAAGACAATTATGAATATTTTGACTTGAAGGAAAAGCCGCCAACACTTTTTGACCATTTTTAACCAAAATCTGTTTTACCTAATAAGGCGCCGAAGACTGCTTGTTGGCAAAATAAAATGTTGCTAAAAATTTTTAACAGCTTCTACGACTCTTCGGTAGCCACCGAATATATTAAAATGTGAGCAGCTATACTGTAACATTTTCAAAACTGACTTTACAGGCTTAGTATGCAGGCATGTTCGTACTATTTCTTTCGTTGTTCCCTTCTTGGCTGTGGCCAAACGTTTGCTTGCAGCAAGAGCCTTTCTTTGGTCAATGCGGAAGCTTTCAAGCCGAACTCTAAGCCGGTAAGTGCAGTATTGCCATTATTTTTTAGAATCTGCTTAATCCTCTCCGCTACTAGTCATCGTTTGACTATGCTGTCGCGTCAGCTCGCTTTTTAAAAGTTTATTTTTTCAAATGAGAATACAAAAACGCGTAAGAAACTGCGGCTTCTCATTCCCACATCCAGAAAGCGATGCCTGCCCAAGTGTAATTGTAAGTGCCGCCCGATTTCAAAAGTTTTATCGCCTCTTCGCTTCGTTGCAAATGAATAGGTCCTTTGGGCGAGTTGAATACGTAGACAGGCACGTTGGCTTCGCAGATGTTTTCTCCTTTTACCGCGTAGCCAATGATGCCAACATCCTTGTATCCCGTCAGTGGTTGCGTTCTTTGCGGACGTATTTCGTAAAAGTTGAAGTTCGAATCTTGATTGTGGTAGCGGTGTATAGGCATTAAGTGGGGGCACTTTGCCGTAGGCATCACTGCTACTTTACCGATTATACCATACTCGGTCATTCCTGGCATTCCGCTGAGCATGGCATTTTCCGTTGGGTCGGTTACTAGCATGTTTTTCATAGTGGGTTGATGCCAGAATCTGAACAACCTGTTCATTTTGTCTAAGAGCATTCCGATTAGGCGCTTTCATTAACAGGGCGCAAATTCAAAAATAGCTTTTCAAAAAGAATAGGATATAAACTTTGTAGCTTACCAGGTCTTTGAGAGCATTGGACATTTTCGCCCGACGGTGTTGGTATAAGTTCGTACCCGGAATCATCGTTGCCTGTGAGCGTCAGTATGCATGAACAGGGTGACATTTTTTCCTATTCCTACTTACAGCAAAGATTGTAAGAGTTGCAAGTTGGTTTGTATTGGCTGCATTGGGTGCATTGTCCCATGGGTAACTGTATGTAGGGAGGGTTAAATTGTTCTTGTCTGAAAGCGTATCGTTCACAGCTTAAAGTCAATAGATTTAATCCTCTAATTCCCGTCCACATGCAAAAATATGCTTCGCTTTGTCGTAATAGTGGTATATCCGTAACATATCGCTTGCGAGCTTCCCAAACGAATAACAATACTGTTATATCTTATTTTATAAAATAGTTTATTCGCCTTGTCTCATAACGTAATCAGCGTTCTATTTCTTCTTTGTGAAGCTTCTGTCGTCACGTGACGTCATTATATTTTCGTATTTCCTGCGCACAGAAGTTGAAAAAGCGTACGGTATTTTGAGAGCCACTTCAGCAACCAAGGCTATTTTATAGCGCTGACGGTTAAAATCCCGAATGGGTTGTAAACGCACTGTAAAGTTTAGCCTTGCAGCATTTGACCCTAACTCATTTTATGATAAATGTTAAAATTTCAAAAATTTGATACCAACGCTTTGCCATGTTCGACTGGCACTGTTTTCAATTCCTTAACGCTCTCTTAAAATTGTATATGTCATCTATATAGCTTGACTGAAGCGAAGATTAACCCAGCGCGCTCCTGCGAAAAACGCTTAAGTATTAATCATAGTTGCTAAGTTGCTTTCTTGCCCGAAGAACACTGGCTGACGTTTGTTGCTATCGCAGACAGAACATGCTTACTTGTAGCTGTAGGCGCATACGACAACGGTTTCATTTCCGCAAATGGCTCTGCCGCATCCCATCTCATGCGCTTCATGCCAGAATACCTGCAAAAGGCTTGTTTTGCGAATTGGCTTGCTATACATTTCTGTAACGCGAAAATAGCTAAGCATTTCGTAATTTGATGCTCAAGTACAAGTAACAACAGATTACAATTCAAATGATGGAACGGCGTTGGGTTAGCGCTTTGCCCACCGAGCTGCCAGCTGACCATAATTGAGCGTTTCAGTTGTTTATCAAGGCAATTAGTTATTTGTTCCACGTTAGGTTCGTTTTCGACTTTGCGTAGTGTACAGTGGAATGATACCTGTTTGTGGAGGTTACACTGTTCATGTGCGGCGCAGTCTTCGTTTTCGCCAGGAGTGTAGAAGAGTTCGTCGTACGCCGTTGCCATTTCCGTAAATTCCTTCACTCCATAAGCACTTTTTGGCAGTCGCAGATATGCCACTCCGTAGTTCGTGTCGTTAGGTATAGCTCGGATGCACTTTTCGGCAGCTGTCTGCGCGTACTTTACCATGTAATCGTTCGTGCTTAGCTGAAAAAAAGTTGAAGGCCCCTTTGCTTACGTTCAGCGTAGAGAATATTGTCAGGTATCGGCGGTTTTTTAAAATAAATAATTGTACATACGGTATGCGAACAGAGTAAGTAGGTAATAATAGCAAATGCTTTTTATGTTGGCATTCCATTTTTTTAATAATCGCGTTTACTTATGGTTTGGCTATTAAAAAATTTTAAGATTTTGAGCAGTCAGCATTGCGGGCACTAATAATCTCAGGGATTTCGTCTCCATGCTTAACAATTGCTTTAGCCGCGTAGACAATGCCTGAACAAAATCTTTTGCCGTTTCGTTGCTCCCAAAACGGACGCCGTCTCTCAGTCGGCGTTTATTTGCTATCAAAATTCTTTCAGCTCTTTTGATCGTTTAAGGTCTTTTACGAATAACACTGCCGAATTAATTTTGTATTTCTTTGTATGCCAGCATGTTGTTTATTTTTTTTATTTCAGCTTTTATGCACAACTTTGTGGTTGGCTGCAATGGACATTGGTTGCATAACATGTGAAAAACCTCCGAACATCCTCGGCAGTATGCGACAAGTGAATGGGCTATCGAACTGTTTTTTCGTTTCTACAGGATGCTAAGAGAAAGGAGGAACGACGGTAAGTTTTGAAATAACCTTATTGTCGGGGCATGATTTCAATAGACTTAGGCTCGGTTGTTGTCTTCAACCTATTGAAAGCTGCTGCGCACACAAAAATGACGGTAAGTAAATTTTTGCTGTTATGTTGTTTCGAAAATTCGCTAGCACATCTGTAAGCAATAAGCGATTCTGTATATTCTTCTCACATCTGCGGCCGGGAAAAAAATACAAAATCGCTTATTACTTACGCTTATTAGATTTCCACGCGATCGTTACTGCTTCATTCGTACTATTTGACGACCCTCACGGAAGGCAAGCGAAGCAGTAATCGGCTGTTTCTTAAAGACTGTTTTCTAAAAAACTTTTTTGCGGAATTTCGAACCTGTTTTTTAATTAACACTTATAGCGTAAATGTTAATTAAAAAATGGGTTGGAAATTCCGCAAAAAAAAATTTTAGAAGAAAAAGAGAAAAGACTTTTTTGAGACAACCGAAAAACTCGAATCAGTCTGTAAAAGGCGCCTGGCGCCTGCCATTGTCAACGAAAAGAAGGGTACATACGCACCAGACACTCCATGTTAATATGGTTTACTCGACTTCCCCTGGCCATGTTGTGCAATATGCGCATTGTGACTTGGTCGCGTCGGTGAAACGGTTTTGGTATTCCTTTGCAAAAAATGGCTTTGTTTTTGGCCATTGACAACGTCAAGTAGAGACAAGTTATTACCTGTCTCAGCCAGAACGTTTCCAGTAAGGCATATTGCAGCGCAGACAACACTGAGCAGCCACATGGTTTCGCTTCGATTTTTTTTCAAATCATTGCTCTTTATAAGCATTCATTAATTTACTTACAACAGGTGAAAGCAAGAGCATAGTATGTAAAATTGCGTACGAATTCGCTTTTAGGTGTTGCTTAGCGTAACAGCTATCCGCGCGGCGTGAAATTTCGTTGCGGTCTATTGCAATGACGCGATTGGCACATTGTTTAAATTATAAATTTGCTCTTCAGTAAAGAAGCACAGTATTCCTATGCCAGCTTACGACAACCGAAAGTATAAATAAGCGACGCTGGGCAAGCACAATTAGTGTAGGCGAAACTATGACGACGACGCTACGCTGAAAAAGAATGCTCACATGTAAATTAACGAGTTTTAAGGCGGTATGTTCTTTCTTGTTACCCTGCATGGCTGAAAAAATATTTCAATACGCGTAATCCGTATAATGGACTAGACTAAGTAAAATTAGAAGCCTAAATTGAGTGTAGCATTGCAGCGGACATGGTCGCTTTGAAACTGATATTTATCCATATTATTTTTCGACCAGTCCGTCAGATGACGTCACGCAATGAATATTTTCCATCAATACATACGTGTGTCCGTTTGCTATTTGCGCATGCACAGTGCATTACTGTCAGTGAAATAGCCTCACGTCCCTTATGTTTACACGCTCGTTATGCTCATAGTCTTGCAGGGCTGTAAAGGACTATTAGACAGCATTCTTACTTCTGCATAATGTAAGTGCCATAGTTTTGAATATTAAACAACTAACGCGTCCATTAGTCCAAAAAACTACGCTTAATATTCAAGCGTCACCTCAGCCATTTGCTGGAGCTTTTTTAGTTCGTGATCAAGGCTTTCCTCGTTTCCCAATGGGACCAAAGCCGAGCTATGTTTCGTTAGAGTATGCAAAACCTCGTTATAATTGGTCTTAAAGAATAAGGTGCATCCTGCAGCGTCTATTACTTGGCTAATTGCAGTAAAAGCATCTAGTTTGGATATTGCGACATAGAATGGGGGAAAATTCAGTCTTTACTCGTCCATTTCTGCCATTCTACCGTTGGTCTTTTGTGACGCTCATGTTCAAACACCTTTTGGCGCCTCTCCTCTCCACCAGTCGGAAAGGCATATTCGCAGTTATTTGTTGGCTGCACCTAAGCCCAAACCCTAACGTAAGGCTTGTGCTTAAGCTGCGTCATTAGCGAGCTAATGATTAGCAGGCTGGCCTGTTGAGGAGGTCGAAGAGGCCATCGAACATGAGCATCACAAAAGCTCAATGCTACAGTAGCAGCGATGAATGCTTGGAAAACCCAAAAAGTTTTTGACTTTCCGATAATGCCTGAATTGATTGCATCTTCGGCATTATTATCAATAAGCACTTTAGCGGAACCGTAAAAGCGTTACACAACACGCGATTCAGAAGACAACGAACTACAGTGCCGGTACTCGATAGATAGGTATATATTGTACGGTATCCTTTTCTGATGCTTAGGTAACAAGGGCGGTCGCGCCCGCTACAGCAAATTGTACGTTTTCTGATTTCGTTACAGTTTATAATTTTCGGCACCAACTTGTGTTTAGTATTTCCTTGAGAATGCTGACGAATGTATGAACTGAGTCAACTGTCGCGCTCCATTGATCAAAGTCATGCTTGTTGCAGTTGCGTAACGTGTTTGAATAGAGCGAAAAAATTGCGAAATATTCAAATTTTTTGAGTAAATGGAAAAGTTGACGCTCGAACATGATGTCATTGGTTGAAAATCGAAATTATTTGTCCCGTTGTGTCGATTATGTCGTCTTACGTGTATAGTAGGGTTTGTCTGTCAAAGATCATATTGCTTATCTTTCAAATTTTGTAACTCTCATTCGTCTAATGGTATTTTGTCTACTACGCAGCGATACGGTCTTGTTTAAAACATCTTATTTCATAAATCTCGTAAGCCTGGCCTTGTAGCTCTGTCGTAAACCTGTGCTCGCATCGGGTTTATGCCTTTTCAGTTGCTTAAATTTAGAAGCGTTAAAAACTGATAAAATTTTGCAAGTCTCAGCGCTTTTCATTTCTGTTTCGCGCCCACCAGGTACAGTCATCCAATCTCCCGCCATATTTATAATTTAAATTAAACTGCAGTGTCGTTACTAGTTTTTAAATGCATTCTTAGCCTTTTTCTCCGGCTGTTTTCACGGACGTATATAATGTATACGTGCTTGCGTTGTTTTCTAAAGTTTTTAAAGTAAGGACAATTCGATTTTTTTTGTAGCGTGCTTTCTGGTACTGCTGAATTGCTAGCTTTCACATTTTTGAGACCTTAATAGCACGCAAGCACTTTTCCATTCCTTTCTACTGTTTCAAGTTTATTTTCGACTTTCTGCACTCGACATTTTGGTGCTTTGCGTGCCACTACGCGAGGGCGGCAACTTTCAAGAAGCCGAAAGCGTTAACATCCTTTGACAGTTCGTGTTAGCTCTTCTCAATCTAGTCGGCTATTTTTGACCAATCGCTGATCCATCATTTTTTCGAAATGTATGTTCCCATTATTGCATGAAAGAGGACAACCAGAAATAGAGTGACTCTTTCTCATTTTCGTAGTAGCGAGAAAAGTCTATTGCGTATCTTAGTTTTCTCGCTGTCCTCAGCGCAAGCACAATGCTATTCAAAAGCGCGAACGTGACCAACCGCTTCTTGTTGGTTTCCGAAAGTTTTCCTAATGTAGCTCAGGTTTTCTCTGTCATTTTATCTATCCATTTTTGGGCGTTTACAGTATACCATTCGATATAATGGTTTTCAAATAATATATGTTACGACAGTTCGATATTGTCGCCTTTTGAATAGCTAGATTACGCTTGTAAAAGCAGAATGCTTATTAGATAATTTAGCGTGTAAATGAAATTTCCTTTTTATTTTGGACCTATTAGCTATTTGTTATGGCGTGATCCGTTGGCGCTTGTTACAAAGTCAACAGCGACGCGTTGTAACTCTTCCAATATCCAACTGTGCAACGTTTACTAAGTTGAAAAAATGTGCATAATAATTATGATAAGTCAAAACCGCATCAGAGACGATCCTTCGTGAAAGGTTGTCGTTGGTCTTTTCGGCTATGCATGTAGCGGCAGCAATTTTTATTTAGCGGCGGCACAAGTATCAATTGGAGAAACTGCTATTTAATTGCTGAAGCAACTTTACGCTTTCCACATCCAAAAGCTGAAGCCTCTGTACTCGTATTTGCCGTACTTAGCTGTTCGTAACATTGCGTCGCTGTCTTCTCCACGTTGGAGTTGAATAGTACCAATGCCTGGCCTGTAAAATTCCATCAAAGGGTGATTGGCGCCGCAAATATGTTCGGATGGAACTGCGTATCCAATGATGCCTTTGTTCTGGTAGTTTCTTGCGTATCGTTCCTTATGCAAAGTATAGATGTCCGTTCCTCCCGTTCCATTGTAAAACCAATAGATGGGCATAAGTTGAGGGCATTGAGGTCCCGGCTGTGTCGCAATTTTTCCAATGATACCCACTTTTATTTTTTGTGTTCCTGGCGTCTGTTCGCTTATGTCCTTTGTTGACAGCAGGTTTCGTTTTTCCTCCGCATCCCAAAAGCGTAGTAGTTCAACAAAGTAATCTGCAATCAAACAAATCACGAGTTACGTGCATCATTTACTTATTTCCTCCTACTTTGCTTTAGGACGTCGCTTTGTTTCAAAGCAAATGCGTAACATGTATGCAAGTACCTTTTGAAGGCTTTAATTGGTTTACTTATCGAATTCGTAATTTGTACCTTACACCTTATCCTGGTCTAATGCGCAAAAGATAGAAGTTAAGTTATTCTTCGCGTATATATTGAAGTTCTCGCATTAACTAGCTTCCTTGTAGGTGGGCGTAATGCAGTGCCCAAAACTAGGCGGAAGGATTTCAGCTTCTTTTAAAGCTAAGCCTTAGATGACAAGAAAAAGCTTTTTGCTCAACCAATATAGGAATGTTACCCCATTTAAAAAACAAGTGATTCTTTAGGTTGTAATTCGTATTAGGCTTAGGCCAACGGTCTAGCAAAGTGAAGAGCCAATTCATTGTTTATCATTTTCAAGCAGATTAGTTATGTTACACCCGTTCTGTTGTTATTCAATAATTTAGAGCTCCCGCGATACGCCTGACCATGTTATCAGTGACTTAATAAGAGGCTGATGACTTAACATGTCCCAGTATGAAAAGCTGCGTTCCGTACTCAGTCAAACTCGTCTTACTTTTTGCATCTCTCTCCGCTTGCGTTGTAGCGTTTTCGTTGATTCCAACGGTCTTATTTGCGGCAATTTTTTCATCTGTCCTTTCCGGCACTTCTACGGTCCGAGAAGGTAGATAAATTGACGCGTTTGTCTCGTCGCTATCATCTTCGCTTTTCTTACCTGCAAAAGGTTAATTTCCTTCGTTTTTCGTTGATGATCCCTTGCGCATTACAGCATTTCTGCCTGTTATCCCAGTAAGGCTTGTCCGAGCTGCACAGCCTGCTGCTTATCCCGTACGGAGCAACAATGTAAGGAATGCTTTTTGGATTTTGCCTGCGTAACGTATTGAGGCTATGTATTAATGAAACTCTTCAGTTGCAGCTTAAGTTGACTTGTTATTTGTGTTATTTTTTAGTGTTTTATTAAATCAATTGAAATACGCGTCTTGAGACGACCGCATAATCGGCTAATTTCATGCGCGCTCATATAAAAACGGCTGTTCCTTCTTATAGTGAGTGACAACGTATTATTATGTCAAAGGTATTAGGCTCTTAGTTTCCGCTTGAGTAGTTTACTCCTGGCAACTATAGCTTCTCTTAAGTGGAAGCCTTAAATAAGGGAAGCAATAGCTGTTGAGCTTTTAAGCTTTGAAAAGTAGTACACAGTTGAATAGGCTGTTGCAGGGGATGCTCGTGCTGACGACGTAGGCGTAGACGGCTTTTCGGTGAATGCAGTTTAAAATGTTTGATTATTTTTATTTCATACTCTAAATATGGTTTTGTTTACACTACGGTTACATTAATACTTCTGAAAGCTGACGGATATGTTACCAAAATAGTAAAAAAAAATGTTTTCGAAGACCCTTTACTCAGTGTGATTGATTTGTTATGTGCTATATGGTATTTCCCATTTAACCTTTTAAAAGCTGAGTTCATTGATGTAAGATACTACTTACTTGTATGTGTACGCGCATACTACGTGCACGTTATATCCGCAGGTTGCTTTCCCGCATCCCATTGCATGAGCTTCGTACCAATAAACCTGTTAGCAAAGAATAAAGCCAACCATATAATCAACGCGTAAAAGAATTTTTCCTACTGTATTTTTATATCAAAATGAGCGTGCAGTTAAGTATTCGCACGTTTGAACGTGCGCTTTTCTTCCCTATTAAAATATTTATAATTTACTCGCTTCTTACCTGCCTGAACAAGTTGCACTTTGCTGCATCGTCGCTGCATTTGTTGTCCTCGTCCTTGAATATATTATTTTTGTACATTGCTCTTGCTGTTCGGATGTAGTTTTTGATTGGGTCTTTCTGCTTGGGACCGCTAATAACCATTGCAAGACCGTACGGTCTTTGCGGCAACGTTTGGTTGCAAGTTGCCGCAACTTTTCCAGCTTCTTCGGCTAGCTCTTTATCGATTGTTACCTAAAAGAGTAGAAAGTGGGCCCAAGCGTTCAATAGGGGTTACTGTTGCGCCCCCTTTTTTCACTTTCGGCAACAAGAAATGTTTCGTCTTATAGTAAGTCCATGATTTAAAAAAAGAATATTGAAAATGTTTGTTTGGTGGTCCTTTCTTGATTCGTGCTTTAATGGGCCACAGTTCGCTCAGGTAGAAGGAATGCCAGAGCGAATCTTGACAAAATGTTCTCCAATGGTAAAGGTCTTTCGACGTAAAGTTAGTAGGTGAAATTTGCATCTTTAAGAAAGGAAGAGCATTGAGATATCAAGTGCAGAGTGGGAAAGTTTGTCCTTTACCTTTTCTTGCTAAATAACTTAGGCGGATTGAAGCATGAATAAATATGTTAATCTTTGAAGGAGTGGTAATTGATCTGTATATTCTTTTTGACGATGAGGTTCACAGATGTTTTTGCTTAGCCGGAAGGGTAAAAGCATTTGCCGAATCCCTAATTTTCCCTGCGGTGTTTTGGCTGCTCATTTTCGATATGGTGATCCTTTCGCGTTCGACTCAACATTTGAACTTGTACGTATTTTTAAAGTTGGGAATGTTCCTAATGGGTTTTTCTTATTATTTCTCATTTCCATTTGACCTGTGGCGAAGTAGTGGTTGAAAATTCAAACGTTTTGGTTTACCATGCATTGCATGTTTATTTGGTTGTCCACAGCTTTGCGCGCGTTGTTGTGGTATATCATTAGCGTAAGTTGTTGGTCCAACGACAGTGATTCCTTTCCTTAAAACATTGATGACCAATGTAAGCTTTCCTTGCAAGCGTACCTTTTGATCCATTAATACTGGGCCAAATAGTGAGCAGGAAAAGTAGTTTCGTCAGCAATATGTCAGTTATCATTTTCAGCACCAGCTTTATGCCTTTTGCATTCTTTTATACGTATATATATTTTACGGATTGTTTATTTTTTTCCAGCTGCCTTTCATTTTTTTTGACCGAGTTCAACGCCTCATTAAGCCTGACGTTCGTTGTCATATATTGACCATAGCTTTGTGTTGCGTGATTCCTGATTATAAACGCGTCGATGCCGTATTTTAAATTTGCATAATTTGTGTCAGCGCACGTGCCTCTTTAACTTCCATTAATTTAAACGGATCCAGTAATGAGCCATTGAGATGACGTGGTTTTACGTCGAGCCTTTACTCTTACATTCTCAGGAATGTCAATGTGCAGTCATTATAATTACGCTGAATATTTGAAAATTTCGTTGCGTAATGACATGATAAAGCTTATGTAAAGCAGCTGGTGCTTTAGATGAGTATTCGGCTAAATTGTGTATGCTTTTATTTGCTTGCTACCTCAGCTGTAGTATCCGTAGATATTTTAATTTTTTACTAAACGTTGAGTCGACTTCACGAATAGGTTTCTTGAAATGAAAAAGCGTATGCTTTCGTTTTTAACTTGACGTAATTTTAAGATTTCCATTTTTTTGCAAGAATAATCCTACTTTGATTATATAGCCATTAAGAAGCTAAATTCCGCGATACCTTGCCTTTGTGAGTGCCTTTTATGAAACATGAACGTCACCATGGGGACATGCAGCGTCGAAATGCGTCTTATTTAATGTTTGGTCTGTAGATTTCATAGGAGCGCAGCTGTCTTCATGAACGCGCGTCGCCTGTTTGAGCATAGCTCCTTTTTATCATTGTCATTCATGTTGTGCCATTCACTCTTTGAGAATTACGCTAGAACTTATCCGGACCAAACGGGATATATATATCTATATATATAGTATATATATACTACTAGTATATATATATATATATATATATATATATGTACTTTTTGATCGCAGATTTTGCCGATTCACAGTGTATGCGAAGAGTGCATTCCTTGAATGTGAAGGATTTCAAAAATAGCGTTGGGGATACTTTAGCTGAGCAAAAGTTTTCCGGCGGTTCCTTAACTGCTTTAGTGGCTTTGTCCTAAAAGTTACAGTCGCTTGTTAATTGACAAAATGGGACTGCACTCCTCGCACGTTCATTGAAATAGAGTTTTTGAAAATTTGTAGTAGTTTCCGTTGCTTGTAGCTAAGGCGTGCTGATGCAAGTGAAAAAGCTGACGACTCAACTGGTTCAGCTACTTAGAAAAAGCGAAGGCGCGAAAGTTCGAACGACGAACGAACCTTCTTTGGTTATGACGTTATATTGGGGCAACTATTAGCGATAACGTCGGTTAAGGAGCTCAACTGCCAATTGCTTTTCTGCGGTCCGCATTGCAAGTCTCTGTGGCTCAAAATCCTGAGTATGAACTATCAAACTTTCGAAGCTCTGAATCCCGAATTTTCAAATTCCAAACGATCAAGCGTTAATGGTGTAATCCCAAAAGCTAATAACTTGAATACGCGGCACTTGTTGTAAGCAGATACGCTCCAGCGGTTTTGTTCTAGAAGCTGCTAAATAAGTAGGCCATTTGAATCGCAAATGGTATTCTTGCATTTCGAACTTGTTGTAGCTGCTCTTTTTCTTTTTTTTCACGTTTCATCTATAGTTAGCTATGGAATGATAATTTTGGACAATGTACCGCAGCATGACGATGAGTTCGTTTAGCTACAAGCCATATTTGCTGATAAAACAAAAAACAAGATTTGCAGGCTTGAAAGTGGGACCTTTTGGAATGACAAAACCGTATACTGTTTTTTGAGCGGCCAAAAGTAAACCTGATGTTTATTGCATCGTTTTCTGATCCTTCTTTAGTGACTCTAAGATCAGCCGTTCGGCGTTTCAATCACTCAGATACGACCGATTTTAGGATTTTGCCCCATTCGTAGGTTGGGCCCATTTTGCGTTTTCAGCTATTTCCGAATTTCCTCCCTTTTATGCACCCCTTTCTGATCTTAAAGCGTTCAACATTTTTGCCTTTCGAGACCGTTTTTGGATTCGTCAGTTTTGCGCTTTCAGAATTCTGACCACAGACGGCATTCCGAAGTAATCGAGTTTTTGAAATTGCTCGAAACCGTTTTTTAAAGAAACACTTTTCGCTATTTATGCTGTAATCGCTTATCCGAGATGTTGTGCTTTTTGTAAGCTTTTATCAGAATTTTTTAGGATATACTGAAATAAGCTCATCGCGTAGCATGAATTGCACGCAATCTTGTGGTAGTTCCATATTGTTCGAGGCGTTCGCGCTACAGCCGCGCTTTTTAGCTATTTTTCGTAGCTGCAGTTTTTAATCTTGTAACGTGTGCATAAAAAAGGTTCGTAAATTAGTACAACTTGCGAGATATACTAGTTAGGTATTCTTGAATTGCGCGCGAGACGTTATACGCTCAACGTTTTTCCTTATAAGGGACTATGCGTCATTTCTTCCTGCACTCCTACAATGTTGAGTGTTGATACGTATTTCTAAAATGGCTCGCGCGGCTTTTTGCGAAAGCGTAGCATTCTTGTGGTCGATTTTCTTAAGTAAACTTTCCTACCAATTATTGCAAATTAAGGTAACTAAATTTTCGGCATTTTCTTCCGCGACAGAGCCTCTTAAGAGAGCATACGGTATTTTTTTATTGATTCTCATGTTCACAGATGATTATGTCTTCCATTTTTTTGAAATGTACCATTCGTCTTGACTGTCGCGTTCTTGTAATTTTCTTATCCTTCGGTTTGATAACGTTACTTGTATTCACCTGCAAAGTAATGATATTTTTTTGTGAAGTCAAAAGTTTGAAAGATTACAGCAGAGTTGATCTTCGTTGCACATATGTTTGTTCGAGCTGCAGTATGCACAAGGACGATCTGACTTTGCCGTTTCTGGGTGAGCAATAAATGGCATAGATGTATTGACTTGTCTAAAATCAAAATAATTGGACGCCATGGAGTGAGGCTAAATTCGCGAAATGGTTCTGGTGTATCATTGTTCTTTCGCGCTTTCTGCCCTATCAGAAATATTTTGTTTCAGGTAAAAGGGGGGGGGGGGGGCAAACAAGCTCAATCAGCCAAGAGGTGACCGTTTTAAGGTGTGTTTAAAATTTTCCTTAACGCAGTCGCTTTTTCAGTCCATTTGACGGGAACTAGCATCTACAAATTTGCATTTCTGCAACTTGGCAGATTGCACAGCATTTAAAATTCAGCGCAAATGAGCGAAACGTACTTGTAAGAGTAGGCGCAGATGATTATCGTGTCGTTTCCGCAAATTGCTCTGCCGCATCCGAGCTCATGGCCTTGGTACCAGTAGACCTTTCAACATGCAAAGTTTTGTCACGCGAGCGTTTAGACAACCTGCGAATCAGTTGAATCGATTATCTGTTGCTTATCACTTCAATTCGAATTTCCCCTTCGGATAGGCAGTCTTAATCACCAAATTCAGCAGTACTCTTCCTCAGCCGATCCCGCCAGCATATGGCTGCTATTTTGTTTGATTGAGAAAATTTCTTTTAAGCGGTTTTATTTATTCATAAATTCAACCGATAAATAGATTTTGCTCATTCATTTTCTGTTACTTTTTTATGTTGCCTAGAATCAGCTTCTTTAAGTCAACGAATTTACATATTCAGCACTCAGTTAAACTTGGAACCCATTTTGTCTGCTGTTTCAACAAACGTAGCATTTCTCTAACCTATTGATTGATTGCATTTTACTTCTCTGCCATTGACCAGATTATACCTTATTAATAGTTGCCGTCTGTGTAGCTTTGTTCTTTAGGATAATTTCTCTAAGCTTATACGGTATGGTATTGCTGAACAAAGTCATTCTCAAACAGTTTTGTACCTTCGATTGGGGTTGTTGAGTTTTTAGCATTTGACGCATTAAATTTTGCTTCCATTAGTTGTTTTTTTGTTGTAGCTTACTTGTCTGACAAAGTTCATCTGCTCAGGCGTTTGTTTTTCGTTGAATTCATTGCTCGGAGCTTTGTAGTGCTCCAAAAGCTGTTTAGCTTTGTTTATGTAGCTACGCGGGGATGCTTTTCTTGCGTTCTTTCTTCTGAACAGTGCAAGTCCGTAAGGACCATTATCTAGCAGCTGATCAGGACAGTCGTTGGCCAGCCCTTGGGCATACATTGCCATGTTGTCATTTTTATCCGTCTGTAAACATCCACAGTTCAGAGAAGTTTTCGAAATGTTATTGATCAGCGAAAAAGTGAATCGTCGCTCAGCAGTCAGGACAACATGAATTCCTTACTACGCTTAAATAAAGTATACTCCGAACGTTCAGGTTACAGTTACAACCATTTTACTACAGGCTGCTTGAGTACTCCGTTAAAGTTTAGTTTTTATCCTATTGCAAGCTTCATTATACGTATGTAAAATAGAGAAAAGAAGTGGTAGCTGCTTTACGATGAATGTAAGATTCTGCCAGTGGCAAAATTTTGCATTTTTGAAAAAGTGGTACGCTGTAACATTTCGAATTAGTAGCATTCCGCGCTACGTGTTTGAAAACTCTTAAGAAGCTAAGTGCGCTTTCGCTATATTACGGGAGTTTTAAGCATTTGCTGTTAAACCAATCCGCAAGATTACTTCAACTTTTGTTGTTTTGCTTTTCGTCTAAGAAGTTCAAAAAGTATGTAATGTACCAGGCATTCCATGTTTCCTTGCCGTACGATAGTTTCCCCAGCGTCCGATTCAACTTTTGCTTCAGCCTGGGCTCGGTACGAATTATGCAAAGCCAATATGGTGTATTGTTCAATTTCAGTGAACGGTTTTGGTACTCCTTTGAAATAAATTTTCTTTATTTAAAAAATTAAAGTGATCACGTACCAGTTTCCGCCTTAGCAGACGCTATTACCAGATGGGCAACGTATAAAGCCAACAGCAAGACCATTGTTGAAATGTTCGTAAGCATGATTGTTGCCTCTTTTTATGCATTGGCTTATTTGCTTTTACTTTTGTTTGAGCACAAATTAAACATGTCTACGTTAGAAGTGACACGGTTTTACGCTCATCCTTTTAGGGTCATCCGAAGTTGCCAAAATTTTGAACTCCTTTTTTCGGCGGCTGTAAAAATTTGTTTGCCAAATAAAGGCGATGATGCTCCCAGCGCGACACTGCCAACGTACGTGAGTTTGCGTCAAATTTTGGCACCTTCAGGTGATCCAATCGAATAGCTTTAAATTAGGTTGCGTAGTTTATGTACTCATAGTGCTTTTTCATTGCTGTCGTAAAGCTATTGCTCCAATGTTGCGAAACTGCAATTTGCTTATTTCTTACGCAAAGTTTGTTGACTTTTGCAGGTGCAAAATTATGCTAGCCTACCTTGCCGCGATAGAAACGATTTTGCTTGGCAACTAATTAGCGCTTGTATTTTTCCACTTGCTGAACGTGAGTTTTCTGCCTTTGCCAAAAGGTGAAAAAGGCTTACATTGGCCCTTTGCTGTGCTATTAGGAAACGTTAGCCCACGTATACTTGTAGAACGAACTGTTCATGACGTGCTCTCTCAGCAGAGATCTTTTTCTCTAACACAGCCTCCTGACATGTCATATTAAACAGAGTTGGCCTTATTTAGGTTACAATAGTTCGCTGCAATGAAATTTGGAATCATTCCTGAAATGTGGTCAATGTAACTTCAGTTGCTGCTTTTCACGTTCTTCGCTTACAAGCTGACCATTAATAATTACAATTATTTATTAATGGTCCACTTAAAACTGCGGGAATTCTGCGTTCCGTTGGAAGTGCTTTTTCGTCGTTCCTTAATCATTAATTGTACTTGGTTTTGCTAAGTCGAATTGGTAGCTTTCACCCCCGCGAAACTCGAACCGTAGATATCCGGCGTAATTACTGGCGTGACGTATTCTTTAGCTGAAAAAATTTTCTCCTGACGTCATTTCGTTTTACTGTTCTGCTGCGTATTTGCGTATTCCAACAGGGTGTTACGTCATAGATAAGTCTCCGTGACTGTAGTCTTTCACGATTGCCATTTCATATTCATGGAATAGTCATACACACGCATATATATATATATCTATATATATATATATATATATATATGCGTGTGTATACAGTTGACCACCTAAGGGGCCGGATAAAACTGGCTAACATAGGAAGGTTATGGGCATAAGGGGCTCGGCTGAATAGCTTAGTATCTGTACGCGTTTTATTCTGTTGCACAGCATGTATTGGAGGTCTGGTAAATGGCGAAGTGCATAAAAATAACGTCATTCCAAAATCTTGCATAAGGCTTTTCAGAGGCTGGAATGCTTGTTGAAAAAGGTGTCAATTCTAGTCTGGTGCTTTTCTTACTACAAACATAAGCTGTAAGGGCGGCCTCTGCGCTAGCTACCCCGCTCAGCATCTCTGAGCATTTTTTAGCAGCAAAACACTTCAATTTGCGCTAACATACGCCTGACGTCTTCTTCGTTCAGCTTTTTTTTTACCATTTTACCTTATCGCAACTATAGGTTTCTGGGGTCATAGCTGAGAAGACGATAGAATTCTTCTGTGGCAACGATTCACAATTCGCTGAGATATTAATTGGCATTATATGTAGATGTGATTTCTTGGTACGGGACAGTATGTTTTCATAATGAAATAGCTTTATTACCGAGAGAGTTCCGTTTAATGTGCAATAAAACCTTCAACTCCAGAATTTTCAGGTCACCTGAGACCCGTCTTCAGCGGTCTTAAATTATGAATATGAATATGAATTAAACGGGACTCTCTCCGTAATAAAGCTATTTCATTATGGCATTATACGTAATGCCAAACCAATGTACACAATATATCAAAACAAGATAGGCATTTCATACTTTGCCTAATAACGCCGGGCATTCTGTAGAATGGCGAATTTCATATATTCCCTATCGTATCCTTATGCGGTTATCCTATTCTTGCGTAGCATAAACCTAGCACTATACCAAAAAGCGTAAGGACAAGATAGCCTTTAAAGTAGCGAAAAGTGCTTACCACTCGAAAACTTTGTTCATTTTTTGGCATTATGTATATTGCCTAAGAAAAGTATAAAATATTGACGTAGCCTTATATTATGAACGCGGGAAGAACAGAATAACCATGTATTATTGATGCGAGAAGAATTAGATGCTCTGACAGTAGAATCACGCTGGCTTTCGTATTCTGCACTAGCCTAAGCTTAAGGCAAAACGTAGGGACGCGATAGCTTCAAGGCAGCGAGCAGACAGGACGCTCTGTCCCATAGGTGTTGCCACTGTATTCTATCGGTTTCAATTGGTATGCTCGTTTACTGAAAAGCGCTGAATATAGTAGAGGCGAAAACAGATCTTGGTTGTTTGCGCGGCTAGGATCGCTTAAAAGTGACCACGCACTTCGTAGGTAGGCCGGGCATCGTAAAATGCGTTTACGTTTCGTACATCGTCTATATCGGTATAGTATATGTAGCACTGATATATCCAGGTACGCTGTGTTCCAGCGGGTAGAATACATTTAGCGTATTTGTTCAATTTTCATTTGGGTAACTTTTTTTCTATGCGCGCTTGGCAGTGCAGCACATTAAACGGTTGCATTCGAATGCTAGTCCCGCTTTGGGCTTGCTAGCGCATGCCGTAAAGTAATTTTGATTATTTTGCTTTTTTCTTGAAATTCGACAAAATATTCCGATAAGAAGACGTTATTAGGGAAATATAACGCGCTTCATGCAAAAATCAGAGATGTCTGCCTATAGTACCCGTTTGGCCAAAAAAATTACTTGTCGCACGTTGTCGATAGTCTATATTAATGGGTCTTTTTTTTCAATACGAAAGCTTCAAACATTTTAACAGTAGTTTTTTTTACAGACGCTCAAATTTGCATCAGTAGCGTGAATGGCGGTTGTACTTGAATTTTCAAGTATGTTCGCTGGCGCTGTAAGCATTCCTTTTGTCTTGTGATTTATTTATCATCCATCTAAGCGGAAGAACAACTTTCCATCTTTCGAGACTGCCTTCCTCTCTCTCTGTCGTTAAGCAATAGTTGAACATTTCTCGCTTTGTCTTTGCAGCCTTTTCAATGTGCGTTCATAAATTCGTTTCACCTAAAAGGTGCTTAGTCGATTTGGTTAGTAGCTTCTGCTTTGCCACTTACAGCATAGTTCTTGGCTGCTGCACATCCTTTTTGTTGAGCTGCAATATTGGCATTTTTTGTTCTTTGGGTGAATTATAAAGGGAATATATTCATCGTTGGCTCTAAAAACGAGTTGACTGTTAGCTGCGAGCTCTCGGTGCGAAGTTCTGGGAAATTTCACCCTTAAAAATTTCGTAATAATTTTTTCATATTTTTCCTCTAAGTTTTTTAAGAAAAAGTTCGATATATACGTTTGCTTTTTGCCGGTGAATTAGCCTAAAGGCGCTCATCCACTTTGGTCGTTGTAATGCGAACTGACGGCTATCCATTTATGCTTACTTGTGGGTGTAGGCGCAAACGATTCTCGCATGTGATCCACAAATAGCTCTGCCGCATCCGATTTCACTTCCTTGGTACCAGTATACCTTTAAAAATCAAACATTTTCGAGCTTACGAAGCTTCCAAACCAAAGCAGCTTCAACTGAAGCAATTTTGCCTTGTATGTAATGTTCTACCTTCCTTAGCGTATTATGTTCAAATGGCGTAAGTGTATTGAGCAACAAGAAGCTCATCATTATTTCCTCTTTGTAGAAGTACACAAATAATATTAAGTATGTTAATTAGAAGCTTAGTTCTTTTTCTGTATAAAACGGGCGTTTTACATTCATGCTTAAATGGAAAAGATGGCTGCATGCTTCAGACAGATTTAGCTGCTTTTGTTGCTAAGCAATGTTGCATTAATGCATGCATAAATGTTCTGTTAGTCGACTTACCTGTCTGAACAAATGACACAGTTCTGTATTGCTTCCCTTACATTCATTAGTCATAATGTTGTAGTCGTACAAGTATTCTTCCGCCTTGTCCATGTATTCATACGGTTCTATCCTTTGTTGGCCCTTTTTCGTAAAAACCGTTATTCCATATGGACTTTTTGAGTAGTCTGTTGCATTGCATCGGTTGGCCAGCGACTGAGCATATTTCGTCAAATCCATACTTACGTTATTCTAGCAAATTTTTTTAGTCAATTGAATTCATTAATCACAGTATGCCTAATTGTTGGGCCTTAAGACTAGTTTGACAGGTTTATTTTCATTTGCCATTACGCTTAGGCATCTTGCTTGAATATCCTAGCTATTTAATTAACCGTATGGCTTAACCCGCGCGATTTTCAAGTGCCAGCTTGGCTATCTATTTTTTTGTGTTTGTAAACATATTTTCGATTTCTCTTTGTTTCTTATTGCCTTGCGGTTGACGCACCGCTGAACTGGACGTAAGGGCGGCATTAGTATAGGAAAATTTAAAAAGCGAATGAATTGTACCATGTAAAATCGCTTTCGTGAGATGGAAGTTGCAATAGAAAGCAAATTTCTCTTTGATATTACTATGGACACTTCATTTAAGTCAAAGTTCAGGTATGTTTTGCTCTACGTTTAGAAGAGCTGTTGTTTGTCTTCAAAGCACGCGCGGCCTGAAAACTACGGAATCTCATTAAAAGTTTTGTATTTTAACGGGACGGATTCCGTTAGAAGAAACAATTGAAACATAAAAAAATACAGTAACTTCTACTGAAGTACATTCCTTATCTAGGTGCCAATACTCATGGCTAGACTTTGCATTGTACTTTTGATCTATTCGGGATTAAGACCTACCGAGATTTGAAATTATCCGAAATTATGTTTGCCACTGAGTTGGCTTTATAAGTGAATTTATATAGAATTGGTTAAGGTTAAAGCTGCGGGATATAGTTTTGGGCCCATGAAAGGCACGATAGCTTAATAATAAGCCTTTTTTGAATACGGGCGATGTGCAATAATGCGCGCCATTTGATTAGTCGTTATTGCTTAGGCCTGATAGGCTAAGTAGCTTTTTAAAATGGCTTTTGAAAAGCAGCATCAATTTACCAAGCATTCCATATTAGCTTGATACTTTAAGATGCCAAATATTTCCACGGCAGCCTCACTTCGCTTGATGTTGTGCAAAGCTAACATAGTATATATTTCCATGTCAGAGAACGGAATGGGAATCACTTAAACGACAATTCGTACGCGTTTGTTGTAAAGTGTAGAATTTACCTCTTTGCGCCTCCGCTATTGTAGTGCTACGTAGGTTGAAGCATAGTAGCAGCAAAAGCATGATTATTCTTTCGGCGGCTGTACTTTTGACTGTTCTTTATATACTTTGATCCATTTGTTTTTTAAATATGTTAATATTGGGACGGTGACATCGTTTTCGCCAATTGTACTTAGCTTTAACGTTGCTTTAATAATTTCGAGAGTTCTCTTGGCAGTAGAAGACATGCGTGCGTAATTGTCTGTTTAAATTATTTGGTTTTTTAGACAGTGACTTTGTGGCACTTACCACATCTGCGCTTGTACTCACTTGACGTTAAAAGGCGTCATTTTTTGAAAATTGCAATATCGAATTAATAACTGCTTCACATTAGGGCACACATGAAACGTAATCTTGTGTTTGGTATTGCCGCGCTGAATCAACTATCCTCTGCGAAACAGCGAACAGTTTATTACCATAGGACGTGTTTAGAATTTGCATAGTTTTGCATGTAACCCCAAACCTCTTTAAATCTCGAAATTAAGAAAAAATCCGTGAAGTAACCGTATTGATTTCTTTAATTTTAGGGCATTTGCGACTATTGATCACCGATACAATAGCGTAACGTCTCAACAGAATTGTTGTACTACATTTCGTCAATAATCCCTTCTTAAACTAGTGAAGTGGCAATTCTTGAATTTTATTTAACTTTTGTATGCTCCGGAAACTCTGAAACTTAATTCACCTTTTTACCGGTTCAAATTCTCGCCATTCGTCGCTTCGGTAGGAATGCGAAGAATCCAATGTTATAACAATTAGCTGAAAACACTATAGCGCTTTATATTCCCGCCTTTCTTGAAGACTATCGTTTACCCAGTTGGCAGACGGTTTTTTAGAGAAAAAGAGGTCGCTTTTCACGTTTGAAAGTTACGGGTTTAAGAAAGCGTAAAGCTAGCTTATACTTTTTAATTTTCGGCCTAAACAACTTCGTAGTGTTTTCGTACACTGTTGTTTTGCATTATTTTAAGTCCCATTTGGTTAAGGTCGACGACGATCCTTTTTTTATGGCACTGCTGTCTTTTAGTTATTTTCTTTAAATATAGTTATGGCCTGCGTTATAGCACATGTGCTGATCGTTTTCAGTTCGCTTCTTCGGAATCGTTGTCTGAAAACAGGTCGTCAAAATTTTAACCTCTTTCGTGTAGAAGCGTTATTCACCTTGTACTTTGAAAGTTTTAGCGCGCGTAATGGCGGGTCACTTTATTCATGCTTAATAACATCAACTGATTTGCTGATGACGGAGCAAGAGGAGCTCGATGTCATTATGGAAAGTAAACGTATACTTAACTATCCGGTTGACTTTTTAAAAGTTAATCTTGTTGTCTGAAAGTATTCATTTACAATTGATCATTTTTGGGTCAGAGCCAAAGGAGGCCTGATAATCATTGTTGCAGCATAGGATGAACTCCAACCTTTAGAATCTTTACTCGGCAAGGTTAAGCAGCAACGCCTTTTTTGAAAGCGTATAAAATAGTAACAAATATGGCGTTATCAATGGCAGTTTGTCTTTTGCTGTAAAGAAGAAATGAAGCAGCTACTTTTACTGCTTGGCGATACTAATTCCTAGGCGACTTCCAACTTTGCTATTCAACTTTTTCAGTTTCCATCAGCTCGGCCTAGAACAACGTTCCATGGGTTAATGATGTTTCTCTGGTTTCCATAAACTTACAGCACAGTTCCTCCACGCAGATGTTCATTTCCGAAGTACAAACACTGCACGGAGGGTACGGAGTTCCATTGCTCAGAGGTACGACTAAGAAAGGCCTCATATGATACACCGCTCTTACGAACAAGCGAATTTGATAATTAGACATCAAAGTGACAATCGATGCGGTCGTTATACTTATGAGTGTAAGCACAAACCGCCAAATGCATCTTTTCGCATTTTGCTCGTCCGCATCCCACATATCCGCCTTGCTGCCAGACCATCTGCGTTAAAAGTTAGTGAATATCCGCAAAGATATTAAGCGCGTAATGACAATTGTTTACTTGAAAACCGTTTATGCAATCTTCGTCATTGTTAATGCATTTTCCCGCGCTGTAGTCGTACCGCATTCCAAAAGCTTGATAAAGAGATCTTGTGAACATAATCGGATCAACAGTAGTTCGATTGCTACGATAGTAGGCGATGCCATGCTGTGGGTTGGTCGGCCTTTGCGAGTCACAGTTATTTGCTAACATTTGAGCATACTGCTGCAATTCCTCTTTCCATCCAAGCTGAAAAGCTCTTGCTCAAGCGCGGTTTAACTGGCGCAATAGACTAAGTGACTTCAGAGCAAATATCTAAGAGCTCATTCTTGTACATAACAAGCAGAGGGCGCTAATAGCGCTCTTCTTAACTCGATACTTAGTGCTCATTGATTAGAGTTGTTTATCAATGAAACAACTTGCAATGCATTCCATGTACAGCGCTCTGGGTATTCTACGCACAATGTTATGATACTTTATCAGTTCAGTTTTCTGACTGTCCGTAAATGGGTTCGCGATCTCTGAAAGCGTGTAAGTTGCTCAACGATGAGCGGGACAAAGTGTACGCACGATTTCCATCAATGACGACCAGTGCTACGACGAGTAGATTAGCTTTAAGCATAGCTGCTTGAAAAGTATGTGATTTCATTGTAGCTTGTTTCATTTTATGCTGTTGCTTGTTTGAGATTTTGCAGCTGCTTATGATCCATCCCGCCATTTCGCTTACCTTCCTTTTTTGTCTTTAATGCAGAGAACCCATTTCGGATTCTTTCTTGTAAACTAGAGAAGTATTCTCTAAGTTAATCCATTCAGGTAAGGTGGCTGAGGGAGGAGAGCTACTTTTTAAAATTTTTTTGTCTAAAAAAGTGATACGTCGAAAATGCCACCCAATGTTTGCTTTACGTCAATTGTAACATCCTCCCAACAGTGCACCTCGTATGCAGTACAGCTGACGCTTTGTCATTGATATTTATTCGGTAGCGCCAATCCGTTGAGAGCATTTTCGTTGCGTAATTAAAGCAAGCTTACCGGTTGTAAAGAAAATTTTATTTTAGGCGCTCATAATGGGTCCGCAAGTTGCTTTGTTTGGCTTGCGTACAATACTTCTCAAAGCGCAAACTCCAGCCATACGGTATGCGTTTTAATATGCGATATGAGTTATAAATTTAAAAAAAAAAGTGGGTCATTTTCTTCTTTTCCCTACCGAGACTGGAATGTTCGCGAATCCCCTCGCGGTTTCTCACTTTGTAACGCATAGACGTGAGCTGACGGTTTTTCGTGCAGCATTATTCGCCTGCCAGTTTTGACCATCATTATTGGGCAGCTAAAGCGTGAAACGCTCAGTCCTAACGGATGTTCTAAGAAAAAAGCGATTTAAGACTGAAATACAAAGCGTAGACGCTTAATTGCACGTCATTTAGTAATTTGAATAGGAACTTTCATTATTTGACCCTGAAAATCATTGCGACATGTCTACCGTAATGAGCTTGCGCGAAATAAAAAGTCTTTACGCTTGCAATACGTACCCATGCACTAGTGATTATGCCTTCCTGTCTAGCGCACGTTTCGCAAAACGTCTGAGGTCTCGAATCCCGAATATTGTTTGTGTACTTGCTGCTACCTGCTGGTGTGGTGTTGTGGCGCTACAGTGTGATGCCTATCTCTTCTCTTCGAGCTAGACGCAGTTTCCAAAGAAGAACGTATTTGTTTGAACGAAGGTCGATCTTCCGGTTTCGGCTCCCAACATTTATGCATAATGTCTTGTACCGGCGGTGGCATTGTTTCCGGTGCTTCCATCCGGTAGCCTGAAATCAGTAATGGGTTACTTTGATTACAATACTCTTTTCTTCACCAACCGCGCGCAACTATGTGCATCAATTCTTCCGCAAAGTTTTCGTGGCTTAGCTTAGGGTACAGTTCATCGTAGGGATGTCGTCCATCGGTGAACAATTCCCATATGGTAATACCGTAAGCCCAGACATCAGATTTTTCGCTGAACGTTCCTGCAAAGGCATTATATTTATTGTTTTCCTTTTCTTTTTGCATTTTCCGTCAACTTGTCTCAAGCGTATCCGGCGGAATCCACATGACAGGCAGTACTTCTTCCGTGTCCTTTTTCATTTTGTATACTCTTCCTTGTTTGGCTTGTCCAAAGTCGGCAACCTTAGCGACTCCTGCTTTGAGTAGGCAGTTTCTCAACGCCAAATCTCTTCAAGTTTGACTTTACTTTGTTGCGAGAAATTTACCATTGCACGCACTGTACCTGTGGATAAGTTGCTTTGACGCAATGTATTCCATTCCGCAAGCAATGTGCCTGCAAAAGCGTAGCTTTCGTTCTGCCCTTATTTTTCCCTTGTTGTCGCGTACGTAGGCAATAAGCGACGCTGAAAGAATTTTGTCCGCAGCGGTTTTGTAAAATGTACGCAGGATGATGGTCGTACTGTCGCATAGTTCCATAACTAATTTTAACGGTTCAACGTCCAAAACGATTCCGTAGAAAAGGACAACGTTTGGGTGAAGCAGAGAGCGCATTTTTCGGCATTCGTCGAAAAATTCACCTTTTTCCATTTCGCTGTTTACTTCTGGCTTCAGCACTTTAACCGCTGCACGCGTCATGTTCTTTCGTCGGGAACTCGTCACCAACTCGACTTTCCATACCTCCCCAAAGTGACCCTTAAAACTGAAAATGCTATTTGGGGTTTGTTCGCGCGGCATATTTTACCTCTCCCATCTTTTCTATAGGTTCTATATCTTCGTCGTGCAGTATCCAGCTGACCCTTTTTATTCCTTCCGTGATGAACAATGCGACGTCCTTACTAACTGATAGTCCCTTTGTCACGTAATGGTTGACTAGTTCGTTCACTGTTCGAAAATGGGGACCGCCAAGATGATACTTTTTCTACAATTGAATACTGACTGTTGAGAAAAAGCGCAAACCTATTTTGACGTCCCACCTTATGGGTCTGCAAAATGACAACGTGAAAGACCCCATTTTGGGATCGTAAAGAAATGACAAACGGGCTGGCGGCCTCTACCGTTGGCTCGGATACTCTGATAAGAAACTGACCATTTCTTTCTAGCAAATGCTCCGCGTCGGCTCTCGGTAAGGCCCCGCAAAAGAATTTCTTCTTTCTGATTGGATCCTGAAAGTAAAAGGCTAAAAAAGGGAAGCGTTTTTCAGCGTATTTCCGTCACGTTAGCGAATGCCCTCTTCCTTTTCCATTTAAATGCCTCTTCCATTGCAGCTTTTTTTCAAAATCGTTTAAAAGCACCTTAAATGGAAGACAGAATTCGCGTTCGTTTTTTGCATTGGCACTTCAAATAAGGAACATGAATTCAGCCAAGTCGTACGGTAATAAACAACGTTTTGCCACACTTAAGGAAATGGACTTTCGTACGATTATGTCGCCTCTGCTCGGCCGTGCATTGTCGCAATAAGCGGTCGCGTGTTCGAGATTACCGGCTTTGCTACTTTAAAGGGAATTTTAAAGTTTGCACCTCAGTTCGTAATGACCCGCACAGTTCATAAATTGAAAAAGTAGCTTAATTTCATCTTTTTCACACTGCTGTTTTACAGTAGCTGTCGCATTCCATTTTCTGAGAAACTGTTCTTAGTAGGGTTGAGCATAAATTATTCTCCGTAAACTTGACCATCGTTTTACTGTAGCAAAGACTGTTGTGAAGAGATTCTTACAGTTCCGATGTGTAATTACGGCACTTTTTCCCGCTGTAGGTGGAAACGTATTTACATAAAGATTCGAGAGATTTTTACCCTCACTTTTCGCCCTATCAGCTGGTAATAAGTCAATGAAAGAAGAACCAGAGAGATAGCAATGGTTTCAACCCGCGAAGTTGTCTTATTGATAAGCTCTTTAATGTCGGATTGCCGCTAAGATTGAAAGCTGAAGAAATAAGCACAGCGAGAATTACGTAAATGCAAAATAAGGCAACTGGAAGGTTTTCTACAAGCTTTAGTGTAGTACAATCGATAAGCTTTATTTAGATGCCCTATTTGCTGTGCAGTTTTAATTATTACTGTAAGCTATTGTATTTAGCACTGACGCGCATACGAAGCATACATGGTCTCATATGTGGGAATGGTTAAATCGTTTGATTTTTAAGTTTCTTCGCTTATACAGATTGGCAAAATTACTGACCATTTCACTCCGTCGATGCACATATTCAAACCTTAAGTTGCTACTAAAGCGGTTCGCATGTTTTTCGTGTGATACAAAAATCACACAATGAACTTGATTATCTACAGTAAGCTTTGCAATTTTAGCTTGCCCTTTTGATTTAATTTTTTTTCTCGTATCAACTTCGAAGGTATACCGTTTTTTTTAAAAAAATAACTTTCCTTGAGTCCAATTGATACAACAGTTATTATTGAAACTTAGTCCGAGAGGTCCAACAACGTAATTTCACAACGTAAGGTTGAGATAATTTTTTAGAAAAAGTTTCTTTTTTGCGATTTACTTTACATCTGACCCGCTAAGAACAGCGTAATGTCGTCAGGCAGAACAGGTCGGATGCGAGCTGGCCACAACAAGCGGTTTAATAAACTCGGAAGCAAGTTAAACGCGCACGCGGAATATACACAACATAAAATATTGAAAAATGTGCGCAGGATCAAATTACAGTAACGTAGAAGTATTAAATACCTGAGACAGTTTACAAGCGTGTAGGGTTATGTTTAGTTTTCCTATCGAAGTTTTGGATAGCCACTGTCCGACGCTGAAACAATATGTACGCAATCTTTCGAATATGCAACCTCTTTTTAATTGTTTTTCTACTTTTAATTTCAAGCGCCTCTTGATCTTGATTTCTGTTAAACAGATACAGTAAGAAATTTCAAACTTTGAAGTGAATTTTGGTTATGGTAATGTTTTCTAAAACTTTGTCATGCAGTAATGTTGAATCAACAATGAATAATGGAATCTTTGAAAACAATTTGCTTTACGACCACTGTACCGTTGCAGCCATGTAGACGCACATACTGTTTACAGGATGGAAACTCGGCTATATGAAATATTTTGATTGGAAATTTGAATATTGGGTTGCTTTGATTTGTGGACAGAGTTTCCTTGCTTAAATTTTTGAAACCTGTCTCCTTGCATTCGTAATGATGATTCAAAGACTTTGTTATCGCCACCTTTGGCATTCAGATCATCATCAGTACTATCACTATCTTTGCTATCGCGGGATATCACTTGTCGCGTGAATTTAATCTTAAAAGGATTTTAAGGCTTCAACTAATTTCACTGCTTTTTCTTCTTTATTAATATTAGCATTTAAATAAAGTTCCTTACAACTTTTGTTTAACACTTTGGCTTATGTTATATATATACTTTACAGGGACAAAAATCTTCTCACGGACAATGCATGACTTTAAACTATCTTTAAAGGCGGGTACGGTAAGTCACTAACGATAATTAATTTAAGAAGTGAATATCAATCAAAATTTGTACCTTACTAATAGCACATAGGCTCTGTTATCAGCTGTGCATTCTGTTGTGTCTAGCCATAAATGTTCATCTCGATTGCCTCTTGTCTTTAACTATTAAAGGGGCTCGTTCTTCTATTCTCACTGCCATAAAAGGCAAGCCAACAATAACTCTATATCAAGTTGTGGTGATGCAACGTATTTGTTTGGCTAAAAATTAAGGAATTTCCCCTTGTAGGAACTGCCACATGTAAAGTAGGTTCTCTTAGTTTGCAAACTTCTTCGCCCCACGATTTTAAGCGGAGATTTGACGTTGGACCGCTTAGCGCGCCATCTTCAGTACCGTTTAGAATCCGGTTTCGCCGGGAAAACGAATGTAGGTTGACGAAGGAGGGAATAAAACATTCACTGTCGAGCGACTTGCCGCATCATGATGCCATTGCTCCATGCTAGTGTGCTCATACTTTCAGCCTATCTTGCAACAGCTGACTTTGACTGCAAAGAGGAGCTTGGCGTATACTTTCAATGCTTCAGTAGCCATGTAAAGAGCTTCCTATCCAACAATAGCGACTGGGAAGAGAAGAAAGCGGAAGCGTTGAAATGTTTTGTCACGTAAGCAAGCTATACGCCCAGAAGTATCGGTCATATGCATATATGGTCATTTTTGTAGTTCCGGCTGCCAGGAGCCAACATTGAATTATAGTGAAGACGTGTCAAAATTGTCAGGAATGAATATGTCGGAAACATACTTCAAATGCGTAGGAAACACTATAAAAGATATGGTCAGTATGGCTGAAAAATGCATCGCAGCTGAAATGCCCGGATTTCAATTTGGCAAACTGCCTCACAACGGTGACGCTGACAGCAACGCGTCCGACTATACGTACAATAATGGTCAGTTGGAAATTTAGTCTTCCTCATCATCATTTACAATAGATACGTAATTATGAAAATTAGTACATCGGCGGATGATCCAAACATGTGTCCCGGCGATTCGCAGCAGAAAGTTCGAGCTTGTCTACAGCAAGTTGCCGATGGTACAAAGCATCAACGTCAGGGACATTTGAAAGAAATTTGCGCCCAGCGACGACAGTGCTTTAGCAAGTAAGCAGCCCAAATATGGCTCCGTCTTTTTAAATCAAACTTTTTCCTAAGAATCAGTGACCATTGTAAAGAGCAATTTCATAAGACCAAACAATTGCTTAAGAAATGCAGTTGCGACGACGTTAACATAGACATCCACAAAGCCAATATGGTCAAATGTCTTTCTGACGATGTGGACGAAGAGAAGGAGCAAAAGGCAATGGAACGTATACTTCACAAAGTGCATGACAAGTACTGCAGAAGAATGGAAAAGATCAGCACTATGTGCGATAAGGTGTAAGTTCATACGGCCGTACTACCATTATCCCATTCGTCATTTTTATTCACCGCTTATCTATTTAAGCAGAAAAGTCGTTTTGTTGTAAGGGCCGTCGAATTTATTCAACGCCTTGTTTATGAAATTTCAGCCACTACAAAAACCAGAATTTAAAAGTTTGTATCGCGACTGCTCAGCGTATCCGGTACTCAAATGTCATTTATTATTACTTTAACTTTTCGTCCAATCATTTATCATGCGAAATAACGGTGTCATAAATGAACTTCAAGAATTTCGTCACGCGTACGTACGCCCTTGGCGAAAAGGATGGGCATTTTGGCGTCGACATGACGCCGTGCACGAACCAAAAGCCGTTGTAGCTTTTCCATAGCAAGCCGCTCCCCGCGTTTGTCTAAATTCAAAGTCGCTCCAATATGGAGACATTTTTAGGCATGGAAAAAGTTTACAAAGCATTGGCGCGTAGGATCATTTCCTTGAGTGCACAGAATCGAATCGACATCTCCGTCCCATCGATACGCACGAGCACATTCTGTTGCATTGACTGTCAGTAGCACTTCTTGAGTTAGGTATCGCCTGTTATCACTATCTAAACAAAACTGACCGTTTCTTCTTTGTCATTCAAGACGGCGGGTGGTTTGTTGCCTTGCTGAGCAGAAAAAATTACGTTGCCCACCCGGATGTCCTTCCGCTCTATGTGGAGTATGAAAGGATATTTGACTTTTGTACAACTGGTTTCACTTTTCAGTCCTTACGCCATGACCGACCGCGGGACTCTTGGAAGAAATATTAATAAACCGCCGGAAGTCACCAAGGCGACTGGTTTTCTCATCTTCATCAATAATTATAGTCAACTGTGTCCTCCTTTCCCGAAGAATAATAGCTGAGTAGTATACATTGCTGAGAACTGGCCAAACGGAATTCTTAAAGAGAAGTGTACCTGCCTACCAGTTTGGCAAGAATGTTAACGCTGCTTCTCAGTTTGCTCTCCCTTCAACCACATATTCAAATTTAAAATAGATCATGTTACATGCAGTTTATGAAATGCTAGCATTCTATAGAATGCGTGACGCTTCAGGCAAAAAATAAAATATTTGTATGATTTTAATATCCTAACCCTAAGCCTAAGCGAACATGTAAGGAAAAGAGCCAGAAGATAACCCACTTTGCGGCGTAGGTGTCGCCACTATCGACTTGCAGGGCTACTTTGTCCTTTGGCATTGTACGGAATGCTTAAGAAATGTATGAAATATTAAGTACTTCATAAACTGCTTAGGCCATTCCGCGCAATGCCTAATTTCATACATTGCCTGTAAGAGATATACTCATTAGTTGTTTTCAATTTGAATTTCGACTATTGGTAATAATGCATTCGTACCTGCGTCCATCCATCCAAGTGCCATACAGTAGGCATTGTCGCGTAAGAAGAATTTCGTAGGCGGAAGACAGACGGGCATGATTGTTTTTGAAAACTTCGCATGCTGACTAAGTTTCAATAGCATCAGATCATTTTGAGCAAGATTGTTTTTGTCTTTTCGGTCAAACTGCGGATGCTTTATGGCATAGTCTATTTCGAAAAGGTCGCCGCTGCTGTTCAGTTGGCTGCTGCCCAATCGTACGACGTATGCGTTATAGTTAGAGTTCCTGGAAGGCGTCAAAATTTGAATTATTAATACTTCATAAAGCTGAAGCAACAATTTCAATTTTGTACTTACGTTTCCATGCAGCTAGCAGAAGTCAGTAACCAATGGCGACTAATTAAAGTAGCGTAGCAAACGGGCTCGTCTCCCTTTTGTCCTTTTCTTATAATCGCTGCCGACCATGGCCAACTATGAGCTTTTGCTTCCAAAGCGTATTGACTGAAATCCGGAATCGTGTCCATGTTTGGCTGAACGGCTGAGAAGCCACAACTCTTTCTTGCAATGGAATTGTCATGATGACAAAGTTCATTCATCTCGTCCGAACCATCTTTGCAATCCCAAATACCATTGCAAAATTTTTCCAACGCCACGCACTGACCCGAGCTGCAATGGAAAGCGTCGTCGCTGCATGGAAGCGCTGCAATTCATTTTGGCCGTAGTAGCCTTTCTTGGATGCGCTCAGTAGTGCCTTACGATTCAGTGTGAGCAAGCGGATTTCAGCCTGAATTCGATCGCCAATTTTGGAATCACCTTTGGCCGAGTATTTGAGGTGCAGCGTGAAGGGACCTGCAAAAGACGATTAACCTTTGAAAATTTGACTTTTCGTACAGAGCTAATTTGAATAATCCTACTTAAGCTGATCGTCTCAACAAAAGACCTACCCGCGTAGATGAATGATAGGTGGCTGTTCATCATCCCGGAAAAGGTGTCGCTTCGGTCTCCTGAGCTAATCATTAGATAACTGGAACTAGTATTTAAGTTGAAATCATTGAATCGGACTTCAAAAGCGTTGTACCGTGTATACTAAAAGTTGTCATTGTCTGAAATGCGGCTAGTTGTCGCGTCGTTTCAATCTTGCTTACCGCTTTTCTCTTAACTGTAAATGCGCAAACTTTATTTCGCCGGCTGAAAGCCGGGTAATCAGGAGTGTAGAAGGATACACTTGTCTTGTCGCTTTGCATATAGGTAGTGCGGCCGCAAATTGACGGTTTCGGGAATGCGGTACGCAAAAGCAATTTGAAACCTGACCAACTTATCTTGGAGTCTGATGAAAATTCTATCGTAACCACGTAAGCGTTCTTTGGTCTAATTAGGATTTCGGGAGCCTGGCGACCACAGTAAGGACCAAAGGACGCAGGTTCATCCTCAGATTGAACGCTCACCGTTAACCGATCAGGCAGACACTAAGGACGAAAAGCTTAAGGCAACCAATTTCATAAAAAAAACTTTCCGGCATTTACTGTTTTTGACTCTGTTGTTGGACGAAGGTAGCAGATTACAGAAGTTGTTTAAGTATCATCATGCTTAACACAAAGTTCAAAATAGTTAGTTAACTTTGACTGGAAAAGCGTGAGTTTGATTGAAAAAACTTTGCTGGTCAGTAGATACGTTTTTCGGTAAATTCTTCTTACCTTGTGGCCTTCATCGTCTTCCAGTTCGAAGTGTTGGCTTTCCAGTAAGAATACCGTACCTGCGCCTTTGATTGTCCACTTACATCTCACGTTCGAGGGATACATTCCCTGCTCAAATCCAGGAGAATAGATTACTCGCTCTTCGTTAGGTCCCATGACGAATGTATCACCGCATTTCTTTATAACGGGAAATTTCGGCTTTGGCGGAGTAGGAGTCGGCGGTGGGGACAACACTGTTTTCCATTTGAACTCAAAACCAGCATCTTCTATCACGTGATCGGAACAGAACTCAACGGTTATATTTTGTCCCGGCAAGCTGAGTAGAGCCGGAGGTTCGTTGTAGTTGCAGAATACCCCAAGCGAAGGTACTAGACGATTGCTTGGATCGCATATACCTTTCAGCTGTGAAGCTTGATTTTCAGTATAAAAAGCTAACCAGTCGTTTTCGCATCTCTTCCCTTCGTAGCCTTCGATGAAAATGCGCGGGAATGTTATAACCACGTACTGAGCAATCATTATCCTACACTGGGGTTGCTGAGATATCTGAAAGAACGTACCTTTCCGGTAGCAAATAGTCCTCCGAGCAAGTTGTAACGAGATTTTGTATTTAGTGCATACATTCCGTTCATTCCTTCTTCATTTTCAACGTTTCCGTGTGGCCAGTACAAGTCTTCTACATATTCCGTCGCTGCAACGGCACTTTCCTTCACAAAAAGTACTGAAAAGCTTTGTATTGCTAACGCATACGTTAAGAAACTTAAACTGATTCACCGAGTAATGCAGGTGGTAACCAGACCAACATTAGTATGAGAAGGATAAGAGCTGAAAAATGTGAATGTCCTCCTGCTTGTAGGCAGTCCGTTAGTACGTCCTATTGCCTGAAGCACACTATCACAAGCTGGTAAACACTGTTTCTTCCGATATCGCAAAGTTGCTCACCCCAGTCTCAAAGTAATGCTTTCCTTGGCCGTCTTATCGAACTGTTCAAACATAGCTTTAATCGACAACTGTCAGTGTGGAAAACAAACGCGCGAAACAGTACGGCATGAACTCTAAGCGCCCGAAACAATTACCTACGTAAAAGAGCATATAGCTGCCTTACGGGACAAATTTCTTTTTTTTAACGCTGTATTGAACGAACTGTCTGTTGGACAGGGACGTCCTGTCAGGTGCAGCGGAAGGAAAAGCTGCAAAGCAACTTCATGTTTTTTCGCCATAGTATTGAATCTGGGGCGATGAACCAAATGGCAAAAACAGCTGTAAAGCTTGTAAGCGCACACTTGTCATTTGGGCAAGAACGTAGGGTACCAAACATGTCTCTGCCTACGGAACTATTTTGGTAAACACATTTTAAAAAGTTACTGCATTACTCATATAATTTGCAAGTTAGGTAAACTGTAAAGCAGTCACGGGAACTTTTTTTTAAAACTGAACCAGCTTCTGAAAATTTAGTCGCTGCAAATGGACGACGTAAAAATTTTGCTTATCAGCGCGCAAGTGGGGCAGCTGAAACCTACCAAAAACAGACGTCATAAGCCAACAGTTAATCATAGCAAGATTTCAAGCATTGCATATATCCCAGAAAAGCCTGTCCGCTCCTTCAAATTCTTAAATTATGATTAAAGCACTTTGAATGAGCCGCTGCTAACTTATCAAACTAGTACATATTGCAAAAGATGGCTGCCTAACGTCAAAGAAAATGTGATCGCGCTTGTAATGTTCATACTGCTTTTCTTTTTCTGATTATGAATTTCAATAATCAAAATAATTTCTGCTTATCCCGATTTCCTGGTGGCTTCAGCGCGGTCATGTACGCAGTAAGAAAAGGCGAACTTGGAATAGTTAACGAAGGTTGAAAAATTTAGTTTTATGGTAAATGTTTTCTGCGCCACTCAGTTAATTAAACAGACCTCGTGTCTGTGCATTACAGTTTTTTTATGTTTTCAGGTACCTGTCTATCCTGCATACACTTAAATTTCTGTAGAACTTTTTTTCTTATCCTAGTTTAAGCTACCAATTGTGGAAGTATTTCTGAGCTAAAACGTTTTTGAAATGCGTCTCTGTAAAACAGAATAGGGGCGAAAAGCGTGTGAGACTCCTGCTTACCTACTTTGCGCAGTTTGAAGAAAGTTACAGTAAGCAATGTCCTCGTGACTAGATAACCATTTAGATTTAGCAAGCTAATTTCTCTCGTTCATAAGCGTTTAACCGCTCTTAATCGAGCTTTTTGGATGAGAAACTCCTTGTTAAGCGTGTAATGCGCAGCACGTTCGAAACTACTGAATGTTTGAGATGCAGCTACACTGTATTTGCAAAATTCGTCTCTGGCTAATAACTTAATTCTTGCAGACAAAAGGTAGCTCAGTAACAGCAAAGCAAACGATAGCCTGAACAAAGAATTCGCTGTATGCAAGTTACGTGCGTGCGTTATCCCAAAAGTAGTTATAAAAATTTAAGAAATAATTTTTCGTTGATGCAACTAATGTATTTTTACTACGAGAGAGCCTATATGTGGGTCGTACTGCTCCTGGTGGCAAAACATTTTCACCGAATGAAATGCCAATCTAAGCTACTTGCGCATACTTATTCTTCATTCCGGTCAGGAATTGCTCGTGATGCGCAAGTATTATCAAAACCTACGTACTGTAGGTTTTGATAGTACTTGCGCATCACGAGCAATTCCTGTCGCGTTTTTGGTGGCATCATTTTCCCACACACTTTTTGCGTAAAAACTATTTTCCTTGTCGAAATTTAAGGTTTCTATTTGGCTCATCATATTTTTTTCAGATTGTACAGATTTGCTCTTGATATGTCTATTCCATTTTTGAAAAATTTTTGCGGCCTTCATTGTACTACCTCCGAGTTACTGTCGGTGCCTCGGCCGAAGCTGGAATTGGGAATCGGCACTACGTTCAAGAGCGTCGAGATAGGAATTGTGGTTGGCTCAGTGGCTATTCCTTTCCTGCAGGCCACCCTTTCACGGATCACCGATCCGGAAAGTCTAAAACGTGGCGCCTTTAAAGGTGGACTCGCCGGTTGCTACTTAGGTCTTCTCGTGGGGCCGTTAATTGCCCTGCGTCGCGCGCAGATGATGAGCAATATGGAGATCTACGAAGAGGCTTGTCTTTTAAGGTCAGATACAACCCAGTTAATTATCGATCGTGCAGCGACCATTGCAGGAGCCTTAGGTTATGCAACCTTTGGTTCCTCTGGGTTCATCGGCGGGGTTAACTTAGCCATTCTCGGATGTGCTCTATCGTATTTTTTCTTTCCCGACGGTGCAAAGTATTCACGGTCTTATTAGCCTTTGTCTGTGCGTCTCCTAATGTGAACCATTAAATGATTACTTTTCGATTGCGTATGTTTCTTTTTCCTTGGCTACATTTATACCTTGCCATTCTTAAAATGTTTGGTCAATCGGATTTCGGTTTTTCTTCAATGCTATCGCTTTAGCTATATTGACCATCGGCAATATGCGTGGTCTCCTTGATACTCTAGGAGGCATCTTGAACTCAGGAATGCCCTTTTCGCAACAGGAAAGCAGGTAGAAGATAAAACTGGTTGCTTTTTGCCTAATAATTTTCCGTTTAGGCTAACTTCTGTTCTTCAAGATTTGCTAAAAGAAGAAAATAGAGTTGATGGTCTTTCCGAACAGCTCATCGCTTTCTGTGACGCTCTTGTTGGAGAAAGTGTCTGCTTAGTCGTCTCTCGCGCAATTCTTTCCGACTTAATTGCAAAATTGCCAACCTTTGACCAGTCTGTAGCTCAGACTGTAGCTAAACATTTGCTAGATGCTTTGCAGGTTCGTTCAATGTCGTATGAAAATCAGGTACGCATATTTCGAATTTTTACTAAAGGTAGTTTTATACTTTTATACACTAAGCTTATCATTTTTTAATATTCTCATTCGTCTGAAAGATAAACGTAAGTTTGTACATAGGAAAGTTTGAGTACATTTTCACTTCTTTCATTTTTTTAACTTCAAGACTGCGTCGATAACGTAATACCATTACCTTTCGCACACTTGATTTTTTTGTACACGTTTTCTTGCCATGCTGACACTATTACCAGCCGCTTCAATTCTGTCAGATAGTAGTCTTGTATTAATTTTTCCTGCAAACAGTTTACCAAACAAAGTACCGACAGTTCTATACATAAAATGTATATTACCATACATATGTCCGTTTGCATATGACCTTTTTTTTGTAACAGATTTCCGAAGTGCGGATGTACTTAGTTGACGTTGCTGAACGTAACGAAGATTGGCTTGAAGCTGCACAACTACTTGTAAAAGTACCTACCGACAGCGGGAAGAGGTAATAGTAGCGTTGAGAAGCTTTTTGCCTATATTTGGTAGTCTTTCAATTTAGGGATAACGAAGCGGAAACGTTGGCTCATAGATACTTGCGCGCTGCCGATTTATACTTAAAATGTGGTAAAGATACGGAAGCAGACCAGTGCGTTACTAAGGCGAAAAGATGTTTTACCGACTCTCATCCGACCGACCATATGAAGATGATGATTACAGTAAAAGATCGACTGCTGCTGCTGCTGCGGTACAGGTTAACTATAACATTTTAGGGAACCGCTGCAAACGTGTTGGATACTGTAGGCAATTTCGTAATGGCCGCTATGCGCTACTACGAATTGTCCACGATGTCGTGTACACCCGAGCAGGATCGCCTTACGGCTTTAAGCAAGGCAGTTCGGTGTACAATTTTGGCTCCGGTTGACCCTACCAGAGCTCGCATGCTAACTTTGCTGGCCAAGGACGAACGATGCGAAAAGCTGCCCACTTATTTGATTCTCAAGAAAATGTAATTTAGCTGCTACTCGTTTTACAAAATTAAACTCGTAATTTAGGTTTCTTGAGCAGATCATTCCTCACGAATCCCTTGAAGAAATCAACAACCAACTGGAGCAATGCTTCAGCGAGTCCAAGGGGCGTAAAGGTACATAATGTTTCTTTTTTTCTCGCAACTTCTCATTTGCATTTGCAGACATAAGCAACTTGCGCAATGCCGTGATTGAGCATAACGTTTTGTCAGCTAGTAAAGTGTACGACAACATCTCGGTAAACGAACTTGCTCGCCTTTTGGGCACTACGAGTGATCAAGTATTTACGCTGTTTTTTTTATTGTTAATTTAAATTTTTAAAAATTCTTATAACATTTCCTTCAGGCACTGCTTGTAGTCGCTCGCATGATAACGGAAGGAAGACTTGAAGGCGCAGTCGACGGCTTGGAGGGCGTTGTTTCTTTCAACAGTAAGTATGCCTACATCTAATTCCGCTACCAAATGGCCATATATGTAATAAGTTTTCAATCCGAGAGTATAGTTGTACTCACTGTGTTTTTCTTTGAAATTACAGCTCAGGATTGTCTCAAGTTGTATGGGGAATACACGAAGTCAGTGTTTGAACATGTCGGCGTAATATGCGAATCCATCTTCGCAGCTCATCCATCATGGGCTCGGAAGACTATGGACTCATACATGAATTGAACAAGCGAGCAATACATTGGATACTGATACGAATAAAAGAATTTTTGCTCGTACCTGCATTCCTATCAAGATAACCGTATGCCGCTGCTGTTACCAGAGTTGTTCGAAGCTTTGCTTTGCCTTTTCCGGCGATGATAAAGGCACGCATCGTCGCGCGTTAATGAAAAATTGCTTGAAGCTAATTTCTCTATGATCAGAGTGATTCAAGCGTTCGCTGAACGAACTATTATTGTATGTATACTTTTTAAGGCAACCGCTTAAGTAGATGGAACTGGATGTCACGAAACAGTCACTGCTGCCACGTGCCACCACCTGGAAAAAGGTTAGGTCGCCGGCATAATGCTTTATTTTCATTTAATTTTCAAGTTGAATACTTACGGTAAATGTGATAAGCAAGTTCAAAATGTTGTCACTTTTCAAAAACTGTTTGCGTCAAACCGTGCACCACCAAATTTACAGTTGTACTTGTCCGCTTATTCGCATTTGTTCGAAATTGTGACACACAGTGTTAGTAGTATAGCTACGCGCTGTGTGAACAAGCGGAGAATCTGTTTCAATGGAACTGGAGTAAGTACACTTGGTGGTCGTTACAAGAAAATGCCTAAAGCGCATAGTCACTTCATATCTAGTTTAGAGGGAACTGCGAATATTTAATTGGCCACTCGTCCGGTTTTCAATGGGCATTTCAGCATTGCGAGGCGGAATGATGACTTGGCAACATTTACCTAAGGGTCCGTGCTGTCCATTTTTGTTTTTCCAACCGCGAATAGGTTCTTGCTCTGCTCGTTATATGAATTACTAAAAATTTGGCTTTGGCCTCGCAAAAGAGGTAGACATTGTCGGCGAATGGGTCACACTCATTCTGTACGCAGTTGCTACGTGCTTTTCACTTTATTCTTCACGTGGCTAGCGTAAGCGTACTCACTTTTTATTGTTTGAATGACGCGACAATGTTTACAAGCTGTACGATGGAAGTCAATCTTTTGGCTTGAGACACATTTTGCCGCGTACAGTTTGGCAACATTTCCAGTCATCTTCGCAGTCGATGTCTCTTTCGCAGCGATCTCTTGCTCCGCTCATCGTGCTAACGGGACTTCTTGGGCATTTTCCTTCTCGATATTGTCCTAAATAAGGTTGCATTCATTGATCTCGTTTGTGCCAACGTTGAGATGAATGGATTTCATCGAGCAAATGATTTTTTGTCAAAATGAACCTTTCACTCCTCGGGATGAATGGTCAACTCAGCTGTTCGCATGAATGAAATGTCGCTTCCCGGCGAGTACTTAATTGACTATCTAGCGCACTCGTATTCGTAGGTGTACCTCTTTTTCATTCATCAAAGCTTTGCTATATTAACGTCAGTATACGAATGAGAACAATATGTTTGGTTGGCCGTTAGCTGTTGGTAGGCATTTAATATTTTTGAAGTATTTTAAACTGTTTTCTTGAAGGGGAAGAGAGTTGTTTGCAATCGTTGGGAACTCACCAGTTGGCTGAAGAGTTTCTGGATGCATGCAAACATTTCCTGCCACTGTTTCGCAGCAAATGTACTGTGATGAGCAATCACTGTCTGAGCGACAGCGATCGATGGCATCCGGTTTCCTGCCAGCGCTTAATTTAGGGCATACACCTTGGCTTCCTGCGAAGGTTAGCGGAATTCTAAGAAACCGTGAAAGGAAGTATATTTAGAATACTCTCTTGCGCAGCGGGTTCAGGCTTCATGCACACATAGCCGGAGAGGCTGTCGCAGCAGTATCGTCCTTGCGGACAGTCGCTGTCTGTGTGGCATCGGTCGATTGCGTCAGACTTTTTTGAGCCAAGATAAGGTGGGCAGAGTTCGTTTCCTCCTTTGGTAATGATATGCAACAGTCAAAATGGACAATGGTTGTTTTTGTAAACAACTTACCAAAGGCGCGAGTTTCGATTGGAGCCATACAAATTCTGCCCCTAATAGTTGGGCAACAAATTTTTCGGCCTTCGCAATTCTCATCCCTGTCGCATCTGTCGATTGCATCGTCAGCAACTTTAAGTAGCAATTTGGGACACAATCCAATTTTTCTGCCTTCTAAAAGCTCAGTGCTTATTGCTTAGGCGAAATAGTAAGGTTACCTCCCGCGGGTAGGTTGAATAGTGCCAAAATCGCCAACGAAATGTAGAACCATTGAATGGTCATGGTTCTTAAGGGTGAACCGACGTCCAATCGCATATTCACAGGGTTTATTCGTCGAAGTTCAGTTGCGGAATTCGTGTTAGCAGACGAGGGAGGAGAGGAACAGTTGCTCATTTTATTCTTGCCTTGATTCTTCAGCGAACCTTCAAACGGGGGAGTCGAGTGCAAAGATAAATAAATTAGTCAGCCATCAAGAACGGCAATAAGTTTTAGGCAAACTCGTTCGTTCACGTTTACGATGAAGAAAGTGGAAATGCACGGCGGTTTAGTCATTCCATTGAGCCTGTTGAACCCGTTACTTCTCCATTGAACGCATTTGCTCTGCGTTTGGCTACTCTCGCATATTGTTGTTTTAAAGAAAAGTTGCCTAAGCAAAGGCGCGGACATGTTTGTATGTAAAGTGGCAAGATACCGTCTGTTCTTTTTTTACTGCATTTTCCTTTATCCTAATTTGCATGAGCGAAAGATGAACGAGTCCATTTGGGCGTGAAACTAATTTTCGGATAAATTACATTAGTGTAGATAGTTTGAACGAAAAGTTTTTTTGTAAATTTATATGCACACCACTCAGAGTTCGGTTAGCTCTATATTAATGTTAGCAGACGCCTATAAACAAGCACGAGGATACGGCGACGGCGTAACTCAGCGAGCAGAGACTGAGCGGGAGTCAAACACAAACAATGAGTAAGAAAAAAATGCATATGCTGAGCACCCATCTTGCGTTATAACCAGCAAAACTCGTCCGCAGAGTCATAGTCTATCCTTTTCTAACAAATTTCAAAATAGGAATACTTTAAACATCGTCATATGCTCTAATGTTTTCCCACTCTACGTAAAGCGGCGATCGAACAAGAAATGCATGCAAAAGACATGTAATCGATGCAATAGCGGCGTTTGTTGTGTAAAAGAACTTTAAACATGCGTTGGGCTAAATAAAAGCTATTAAATATGTTTTTATAAAGAATTCTCTTTCCCGCTTGTCTTTCTTCACAAAGTCTCTCTGCTCATGAATTACGCTATTAAAGGTTGACTTAAAATTCAAGCCGAATAAGGTATTCGTAATGGAATAAAAGTTTGGGCTTCGACAATGCTATTAAATGTTGCTAACTTTACTTTTAGGCTAGTTTTGGGTACCTTAAGCTATTATATTTAAGTAAAAAGTTTATATTTATGCAGTTTAAAGTTTCTGTTATGTATGGCGTATTTTTAATCAAGAGAAGTTTGTGGTTAAGACAATGCTCCGTTTATTAAGTAGTTTCCGCTCCGATCGAAGTAGGACTAAATGATTTGCAGGAAAGCTCTTTGTACCTGCGCTTTTTACCGTATAAAAGACATGTTGATTGGCGATTTTGTAGGGACAGTAAAGCGTTCGTTCGAAGTTGCATCATCCTTACTCCAACAACGATAAATTCAAGAAGATTAATCTATCGGGTTTCTTCTTGTACTTGCCTGCAAAAAATGCAGTAGGACTAACAACTGGTTACTCATTTTTTGAGCGTAACGTTTGGAAAGTAGACGTTTTTTTCGTTAGAGTGCGAAAATCTTGTTCCGGTTCTACTGGTGACCATAACGGCTATCCTGTCCTATCTTTAGCTAAACCTGAGCCAAAGAGTAACCCTTATGTTTAGTTTTAGGCTTAAGCAAGGGCAGGATAGAAGAGCTAGCAAAATTCCAATACAATTTTCAGACATATGGCAGCATAATGGGAGTTATTTACCTTCGTGCGTGTGTTTTCGAGCAGAATAAACTTGATTATTGATAGGATTACTGTATTTCATTTCCGTGCAATTAGAGAAAGAAACTTGTATCAGTGTTGCGAACAGTTTAATCTGAAAGTCAAAACGTTTTTCTTTGTGCTATTACTGCTTTTTGAACGTTCTTGCTGCAATGCAACAGTATGCAAATGCACTTTTCAGCAGACTAGGTTTTTTCACTTCTATTGTCTCACTTCGTTTTTTTAATACTGTAACGAACCGTCGTTACGAGAGAGGTTCCACCCAACGAGGACGCAGGATACAAGCTACGAGGGGTTGCTCAAACGTTTACTTTCTCTCAGGCGACACGAACACAACACAGCGACCAACCGACTCGCTCACTCGTCTGTCTCACACTGACTTCTGTCCCCTAGTCACCGCTGGAGACCATCGTAGCCCTAACCTGAAAATCGTTCGGCTGGCCAGAGCTGGCAGGAATTGCTACAATACAATATAATGAAGCTTGTTTTCATGGCTTTTGCTGTACGTGCAGTTTAGAAATTGTTAGACGACATTATAAAAACTGCTGAAATCGCAAAGCTGAAAAATCCAATTCAAACGAAACGTTTCGATACTGTCCTTCCTTTTGCTGCCTGAAAATAAAGTATTTGAAATGGCAGCCTGAAATGTCCATCCGGAAAAGGCGGGATGTTTTTGCACTTTAAACGCGAAATTTTGTTTTTGCGGCGTTATAATAGTGCGGTAATCTTTGGAATATGAAAAAAAAACGTTAGTGTCGGCATTGCACACTATGCTGATTCTGTTTGCTGGTTCGCTTTGGTTCTTTTAAAACTCGATAGAATTCAAACTGTAGAAGCGGATAAAAATTTTAATCATTGCAATCACGGAGAAATGTTAGATTTTTTTCAGAATTTACTAATGCGCTGTTGTCACCAGAATGTGGAAATTTGCGTTGCGCCGCCATTGTTCAGTAAATGATGCTCAAGTACGAATCGCTTAAATGAAAACTTAGTCAGCGCCATGTTCGCTGAGCCGTAAATTGTAACGTTAGTCCATAATAATTTTAAAGTGGCAATTTTTAAAACACCTTCAGTTCTACGCTGAATTTGCATAGTACCGTAATTAGTGTACATGCCTCTTTGTGTTTCTTCACGAAAACAATTTGTTTAGAAATAAATGTAGGCAAATAGCACAGCTTTCGGCTTCAGAGCAAAGCCGGCTTTCGGCGTGCACGCACATGACCACTTGAAGAATGGTAAAGTTTTTTAAACTCCGCTGTGAGCCTGCCAAAAAGAAGTTACAATTTCAAATTAACTTCGTGTTAGCATTGCGAAATGCCTATAGAGCAAGTTTAGCAGAAACGTATCGTCCCTTTTCATGGCAAATTGTATTACTCTATTAACGAACCTGATTACTGTTTACGACGATCGATTTGCGTTGAAAGAGAAAGCAGTTTTAACAGCGTAATCCATCACGACTGCGTAAACATTATTGTAAACTAATGTTAAATATTCCAATACACAGCCGCCTTGCATGGCATATAAACATAAAAATTTGTAGCGTGCAGTTAGAGTGCAAACGTTCGTACAGGTTCGAAACATAGCTCGAGTTGTATTAAAGCGAAATAAAGCAAACTACTAGGCTACTTCGTATGCGTAACTGGAGCTTAAGACGTGAAAAACTCTTAACGGTTTTCTGACCTTTTGGTTTATTAAAGTTTTGCTTTTATTTTGTTCTGGTTTTAAAACTGACTAAAAACAGTGACCACAACACTAGAAATATTATTTAAGAGCAGGTTAATCGATTTGGCACGCTTTTCAAGCAGATGTTGTTTTTCATTAATTTGCTTGATATGCTTATCTCAAATTAAGTTCTTCCCGTTGCTTTTAAAACTTTAGCCTACCTGGTGCTATATGTTTTAGCATCTTACTCGTTTCTGACGCGCTAAGTAAAAGTGCATTAATGGATGTCCTGCAAATCTTTTATCGCTGTTGTACCGTGTCTGTTGTTTTATTCTTAGCCTTTCTGCGTCTCAGCAATAGTTTGATAGCCCGTCATGCCGACCGAAAGTTCGTTGATATCTCGTTACAAGAACAAGGGACTTACCTATGACGAAATGCGTCGTCGTCGCGAGGCTAACTATGTACAACTGAGAAAGGAGAAACGTGAGGAGCAACTGGCCAAACGACGAAATATCTGGCCAACGTCGGCACTGACCAGTGGGCACCTGGAATGTGCAACTAGCCAAGAAAATATTGAAGAAGCTGTATGATTTTGTCCTTATATTTTTACGTCGCTTCACTTTATGCCTTTTAAGCCCCTGATTACCGCAGAGATGATACAGGCTATGTTTTGTGATAATATGGAAGCTCAATTGCAAGGGACAATTGCATTTCGCAAAGTTCTCTCCAGAGGTGATTTGCTTATTCAATATGCTGGCACTGTTCTTGTTCGCGTTGGCAACCGCTTGCCTTCATTTTTCAAGCTGTACTTTTTGCTTTTCTGGCCAAAAACTAACCTCAAACTGGTTTACGTCAAAAAACGCTTACTGCACGCTTGTTTAGAACCTAATCCTCCAATTGATGAGGTAATTGCGTCGGGAGTTGTTCCGCGGTGCGTTCAATTCCTTTGCTGTAAAGAGCACCCAAAGCTTCAGTTTGAGGCTGCTTGGGCGCTAACCAACATTGCTAGCGGGACAAATGAGCAAACGAGAGTTGTCGTCGAAAGCGGTGCTGTTCCGGTTTTTATTGATTTGATGTCCTCCGATAGCGACGATGTCAAAGAACAGGTTGGTTTTCCAAGTTTGGCTATTGTTCTCCTCATTTTTGTAATACCTAAGCGAAAAAAATGCTTCTGCGTTTCAGCTAGACAAAGTAGGTAGAGTTTGCTGCTTTTTGTGAACTGGCAACTTTAGAATGCCATTGTTTATGCTACTTTATTTTATTGGCAACGGCTCTGTAACCTTTTACTTTCGGCCGTATTTCTTGGGTATTTTGTCCCAAAACAGCTTCCGTAATTTCTCAGTTTGAATTTAGCTTAATTCACGATGCCGTAATAGCATAACGCGACAAAGAATTGTTTTTCAATATCTAACACCTCCATTTTGCTTGAGTTCTCCCTATTGTCTCTAATGCATATTTCCAATCATTAATGCCTTTGCACGTTGCAATGGTTTTTTTCTCTCTCACAGTGTACCCATATCGGTTTGCATGAGGTACGATATGCAAAACTTGTCGCATTTTAGCCAGTTCTTTTTGAAAGCAGTAGGGAGCCCCATTTACAGTAACCTTGCGGTACCTAATTTTAGTTAGATTACCTACTGTAACAGTTGAAATTAAAATGTTCGCTGTCTAAGCAACGAGGCTTTTGAAGGCAGTTTGGGCGTTGGGGAATATAGCCGGTGACAGCGCCCCCTATCGAGACTACGTTCTTAACCAAGGAATTGGCCCAGCTTTAGTTAGGCTATTCGAGACGACCGGCAAACTTTCAACGATTCGGAACGCCGTATGGACAATGTCCAATTTGTGTCGAGGCAAGAGTCCACCTCCCGATTTGCAACAGGTTGTTATAATTCATAGACAATCGCATTCATTTATTGCTTTCAACGCTGCCCTATCTATTGAATAGCTGCAAATTCTTATCCCTTTATTGGCAAACTGTTTGTACCACAATGACGCAGAAGTGGTCACTGACGCTTGTTGGGCTATCGGCTATCTTTGCGATGGTCCAACGAACGGAGTACAAGCAATTCTGGACGCAGGAGTATGTCGACGATTGGTCGAACTTTTGATGCATTGCCAAGCAAAAGTTGTTTCGGCAGCCCTGAGAGCCGTCGGAAATATTGTGACGGGTGATGATAACCAGACACAGGTTGGCAGCTCATTTGCATATTCGCTTACGACACGTAATTTTTTTTTGTTCAGGTGGTGCTTAACAGTTCCGCTTTGCCTTGCCTGCGTCATTTGCTCTTCTCCTTGAAAGAGTCTTTGAAAAAGGAAGCTTGTTGGACAATATCTAACATAACGGCTGGCAACAAGGCGCAGATACAGGCTGTGGTGGATGCCGAGATAATCCCAACCTTAGTGGAAATTTTGGGTAATTCCGATTTTAAAACCAGAAGGGAAGCAGCTTGGGCGCTTACGAACGCTGCTACTGGTGGATCTCCATCGGTGGTGCGTCATCTTGTCGATTGTGGAATAATACCCCCGCTATGCGACCTACTTACCGTAAGCGACGCTAAAATCGTTTTGGTATGTCCATCCTATTTCTCTAAGCCAGCAGCTTTTGCTATTCCTTGCGCTTTGTTGCAGGTTGCCCTATCGGGATTGGAGCACATTCTGAAAGTGGGAAAAGCGGACGCGGTCGACGGGGCACCAAACAAATACGCTTTGTTGATCGAAGAGTGCTACGGATTGGACAAAATTGAGTTTCTTCAAAATCACGAGAGCTTGGAAATTTATCAAAAAGCATTCGACTTGGTAGAACAGTATTTCAACGTTGACGACTTTATAGATGTCGATGGTTTGATGGGCTCAAATATTGACGAAAATGGTCCAAGCGGTAGTTTTAATTTCTGAAGTCACCCGAGAAAGTACGCAGTTGCATATGGTCGATTTGAGGTTTTTCTAAAAGTGTTACTACTCGCGGCAGTTTGACTGCCGACTAGCCGAACTCTTTCTTATTTTGGCAAGCTGTCACCCTTGGAACCATCTCGGTAGTAAAACCAAGCATATCCCACTTACGGCAGCCGCGCTCGTGTCCAAATCTCCCAGCAATCATCCTTCCTCGTTGAATTTGGCACAGCCGTTTTCTGGTCCCTATTCTATGATATTTGTAAAGCAAAAAGACAATGGAAGCTTAATAGTTTGTCGTGCAACTGTTTTTTTTGTTTCGGAGAACTTCGGTCATTGATGTTGTCCAATAAATTATTCCTTCTTCCCATTGGCTATGCAAATTGATGGCTGTTATCCATGAAATGTATAGCCCAAGTTTTCTTGACATCCCGTGAGACTATTCGGTTTTAGGTACCCGTCGAGAAGGAAGCTCAAGTCGCTTTATGCTCGCACTTATTTATGTTCGTCCTTTTCGTTAATCTTTTGATCTCAACTCTTGTCTATCACGTCGTTATTGTCCTCTTTGGCGCGCCGATTTTTAGGTGATCGGATTCGAGATTTCCACCTTTTTTTCGACCAGTTATTGTTTCATATTTTAGTCAACTTTTTGAAACCTACAGTCTCGCGGTATTGCTCACGTTGTGCACTACGTTGCCCTGCTTACTCACATTTGACGACTACGAAAGTTTTCACGCGGTTTTCTTCTTTGCAAAGTAAGTGACCAACGGCCTATTGACATATTCTTGCTTGCTATTGGTCTTTTTTTTACGGCAGCATCAAGTCCAGCGCAGAACGTTACACGTTTTATATTGCGTTGGGAAGCCTAGTTGGCGCGTGGGTTGGCGCTTTTCCAATACCATTGGATTGGGACCGTCCCTGGCAGGTAGATATTCAAATTTTAACTCCGTCGTCTTTTCCTAGGCCTTTTACTGAGTAATCATTTAATTTACCGCTCTACTATCGTATGTTGTTGCGATGCATTATAGAAGTGGCCAATAACGTGCGTGGTTGGAACCTGCATTGGCTTTTGCCTCGGTTTGGCATGTGGCGCGCTTATGGACTTGCGTTATCGATACCGATACTCGCGCAGATCAAGAAAGTTTGTCTAAGCAAGTTTGACCATTGAAGAAAGAGAGAGAGAGATGTCGGATTGTTGTCAAGAATGTATACCTCCTCTGTTGTGCCTCATCTACGCGGAATTCGACGCGCGCGTTGGTCCGCGAATTGTCTATCAAGTTCCCGTTGAAATTGTAACCAAAGAATTGTTCGACAGTTTGTCCGCCTTTTTGATTCCCAGATCCGAGTTGGTGGATCGCTTGATCAAAGTCGACTTGCCAAGTTTGAAAATTATGGGCTATCCGAAAGCCATTGAAAACAACAAGTACGAACGAAACGCGTTCATTTTCAATCTTTGCTTCGTGGTAGCCAACGTTGCCGAAGTGGATTTCGTCTACGAGCCTTTGGTGGAGAAGTTGGCCAAAAGTTTGGAAGCTTTCGAATTGGAATGCTCCTTTTTGTCGGACGAATCAAGTCGGGCTTCCTTGAAGCCTATAATGCTACAAATTCTTTCCGATTTGAATAGCAACGGTCGATCGTCCATTGTTGTCAATGAAATGTGCGAAGTGCATTTGAAGCTCATGCGCTTTCAATCCTCCCTATCGCCTACGTTGGAATGGATGGCGCCGGCGTTACGTCGACCCGTCGACGCGTCCGATATGATTCGATGCGATCTTGTTCTTCAAAAGTTGTTACCGCACATCAACGGTTTTGATACGGTGTCCAGAATAAGCTCAACTGCTTGCGTCGATTTGGCAATCACGAAACGTTGCCTCAGAGATGCAATGCGCGATGATCTGATATGTCTTCATCCAGTTTTTCAATACGGAAGTCATTACGCGGTCACTCCGTTGGTCAGAAAACTTTACAAGGACAAAAGTTTGCAAGAACAATTCTGCCGAACGGTCACTATGGACAACCAACAATTGCCGGTGCGCTTTTTTGATCTCTTTCGATTGTTGAACTCCATTCAAGCCCATATGTCCATAAAAGAATGGTACGTACGCGCGCTGCCTCGCTCCTACGGCGTTGACGAGCGTAAGTTGGTTCAAATGGCAGTATGTAATGGCATTCTACGCAAACTGAGCGGATATCCGCTGCTTACGGATGGTCGTAAGGCAAAAATACCAGCGATTTTATTTCGTACCGACGCTAGCGACTTTGATGGCACCGTAACGTTGGAACAATTAGCTGTTAAGGCGCAGTTGCCCTACGGGGAAGTTTTAAGACTGCTTTCAAAAGTATCCAGCGTATCGATCGTATGGAAATGAATTTTTCGGCGTATTCGCATCCTGTTCTTTCAGCCAACTGCTTAAGGTGAGCCAACAGTCTTTTTTACTTTTAATCCTGGCCGAAAATGTTTTTTGTTTTTTCTTTGAATCTACTTTAGGCGAATGAACAACCGAGAGGTCTTTTCCTGACTTTATTATTTTCTTTGAGCTCAGCTTAAGCTTGCGGCTAGGTTATTTTTGCGTACTTAATTTTTCTTTTTCATTTTTTCTCTGCTGCAGAATGAACAGAACCTTGTTTTCAAGCGCTCCGTCGGCTAGCAGCGCAAGGTCGCTTTTGTTTACGAAATTTGCGCCCTTCTCGCCGACCACTTGTTGCATAATTTCGTAGCAGCGACGATTGGTCTGTCCGTTTTCGTAGACGCTTTCCATTTGGGGAAAAAAGGCGCTTATCATTTTGAAGACGGGCAAAATGATGTTGTCGAAAAATTGCAGCTGCGATTTGATCACGTCCGCTTTGTCGCGATCCATCATTTCCGTAGGTTTTCTATTCATTGCTTTTTCCAAGTCTCCCTGAGCAAAGAATTCTTCAAAGACTCGCGCCGCGGCTGCTCTGCTTGTTTTCCATGTTTTCACCTGATCCGACACATCGCAGACGGTCATCAGAAGGGATCGAAGCATGTAGCGATGTTCTTCGTCCGTCAGGTCGATACCCTTCTTTGATAGTTTCATTAGGTCTGGTTGTATGCGAAAATAGTTTGCCAAGTCGCTAGCTTGAATCACATTCCTTATGATGGACATGGCTGTATGGAAATCGCTGAATGACAGTTGAGAAAATATGTTACTCTCCGGTGCGTGCATAACGGCCATTGCCTGCGTGAAATGATGGCATTCCAAAATTGACCCTTCGTTGTTAAACAGTTGGGCTAGCCGAGTGCATGATTGCAGTTGAAATGCGTTGTTCGTTCCGCGATGGTCCATGTCGTGGCAAAAGCAGGCGACCAGTATGCTGGCGCATTCCAGAGTACTGTAGAATTTTCTTATTTCGGGGATTTGTTTCATCATAACAAAGAAGAAGTGAGCTGCCGAAAAGGCGTGATACCAATTGTGATACGGGACATTTCTGTACGCTTCCTTGACCTTGAGCAGAAAACGAGCGAGCTTTTTTCTTTCAATTCCCAATGCAGACATAAAGCCCATATCGTAGAACATCGCCATAGCCGTTTTTAACGTATAATAAATGGGCATACCGTGTACGGAATAAGTGAAAGAAATAATGAAGCGTTCAATATTTTGAATTGGGCCCAAACATAACGCCAATGCGTCTTGTTCTTCAATTTCTTCTCCAGTTATTGCCAGTCGGTTGGTGGACGTTGCGAGTCTTTTGTTTATTTCTTTCAGGCATTTCAAGCGCAGCGAATGCGCAAAGCACGTAACGTAGAAAGGCTGTAGCATACGCACAATGTTTACGTCATTCGGGGTGAAGTTCGGAGTATTCGATTTGTTATGCATCTCAACGACGGCCATAATTTCCCCTTTCTTAGCAAGCGGAAAGGCCAACGTGTTGAAATGTTTCGCATGCCTTTCTCCCAAATTTGGTATTGTGGTTAAGTTGCGGTTGTTGACTTTTTTGGACTGGTCGGTTTGCGCTTCGTCAGCCTCGTCATTCGGTCTTGAAATGTTAAAAATTTCCAAAGTCGATAGCACTTCGTTTAGCACCGCGTCAGTTGCGGGAAGTCGTTGTTGATTCAATTGCTTTTCGTTGTACAGTACGAATTCATTTTTGTCTCGGTCAAACAAGTACAAGTTGCACTCCTCGCATAGAATTAGTTTTTTAGCTGTTGCACACAAAGTTGAAGCGACGTCGTGTAGATCATCTGCTCTTTTAAAGGCATCCAAGAAAAGTTGGAGCATCGTTTTGGCAAAATCCACGTGACCTGTTGTCGTTTCCGTTGTTATGACCATACCGATTAACGCTGCAGCCACTTGGACATGCGCTGCTAACAATTCTGGATCAAGGTTTTGCTTGGTTATGAGCGATTGATGCCTAATAAAAAGTAAACCAACCAAATTGGTACCTCCTTCGTCGTAGATAGCGTGTGAGGTGATCGCCGGATCGGATACGTCAAGTTGAAAAATGTTCTTCACATAACGCTTCATTTTGGGCGGCAGATTTTGAAAGCTCAATTCGTCACCTTGGCGAAAAGCATGCCTCCATAGTTGCACTCTTCCCGCGTGAATTGTTGGAGACAATTTGTGCACACCTCTAATTTGAACGTGGCAGTTTTCAGAGTCCGAACTGATTATGGCGAAAGCTGATTCCTCGCATGGCAGCGATTCCCGAATCCAAATGTTTAAACAAAGCTGAACGTTTTCCATGTTAACGTCGGCGAAAACGCTGTTCAGCAAAGATACTAAGCGACTGTTCGGTATCATTTGTGCGCTCACCACTCTGTATAAGGCATTTGCCAGTTGTTTTCAGCGGGAGGAAAAGTTTAAATCCATCTTACAATATCTCGACGAATCAGCGAGTTTCCAACAGCGTTTTTGCTTTAAAGTCAAAGCTAATGGTTTTAATGCGGTAGTATTTTGCTCGAAACTATTTTTGTTCTAGCGGTTATTCGCCAAAACGAATTTCTTTTTGTTCCCAACTTTTGTAGCGATCCTTCTCTATAAAAATTTATTTAAGGTAAAGTAAAGTGAATTGCGTGACTCTGTTTTTGAGTATTGCTCTAAAGTTGTACCTGAGCATAGTTTATCGCAGTTAACCTCATTGTCTTTATCCGGCTTACGGTATTGCTGTTATCGCTCAGCGATGAGTAAGTCGGAGAGTTTGGCGTTTCACTGTAGCATCGACAACTTCAAAAACCCACATCAGCAACGGCTGCAAAAGCAGCAAAAGTATTATCCTTTTAAAAAATACAGTAAACAATATTCGCAGGTTTAAAGAGAAGTTGTCAAGGACCTCTTGTCAACATTCGTCGCTTGTTTACATTTTTGTCTGTCTTTACCAAAAACTCTCAGGGTCAATTCAAATATCGACAAGTGACCATTGTCGTGTAGATTGGCAGAACTGTTATTTACTTTTGCGTCCGAAGGCAAATAGTTTTGTAAATTGTAGTGCTGTTTATCGCTAAAGGTTATTTAAGCGTAATAGGCACTTTTTCGGCTGTAATTCTGGCACTTGGTTCACCCCTTTTGTGTTTGCGCCTCAGAATCTACGAAGCGTGTACTTTTGCACGGACTAGTAAAGTTGCGCTTACGTATAAAGCTGACAGTTGCGGATCGGAGTAATTGTAGCATGTTGTTACCTGCAAATCATTGTCACTTGCTACAGTAACGGTATTTTTATGTAGTTGCCTTTAAATGTGGATATACAGGGCGTCATCAGGTTCGTAGCAGCATATTTGCGTGATATATTAGGCGGTGGAGACTGTTTTCGCGCTAAGAATGTCAGAATTTCGCAACTTTGTGTCGGAATTCGAGATCGATCAGGAGAAAAAGCGTCGTCAGGAGGAATGGGAGCGCGTTCGTCGACCAGATCAACCGCGCGAGGCACCGGAACCAGAATTTGACACTCGACCTTTGTACGTTCGTCTCCGCGAGCAACGCGAGAAGGCGCAGCTCGAGTTCGACGAAGCTATGAAGCTTAAACATTCTGTCCGCGGATTAGACGATGACGAATTAGAGTTTATTGAGCAAGTCGATCGTATTCGCTCAGAAATGGATCGCAAAATACGTTCAGAAGAACAGGAAGTGATTCAGGCTGTTCGTCAGGCCATGGTAAGCCCTGTTTCGAACGTTTCAAATGTTTCAGTTGGAAGTGCTTGCCCAAAACGAGCTGCCTCCAATAAGGTTCAAAGCAAGCAGGCAACCTTGTTAGCTGGGGCGATTCGAAGGAAGGTGGATGGACAAAAACCGGTGCGTAATAAATTTTTCGTTGCCACCGAAGAGCATGCGTCAGCCAGCATTTCTACGGATGGCAAAACTTCTTGCAATGAACCAGTGAAGGACCTCCAAGCTGGCTCCCATCATCAGCATTCCTCTCCTGAAAAGACAGACTCCTCCAGCGTGCCATCCAGTGAAGATAAAAGTGATCTGCAATTTCCATATTCCAATCACGCGGATGTCGAGTCAAGTAAAAACGACAGGGGCAGAAAGAGGCCTTTGGAACCCGAAAGTGACCCGGTTGAAGCACCTAAGAGATGAATTGTTTCCTATTTAAACAAGATTTATCTTGTTGTCGGCATATGTTTTTTGTCTTTCTTAAAAAAATACTTTTTGTTATCCCTCCTTGCGCCTTATGTCGTCAGACGTCAACAGGCCCGCATAATAACTTCTTTCTTTTCAAGATCATGCTAAGCATCTCTGTTCTCGAAAATGTTCGTCCAACTATGGATGCCATAGGCAGAATGAGTCATTTGCTATTTTAGAACTTATTCTATGCTAATGACTCAAAAAAGACCTTACTTTTTCCAGTTTCTGCCAAGTGTTGCATAGTAAATCGAAGCGAACAGCGAGGCAAATTGAAATAACCTCCGGTTTGCTGTTTCATCTGTATGGCAAAATTACAAACTCAAACGACGGTTATGAAGTCGTTATCAAGGCGTTAGCCCCTCATATTCGCTGTTTCATTTAAGAAACGTCTGCCTAAGCTGCTGCGTTTAAGAAATGCGCTTTAAGTGAACAAGTTTAAGTTTTACATTTCTTTGCCAACCAACTGACGGAGTGAATTTCGTGTAATAAATGCGGTGAATTAATATGGCCTAATCGCATTTACCTCAATGCATCCTGAATTTCTTTATAGCTTGCAATAGCAGAGACTCGATACGATCATTATTTGGTTTGGCGCTATATGTATAATCTCTGATGCTGCGATAGTATTACCGTTTTTAAGTGAGCATTTTAAGTAAATGTCTTCGTCACGATAATGCTTAATATGATTCTGTGTACTTTGGCATTTGCTCTAGTTATTTGTACACAGGTTTTCTGCGCAAGATAGAATACCATCATTATTATATGCTTATGCATATGATTTGTTTTTTGTTTCAGGCCCTTATTCGACCGTGACGTCGTTTGCAAGTAAAAGTAATGTCCTGCAATCATGTCGAGACGGAGAAGTGCAGCAACGAAAAAATTGGTCGAGATTTTCGTTCAGTCTATCTGCGCGTTTTATATCTGGTGTTCAACGGCAAGGTTAGTTTGATCAGTAAAAAGTTGTACAATTACGTTATTTTTGTTGTCTAAGGGTTGTTTCTCGCGTTGTTACGTATGTCGCAGAAGGGAAGTAATGAGTATGGTCTGTATGCAATGTACTCAATGTGGTTGCTGGACTGAACGCCATTTTCATGCTCATTTGAAAGATGCTTGTCATAATTGGGGTTAGACTAATCGTACAGTATCCTATTAAAAAAACGTTTTTCAGGTATTAATTGTAAGTTTGGCTATTTGTACTGTGCTAGATGTTCCGACTTTGTCTACGATGACGAGCTTGAATATCTTCGACTTCAGGCGTTGTTCGTCTGCAAGGGATCAATGGGTCAGTCGAAGACAGCTGTTACTTTTTCCTTCATCTTTTACTTTGAAAAATGTTGTTCCCTTTTTTGCAGATCCTGCAACCTTCTTAGAAATTGTCGGTTCTTCCGGAAATGTGGACGGCTCGCGAGCCCGCCGAATTAGTACGGACACAATTTACGGGATTCGTGGTTTAGTCAATTTAGGAAACACTTGTTTCTTGAATTGCATATTGCAAATTTTGCTGCACACGGAGCAAGTCCAAAATTTTTTCCTGACCAGTTCGCACAACGGTTGCGTAGATACAGAGTGTATATTATGCGCGCTGAAGGTTCTTCTCCACGAGGTAAGCTTTCTTAAAGCATAAATAAGAATTGAATATTTTTTGCTCCTCTTCGTTTTTTGATATTGTCAAGTTGGAGAAGCGACTGCCAGCGTTATTACTTTTAGTTCTTCCGAGGAGAGAAGGGACTCTTTTGCCCATCAGAAATGCTTTTCCTTGTATGGAAAGTGGCTCCATCGTTGGCTACGTTTGAACAACAAGACGCGCATGAGTTGTACTTAAATATGATGGACGTAATCCATCAAACTGAGCACACAGGTAGGCTAGAAATATTCATCTTACGTTGCGATGTGACTGGATAAGAGCTCAGTTGAAGAATATATGTTGACTTTATTTTTTTGAACAGATTCAACCGAAGCAGCTGACTGTAGATGTCTTGCTCATCTTGTTTTCTCTGGAACTTGTCGATCCGACGTTGTATGTGATTTCTGCTGCGGCGTCTCCTCCAAGCTTGAGCCATTCTACAATATCTCTCTGGAAGTTTGCGGTTGGTGGCAGCAAAATATTTCTTCTTGAAAATAGTTTCCATACAGACTCACCCGGTTCAATTTCGTTGACTGATTGCTTGGATCGTTACACGATGCCTGAGACGCTCGATGGTCCATCGCAAATACATTGTAGCCGATGCAATTGTCTAAGGCGTGGTAGAAAGCAGCTGACGCTAAATCAGTTGCCAGCCGTGGTTTGTTTCCATTTGAAAGTAAGAGCTTTCACTCTGCGAACATCACGCAACGTTGCGTACAAATATTTAAGCGAGTTCAACACAAGTTAAGCTCACAGTCAAAGATACGGCGTTTCGTTAGTTTCCCCGAGAATTTGGACATGTTTCCTTACATGACCAAGCAGCGCTCTGCTCTTCGTGCTGTTGAAACTCAAGCGGGAAACTGTTCGATGGAGCAGCTACATAGATACCTGTTGTATGGGGTAGTGAATCATTCTGGGCAAACCGATAGTGGACACTACATTTCCTATCTGCGCCGGTTGACCAATCAGTGGCTCAGATGCAACGATAATATGATAACAGTGGTTCGAAAAGAAACAGTGATGAATTGTGAAGCCTATATGTTATTTTATCGAAATTTAGCGTCTGAAGTGTAAGTTTCCCCTTTTCATGGTCCCATCCGGGCAGTAAAAGCTATTCGCGAAAGAGTGACTTTTGTTTCTGAAGAGCGCTTTTTGCTGTCGTGTTAATATCTACATGTACATATGTGTAAAATTTTTAACTATTTAGGACGCGGTATTAAGCAGTAACTGTCCCAGCTTGCATTTTCCATTCGGCGCTGTCAGTTACTGATGACTGCTGGTCTAACACATCGGTATGTCATTATTAAAGCGCTGTGAGGAGTGTGGCATTTTTACGGGACAGTTGTAAGCGTATGTTCACCTTTTTCAAAGATGTTTTCTGCGCTCAGGTGCACTTGTACCTGGGCATCTTTTACCAAGTACAATAACTCCTCGATTTCGGCGTTTGATCCGCTTACTTCTGCATCAATTGTTCTTCAGTTTTTGTAAGTCACGCCGTTCTCCATTCAAAATGTTTAACTTTTATCTGGGTGAAAATTTTCTGTGGCCCGTTTTAACGTATTTGCCATTTCTACTAATCATGTTTTGGAAAACTGCGTGCCTCTTATAGGCTCGGTTGCTTTATGGTTGATCTTTGGCTTATGGCTTTGGCCTGTTTGGTACATTTGTAGGTAAATTCTTAGCCAAAAACTCAACTACTGAAATTCGTCGAGGAGAACAATAGACTTACAGTATGGTAAACGATGTCGAAGTTATAATACTGTTACTTCTTAAAGGACTCGTTTAATTTTTTTAAAATACAGTGGCTATATTCAACAAAATTGTCATACACTATGCCACTTTCTGAGTTCTTGTAACAAGGTTGGCCATTTCCTGTGAATCTGATAGAGTGCATCCGGTTGCCGTAAATAACAGTGCAAGCGGTATGACATTGTCGACACTGTAGTCACAAGAAATGCTCTTTAGAAAACTGTACAAATTTTAAAAAACCGTTTGATTTCATAGCATTACGGTTCGCCTTTTTTAAAAGGGCTTTTAGTTTAGTTCGTGTTTTGTGCTTCGCGTGAGTCATTTCTCTTAGCATTGGAGGCATTTTATTCTAGCCTGAGCTGAGTATCCGATTCGATTAGTTTTAAGGCTTCCAGTCATTTGCTGTCTTGATGAGCATTATTCTTGGATTGTTAGTGTTTTAGTACACGTCGCCTAGGGTAACCTTCAGCGATACGAACGATATTTGCGCAGCGATCGCCACAGCAATGACAATAGCGATAATTCACCTTAATAGGAAGCAACGACGATTTACATAAATGGTGAGGCGGGAATGGTTTGGGTCGCTGAATTGGTCTTGTTCCTGTCGTACAAATGTCACTGCCCTGTTCCTTGCATACGAAGTTAACCTGATTATTCTTTCAATAAAAGACATATCTGTCGCATATAGTCCGTAGGAGCTCTGCTGCTACTTTCGTTATTTCTAAGCTAAGTTTCTTCATGTATGTATTTACTACGGAAACCACACAAAGCGTTTATTTCTGCTTGCCAATAAACGAATCCTCAGAGCTTTCGGAGCCTTACATGCTCCGTTGTCAACCATAAAAAAATCGATGATAAGTTTTTAGTTAATGATGGATGGGCTTTTACAAGTGATCAGAGGCGTGATAGAAGCCGCCTGGATTTGACTTGGATGAACGTTGAGTCGTCGCGCGTTAAAGGCAAGTGCTTTGCGGCTTGTTGGACAAAAGCTAATTCAGCAATGCTCTTACGGCATGCTTCAGTTGTGTTTATGTGGCAATCTAATCATGGCAGCAGAAGCTAATCGCTCTCCCCGGGAATACCCTCCGCCAATGTACGCTTCATAATATCTTATCTCGCGGGAGCAAAACCAGTATCCCTATCTTTCAGCGAGAAAATGAAAAAAGATAAGCTCGACGATGATATGCTTTTGCTTTGGTCGAGCAGTGAGCAATTTGGCTCTGGCGTTTCTGGCTACAAATTCATTTGGTGCAACAGTGTGTTCTGTATGCATAGGCGAAGTAAAAATTTTTGCATTTTTTTGCTTCCGTGCGGTTAGAACAACAGTTTATGAGATTGTATTCAGCCGACTGGTTGAATTGAGGATTCGATTTTCATTTTTTTCAGCTCTTTGCGCCGAAAATGGCTTGCCGATTTCTTTCTTGCTTTTCTCGCCTGTTCACTACTTACCTGCAACTTCATGGCTTTGCATTAGATGTTCAAGATATTATTCAGACCAAAAAAGTTTGTTGTCGCCACCATTCTTCATTACTCAACTCAAATGGTTATATTTAGGCAAATAGTAAATGAGAAAACTGAACAGCCGATTAGATAGCCGCGGTAAATCGGCTGTGAGAGACATGCTGAATCTTCTAAATGCGGAAAAGGAGACTTGAACAGGTATTCCGTGCTTTAATTTTTCATTTGAATTTTTTTTCATGCCGCACAGGATAGAGACTCGATTATTCAAAGTAATGCCTGCAACAGGCGGTTTGATTGATCGATAATGAAATTATTAGAGTATTAGTTTGGGTTGGCTTTTATAGATTATTCTCAATTTACTTATTATATACTTTATTCGTGAAGCGCAGTTGATATTATGCGATGATCTATCACGACTAAGTAATTTTGAGGATAGCAAAAGTTCTTATCTCATCGTCGGCAGGTTAAATGGTGTTTGTGAGTGAGTGGGCAGCTACAAAAAGTCTGGAGCAGTTATGCATGAGAAATGTATTGCAGTCACGAAAACTGACTTTCGTAGTTAAAATGTCCGGATCATGGTCTACTCATACAAAACCATCATAGTTTATCCCTCTCACGAAGGCACAAAATATTACGCAAAATCTGCAAGACTATTTAAAATTTTTATCATTGAATAAAAGTTTGCCATTAATCTTGGTGCCCTGAGTCAGGTGTTCATTTGGCGGCTTTTCCAACACAGTGGTTAGAATTTATTGACGAAATTTTGTTTCTTACGTCAATTATTGAGGGGTTCTTTGCCGTTATAAGGCATAAACAATAAAGCCTCAGCTAACGTTGAACCTGTTAATCATGCTAGTTTGAAATTAAATTTTGTACAGTACACATTTTCCAGAAAGCAATTGCGCCACTTGTGTACGCAAACGGAAAACGTAGCATATGTTTTGGGGTGCAAGCCGTAACACAGATTTTTGCTTTGAAAAGAACTAAGAAAGTAACACAAGGAAAGCTTTAGCGGTTAAATGCGATGTAGCGTCTTTAAGCAATGAGTCAACAGCGGATAAACTTTCACTGTACAATCGTTCAGTTCGGCACTAGAAAATCGTCGACTCAAATGGCACTGAACACATTCTATTTTGCCGGCCGTAGGGAAATGAATGTGACACTTCGTATCCCAAGATTGGGAAATATTTTGATGACCGGCGCGGAACATATTGCTACTCTGACAGCAATTGTGCCAATTTTGGACGGAATGAACGATGCAATCACAGAAGATATTCAACGAAAAATGGGTAAAATGCATCTTGCTTCAGTGGAAAATGACGTTTTCCCGCGCAGCAGTTGTCTTCTAAATTGTTTATTATTGCTCAGCTACTTGGTCGCTTCTTCATAAGGGAATGCGTTTCGGGTCTTTGTTCCCACGGCGGCGCCAGAAGTAGATGGTGGCAACATCAAAGGAGGTCAAGTGGGGATTATTGCGTCACCCAAACAATTGGTGACCTAAGCCATTGTTCACTGCGCACTGATGCGAACGACGCGTATTAGCAAAAGACCGATGAACACCTGGAAACAGTTGTCTGTTCTGGCAATTGTTTCCAAGTGCCAGCTATGACTGTGCCGGCCATCGTGCTCTACCCTAGCCTAAGCCTAAACCTTAACACAACCCGTGTTCGTGGCTACTTTTGGGTTATGCAGTTTCGCCCGTTCTGGCAATTGTTTCCAAGTGCCTGCTATGACTGCGCCGGCCATCGTGCTCTGCCCTAGCCTAAGCCTAAACCTTAACACAACCCGTGTTCGTTGCTGCTGTTGGGTTATGCAGTTTTGACCGTGGCGCAAATGACAAGAAGCATAGCGCAAAGTAACGTTATTTAGCGATCACTGAACACGCGAGCAATGAGTAACGCAAAAAGGGAAAAAGCACACGTACTGCTAACGCAGGCGCTCAGCCTTACGAAGGTGACGTTATGTTGGTGCGTTCTGGCGACGACTCACCGCTGACGTCGCTGGAGGTGCTTCCGACGGGTTCACTCGGGTCCTGCACAAGCACAAGGCATGAATGGAAGTAAACGTTGACGCTCGACATACCGACAACGCCTGTGGCGCTAGCGGCTTGTCGTGTTGGGGTGGGTGCAACCGGAGGATGACGTCGAGGATCGCATCGAACGCGTCAGCGGTCCCTATACGCCTCCGCCACATGAACTCGGACAGGTGGAGCGCAAGCGCACTTCTGTGCGTTCCGCAACGGAGCTTGTTGCCCCGTTTCACCTGGGCCCACAACGATGCAATGGTCTGCGTGTTGCAGGTGTGCAGCACCGGTGTTGCAGCCAGCGCGTCGGCTGCAAGTTGCCGCAAATATCTGCACCAACGGACTGCGGCCTTGGAACTGATTCCTGAAACGCAAACAATCATTCTGGCAACGTAACAATTTCGGGGGATAAGTACCCAGCTGTTCTACGCAGAACTTGATCGTAGCGTGCCCTTGACTCCAGTGATAAATAATCTGGACAGCCTTTCTTAGGGGCAACCTTTCGCGGGGCACTGTAAAGAATAGATTGGAACTACACCGGGCACAACTGCTACTGCAGTACTAGCACACTTACCGCCGAACCAGGTGCCCGAGCGTACTGAGAATTTCTTGCGGCATGATCGTTTGTAGCAGTGCCAAAACATGCCGCCAGGGGCCAGATGCATGCCTTGGCCGCAAAAGGGGCATATCCTCTCGCTGTGAAGCAGTCCCTTGCTTCGTAGAAAGAGCACAGCCGCATTTTCGTCTGGGACTGTCTCCTGCAGCCAGTCGATGCCCCCCTGTCTGTTGCGCCTTCTTCGCGTCTCCTTTACGCTGCCTCCACTTGTCGATGGGAGGCTGTCACTACGACCGGGGGCAGGGGCACTGACTTTACTTGTCGATGGGACGTTGTCGCTAGAACCCAGGACAGGATCTCTGCCTTCGGTTGTCGTCGGGACGTGGTCACTAGATTCCGGGACAGACATAACGCAGAATGAGATTTACCTGTCTATCAAGGAACGCCGCAGCTCGGACAGCTGACCTCCGATGTTTTTCTTGAATTGCTAGACGAGGTCTCAGCTTGAACACCTGCACGCCCCATTGTGTTTCCCGTACCTTCAATGCATGCGCAAGTGCTAAATTCCATCACCTTCGCTGATTGCTACAGGTCACTAAACGCATCAGTGACACAAACAGACGCTATTACATTGCACTGTAGCGAAATATTTCGGCGCTAATCCGTTACACCGATAACCGAGTCACTGAATGTGTCCCTGATGCTCCATTGTGCTGGCGACGCCAACAACTCAGCACGTGTTCACTAAACCTGCCGACAATGTCCCTCCCGTTGTGCGGCTAATAACCTGTTATGACGCTGCAGAGTGACAGATTACGCTATGAACTAGCCGCCTGACACTTCCGGCACCGCCGTGGGATCATAGAGCCTGCGTTTCTACTTCTAGGTGAAGCATTTCATCTGTCTTATCGCTGCATAGCGCTTGTCTTTCTTCTACAGAGGTAAGTGTATGGAATATGAGATGCCTTTGAAGTTTACTAAGAGGAAACATCGTCCTTACGACATAGAGCTCATAAAGTGCGACTATGTGATACCTGTAGTTGAGAAGAACTTTTTCAAAGGACGTTCGCGCAGAAGTGAAGAAGCCATGCTCCGCAATTACTACCAGCCGGCTATATTTTATGTGAATGGACTGCTGTTCCTCCTAATATGCATTCAGGAAAGCGGAAATGGAACTGGAACAAGAAATGGAAGAAGGTCGAGCTGCTGAAGAAAACGAAGGATTAATTGCATCCATGGGTAAAAAGGATTCGGACAGCACTGACGAGGCGAAATGCACTTGTTATACTTTATATAACTTTTTAACGTTTTGAAAACGTAAGATCTTGGTATAGAACAATGCATCTTGAGCACGTAATGTTAATACGGGAAGCGTCCCGTTAGTTAATAAATAATAAATAGCTTTCGGGTCCGTGCTTGACCCGTCTCCAGCGGTAGAGAAGTTAAATTCACTTACTTAATTGGGAATAAATGTATTGGTTATTAACCAACGGGACCTTTTCCGTGGTTAGCATTACGTAGCTCTTAATGTTTTCTGTTACGCTGTTAATTTTAAGAAGCCGTCGAAATTGACATTGATGCCAGTGTGGCCGGTTTGAAGCAGAGGCAAGAACGAAACTGAATACAGACAACGACGAAGAAAAGCAAGAATTGTGCGTTGACGATGGTAAGGAAAATGCGCTGAGTTCACTGATTGATCGGAACGATTCGTTAGACTTCTTGTTGCCTTAGACGAGAATAAGGAAATGTAAAACATTAGCGAAGAAGTGAGCTGTATTCCTGCTAACATCAGTGGAAATTTGGATAAGAGTAGGGTTCAGGTGCTTAAAAGAGTTCAGTTTTTGCATTGTCGTGAATCAGCTTATTATGTTAGTGTTGAGTCTGTTGTTGGAGGTGATGTTTGGATATCAAATTATTCATACGACGTCAAGCCCAACCATCGGTGTGAGGCTTGAATTAAGATTTACGCTCTCTGGTAGGTTTTGCATGTAGTATTTTAATTTTTTCCCGTCTCAGGTTCTACTTAGTCTTGGCATGACTGAAGTGCGTTATTTGGTGCGACTTTTGGCAGAAGTGTCTACCATGCAATCGGTGAAAGGAATCCAGCAATGCACGTTTAAGAAGAGAAGGGTAAGCGAATCCTCGTAACCGAAGGAGTCAACTTGAAAGTGCAGTCACGAACTGCTGTTTTACTTAAGTACGTTTTTTTGCAAGTTGTTCTTTAATCAACCTAACACATTCAACGCTACTTGTATCGGGTGCAATCATATTCACACAATGCAGGAGTTGTGCGGCATTAAGGCTGCTGCGATTTCTATTGTTCAGCTTTCTCTTTTGCAGAATGCTTCGAAAGCAACGAGAGATCAATTATTCCTATTAAGAAAATGAAGTTTGTTTTTGCCCATTACAGTATAGATGTTGATTATATAGTCCATACCGGCATTTATCAACAGTTTAACAGAACTTAAATGTACACCTTGACATCTCTGTTACAACAAATGGCACTTGAAACCACTATAGCATTCACGAAAGACGCAATACTCAAAAGTATTTCGAAGTGCACCTCTGTAGCAGCCATTGTTTAAAATTATGCATTATGGATACTGAAGAGTTTTTAAATACGCCTTCTCCAGAAGTGGTCATTTTTCGATTGCCTCAAACTGGTACTGGATGCTTTGATATTCTGTATCTTTCGTATTAGACAGTGTTGGAATCTTGATATGAACCTGTTGATAGCAACGTTTGTGGGCCTGATCGAATTGATCAGATGTTACTTGTAGGGAACAGCGTTACCTGTTTAGCAGTACTATTTGACACTACAGTGCACTTACTAAACTCTCATTGCGTGGAAGACTAAGAAAATGGACGCGTCGCCTATGGATGAATATTTTCTGAAATCACTATTACGATGACGACACTACTTTTTCTTTCTCTTCTTAGTCTTTGTCGATTTTTTGTTTTATAACTCCGTCCAAGTTTCCTGCATAGCTTTTAAACCTGCAACCGTCAGCTTAAAGCTACTTTTAAGTGCTCCGCTGCAACATTCAGATGAAGGTGAAAAGAAAAACAGCGGAACCTTTGTGTACGTTTAAAGCGGTAAAGGTGACTGTCGTTCTCCTGTATAAGTGGAATGGCGAAACTGTACAGCTTAGTAAGAGTTCTGTAGTGTTCAGGCACTGTTTACGCGGAAGGGATACCAAGAATTGAACAAGTCATAGAATGAGAAATATGGAATCGCTTCTCGAATGTTGCTGAAGAAGCTGATGAGTGAGCAGTCGATGAAAACATGAAACAACAGTTTTGCAGCTGAAAGAATCCTCAACTTTGCTACGTTAAATATTTTAAAAACTCAAAATACGGTCAGGTTGGCCATAGCTGAACCTGCGTACTTTTCTTATCTGTATTTGATGTTACTCGCGGTGCGTATAGACGAAGAATCGGTAATTCAACGCAAGCTGTCCCATTTCGTATCAAGGTAAGATTGACATTGATAAATGCTGTGCATCATCCAAGCCTTCGTACGAAATTATTTAGGTAGTAGTCTCGTAGTAGTTAATACTCCGTCTTTCGACTATTGCTAAGTTCTTGCGTAACGTTTCAGCTGAAAAGGCTCGTGGAATTGTTTTTATGATAGTTCTCGTTCTAACTTTCACGAATGTAACCGAGTTTGCCTATGTTTTGTTTAAAGATTTTAAACGTATCGTACCTTGTAAAAAGATTGTAATTTTTTTTCTTTTCTTCGTCTAACAGATTGCAATTTGGTGACTTATTTTTTCGTCGGGCTGATCCATAACTCTCTATAGAACAACTATAACAGTATAAGTACTTATTGCGTTATGGAAGTACGCAATCTCGATTCTGTGGAAACTTTCATGAAGCGAAGTTTTCAAGAGGGCACAGTTCCCGTCTTCAGCGCAAAATAAGTGAAATTTCTTCATTGCTGTTAGGAACTAACCTAGCTTATTATTATTAGCCGAAAACTGTTCTGATTTTTTGTCTTCATGGTAAGGTTGTTCTTCTTGTTGTACTTATGTGTTTAGTTGCTGAAGAAGTACTACTCTTCCTTGAATAGCGCAAAGTAGAATACTTAGGCGCACACGTTGCCTATGGCGGCGTTTCCTTCTGGTGGCATTCGTTTTATTGTTTTTCTTTTCTGGGCTTTCAAGCGTACTCATCTGTCTTCAGCGACAGTGATGATAGAAATGATTGCAACAGGGTGACTTTCCGTCATCAGTATTGATGAACACGAAAGAAGAGTAGGCCACAAAGCTCTGAAAAACGTTTTAATGAAAGGTTGCTACCTTTGTAAAACACTATAATGGAAACATACGAATCCCTTACAAGTTACGACGAATTTACCCAGCAGTCAGACAATTTCATCATGACGCCATCCTGCGCCAAGGTACCACTGCGACAAACTGAATGAAAAACTTCATCCCGACGGACACAATTGGATACGTGCGCTAAACTTTCAGTGGAGGTACAAAATCTCAGCGCCGAGCTGTTCTCGCGTTAAAGTATAAGCTTCCGCCAAACTAAATCTAAAAACATTGGGACGCGTAGCCATGAAATTTCGCTGCAAAGGTGATTTCGCATCAAAACGGGGCGACCTCAAACTTTTTGCAGCGTAAACCTTGACACGAAGCTTATCTGCGCGTCAAAATGATCAGTTGTCAAAACAAAGCTGGCGTCAAACTTTCGGAGGGGGTTCCTCTACAGGCGAAGGCAAAATATTCCTGCGTCAAAATGAGCTCGCGTCAAATAAGTTGCGCGTCAAATATTTAGCGTGGTACACTTTGACGCGAAGCATCTCCGCGTCAAAGTGTTTACGTGGCAAAACGAGGCTTGCGTCAAACTTTCTCCGGAGTTCATCTTGACGCGAAGTCAGAATGTCCCTGCGTCAAAATGGGCTCGCGTCATCAAGTTATAGGTTTGGTTTGTCGCGCTGTTCGGCGAAAACCGTTCTTGTATGCCATGGGCGCACAGGGACGAAGCAGTTTACGTAGCGAGTATTATGTTCCTGTTCTTATGGAGAGCAAGATTCGGATTTTTCGTGGATCGTTTGAGCAACGGGAGGCTGGAAATATGAAAAAATTACCTTTTTTATTCTTCATACAGTAATTGGAGGAAAACCAGGTAGACATATTTTCAAAAATAATCACCAGCCGTCCTATGCGCGCCGGAGAAGTACTTTACTTCCGAGACGGCTACAGGAGAGTTAAAATGTTTCTCCTGAACGGGAAACGAAAGGCTCAGGAAGAGCGACCTGCTTTTCTGAGCGATCGCTTTCTCTTTCGATGCGATATGGAAAGTAGCGCCAGAAGCATAATCCTGCAATGTTCTAGTTTTTAGACAGCTGTGTTGGTTCCCGTACGAGTCCTCGACGCCCTTATATGTCTTGATAGCCGTGATCGTCTGAAGTTGCTCTTCTAAAGCCTGGAGGCACCTAGAAGACGTAGTTTAACTCGCGAATAGTATGCGCCTATAGCTACGCAGAGCCAAATTCCTAGTTTTCAGAGGTTGAGTAAGAAACGGAAAGCCGAGAATATGAAAAACTTGTCTTTCTACATTTTTCGTACAGTTGATGAACGAAAAGCAGGTAGCGGTAGTTTCAAAAACACTCACATGCCGTTCCCTGCGCGTTGGAGAAATCTTTTGTCGGCGAGATGGCTACAGTGGACCTGTAATGGTTCTGTGGAATGGGAAGGGAAGTGCCGACTGGTAACGAGGCTGTTTTTCTGCGCGATTGTTTCGTTTGAAACAAAACAGAGAGCAGCTGGCAGAAAAGTATTCCTGCATCATTCCTTTTTTTAAATAGCTACGTTGGGTCGCGTAGGAACTTTGGAAGCTATAGGATTTGTTCGTTCCCCTGGCGGTGTTCGGCGCAAGCCGCTCTTCGATACATTCAGCGCGCATGGAGGAAGTACTTTAGCTAGCGAATATTATGCCGCTATACTTATGGAGAGCAATGTTGAGATTTTTCGTCGCTCGTTTGGACAATCCGCGGCCGAAAACAAGAAATAGTTCTTTTTTTACATACAGTAGAACCTCCGAAGTTGACCACCTCCCTATGTCGACCACCTCCTAAGTTGACCGAATTTTGACCAGTTGGTTGGTCAGCACGTTAATAAGCGCAAGGACAACCTCTATACATCGACCACCACCGTAAGTGGGAAGTTGACCGCTTTAGCCGTCACCTGGTATATGCACGCAATGCTAACTTGCACTCTGTAAATTGGCCACTTCAGTTTGCTCTGTGTCAGTCGCTAGCAGCTGTTAACCATCATTGCCTCAATGTGCTGTTACTCAACGTAACGAAGTTTTTCATTACCCTACATTGGAGATTCCTGATTACAGAACCGATTCCGTCGCTTTGACGATGCTTCTTTTATGCTTCTCGGCACAGCTTGCGCGTTTCCTCAAGTACATAAGCTCCCACCTACGCGTTGGCAGCATTCGCCCATTGAGGGAAATATGACAAATCGAGCCTACTTGAACTCGTTCGCGTCGAGCTCAGTTCTATTCATTCGCATTGGTATAGGTGTGCGGCAGGTTTTCTTAACGTGTCTTCGCGAGTAAAGATAGCCTGACTTACGCAGTAATAGACGCAGTAGTAGCTACCAAGCTGGTTGCAGTTTGCATTATGGCCAAACGGAAAGAATCGAGAGAGTTGCCACTGAAGGAAAAAGTGGATCTTATCCGCTTTCTCGAAACTAACAGTCAAAGGAAGACAGCAGAACGGTTTCATGTGAGCAAGACTACCGTTGGCAGCATCCAGAGACGTAAACGTGGGTACTTGGAAAGATATGAGAAGGAAAGCGGAGACGCGCAGCGAAGAAAAAGGAGAACCTCCCTGGACCAAGTCAATGAAGCAGCGTTACATTGGTTTAAGCAAATGAGAGCAGCTAATGCACGCATCTCTGGCCCAATGATCCAGAAAATTGCTAGAAAATTCGCCGTGGAATTCGGTTTCACAGGTTTCCAAGCATCAAACGGTTGGCTGGCAAAGTTCAAGTTCCGTTATCAGATTTCTCAGAAAATCTTATGCGGCGAATCTTGCGAAGTTCTCGTCGAGGTCTTGGAAGACTTCATCTTGAAATTTCGTCATTTCGCCAGTGGCTTTAAGGAAGAAGACATATTCAATGCTGATGAATGCGGCTTGTTCTTCAAAGCTATGCCTGATAGAAGTCTTGTACTAAAAGGCGATAAATGCAAAAGCGGGAAGCTCTCCAAAGAACGCTTCACTGTGCTTCTTTGCGCTAGCGCAACTGGGGAGAAGTTGAAGCCATTGGTCATTGGTAAGTCAACGAAACCCCGAGCTTTTAAGAACTTGAAGCCTGATGACCTCCCTGCCACTTGGAGATCAAATAAATCCGCCTGGATGACAGATGCCATATTCGAAGAGTGGGTAAGAAGTGTCGACGGACAGATGAAGCGAATGAAACGTTCCATCTTATTGGTAGTAGACAACTGCCCGAGCCATCCCCACGTGAAAGACCTCACAAATGTCACGTTAAAACTCCTGCCCCCAAACACTACCTCAAAGACCCAGCCTTTAGATCAAGGAGTAATTAAGACGTTTAAGGCGAAATACCGGACCCAGCTTCTGCGGTGGATCGTTGGCATAGCAGAATACACCAGCTCATTTGCGGGAGCGACTACGATTGCTGCGTCCATTAATGCTTTGGACGCTGTACTTTGGATCAATTCTTCCTGGAATAAGGTTCAACCGGAGGCAATACGGAAATGCTTCAGGAGAGCTGGATTCGTCAGAGACGAAGAGGATCATGTCGAGCTCCGGCCTGATAGTCCCACTCCTGAAGTAAAGATTGAAGGAGTAAACTTCGAAGATTTTGTTTCAATGGATGAATTGGCCACTTCTACCGAACCCGACCCACAAGCAATCTTTCAGTCTATACTAGCCGAAGTGGGACTGAGCCCAGAAGACGACGTAGAGAAGGAAAGTGAAAATGAAACGGAAATGGTACAGAAGCTGAAGGAAGAGGACGTCGGGCGCGTGTTAGCGCAGCTGAAGTGTTTTGCTGCTGAAAAATGTCCAAAGATGCTGAGCGCGGTAGCTACCGCGGAGACCGCCCTTGGTGCTTATGTTTGCAGTAAGAAGAAGCACCAGACTAGAATTGATACCTTTTTCAGCAAGCAGTGTAGCCCCTAAAAAGCTTATGCATGATTTTACAGTGTTGTTTTTATGCATCTCACCGTTTAATAGACCTCTGCAATAGAATAAAACTCATACAGATGCTAATCTGTTCAGCCGAGCCAGTTATACCCACAGTTCCAATATATTGACCACCTCCTATGTTGACCAGTTTTCTCCGGTCCCTTGGGTGGTCAACTTACGGAGGTTCTACTGTACTTCGTACAGTAGGTGAACGAAACGCAGGTGCCGATATTTTCAACAATACTCGCAGGCTGTCTGCTGCGCGCCGGATACTTCTTTCGTCCGTGAAAAGACCGTAGAACCGCTGTGATGCTCCTTCGGGGTGGGAACGGGAACACCGAACACCGAAACTCACCCTGTTTTTGCTCATGATCCCATCATCCGAGCAGAAATAGAAAGCGGCGGCAGAAACCAAGTCCTGCACCGTACTAGCTTTTATACAGCTGTGTTGAGTCGTGTACGAGTCTTAGAAGTTGTTAGACTTCCTGACGGCGGTGTTTGACTGAAGTTGTTTTTCCTTGCCCTGGGGGCATGTTAATGAAGTAGTTTAACTGACGAATATTATGCTCGTATACCTACGCGGAGCCATATTCCTGTTTTTTGGAGCTCGTCTGTGCAACGGGAAACCGGAAATATGAGAAACTTCTCTTTTTACATGTGGAGTACAGTTGGTTAACGAAAAGCAGGTACCAGTATTTTCAAAAATATTAATTAGCTGTCGCATGCGCACCGGAAAAATTTTTTGTGAGCGATAGGGCTGTAGTAGCGCTGTAGCTTTCTTGCGGAGTGGGATTTGATACGCGGACCGATAGGGAGCCTGTTCTTCTGCGCGATGGCTTCATTTGAAACGAAATCGAAAGGAGTGTTCAAAAACGTGTTCGGTGCATCCTCCTTGCTGTTAGATGGATGCTCTGGGTCGGATAGAAACTTTGGAAGCTGTAAGTTTCGTTTGTCGCGGTGATCGACAAAAGGCGCTCTTCTATACACTTGCCGCGCATGGATGAAGAACTTTACGTAGCGAGTATTATGTTTCTATGCTTATGGAGAGGAGCATTTGGATTTTTTGAGCCACGGGAGGCTGGAAGTAGGAGAAATTACGTTCTTCATACAGTAGATGAACGAAAAGCAGGTACAACATTTTTCAAAAATACTCATAGGCCTTCCTCTGCGCGCCCGACTAGTGTTTTGTGTCCCAGAGCGTTTCGGCAGCGCAGTATCGGTTGTCTGTTATGGGAACGGAAACGCAGAACTATAATGAGCCTGTTTTTCTGCGCGATGGCTTCATTTGAATCCATATCTAACGCAGCCGGCATAAAGGTATTCGTGCATTATTCTGGCTTCTGAAAGCTATAGGTTTCGGTTGTGCCGGTGTTCGACCAAAACCGCTCTTGTATAGCCAGGGCGCGCATAGACGAAGTAGTTTAAGTAGCGAATATCATAGCCCCACACTCTTATAGAGAGCACAGTTCGGATTTTTCCGAGATCCTTTGAGCTAAGGGATGCTGGAGATATGAAAAAATTCTGTTTTTACATTCTTCGTACAGTAGGTTACCGATAAGAAGGGAGTAGTGTTTTAAAAATAGTCACTAGACGTGTAACGCTCGCAGGAGAATGGTTTTACTTTCCAGACGGCTACAGACGCTCTAAAACGCTTCTGCGAAAAAGATAAGGAAAGGCCGAGCGACGACGAAGCAGTTTTTTGCGCCATCGCTTCATCTGAAACGAAATGGAAAGTTGCGGGCACAATCGTATTCCTTAATGTAGATGGCTGTGCTGGCCCGCTATGCAGCTCTGGAATCTGCAGATTGCCTTGATTGTGGTGTTCCAGTGGAGCTGCACTTGTATATTCTGAGGGGCGCATGCGGGAACTTTTAGCTAGCTGATATAGTGCCCCTATACTTACGGTTAGTGTCATTCCGATTTTTCAGTGCTCATACGAGCAACGGACAGCTCGAAATGTGATAAAATGCTAGTTTTTGGATACATGGTACAGTAGGTAAAGGAAAAGCAGGTACCACTAATTTCAAAAATACTGATGAAGCCTCCAGAGCGCGTGGACAAGTTCTTTGTCTGCGAGGGGGCTTGCGGAGGCCGCGTGAAGCCGTTTCGCGTCAGAAAAAGGTGCGCCAAACAGGCACGTGACGTCTTTTCACTTTTGCGTCAAAAGAAGGCGCGTCAAACTGAGACGTCATATTTTAACTGTGCGTAAATTTGTTTCATTTGGAAAAAAGGTGTGTTTAGCTTAACTATAAAAGACGTATGTTGACTGCAGCTGAATGTGAGATTTGCGTGAAACGAAGGCGAGTCAGTCTGACTTGAAAGGCTATTTTGTCATCGTCAGGATACTGTTATGTATTTGCAGTTAAACGTGAAAAGTAACGCATGTAAACGGTACGTCGTGGCTTAATTATAGAAGAGAATGATAGATTTGTTGCACATTTAGATTTAAAGAAATTGTTTTCAGAAGTGTTGGTATTGCGAATTGTTTTCCAGTTTCAAAAGCGATCATCGTTTAAGCTCTTTTTAAACTGGTTGAGCTTGGCAGGGTATAAAAGGTAGGAGTATAGAAGCAAACAGTTAAAGCGATGGAAGAAGAAAGCCGCAGAAACCAGGATTATGTAAAAGACGGAAAGGAAGCCCAGAAGACACCATGAGAAAGATAAGAACGAAGAATAGAACAAATGAAACGACGAAAAAGTATTAAACAAGAAAGAAAGGAATAAGGTAGAAAACTGCGAACGAAGAGAAAGAGAAAGAAGGAACAAAAGCTAAGAAAGAAAAGAGAAAAGTTCGTGAGGGAAGAGGAAGGAAGAAAACGTTAGAAAAGAAGGAAGAAAAGATTATCGAAGACAATTTTGTGCCAACATAGAGCATATCGTCCTACACGGAAACTTCAACGGGTTTAAACAGAGTTTAAACGACGGCCAAATCAAAAAGTGGAAAATAATTGACATTTCAACAAACTTTCACCAGTTAATTCCCACCTACAATGGATAGCTGTGAATATAAATCCTTTACGATAGAAACTCTTAAACCGTGATTCTATTTTATTGTGAATATAACGTTTCCGTAAAAGCACAACCTATATTCAGACATGTAATTATTGTTGCTAATATTTTTTTATTAAGTTGAGATTTAGGGTTTATCGCACCTTGTCGAAGGTCCTTGGAATCAGCGTTAATGGTAAGCAACAATCCGCCCTGAAAGCTCTACTTGTTAAGAAAAGATGAGAAAACAATACGCCGTATCATTCCGTTTAGTACAATAATGGAGTAATACTCGCAGTTATTTGGAAGTGTTTCATGTGTAATGTAGTTTGCCCGGAAAAACGAGCCTAAATTTGTTTTCTTTTTCAATGACGATTGATAGTTGCCCATGAAACGGACCGCTCACAAAATCTACTGCAACTTTGTCATTCACTTTCCTAAGGATAATAAGTAACGTATAGCCAACATGAAAACGGAAACACCCGTGAAACCGAATAATTCAGTTCCCCATTAAAGACGGAACATCAAAAAGTAAATTTGTTTCAGGAACAAAGCCTCTTTGAGTTCTTTTATCAGTTGCTATGGATTTTAAGGTTGTAAATGCTGTATGCACTGCAATCAGTCTCTGTTCATCACACTTTTTTAGAATAAATTTGAAGTACTGTAGATTCTAATTGTGGGAAGAGTATTATTTTTTCTTTTTCTCGATAAACTTATTCTTCTTTTCCTTTTCCTATCGCTTACTGAAGAAATTAGGCAACTTTTAAGTGAACGTTATCAGACTAAGCATTTAGAAATTCGTTAAAATTATATCTTTTTAAAGGAATAATCATATTTCAAAAAGTTCTTTGCTCCCAATGTTTATACAATCAGAGTAAATACGATCGTTCTTCAAGGTCAACGAAATAGGTTATCAGTTCATTATATCAGCCAGAGGGAACAAATTGTTGGAGCATTTGTTTGTTTTAATCGTATAGTAGTCAGTGCTAATGTTTGCACTTGTAAGATGTAGCGTAACCTCTTATACGCTGAAACGATAAAATTGTATACTTACAAGCAATGTGTCAATAGTAAGTGGGTTACTCAAACGACCTTTTATCAGGTCAATCAGTGATTTGCATACCACTAAAGTATTGTGGTCGACACTCAGACGCTCAAAATCAGTGTTCGCTCGTTCCGACTTGCAGAGCAGTTGCTCCTATGCGACTACTGCTGATCGCTGCTCTTTCATTCCAGTGGTAAATGCTGCCGGTTGGAGGATCCATTTGGAAAAGACCAATTGCTGGACAGGACAACAGGATGACGGTGCCATATGGAAATGATGGACAAACCAGTTCCATGTTGCAATGAAAGATGGTGAGTCTTTTAGTCTTAAACATCGTTCATTTTTTTCAACTTTTAGAGATTCGATGATGACCATTGGAAATTCGTAAAAAGGATGGAGCAGAGAAAACTGTCAAAATCGTAAAATCGACCAAGGAAGTGGACGAGAAAAAGCAAAGGACGACAGCTCAAAAGGGGACGACAATTTCAAACCGAGAGGACCATTGGAAATTCGCGAAAAGGATCGAGGAGAAAAACTTTTCCGGACAGCCTATCGTCTAATCGACCAAAAAAGAGAAAAGGACGACCGCTCAAAACGGGACGACAATTTGAAAACGGAGGACGAGGAAAAGACGCTCGACAGATTTTAAAGTAAGAAATTTGTCGTTTATGCGTATGTTTATTTTTGCAATATTTGCAGGACGAAAAAAGAAAACAGCTGGAAAAAAACTTGGAAATTTTGGGTCGCTGTTCATCCGTCTGATCAATCAGTCAATATTGTCATACCTGTGGCAGAGAGGACTCGCTCGTTTAGCATTGTCTGTGTTCTGCTGACGTCAAGTGGCAATAAATTTTTTAGAGTCGACCGATGTCCGTCTGTTTCGTAAAGGCATTTCAAAGGCGAAGACACTTCTGTGGACAAGAAATGGACTGGTCTTCAACTTCAGCATATATCATCGCTGAGATTTTTCTCAGCAACTCATTTCACTCCTTCATCATCTCTGACAGAGCAGATCATATCCTGGTGTTGGGTATGAATCTCTCTGTTTTATGATGTGATATTTTCACATCGCGAATTTTTTGTCATATTTCGGTCTTCAGCATCGTCTCCTGTTCGAAGACATGGTCTGGAATCATCTTATGGATCGCGCTCTCAGCTGATCGCGTCTCGTGATCTTCATTGTCTCATTTTGTCTCCTCTCATACCTTCTCTCCTCTGAGCAGATGAGTGGGTTCTCTCATCTTGTTCAGTTCTTTTCATTCAGTCTTTCATTCTCAGTCTCTCTCTCTCTCTCCTGGTTCATTTTCTGGGAGGGGGGTTGTCTTCGGCCAGGTTCTTTCGGTCCGATTGGTGGATGCGATTCCTGGTATTAGCACGGATCGGGAATCCGCTCCTGTATTCGAGTGTATTATGCCGGCATCCGGCGCGTTTTTTAAGTCTTTGTTTACTTAGTGGTTTTTTTGAGCAACCTTCTTCCCCCTGGTGTGATTTTCTTGATCACGTGGTTCCTTCCCCATTACCACGTTTCGAGTGACATTGCGAGTGACAACCTCTCATGCGGTTATTTCTGAGATGGATGGATGAGTCATATCCCCTCGTGCGATCATTCTGACATGCAAATTTTGGGAGTACCCCCTCATGCAGTGATTTTGACATGCATTTTTGGGGGTACTCCCCTCATGCAGTGATTTTGACATGCAGATTAGAGTATTTCCCCCATGCGATGACTTTGGGATGCAATTTTGAGGGTACCCTCTGCATGCGATGATTTTGACATGCAATTTGGAGGGTACCCTCCGCATGCGGTGATTTTGACATGCAATTTTGAGGATACCCTCCGCATGCGATCATTCTGACATGCAAATTTTGGGAGTACCCCCTCATGCAGTGATTTTGACATGCAATTTTGGGGGTACTCCCCTCATGCAGTGATTTTGACAGGCAATTTTGAGGGTACCCTCCGCATGCGATGATTCTGACATGCGGTTTTGAGGGTACCCTCCGCATGCGATGATTTTGACATGCAATTTTGAGGATATCCCCTCATGCTGTGGTTCTCACATGCAATTTTGAGGTTACCCTCCGCATGCGATGATTTTGACATGATCTACAGGGGTACTCTCGCATGCGATGACTTTGTCAAGCGGTTCGAGAGTACCCCCTGATGCAATGACTTCGACATGCACTTTTCAGTGATCTCCAGCATGCAATGTGTTGGATGCTACTATTTGTGTGACATCCTCATGAGATGATTTTATGGACTTGCACAGTGACTCCTTTTCATGCAATGACTATGTTAGCGATGACAATTTTCTCGCTGGATTATCATACTGTCAGCATGGTCCTTTCATGCAAGAATATTTACGCTCCTAGGAGATATACCCTCTACGTGAAGGCAACATGCCAGTGCCAGAACATCCATCAGCACAGGGGTTATACACTCCATGCCAATCTAACATGTATGCTTCAATTCCAATCATACATCTAGGAATCATGCCCACTACTAGACCGCTGTACGTTATACGACTCCATTAGATATTTTAGACCCATGGGAGCGACATTCATACTTCGCATGCAGGTATATAGGTACCAGAGGAATGGTATGCTTCCACGGGTTACAAGCAAGTGGTACAACTCCTAATCTCAGGTGTTGTACCTTTTAAGAACAGGCAACATGCGGTCCATTTCCATCAGAGAAGGTACGGTATAGTATCCCCATTTCAGAGCAGAATATGTTTCAGAATATGTTCCATGAAGGTCCATAGGTCAGTGTGAGGATGGCAGAAGTTGCCAAAATTGGTGTGGATGTCTTGTGGTTTTAAACTTTCTTTTCTTTTCAACTGCTCTGTACATTTCAAGTCCGTCGCATGTTGTCCTGTCGCGCTTGTCGCTGATCTTGAGGCTTTCTTGTTGTCTTTGTGACAGTAGTCCTTCTATTTTTATGCTTGTCGCTGCTGCTTTCTTCCTCTAGCATTGCGTAATCTTGCTTGAGCTCTTCAATTCCCATTGAATTGTTTTTTAACTTTTTATCCTTTCTCAAAATAATCTCTGCTGCTCAGAATTGGCCTACCGAGTTGGCATACAGTTCACATATGTTTTGTCATCACCTTTGCTCCGACGGTGCCAAATGGGCGGTCATTTTCCGACTTTGCTTTCCTTGTAATCGCGTCCGTGACAAACGAGTTGTGGATTGTGTCTTTGTGAACATATAACACCATTTGTTAACCATTGCAGATAATTTTAGCCATTGTAAACTTCGCAACTTCTACACCGTACCTCCTCTAATGAAAACCTACAAGCCCATAACCAGAATCGAACGGTCAAACGTGAGAACAATACTATCCCATACATTTAAAATTATGTACGAGCACAACGCGACACATTTAAACCTATATCATGCCATGATGTAATACATGAGGATGTCACACAAATAGATATATGAGATCACTGTCATGCAATTAATCCATGTGTGAGACTTCAATGTTATTAACACTCCCGGCATGCAAACATCAATTCTTACCAATGGAACAGAATGTCGTGTAGTTCTTCTTATAGGTTCTGACTTTCGGCTGAAACTGGATGCCCTACCAACGTATGGATGGGCGGTTATTAGTTCAAAACGGGACAAAACTTTGCCAAGACATCGAGAACAATGCACACTGCTTTGGGTCAATTTTACTTTGGCATTTCACCCGAAGGACCTCCCAAAAATTCTTTATTTCATTATCCAATTCAGCATGCAAAACATAGAATGCAATAGTATCACAGTGAAATACACTACAACAACTGCAATGTTGTTTTAGCCTAAAAATAATTGATTATCTATCCGTGCAACAAAAGCAATTTTTTTGTAACAACGTAAAAGACAGCTTACCGCAAACTATGCCTTTATCACACCCAATATATGTGAGCAGTAGAAATGCCAAACTTGTCTCAGCTGACGATCGGTCTTTTTCAAATGGTACTTACCAAATCATCGTCAACTGATTCATTTCTTTGTGTCCATTGTGGTAAATTCTAACACCTTGAATTCATGCCAGATTTTATCAGCTTTTTACTCATCGCTTCCTTTGCCATCAGCAATTTCCGTTCACTTTCTCTAAAACGTCACTTTGTCAACTTTAATTCACCATGACAGAACTAATAAACTTATATACTTACCAATGTAGAAGGACTATGACAATGATGATCATACCAATGATATACCACTGTCCATATGATATTATTAATCACAGTTTCAAGACGACCTAACATTATGCAAATCAGCAGCAGCTACTAACGGCCGTTATCTGACCTCTGATGTAACAAAGATAAGGCAAAACGCTTACTTTAGCCCGGTCAATGTACGATTTGACCTGATTTTCCTGTTTACATTCCATCCGAGTAGCTTCTTCGATGCAAACTAACAGACCTCTTTGGGTCTATTACTTTTCCTTTCTGTTTGAACAGCGAATTTGACCTGTTTTCATTGTTTACAAATGTTCAGTTCAGTGTCCTCTGGCAAGATTATCTGAAAGTTTACTTTTAGTTTACTCAAAACGAAAAAATGTTTCCTTCTTACCTTTTACGAAGCGTCATTTTTCCATTTGCATTTGTTTCCAATCCTGAAATACACTTATTACACAATATGAACGTTTCTTACCAAATCCATTTAGGAGAAAGCAATTTTTTTTTAACATGCTGTGACCATTCCTTCGTTTCATAATGCTGAACTGAAACAATAACGTTTTAAATTTATCGTTCATACCTATTCGTTTCTTTTTGACTTCTTTTCGCTATTCATTTAGTGATTCTGGTGTTTGCGCGAGCAACAAACACTTCACCTGCAAATGAAATTTTTTAAATTCAACTTACCTTGTCTACAACAATTGCTAGACAGGCCAACGTTTCCAAAATGTCGGTTGCTGTTAACCTGAAAGCGACTATTAAATTTCATTTCCATTACAATCAAACGTAAAGAGCTCAAGGTTTTTCCGGCTGTAAGTGCATTTTGCCGTCAACCTTTACTCTTTTTCCGGATATGCAACCGGCTGAGAGATCACACTTTTATAGAACAATTCAAATTTTTTATTTGTAACAAATTGCACTTTCGAACAAAGGGAAAAGCGAAACTTTTGAGGGAAATCAATTCGGAAGGGAGCAAACGAAAATACGACAACGGTATAATAGTTCGATACGACAACACAAGTATTCTCAATCTCAAACCCACTATTATTGTCTCTCCTACCCGACAAATGGGAAGGTCAGCGGGAGCTCAGAAGGGAAAACTGATGGATACCACAAGCTCAAACCTCTCCCGCGCATACTCACTTACTGCCTTACCTATTTTCCCGTCAGGAAGGTGTCACCCTTCATAACCCTACGCTGTCCAGCTCCAGGGTCATTTTCGCGCACACAGACCGGAACAGGACAGCACTTCCTACCACATCCCGCTACTTATTCCCACTACCTTGTTTTCTACATGGGGGGTTCGTCGCCGCGGTCTTTGCACTCAGTTCAGTGTCCACTGTCCAGCGCCCATTGACTATTGTCCGCTTTCCAGGTCCACTGTTCCTACTTCTCACACTGGGGACGCACGGCAGTCGACATGCGTCAGACGGCACTCGACATGCTACTCACGACATACTACATGCTACTCACGACACACGACATGCGACTCACGACATACGACATGCGACAGACGACACACGACATGCGACAGACGACACACGACATGCGACTGTCACATGTGACATGCGGCACATGTGACAAATGACAAGCGTGACATGTGACATGCAGATGATGCAATATTGTCGTTGTTTACTAATCTCAACGGATAGCGCCTCACCCCCGCCACCCCCCTTTTTTTTTTTTGGGGGGGGCGGGGGGGCAGCTATCCTTTCCATGCACCTTATTCTCAAGTAGAATGTATCTCACCCGCCCTCCCCTCCGGAAACCAATATCTAAACCCACTATTCCCTATTGGATGTGAACCCCGTATGCATGCTGGAACCTATAGTGCCTACCCTCGCCCTGCCTACTGCATACTTACACGTTGATCCCGAACTTTTCCATTTTTCTCTTTCTTTTCTTGCTCCTCTTGTTGTCCCTGTTCGTTTCTTCTCGTTTCTTTTCCGTCCTCGAATTGTCTTCTTGCATCCGTTGGTATGGATCCTAAACACGGAACCATAAACCTTATGAACTGTTGGACTGCAACCGCGACAGAAAAGACACGCGCCAGTTGAAAATTTTATTCACGCAATCACACAAAATGTATGCGTAGAAGTGTTATTCACGAAATCAACAAATTCTTCTTTTCATTGTTTTTCAGAGCTTTCAGGACTGGCCAGGTCCTGTCGTCAGCAAGTCAGCAGTTGCCCATTCGAGTAATTTTCCTGAAAAAGAAACTGTTGTGACAAAAAATCGATTTGACAAAATGTACTTATCTTTTCAAGAACAGGGCCAAATTTCTTCAAAGTCGAACTGTAAACACGAAATTAATTAATTAATTTCACATGAACAACATGCGACTGCTACGATATTCCGTTCATGCTGTAACATGCATACATGCAGCAGTGACGCGACAATGTCGAACGACGTCCACTTTGTCTCTTTTTAAATTGTTCCACACAACCATTTGGCAATTCTAAAAACCTAAAAATGCAATTCTAATCTTGCAAATTTGACTTATTGCAAAGGGATTACCTTATCAGCATTAGTCGCCAACGCCGTCCTTATCTGCATGTCGAAAGACTAAAACGATAAGATTAAACTAATCAGATTGTTCAGTTTCTTCTGCTCTATTCATCACCTAAAAAACCTTGTCGCTTTTCTTTGAATGCGGAATAACTGACGCACAAAATTCACTGTTGTGAAGGGGACACCATATGCTAATGACAAGATGTGCTTCGACATTGTCAACCTGAAAGACTGAAACATTATATCAAGAAAACTTTTTATTCTATACTTACAGGAAGAGCAATATCTGTTCTTCATTTCGGCAAACAGACTTTTTATCGGTTCGTTGACGACAGGATGGATCGAGTTCGGAAAGCTCTGAGAAACATTGCAGCAAACTCGTTTTTGTCAAACGAGTTTTTTCAGTAAATAACACTTCGACACAAAGACAAAAGAAATAGCAAACAAAACGTGCGGGGTCAAAATAAGGAACTGTGTAAAGCACAGCTGCGACTAACGAAAAAGGAGGGAGAGCGATCACAGTTCAGCCGATGTGGTCGACGAAAATATCGAAAAATGAAATTAAATTTACTGTGCTCTGCTCACGTCGATGCTTATTATGCAAATTTGACCGTGACCGATAAACCTTTACACTGTTTGCTTTGCAACGAGTGTGAGTGCTCGGCTGACTAAAACGGAACGAATTATTTACACAAACTATTTACTTTACTAATACGTCGGATTGGAAGGGCAACTGCGCAAGCCTTGAGGCAAATTTAACTTTGAGTAAACATTGTCATATACAATGAAACTTAATATTTTTTAAAACTGAATTTGATCCTCTCTTAAACACAAATAAAAGGCGTTATTAATGTGATTGTTTCAACACGTGAGCATAAATGCCAAGAATCGATGAGAAAATGAAAATGCAAATTGAATGAACTTTTTTTTACCCAACTTCAAAAAGTATGGTAATTGATAGAAAATAATGCGTTCCAACAAAAAAACCGCAAATGATAATAGCTTTACTTGTGCTTCGAAGGAACCAATAAGAATTCATCATCGATCCTACCAAAACAACAATTTTACCTGAATGTTAAACCGCAAAGAAGCCAAATGAAATGAAACGATTTATCGATCAATAACTATCTATATCCCTGCGCTAAACAACCATTTCTTTGCACCCGTAAGCAATAGAAACGCGTTAAATAATACTAATGATAGCACAGTTCTCAATGGTGGCCGTCGTCCAGTGATGTATTGGGAAATGTATTAACACTACGAAGGGACATCTGCTCTCATGGAATTGCAGAACGTTACTTATCCATTGCTTATTTTTAATTCTTGAATTCCTAAATCTCCCACTTCCTCATCTTTTCCTAGGCTCACTGAATACATCATGCAGATTAGTAATAACATTTCGCATGCTAATTCATCTCCATAGATCAATCTCCATTCTTCTTTGACATATATGCAAACGACTAAAAACTGATCCGAAGCATATTGGCTACTTAAAGCTCTAATAAGTTTTCTGCAAAATAAAGGGTAAACTGTCCAAATTAATATTGTCAAAAATAAACAAACGTTTTTTCCATTTGAAAATATGTCAGTATGTGATGGTTATTGTTCCGCAGTGTTTGTTCACATTAACACATTCGTTTTTCGTAACACAAGTTGCTTCGTAATGGGATAATGTTTCATGGCTTTTGGGACATCTTTTACGGCTTTTCCCGTTTATTGTCCGTGGTAGTATCTGTAATTGAACGAAGCGGCTGCTCTACCAACGGATGGATGAGCAATTATTAGGAAACGATATGTAGAAATAATGCAGTCAACTTTATTCAAGAACTTTCGGAACGCTTTAGTTCCGTAGTCGGTGAGATGGAGGAGAGCTCGTTTTTAGACCTCGGGAAGAGCACTCCTCCATCTCACTGACGACCCAATTAGAGCGTTGCAAAAGCTCTGAAGTAAAAAGTCGAGTGCGTTGATACCTGTACAATTTTTCTTAATAATCGCTCATCCATTCGCCGGTAGAGCAGTTGTTTCGCTAATTTACAGATACAAGCGCACAGAGAAAAAACCGGAAAAGCCGTGGAAGATCTATTAAAACCCATTGGTTTTTCTGATTACTAATGCACAGTACCAGTAAAAAGAGAGATTATACGTTAGAAGTTTCTACTTACGAAATAATGCACCTCAGGTTCTCGAAATAAAAGAAATATTTCATTCTAAACAAAGAATCACAATAAGGCCCTGTTGACAATGACAAATAAAAACTATTTGTAAACACGGTGGCAGCAGAACAAATTTATTAATTAGCTTCGTTCACTTCTTCTGCTGAGTAAAGGAATTGCATAGAACATTTAATGATGAATTCTTTCAAAATTTATACCTATGATTAGTAATAATTTTCTTATACTTATGATCAGTAATACTTTTGCAAAAACTATAAACAAGTGGAGTGTTTTTCAATGAATAATCGTTAGACTATTGCAAATGTGTAAGTTATCATTTTCTCAAATCGTGTGGAGAAATCATAACAAAGCACTTTAATTGAAAACTGGATGCGTCGTAATCTAGATCTGGAAAACTATGAAAGCACTTTAATCTTGTAACTAAATTAATAATAATAATAATAACAAAGTACATATGCTAGAAAATTCGACATTTCATAAAGCACATCACTGTTTCAATAATATCTTCACGGCAATCATTCAGTTAATAAAGATGAAGGCAAAATATGATGGATAAATGCATACGACAAACCGCTCTTCTCTTCATCGGTAACGTTAGTACCTAATGAGCTGTTCTTAAATTCTATATTTGAAAACATCGCTGATAATGAGAACTATGGATAAGTCTATGATGCTACGGCGGTGCCGGAAGTGTCAGGCGGGTCGTTCCGCCGTGGCACAAAAGACCCCTATGGGATTACTTAACTTCCGATAGTTCATTACATATTTGCTAAATCTTCGATTATACGGACAAATTACGATGAAAACATCAAGTTCATACAATGAAATACAACCTTCGGATGATTCCAACCTGCTGCTGCAAAAGTATAAAAATAAAAGCTGTTTTCAAGAGTAACTAAAATTCAGGAACTTTAGCTGAACTTTAAACAACCAAAGGTTTTAGCGTAATTATGGCACCATACTGAATAACATCTTATGGATTTCATCACGTCACATTGGGATCAACCGGATCGTACGCTCTCATTAAATAAAGAAATGATGTATACGTTTCTGATATTAAAAGTGTCTTTTTTGACGTTAAACGACAGCGTGACAGCAATGCAACTATTTGAAGACCGTTCCATTATTAAGGATGATTAGTGGACATACTTTTAAATGTTTGCAACACGTCTCATGTTGCTACTTTGCTACGTTGTCTAAAAAGATGAAACAGAGAAGTTTTTCTTGTTTTGTCAATGCACAATAAGAGACAATTACATTTCACGTAATCAAAACATTTTCTGCTTTTGCCGAAATGAACTTCAGTTTCGTCATTCATAAATTAACTGTGAAAGAACCATTGGCGAATTACAAGTAACAATTTTAAAAAGTCGCTCATAAATGCTTCAATAACATCCTTATAATAAAATAAAACAACTTCAGATCAACTGACACCGATATAAAATGCCTCTTCGTCGTATCGTACAATTAATCACTCGCCGTAAAAAACGATTCTACAAACAGTTTTATCTTTCTATGTTGCGATAGGGAAGAGAATAAATTATTGTTACGAGTTGAAATTGCGCGGTCTAGCAAATTATTTATTAATTTGATGGCAATAGAATCTAAATAATCAGAAACGACTGCCAATTTCAGTCAGTAAATTATTTAACAGTGCATAATTAAAACCTACAAAACTATTCAAAACAAGTACGTTTAAACCCGCTGCATCCTTCCTTAGTCTTTACCGCCATTCTCAGTTTCATATTTCTGCATTAGTCGTGAAATTGCAAACGTCGTACGAACTGAACATCGGTTAATGCTATTTCGAAAAAATTTACAAAAGGCACAAACAAATTATTTCACCAACATTTAAATAGGTATCAACAGAATTGGCGTCCATTTATCTTTTCAATTTCAACGATGATTATTCTTCCTATGAGGTTGAAACTTTAGAGTAAAGGGAGATATTCTTTTATCTATAAAATTTATTGAAATATATTCTGAGCGAATATTGTTTTAAAACTTTCAAACTGCTTTTAAAATAGACGTTAAAATGTTTCAGAGTGAAAAGAGCAATCGATGAAAAAGAACGGAAAGAAGATAACAGCTGACAATGATGCACTAACCGGTCAGTACCGATTCAATTACAATTTGTTTTTGTAAAGAAGCGGAAATTTGCTTTACAGACGATACAGTAAAGAGATCATAAGAATAATCACCAAAATGAACAATCCATTAATGTTTGTATGAAAGAAGTATGCAAAATTGATCACTTCAATGTCATCTCAAATAGTCTAAATTGCTTGCTTAAGAAGAATTCAACAGTACATATATATAACAAATACATTATAAACTAAACATAAATTTTTATCTGATGATATTGACATGATGAGGAACTTTTTGGTTAAAATATAAGCAATAGAACCTTCGGCAATGATGGAACTTATGTTTTTCCTATTATGTTCAAGAGATAAATGATACAAATATTGTTGGTTTTTCATTATTCCACAAATCTGACCATGTTTTGCTCAATATGTTTACACAAATTGTAATATAAACACTAGCGAATAGGGTCAGCTAATTTGCATCACCTTCCTCATAGCAAACAATACAGCAATAGTACTTAACCAAAGTAAACGAACTATAGCAGAAGGTCAGCTGAACTACTTCCTAAAATAGAGCAGCTAATTGAAGATTCAACGTCAATTTGTGTTGCTAAGCCACTTATAGTGAAGTTCAAAGGGTCAGACATTAATTTGCATAAGGCTGATTTTTAGGGTATATAATACACAGAGACTCCTCAGCAGTTCAGTGCGTCTTTATCTATCTGTGGTGCATGCGTTGTGTGCTTTAAGCTAGCAATGCGGACTAGGTAGCGTAACGCGGTGCAGAGCGAGTGTGGTGTGGTGTGGTGTGGTGTGGTGTGGTGTGGTGTGGTGTGGTGTGGTGTGTGTGTGTGTGTGTGTGTGTGTGTGTGTGTGTGTGTGTGTGTGTGTGTGTGTGTGTGTGTGTGTGTGTGTGTGTGTGTGTGTGTGTGTGTGTGTGTGTGTGTGTGTGTGTGTGTGTGTGTGTGTGTGTGTGTGTGTGTGTGTGTGTGTGTGTGTGTGTGTGTGTGTGTGTGTGTGTGTGTGTGTGTGTGTGTGTGTGTGTGTGTGTGTGTGTGTGTGTGTGTGTGTGTGTGTGTGTGTGTGTGTTCTTCGTTTCCCTCTGAATTGTTCTATCGATCTATCCATTTCTTGGCGACGGGATAAGACGAGACCAGAAAGCTCTGAGAGATGTTCAAAGAAAGTTTTCTTTTTAGTATCCAAACCAGTTGATTTCGTGAACAACACTTAAGCGCGAATTTAAAAATAATCATAGGCAGTCAACATGGGGGGAGGTGGAGGCGGTGATTCGAAATAAGGAACCGTGTTAACAAACGCAACTTTTGATTTTTTCCAATAGTGCCAATAACGCTTATACTATACACTTAATCAAAACAACGATGCAACATGAATGACGTAAACAAATAATGGTTAGGGATATGGAAGGTTTCTTCCGACGACTACAGCCTTTGTGACCGACTAGAGAAAAACATTTCCGTCGTAAAAATATCTTTTTCCAGTGATAGAAGCACGGAAATAATTAGAAGTTGAAAAGTATTCTGCGCTGTGTCGTTTTGTAAGTACACACTGTCGCTCATCTGTTCCACGTAGCTTCGTTTAATTTTTAGTGTTATGTTATTCTTTACGTTGTCCCACTGTGTAGCATCGTTTTTACTAATCGTATGCGCATTGATTCTCGAAACCACTCTGAATGCAGCATTCCTATGCAAAATAAAATAATGAATGTTGATTTTGTGACAAGTTGTATAAGAATTACAAATCTTAATTTTGCTAGCAAGATTGACTGAGCGTTTCAACATGCAGCCCAGAATACGTCTGCTCAAGCATACAACAAACATTGTTCTTTGAATAATGATTGTCCAAGATCTGAGCGAGCTGAAATTGCGCCAACTCTTAAATCAGCAGTGAGCTCAGTCTCTGTAATGACATTCCGTCTTACAATGAAGGCATAGGTGAGAAAAGTCAAGGTCGTCGAAGACATTTCAATTTTGAAAAGGTTACTTATCTTTCCTTTCATGCTTCAAAACAACAAAGTTCATCCCTTTTGAAAGAAAACGAGGTACGTATTTTAAAGTTAAGTACCACTTTGGAAGCACAGCACTTGTGAAAACTCCTTTCAGGTTCTATGGTCACCTAAAAAGTGCCCTACAGCTAAACTCAGTTGCTGAATAAGTAGAATGAATTCTTCAGGCGTCCATCCAACCAACTGCGACAGTTTCGCGACTGCCTGTACGAAGTTCTGCTATGAGACCTGCTGGACTATGAGTAACCTCTTGACTGTCTAATGTATAGTTAAATATCGGTTTTGACTCTACCAGCAATTATTTAATTTCTTTCTTTTAACACGTTGATAAAACAAAACATCAAGAACAGTTTGTAGAACTTCTTTTATTGTACTTAACAGTCCTTGCTTTTAATCTTTCTTGTATCCGCCGAAGACTGGATTTAAAGCATCCCAAAAAGATGCAGATTTTAGTAATTAACAAATGGCTCCGCCTGTAAACTAAAAACAATGAAATCTTACTATTATTAGAAAATTTTAGGCCTAAGTAACCCATTTATTTCCCTATACCGTATCTCTGTACAATGTAATTGTTAGTATAAGACCGAGCGGACTAGTTTGCATGGTTATCCCAATTGTATCTAGCGTAGTCACAGTCAGTAGGCTGTGCAAACAAACTACAACAGACAGTTAGTCAGCCATTTGCTCACGTAAAGCACTACCGAAAGTTTCAAACCGAATTTGCGTTTACTTATCATGCGCGGTAAACAACATTAAGTCAGTCATCCATTTGCATAAAGTTTTCATTTGAGATATATAATACGAGCGAATTGAAGTCAATTTCAGTGTGCGGCTGTTTGATCCTAACATTCAGCCAGTTCTAATTCCTTACTGTACTTCATGATCACTCAGGAGTGGAACTAGGAGCAGGATTATGGAACAGGGAACAGGGCTGGGAATGGGAAGTGGGATTAGAAGATGGGGACAGGGAGAAGGGAATCAAGACTAGGGACTGGAGTCAGAATAAGGGTAAAGGATTGAGACTAGGCATAGGGAGTCAGAACGAAAAATGAGGGTAGGAATAAGGAACGGGGGCTCAGACTAGCGACGAGGGGTGAGAGTACGAGGCGGGAGCATCATAAGGGGACCAGAGGACGCCAGGAATCAATCATGTATCCCACGGATATGCTTGTATTATTTTATGTAATAGCTCTTTTTTCTACCCTTGCTGGGATTCTTACTCAGGACAGAGGGGCAGCAAAGGATTTATTTTTCAAACATTCGAATGAGACTGTTTCTGAGCAAGATTATTTTCACCACTAACGAATAAACTGACATTACATATAGTATCTCAAATGTACTTATAACATTTTGAAGTGCGCTGTTAGACTTTTGACACCAACAGCTTACAAAAAGTCCATGCATTTCGACAGTGTTTTTAGGGAGATAGGAAGCTCAATACTTTTCCGTAAATTAAACGCCTTCATTCATAAAATAAAATAATGCGTGCTCTTTCAGTCATCGCTAAGCATCCCAAAGCAGCAACGAAAATAATAATAGCTAACGAATAATGGAAGTGGAGCTGGCGGTAATCTCTCCTTCTCGCCCACACTACCGATGAAACGAGCTACAAGCAAGTCTAGTTTCAGTCCTTTTACGCGGCTCAGTACTGCAACGAAAAGACGCAGCAGCAACTAGCATTTTACCGTAAGAAGCAACTGTGTGCACATTTGTACATATACATCTGATACAAAGCTTTCTATTTTCAACCGCCATTTTTTTAATTCTATAATGTACCCGAAAGCTATGCTTCAACCTTTATCAGCACTAAGCGCTTTTGCATCCAACAGCGAAAAAAAACTTAAAATATACCAACAACAATGCTGTTTCGTTTTTTTAAAGATTAATAGTTCTTGACATCAACGACTACGATGGGTTCTGGTCGTTTTTCTCTTCTTTTTGCTAACTGTCGTTTTGCGAGAAATTCTGCTTTGCTTCCTTCTACTAAGCCTGCTTGTAGATAAACTACGAGAAGATTTCGTTCGGCTGCCTCTCCAGGGTGGCCAAGAAACATACCGTCTATTTGAGTAAGTTACACCCGTCACCGATCGGTGTGGCTTTTTGTGCTTTTTGCCTTTTTTCTAAAAAAAGACGTATCCCAGCAAAGGTTCATTAATAAAGAAAATTTTCAGAAGAGCAAAAACTCTGCAATTCTTTCAACGTTGCATGAAGAAAAGCTTCTGTATGGCCGCAATCCAAAAGCTAACACAATAGGAACAATCAGAACCGAGTTACAATGATTTGACATAAGGCTTAATGCTACTGCTCGTTTTAACGAGAAGTTAAACAAACTACGTTTTTACAATTTTCAATCGTCAATAAAAGAATGAGGATGAGGATTTTGCCTATTTTTGGAAACATGAATTGGGCATCGGTGACAGAAACCCAATCTTTGCAGTGTGAGCATTTTAAAAAGGTTATGGAACTCGAAAAGCAATTTCTCCTACGCTCAGTGTACACATAGTATCTAATGAAAACTAAAACCTCTTCCAGATTAAACAGTGATTCATTGTACCGACAAAAGGGTGAAAACGCTATAAGAGTAACGCAATTATTAGGCCATGCGGCAAAGGGTATCACATGCAAGTGATGATCATTCAAAAGAAATAAAATTATGAGTTTGTTGCAATGCTGTTTAGAAATTTATCTCATCTAATAAGACAGTGCCTAACAGGTTCGCTGCAGTTACCTATTACAATAACAATAACATGTTACGCCTACCGTTAGTATCCATAATGCAACGGCAAACGAAAAGACTGCCAAAGCAGTAAAAATTGATGCAATTACAACGGCTAACTGCGACAAATTTCCCTCGCTATTTTCTGCTTCACCTTCTTTACTGGGTGTCAACTGAACTGAAAAGAGAAAATTTAAAATAACAATAAGATCACAAAAAAGCTACTCTCGCATGTTTCTCCAATGAATGTTGCAGGGCACTTGCATTCAAACGTGTTACCTTTCGCTTGACATGTCCCACCGTTGACGCATACCTCCGGACGTCTACATGCGCCAACATAGTCTGAAATGTCAGCACCGCTAATGAATTTCGATTGACAGTTTCCGAAAATCATTAATCGTACTATCAGCTTATCGAAATATATCAGGTGTAGATTTGTAATGAACAGTTAAAACTATCGAAAATATGCGTTAGTACAGTCACAAACAGAAAGGTGCTACCAAAGCCATTTTCTTGACAAACTTACTTATCTCACAATTCGATCCAGTGAAGCCAGGCTTGCAGCTGCAATGATGACCTTCTAACGATGAAATACACCGAGCATTTCGACCACAGTTAATGCGTTTGCAGAAATCGATTCCTAAAACGAAAGACGACCTATAACGCGAACTTTAAACCATGTTAAATAAGGGACACATGACTTCTTGTTTTAACATTTATACGCCCCGTCCAATCAACACACTGCATGCTCTCATAGCATTTGAAATTTCTAATCCATTACTATGCTATCTTGTTCAGAATTGAACGAGAAAATTTATGTAATCAAGTTTTCAAGTTTCGGGAAAAAACCTTCTCACTTACGCTTATCGCAACGTATTCCCGTAAAGCCTTGGTTGCACATGCAGAACGGATTGCTGTCTTTATACTGACATTTTCCAAACATGCATGGATTCTGGGCGCACGCAACTGTCGCTTCAACGAAAACATTGCATAGCGCGCAAGTTAAAGACAACAGCTCATGTTGTAAGTGGTCATTCACTTATTCAAACCATAAATAAAGAGCAGGAAAAAAATTACTAAATTTCCCGCTTGAAAGTAATCTATTAAACTGAAAATCAGGTTACTCACCTATGGTACAAAGCTTTCCGGTATATTCTTCTGTACATCTGCATGAAAACTTTCTACTCCCTTTTTTACTGATGCATGTCCCCCCGTTCATACAAGGATTCGGTAGACATACATCCGTCACTGAAAAGGCAAGTGATACAGCAGCAAAGCGTGTAAAATATAAAAAAAAGTAGATAATCATAGACGAGCACCTATTAATAGAAAAATATGTTCACTACATTGAAACTCTACCCCTCCCTTTCTTGGAAGCAGAATTTTTCGCTGCTCAAGTTTTTCGGAGCGATATATATATATGTCCCTTTATGATTTCATTTTGGCTTTTTTTGTACGGATTTTCTGTGTCCCGTTGAATAAACTTTTATTAATAAACTTTTCTTAATAAAATGTCCGTAGCTTTCTTTGACCCGTCATCAGCGGTCTAAGGATTGACATTCGCCTTTATTAATAAAAGTTTATTCAACGGGACACAGAAAATCCGTACAAAAGAAGCCAAAATGAAATTATTTGGTCCCGTACGAAGACATTATATCTTCAAAATGTCCCTTTATGGAAGTCAATTCATTACTTCTTTCACATTCATCGCCTTCGTAACCCTCTTCGCACACGCATTCGAATGAGCCTCGAAGATTGACACATAGTGCGGTTGAACCACATGGATTGCTCAAGCATTCATCGATATCTGCAAAAGATTCAAAAGCTCATGATGACGTCATACAAACTATTTTGCACTTGTTAAATGTTCCCAAAGGTTGATCCTATATCCGCTATTAAGCTAATGCCAGCTTTTTATTAATAAACATTTTTTTGCTGCTTCAGCAAACAAAGTAGTACTAAGCTAAATAGACTACACAAGAAATTTAACTACAGTATGTTTAGTGTACACTTTTGTTCGGACGAGCTTCATACGATAGGAATCTTTAAAATTTAAATCGCAAGAAAATAAAAGTGTAAAAAAGAGAATAAAATATCCGTATATGAATATATGTGCTTGCTAATCAAAGATTAGAACACCTGCCTATCTCACAGTTGACTCCCTCAAAGCCTACCATGCACTGGCAACTGTACATGCCATCCCCGTCAATACAACGTCCGTTGTTCTTGCAAGGCCGTTGAAGGCATTCGTTTATATCTATGCAGCCGTATATTAGGTTTCACGCTTAACTGCCATAGAACATTAGCCGCAACCTTTCTCGCATGTTTCGCCAGTATGCCCAACTCGGCAATTACATTCAAAGCCGTTTTTTGTTGGTTTACACGTTCCACCAGCTTTACATGGTTTGAACATGCAAATTGATTTGCCTGAAACATTACAAGCGGCAATGCGAATTTTACTTTTACCTAAAGCGCAGCCAGCGCGTAAACGCTTCTCCTAAATACATTTATGGCAACAAAATCAGTAACGTTTTGAAAAGCTCGCTAGGAAACTACAGAATCAATAACAGCTATTTCAAAATTCGAAAGTCTGCTTTAGAAATTCAACAAACAAAAACTTGTGCATAAATCATATTTCATTAGCTTCAGTGATTCAATGTGCGCGGCAATAATTTCGAATCGTTGCTATTACGAACAGGTACACGTTTACCTTCTAAGCAGCTTATTAAAATAAAGAGAGCAAAGGAATCTTTACGGAAATCGCTGACAAACCAAAACATATTATTCCTACTTCCTTCGCACAGTTTTCCTTGAACATTTGGCAGACATTGGCAGGTAAAGCCATTGTTCGTCTTCACGCACGTTCCACCATTCTTGCAAGGGCAGCTTGCGCACGGATCTATCTCTTCAAATTAAATAAATTGCGCTTTAAAACGCTGTAAAAAAAGAGCGAATTATTTTACTCACGCGTGTGGCATCGATGACCGGTGTATCCATCCATACAAGCGCAAAAGAAGCCATTTGCCAAATCATGACATGCACCATTACCGCAAGGATTGCTCTCGCATTCGTTGATATCTTCAAACAGACTTAATTAATTTAAAAGCCCAAAGCCAGGCATACAATGTTTGTCAGCATACCTATTTCGCAGTTACTTCCTTTATATCCGGGATAACAATCGCAGGTAAAACTACCAAACTCATTGATGCACTTGCCATTTAAACAAGGATTTCTGAGGCACTCGTTCAAATCTAAACATCGTAATGGAGCAAATCAATGTAGGTAAGTCATAGGTTTTAAAGATAACCGATCCTCTTCCCTCTACGTAGATTACTGCAGAGTGATAGCATTTGAAACTCCTACGCACAGCACTTAGAAGGGAAGCATTTTTTATGGAGATGGGCTCAGGCAAAAATCCTAAAGGATCAACCAGTCCATTAGTGGCTTTTAGAATTTTCAAACTCAGTCACGATAATAAGAAGCTGAGATGCAGTGAAAGCTGGTTTCTTCCCGTAAACAATTGTTCTATTTTTTATTTTTCACTTAAAAGCAGATGTTTCACCCTTTTTCTGGCCAACTAAACTGTGCTTGTATGAATAAACAAACTTTCGTTCCTAACAATAAAAAGGAAAGAAAGTACACGACGGCGAGTTAAATTAGACACCCCGTAACGACAGCGAATTTTGGTCACCATGAATTGCCTCTCTGTTCCTACCTTTCTCGCATAACCTTCCCGTATAAGTTGGTTTGCACTCGCATGCAAAAGAGTTGACGCGATCTATGCACGTACCGCCATTTTGACATGGCTCGCTAAGGCATTCGTTGATTTCTAAAAGCGAAATTACGTTTGAAAGCTCATTCAACAACTTCCAATAGATTTCATACGAAATGGTTAAAATCATTATTTCAACAGAGAAACAGGGATGTAGTAGCTTCAAAAAATTGCTGCAAGCAATGGATAAGAATGGACGACTCGAAAAGGAGATAATGCGCAACTTGGTGTAGTTTATTAAGCATTGCTCAAATGCATTTGTCGTGAGCTGTCTACAAACGTTTTGAAGATGAAGAAAAATAACGGATATCCCAAGTGTACGATTAGATATTTAAACAAAGCAAGTCCATCTTTCCTTCCACTATCAAAATAGCAATCTGATCGATGAAAAGTTTCGTACACGCTAGCAAGAAATATTTAAATGTTGAAAGGAAAGCCCAATCGCGCCCAAGCTTAAAAAACAGCTAATAATGAACGTTGGTTCGTTAAAGCTTGAATAAGCTTAATGGTCCTTGAGCAACACCTAAGGCTTTACGTTCTAACTGCGGGCAAAGAATGCATGCTACACCTGCGAAGCACATTCGACAGCGAAGCGCGGACGACTAAATAGCTTCCAACTTTTCTTTTATCCCGCCAAGAGAGTAAAGATATTTTTACGCAACTTCGCATGTTCATGGAAAAGCCGTTATTAGCTAAAAATATAGCGTAGCTCAACATTTCGACTTTTTTTTATCGACGCAATACTTTAAATAAACATGCTCTACGTTTATCAAATTGTTCGCGCTGATTAAGAAAATTAGCCGAAAGATAACAGACTTGTCGGCGTCGTGAAATAAAAGTTCACATTGATAAGCGTACACCTGACAGCAAAGTAATTCGTCAGCATTACAAAGTTGACAAGCGCCAAAGGTAACGTTCAAAGGCCAATTGCACCGCTTTGAAGGGAACGATGAAGTTTCATCCAACCAAAAGCAACACGGTAAGTTATGGCATGCGCTGATTTGGTCATCGTCAGTGGTGATAGCGCAAACCAGTTCTGCACATCCTTAGATGGAATGTAGATGGCGTTGCATCAGACTGAAGGTCAACTCGAATATGCCAAAGTGATCGAGAAAGCCAAGGAAGATTTACAAAGAAAATAAGTAGGAAAACCGCTTGCTGGTCGGCGCAACGGAAGAACCAAAGGAAAACAAAGTTAGCCTCAGTGGAATTACAAGTGATGCGTATGTGTTTGCCGCTCTCCAAAAAAGGAAAACATTTGCTATACGAAAGGCCTCTGCTGGTTTAAATAACATAAAGATGCAACTAACTAACAAGTATGCTTTGAGACATTATGCAAATAAGCCGTATGAAAACGGACGCATTGCGCAAACCACATTTTCTTACCTATCATGCAATTTCGACCTGTCCAACCGGCATTACATATGCATGAATATGAGTACTTATCACCGTCTGGCAATTTGAATATGACATCTTTACACCATGCGTGTTGCCCGCAATAATTTGTCAAGTAACACATCGACCATTCTGAAATGAATTCAAAGCAGCATTCCAGCGGAAATGGGCACTTCGTTCGAAACGAATAAAAAACTATTGAAAATTCCGCTTGTGAAAGCGTCGCTAACAACACTACGATAATGTGTTTGCTTAAGACGCAATGATCACTAATGGAAAGCATTAGAGGCCAGCGAGATTGCTTATAACAAAAAGAAACAACGCAAACAATATCTACAGCAATTACTTTCCGTATTACTCTCCTACCGACATGATTATCATTATTATTAATAATTCTTACTCTTTTCGCACTTTGTTCCCTTGTACGCCCAGTGACACTGACAGTGATATTTTGTCGACGCCGATCCGGGATTCGTAGGTACGCAAAGTGCATTTTCAACGCAGAAACCGCTGCAATCAGATCCTGCAATAAAGAATAGCATCGCTGCTTGCCAAATGGAAAGCTACGCGCATAAGCGACTTCTACGATTGCATAAATTATTTGGCAATTTAAAACTTCCATTCTGCATTGCTTTCGATTATCCCATTTTTTGTCTCTGAAAATTAGTGCAGGTTCTAACAGCTGCAAACTTAAGCTTAGCCAGGTGTGGGATTTTTACGAAGTGCTCGGCGCGGGATACGTTCTTTCTTTAGCCGATCACGAAAGCAGTCTATATAATTAGCATAACGCCAAAGTCGTAAAGGTTTATAGGTATGACGAAAAGTTTTACGAAAATAGATGCGCAATACGCAATTAAACTTTGGGAGGAAAAAGAAGAAAGCAACTCACTTGTAAAAATCACACCTGCCATGGAGCGCTTGCTTCTTTGCTCGTGAGTAGCGCCGTAGGTGGCGCAGAAGGGACCATGACGACCTGGTGCACAACGAGCGCACTTTCTTCCTTGCTTATTCCATTCAATGCATGTTGTTTGAAGACTTGAATGTTCACATAAGACGTAGTCCACCGGAAACGTCTTATTAGCGCAAGAGAAATATTTCGGGATACCTTCAGTGTTCCCAAGGTCGTAATACGCGCAAACGAGAAGGTATTGATCCTCAACATTACGCAAACCCATTTTAACACTGTCAAAGGAAGGTATGATCTTTCGACGATAATAAACGCTGCCTGCGCGCCGCCTAACGTAAAGAACACTCGCGCTGGGACATTCAAAATAACTGCCCTTATGAAAAATCAAATATGAGTCATTTTTTATGAGTGATCTTTTTTTCAAGGAATTTCGCTTTGACGCACAACCGCCCCCAACGACAACATTCCCATACGACTTTGTAACATTTTTGAAAGCTAGTGACAAACGAGGGAAGCGCGATAAGCTCGCCAATCTGCCTGAATCGAATAGACTGCTGCATATTTTATCCGCAGTCGCATACCAGTTTACATTCCATGATATCTGGGCCATCTCGATCGGAACAATGGACAAACACCGCTGTTGTTCCCTAATACTAAGGCCGGGAATGCCGTAATCCGATGGGCACATTGCCGCGCAATGAGCCAACGTGAAAAGGCAAGCAATGCCAACAATTAACCCGACCAAATTATTCATCCTTAGGCTGAATCCCTAAAAAAATAATAAGACGTCTTCAGCTCAATCGAAATTAAATAGCCTGCAGCAAACACGTGTACGCATGAGATATGCTGAGAACTATGCTAAAAACAATAGTCACAACGGTCTGATTTCTGAGCGACGAAAAGCCTTGCTTAAAATTCACTACGCTAAGCGTAGAATCGGGCCCATTGTACAAAATAAGAATAATATTAGTAAACACTTACCGGTAAAGACAATAGTGGCCAAGCAGCTATCGAAAACTGCGTTTATTGCCTCTACCCGACCTTATGCGCATCATATGGCAAAATTTTAAACCTATACTTTAAACTGCGCTGCGGTGCGTGAGCGTTTTGCAAACGGAACAACAAAAAACCCGCTAGGAAGGAATGTACTAAAAATCGATGCTTAACCCCTTATTCTATTGTTAGTATATTACCATATCCCGCCCCGATAAGCTGACCAAGAATCGGCTTTCAAAAGTAAGCATAATGTCACACGTTTGGCTGTCATTAGGGATTAAGCACAAGCCGGCGTCTTATCAATAATGATGACTGATTAGCGGCAAAACTACTGTTGCAGAAATCAATAATTAGTTTAGTATAAGAAGTTTCACTACAGTTCCTTATTTGGCTTCTTTATACGTTTGCGATTCATACGATTTCGCAAATTACTCTTCTCCCTGCAAAGGCGAACCATGAAGTTAGCGAAGTTATGCTAATTCTGTACTACCACAATTACTACGTCAAAATATTAGTGCAATATTTACATATCGATATGTTGCTTATCCAAAGCATCGCGTCAGGCAATATGCTTCTTATTGTCAGTTATTGTTGGTTGACTTTTGAATAATCACATAAAGCTCGGCGGGCACTTGCAAAAACAAGTGCCCGCCGAGCGAAAACAAAAAAGTTCAAATGTCAACATAGGCCTACAAAGCGCTAATTGTAAAACTCATCGCCGATGGGACAATGGCTATTCATCTCCCGCGGGAAGCGCCAACAAGTTCACAACTGACGGCTTGTGAGTAGCAATTCGATTTGTGAACATATTACACTCTGTGCTTAGCGAATCGATATTGCAACAGGAAAATGAAACTAGTAATTTACGGGACATAAACTTTCCTCATCCGTTTGTCCAAAGCGTCAGGAAAGCTTAGACGAACGATGGATTAACTGCTTACGTCATAGCGGCATTTTATTCATTCATGATTACGCACTGAACTCAGCAAAAGAAACTCGGAAAAGCATCTTACGACGCGATGCTAAGAAATAAGTTAAGCTTAAAAAGCTAAGCGTGACATTTTGGCAAATGACGTCGCTACGCGTATTTAAGCTAAAGGTCACCGAGGCGGCAGCTAACGCGCATTTTTAAAAGGTGAACGCGTTCGCGCGCATCTCTGCCCAAAAACCAGTGAAACATGAGAAGAGCGTAGCCAAACTCGTCGACACTTCAAAACAGCTGATATTCTTCACGCTCAACGTAGCTAGCTCGACAAGAAGCTATTAATGGAATTGTGCATGGATACTTTGAGGCTGAAACTAGTTGACCGTACGACGGCGTCAAAACAAGGTAGCCACCAAAGGCGTGAAGAAAAGTTTGTTCCAAAACATGGGATCCCTTTTTAGGAGCGACTTTTTCGCTAAGGTCTGCGCACTGCCGAAGAAAAGCAGGTGAACACTAACCGCGCAGCAAGATTGCCGCGGCGATAGCAGAAATAGAACAAATAGCAGAATTGCTGCCCACCCTGAAAAAAAAACAGGCAGTGGTCACTAAGCCTTTTTCAGCAACGTCCAACTGGGAAAGGGAGTTGACCAGCTGGAAAGTTGCAACACGAATGAAAAAAGTTACTTTTCCCAAGGGAAAACTCAACGTAATCTCAAGTCGTCGCCCAACTTGCTTAATATGTCAAGGACAGACGTATATGGGGTCAGCAATGTTTTGTCCTCAGGCAAAGTGCGTCAAACGTTTTATACAGCAAGTTCAGATCATTTTACAATTTATTTTGACCACCGGATGCATGTCCAACGGGCTTCTGGTAGTAACTGGCAGCGCAGCTGATTGTGCCATCCTTATTCTGTCAAAAAGATTAGCATCTGTCCATGGTCATTCATCATACGTCAGTATGTGTGCCACGCAGTGCGGTATTTTTTTCTCTATCGTTTAAGGAAGTAGGATGAAAATCATGAATCGACTATTAGGCCTTTTCAATGGAAGAATACAACCTACACCAGTGCAGGCTTAGGTATGTCGTCTGCAGGCAGCTTTCAAGGCAAGTACACTCAATAGGCAGTAGTTATTCATCGTCCATTCATTTTCTTGTATACTATTCTTCGGCAAAGCAAATTTTCCGCTACGCAGCACTTCTCTGCAAGCGTCAGCAGCGACACACGCGATATGATGCATGCCTGCCAGCGGCGGCGGCAACAAACCGGCAGTCGCTATCGGTCCGCCAAGGAGACAAGCGTAGGAAGCTCTCTGCTCTTGCGGAAGTCCTCTACTGGAAAAGCGATCGCTTCTCTCTGTGCTCTTTGTGCTGACAACATTTTCCCACAGCAACAAGTTATGTCTAGCCATGCGTCTGTATACGTAGATGCTAGCGACCAAGTGAACCGCTACCTTGCAGCCCAAACGGGATTGACGGTACAGCAGGTGCGCTTTTTGCGCGCCGAATTTGACAAACAAGGCAGAAACCCAATGCCTGAAGTGCTTGAAATTTTGGCCGTCGAAAATGGATTCGAGGAAACCCAAGTCAAGGTAACACAATCACGCTTAACGTCAATGTTTTCGCATCTCTTCCGCTCTATGCGCTTGGAGCTATTCCTTCAGCTACGTGACGGCTTTATGCTAACTCAAGTTAGTCAAAAAGCGCCCGCTGACCTTTAAACCTTTAAGAAGGATTGAAATAATTTTAAAAAAGACCAAATGTCGCTTGCTAACGTCTAGACGAACATCGTCTCGAAGATGTAAAAAGTAGGCTCGTCTCGATTTTTGCAGACGAAACTGTAGGAAAGAAAAGGGGACAATGTTGACGCGACTAACTTGAGGAAAAGTTATTTAACCATTCAAGAAAACAAGTTCTTTTCTCTGCTATACAGGAACGTGTGTCTTTTGCAGGAGCTATTCAATCTTCATCTAGCGCACGTACGTCGAACCGACGGCATCCAATCGAAATAATATTACGCTGTTTTGGATCTGATGGAGGTTTTTTACCGGTGGTCAACGACAAGCGTTGGGTAGTTCGCTTACGGAATTTTTGAAAACAACAACACCAACTGGACGCATTGAATACGCTATCGCAGTATTAATTGAAGTGATGTTGCTTACAATGGTTCATTTTTAACGAAAATGAATAAAGGCACTTGCGGATTGTCTTTGATCCAAAGCTGACGCTCCCACCAGTAGCCGAAGGAACGAAACAAAAAAGGCGTCGAAGGCACGACTATCGCTGAACTGAAGTTGTCCTTAAGGTATGCACGCTTCAAAGCACTTCTTCACGGTCGATCTGCAGCGAACTATTGTTCAGGCAAACAAAGCAAGGCAAACGATGCAAACCTTGCGTAGGGGATGTACGAAAGGGCATACCACGTCATGGCGACGTATTGTAATATAACGCATAGCAGACACAGCGCGCCTTTTTTCCACTGAAATGCATCAATTCTCTGCATCCTTGGCGGCAAAATTTTCAAACTGCTTAAGGCGCAAGTTGCTTCGAAGCTACACTGCGCCATGTACTCACGTAAAAGGCGGCAAACAAGGTCATTACGATCATAATAACAACGATCACGGAGGATATCCAACGGTTGGGATCCGCCATCTTTTTTAGCTGTTTCATTGGACCCATCAAAAAGCATGTGCTGAAAAGCAAACGCTGAAGACGAAAAGCCTTCGCTTCTTAACTTTTTTTTCTTCATTCGCTTAGCGAACAACTGGACTGCACTTTAAGTTTAGAAAAAAACAACTTTTAAAAAGCGAAATACCGGAAAGGCCTTGTAGGCGCCTCACGGGCGTTCGCTTAACTTGACATTCAGGCAGGCAAAAGTACCGAAACTGAAGGTTCCGCACACAATATCCATTCCCGTCGTTACTGTGACCTTCGTAAACGCGTCATCCCATTGTTGACCTGCCTATTCCGACACGTTTTTCTTAAGCGGGAAAATTTACCTTCGCTCCTCCCGCCTTCCGCTGACCAATGGCCATAAAGGGAGAACCTAAGGTGTTATTGGGCTCCCGGTGGGCAGTTAAGCCCCTAAGGAAGTTTTCCATTCTACCGGACAGCTTTTGATTCCCATTTCCGTTTCCAATTGAACTGAAGAAAAATTACAACATTATTTGCTATATCCGACCGCTTGACGGATAGCGGGAAAGCTTGAAACACTTAATTAAGAAGAGCGAAGTAACGTCGAGTTCGTGGTCGCTTGAAAATTATGAAGAAATTTATAAGCTTGCAAGTATACCGCCAAGTTTTTGCAATTTGTTAGCGACACGCAATGCTTTGTTGCGAAGTGCCAACTGACAAGTTGAAGTTAAAGTTAACTTTTGTCGAAAACCGAAAGCGTTACATTTCGCCAACTCTTTTATGCTTTGTTCGCCGGCATGGCTTTAAGCTACAAATGAGATATTTCGCGTAATTTCATATAAGTAAATCAACGCAGGCTATAAAACAACCGACTGACTGAAGGGAACAGCTGCTCGCTTGGGCGAACTTTAAATAACAGCAACAGCTAAAGAAGGCTGAATGGCAGCTTTTCGGAAACAACGTAGGCAAGAAATACGCGCTGCCAAGAGAACTCTAATTCGCAAAGTGCAAACTTACCGGCGCATTTTTCAACTCGCCCATTTTCCAATCGAATACGACCGACTCAGTGCAATCGCTTACCTTTTAAGCCATTTAATGCGTTTCAATAAACCCCAAAAGCTAACGTGGAAAACTAGCTAGCAATAATGGCTAATCATACTGCTTAAAATCTTTAAGCGCTTGCGCTAAACTAGGCTGAGCAGCTGTGCCGGCAAAACGAGCAAACTAAATCTACTTTCGAGCTGGAATACGAACCCACATTATTTAAGTTGAGACGTTGAAAACCATTGATTACCAGATGCCAAAAAGGATTTAAACAAAGAACATTGTGAAAACCTATTGAACAACACAATGGATTGCTGCTCTTGAAAGCTCGTATTATTGCGGGCTGTTTTCGCAACCAACGTTTGCGCTATGCACAATTGAAAATTGGGCTACGGCTGAAACGTAGCAAAATTTCAGGCAAACAACAAAACAACCTTCTAAAAGTCAATATTTGCAATGACAAAGTCTTTACAGGTTACAATTGAGTCGTAGTTTTGGAAATGTTATAACAAAAAACACGGATGTCGCTAACGGAACAATATTGGATTAAATAAAACAATCAAGAAGAACGTAGTGGAACCAACTCGTAAGTAAGCGGAACAGCGCAAATGAAAGACGTCTACCGACGTATCAGCTTAACTAACCTGACTATACTTAATTAACATAAAAATACGAATTTTACGAAAGCTTAAGGCGTCTGAACTCTGCCAATTTGGGGAACGCTATACTTTTTCTGTAAACAGCTGAAAACAATAAGGCTGCTGGACAAATAGCTTTGCTAGTGTTTTATCAGCACAATCTAATTGTCTGCATACTGTAGCGTGGCGGGAAACTAACTAATACGCCTGAAAGAAGAACAATTTGAATGAAATACGCGACAGTTGTAGGCCGTTGTCTAGCGTGCGGTGATGAATGAGCGACAATGAAGTTGGAAACCAGCTAAAGTAAACTCTTAATTCACAAACTGGTTCTTCCCATTGATGCAATTTCAACTACTCGTACTATTCCGAGGCCCACCCAACGGATGCAAACAGCTAACAATTAGGCTGGGAAACATTGACACCATTTTGGCTCAATTACAAAAGGATGCGTACCTGGAAATTGACATGATGCTTCCGAAGGAAAACAGCACGGAAAACATTGTGAAGTTGTGCAGATAGACGCAAATTGAGCCCTGCAAAAATTAAAAATAGAACATCCGATTGACAACTTGAAACGGAAACTTACTAGAACGGAGAAAAAGATTCCAAAGCAAAAGCACAAAGCGAAACACTTGATTCGCGTGCTCCAGCTTAGGGAGCTCCCGCTGGTCACCTATAGTACCGCGTGAACGCGAAAACCATATCTCAAGCAGGGATAAATGTGATTTACCTCGCTGATTATATCCTCCTGGTCGTCACTGCCGGAAAAGGGGAACTTTTTCCACAGCGATCGCATCGTTGTCGCTTAATGTACCAATGGGCAGTGTAAATGTCAAAAACTTTGACCAATAAAAAAAGCTGCAAAATAGAAAACCATTGGCGAACAAACGAAACCTTTAGCTGCTAAGAAAGCAGAGAGAGATTATGCACAAACCCTTTCGAGAAGTACTGGAATGATTTATTAAGCAAACAACTCACTGTAAGCGGATACTGGCAAAAACAGTACAGCGTACAACGCAACCTGACAATGGTGCTATTGATTTTGTCTCACCCGATCTTTACAGTACAGTAATTAAAGATGTGCACGTTCGAACACGCTGGATATTTAATTGAAAATGGCCAAAACGCTAAGTTGTGATGAACAAACGCTGGTCAGCCGCAGAAGAGGTACAGCAAATGCTCATACGCGTAGATATTTTGTATAAGCCAAAGCGGCATCGCAGGAACAAGTAATTGTTCCGGAAGAGAGTTCAGCCCCAACCAAGTGGAAAGCAACTTTGGCAAGGCGGCCTACAGCGGACAATTGAATCAGCTTAGAAAGTTCTGAGGCTGAATCGACGAATGACGGCATTATCGAGATCGCTTTTATCGCTCGCTCCTTCGACAGCTCTTGTACAACCGGATTTCTGAAACATCATTAGCATAACAATAATTTCTTCAAGTTAAAACAGCAGAGACTAGATAATCGCAATTGTTGTAGCAAGCTTCCACGTGTCCTTTGTAGAAGACCCGGTTGGTCTCGGGGAATGCGAAAAATGCTATCTTTGCTCTCAGCTTGTACCTGTCGATCACTTCAAAGTCGCCCGCCAGCTTTGGGTGCACCGCGCAGCTGCAATCAAAGAAAAAATGCAAAAAACCGCATGCATTGCCCAACGAACCCGTTATTGTCGTAAAGCAGCAGATCATTGCCGGAACGTAGGTCAGTTGCAACCAAGTCCGTAACGCGAAACTTCTGAGGTGCCATGTCTAGAGAGAGAGAGAACTTGCAAATATGCAAATGAACTTACAGAAAGCTACTTTGTACCTTGTACGGAATGCCATTGAACTTCCAAGAAACCATGTTCGCCCGCCTTAGCGTTACTGGTCGGTTTAAGGCGTTCATTCAAGATGACAAGCTTGAATGGTTCCTTTTGTCGTGGTCCCGCATGACCAATGACGTCAGTGATTTTCAAATGACCTCTAAAGTGGAAGACATTCAAATGTTGAGCATTAGTTACGACAGGTTTTCACGTTGGAATGCCAGCGACGAGCATAGTATAATTGTGCGACGACTCTTTTTTCAGAGATGCTTTGCAGACCAGCTTTGCTTTACGCACGTAATCAAAGGTCGAATCGGAGAGTGGTTTGAAGGCAACCTGATTGACGAAATTATTTTCGTCCTACAAAAGTAGGCGACTTGTGCCAACCAAGCAACTTTTCAATGCAAACATCACTTTGTACCTTCAGCTCCGTTCCGCAACTGTTGTAAGGAAGTTTCAGCGTGCCAGTCCATGAGTTTATCATTCTGATTCGACAGCGATTTGGATCTTTAACCGAAGTCACCTCGCCATTGACAAGTTTTAAAATTTCTACGTCAACACGCATATGCTGAGCCTCGCAATTCATTCTGACTACAATGATCAACTGAGAGCATTTAAAAACAAAAGCATTGTGCCCTATACATTCAATGCAATTCTCCAGTCGACCCAGATGAACTTGGTCCCTCATCGTGGATCTTTGCATGAATACGCGACGTTCCTCCATTGAGTCTCCGGTATGAATCAAATAGCAGACTCGTGAGGTCGTTACGTAAGCATAGGCTGTGCACAAATGTCGAGAAGACGACAAGCAAAGTTGTTGACACTGCTGCGATGACGCAACTTCGGTTCGTCTTTCGTCATATAAAGCGGGAACTGTAAGCCCGTAGCCGGTGCGAAATGAACACTTCATTTTCGAGGCGATAGCAGCTGAAGAAAACTCAATAAGCCACCATTTTACAAAGTAAACAAAATTAGATGGATGCTTTCCAAATAAGGGCAAATCACTCACGCCACTGAGAGCAGCCATTTTCGTATAGATCCGTATCGGAAGCGCCGATGAATATGCCATTCGGCTGACTAACAGTTGCGCGGGAAGCCGACAGCAGTAGACATTCTTTTGACGTTTTCGTATATTGAACTGATTTGCATGTATGAGCGCGCTTGGCGCACTCGGACAAGCATTCCTCCACACTGCGACCAACAATTGCGCTTAAAGTGAACAGTGAAGCAACCGCTATTTGCTTATTCGGAATGCGCTCAAACCACCAGTCGTGAAGGCATTCTGACTTTCCCAAGGCTGAAACGGACCATATACGGAACTGGCATACGCTACATTTTTATCACTGCCAATTTCGCTATGAGAAAGTTTACTTTATTAAAGTAAGCTCAATTAACGCTAGTAATTAATAATAATAAAATGCCTGAATAAAACACGTCGACCATATGTGTCTATTTTATTGATAAAACTTTGCTTGAGCAATTGCGCTCTATAAATAAGACCTATAGGAGTTTGAGGCTTCAATAATAATAGCCTTTTGCTTTGAACGCGTTACTAAGCAAAAAAGGTGGTCTGAACACACGCCATACGCGATAAAGCGATAGCTGACATAGCTACTAATGCTAAGTGATTAATATGCACGTCGCGAAGAGGCTATCAAAGTGACGAGAGAAGCACAAAATGATGCGTGCCTACGGTGAAGGCGAAAGGGATTGCGCAAAATTTCTTCATGCTGCTCAAAACAACTCGTTGTACAAAGCATTAGGCTTATCTATTCTTGAAATTTTCAATTCACATCTGTCAGATCGCAGTTCATTGCAGGTAAGTAAAATGGCTTATACAGTGAGGCGCCTATGCGTAGAACACAAGAAAGGATAAACAGTAGCAACAAGAGATAATTTAAGCTACAATATCCAATAGCTAACATAAGCAAGATCATCAAAAAAATGTGGAAATTACGTGGAGCAAAACGCTATTTTTTAAAATCTCATTTGCATATTCACAACGCAGGCATTGAGAGATCTGAATAAACATCCTACATCGCAGAATGTAAACATAAAGTTCTTAATACCTTTCTTGATCATGAGCCATCCTTTCTTTAAGCGGATATACTCAGCAGCCGTATGGACAAATTAAATCCAACTTCTTTTATTGATTACTTGTTTTGGCTTACTTTCAAGCAGAATAAACCTTTAATGCTTCTAAAGGCTTAAGCTGCTTACGGGACGTGATCTTGTCACCAAAAAGCCCTGAACATGTTTTAACTTTAATGATGCACGACGTTAGATTTGTCTAAATATTCTGCCGCCATCAATACTTGATATCGAGGAACGGCTTTTACGCCAATAACTTTAGGAGCGAAGCCGTACCTGAGCTTGGAATCGGCAAGCACATCCTCTCTGCAGCAAACAGACTATTCGACTGATGAGATATTCGTTCTTCCAAAGGATTATCGGTTGGAATCGCTTGATACAATACGCACAAAGGTTTTTCCTCAACGCTTGTATGAACAAAGTTCACTGCCCGGCAACCGCTGGCCAAGTTTCGACATTTTGTCACGCATTCATCCAAAGAATCGGTGTTTGCACGTTCCGAAATCATTCCATCATTGAAAGCACCCGTCGTTATGACAAAGATGGAATATCCATTGCAACCATCTAGCGAGAAATGGATGAAAATTTTCTCGTTTGCACAACATAAGCTTAAATGGGCATACCTCGAAAGGAGCGTTTGAAAAGAGCGGAACTGTCCGTTGAAGCAATTACGTACATTCGTACGCAAGCGGTAATTGTTAAAACAACACGGTAACAATTGCGGAGTTGCATGCTTACGAGAAACCGCGGCTTTTGTTCGCGCTTATTTTCTATCTCCGACCGTCATCGTTCAACGAAAAGTTGTCTAGTCGCACTGAATCGTCGCTTAGTTGAACATTTAGTGTACGATTAGGCGCGCAAGCAATTCCCGCCAAAAGGTCGGCAATTGGAGCGACAAAAAATAGAAAAAAAACAGCTTATATGACAAGTGAAGAAAGTGAGATGACTGCCAACGCTTTTTTGGAAGAATGGAAATCCTACAAAGGGTGACCGCAATCAATGCTCCCATGTTGGGTAGGCCAACCGAGGTCTCGTCGGGACATAACAATGCAAAGAGGGCATTGCGCAACGTGCGCCCTCGCCTTGCCAGGTTCATCAGCCTGTCATGACATAGTCAGTTACCAAACAAGCGACCGCCACTTGCTACGGATCAGTTTCGCTTTCCGTGAGGCCAACGGAAGCGATTAGGCGGAGACCAGTTTTAAACAATTCGCCATTGCTGTTTGCACATTCTATAACTTTCAAGTGCTTTGTACGAAAAGTCGATCTTCTTTTGTGACTGTAATGTCATTCCTCCCAGATGATGTTAGACGAACGCTTCAAAAGGCGAAAAAAGCGAGAAAGTTCCAAAAACCTTTTACTACCGTGTTACTAACAAAAGAGTTCACGCAGGATTGGAAACCGGAGCTATCCCATCGCCCATCCTCAAAGCAACATAAGCATTTTCAATGTAAAAGTGCCACTACGCATTACATCCATTGCTAGCGGTATAAAACGTCAATATTACTAGAAATAATTTTCCCATGTTACAACAGGGAAAGCAATTCCTTAGTGTTCAAACACTAAATGCTTCAAATATGCACCATGAATTCTTGACTCTATTAAGCATGCATCCAGACGAGCCTCGCAAAGGCGAAGACAAACCCAGTAGTCTCTTTATGGACTTGCTGGAATTGGTTTGATACAATTGAAGCTCTTACGTTGTATATACGATCGTCAGTGTTTCTCTTTCAACGTGTTTTTGCTGCTATCTACTTATTGATTCAAATAGGATGAAATGAAAATAAATTCATTTTACGAAGGCAGCACGTTAAGTGCAATCCATACAATGGTCATGGCAATTATGCATTGCTAAAGCGTCGAATATTCCTCATTCAATGAGTATTCAATTTCCTCAAATGATACTAATTGCGAAAACAGTGTTGAAACGACGAGTTGCGTAACCGCGGAGAGTAAAGAGTTCAGTCGAGTGCTAATGATGCAACAACTCTAAAAATACTATATTGATTTGCTTTGAGCAAACATACGTACTTCCGTCATAGACAGTTGCGTAGGTGGAAATGACTGAATAACGACTGTTGCTACAACATATCACCTTGCTTCACCAAAAACACATCATATATATGGGCACGCAACAACGGATAACTGACTAGAATTTACAGAGTAGTAAAGGTATCCTCAGGAGGGCTAAGCCTTTGGGGTGAATATCGAAATGAAATTAGCCCTTCTGTCGATAATTGCCTTCACCACTTTACAGCTGGTTAAAGGTAAGTATTCCAAACTCGTATTTCAGCAATAATACGTTTAGCCACCGTAACAACGTACGTGAAACAATAGTGAGCTAATAAGACACTACGTAAAAAGCAAGATGGTTTGAGCTTTGCAATTCCGCCTATTTAGGACATCTAGGTGGATTAGAGCTGTTACTACAGTGCATTACGAAAGCACCAGCGAGTAAATATCTTGGCTATGGATGTTGGTGTAGTAGCACGAAAGACCGAACACCAGTTGACAATATAGATATGTGCTGCTATTTTGAATACTCCTGCAAACAATTGATTAAGAAGCATGGATGCAAGGAAAGAGAAAGTCAGATATTGTACAGTGTTCAATGTTCAGCGAATGGAACTGCGGCATGCATACTGAGAGATAAGCTTTAAAAATTGTTTTTCCTTTACCTTTGCTTTCGTCATCGAAGGCTCCAACGACTTAGCGAGTCTTCAACTTGAAAAACTGAAAGACAAACTGTACCGTATTCTTATTTCAGGTGTTACTCTTTGCGGTTACTCTCTCTGCGAGTGCCATCGACTGTTCGCCCTTTGCGTATCTCAGTTCAGTTATCCGCAAGTAAAGCCCACATGCAGATGAAGTAACCCCAAACGTACCTGCAGCTGAAGAAAACAGATCTGCTCTACTTGATGTTGAAATGAAATTTTTTTTTATTAAAATTACTTTATATTAAAATTAAAAAATAAGCTTTTTTCAAGTACTCTATTCATCGCCGGGGAGAATGCTTAAATGGAAGAAGACCGGAAATTTTCCTAACCGTGAAAAACTGATCCGTCCGGTTGGAAAACCAACCGATGCTGTAGCCTATTAACTGACCAAATCCCGAAAACGTTTCTGAACCCAAAGTATTCTTATGTTTTTCATGCCGTTTGGACGCCCTTCAGCAATTTCAGCAGTGGCAAATTCCGGAAGTGTTTCTGCGTAAAACACTTCATTTTCAATTTTACCACCGAACATGTACAAATCGAAATACCTCCACAAATCTCGAAGCGGCCAGCTGCCCGTAAAAAGCGTCAACACTTACCGTTAGCCTAAAGAAAATGCTTTTCACGTTTTAAGATCGTCCGCCTGGGAACTCAAACCATCAGGTGGAAAGAATATTGACAGAAAGTAAAACTGAAGAACAAAGAGCAAGGAAAAAAATAGAGAATCCTTGGAATCCCGAATTCTGACTTTCGGGATTCGAAACTTCGGAATTTTGCTTATTCGAGCTTTAGATGTTTAGGATTTTGGACGCAACCAAATCAGCGACACGACGATGCTTAAAATAAAAAACGTTTCCCATCCACTCGTCAAATTTTCATGGCTTCAGCAATTATGCAAAAATAAACGTTGGGTTTTCATGGACGAACATGAACTGATTTTTTTAGTGAAAAAAAAGAAAGCATTAGAAAATGTCTGTGCTTACAAAGACTTACAACTTAAGTTGCTTAAAAGCACTTTGTTAAATTCTTAGGACAGAAGAGAACAAAAGAATTGACGCGTACCCGCTTCAATAAACTGCGTGGAGAAACTGCGCCCTTGAAGAGCTGCCCGCTGGACTATACAACAGTAATACGTTCTCCATTTTAAAGTAGACAAAGCAGTCTATCGTTCATCAAAAAAACGTAACATTTAGTGATCATTCTTTTTCGTTACAATGTAGCAGTGCTGATGCTGTTTGAAACTGAACAAACTGAAATGAACTAATTCGCTGTGGCCCTTCACAAATGGCACATCTTTGCTGAGTATCCATTAGTTCAGTAATAATAAACATTTTCGGCACATACATAATTTACCATTAAAAATAGACTGAGCTCTTAATCGGATACAGACAACACGTTTTTTCAGGCTTCCATTCCAGTACAACCTAAGTGCCTTGGAAACGAAATATCATTTTTGCGTAGAGGCATTTTATCGATTTGAAAACTTCCATCTCGCCGTAACGAATTACGGCCTAAGTACTGATTCATTGCTGGTCTGATTTTTCGGAACAACTTTCACATTTCTTTCCAAAATTGGGTCAACAAGGGGAATACGCAACAGAAGACAGACGATGACAGCAAAAGACCTTACGTGACAAAGCAGCTGAACAATCACAGCAAACTCCGGACAGTATTTAAACACGCGTATGAAAAAAAAATTTTTAAAGGCGATTTATTGGGCAATGCAGCTGCCACAAAGCCTTTAAAAAATTTTTCATGGAGCTACTCTCTATTGTTTAAACAATCCTTCGCTTCTTATGTACAAACTTTATGCATTATTGAAGGCGAATAATCATTATTACACGCAACGTTTCCCTTTAATATTCAATCAGTTCAATTGACAAATTGATAAAGTTCTCTTTTGAAAGCTTAAGCATCATTACTACAATGAAGTTGATTCATGAAACGAATGGATTTAATGAATGTAGACTTATTTCTTTCGATACCAGCAGCGAATAATCAACAGAAAGCACGAATTAACAAACCTATTCAAGTTGGCGTTCGAAAAATTGATGGATAAACGAACCAATTGGGTATTAACACAAATTGCTCTCTTAAATGGAAAAGAAAATGACAAGAGAAAACCTGTCGCCAATTGCGAACCGAAATTAATCATTGCGCAATTCTCTGCCTGCAAAAATAGGCTCCAAAACAAGACCACCCTTAAAGAAATTGCGTAAATATATCAGAAAAGCCGCAATGTCAGGTGACATAGTCCACTAACCGTAATGCTGCTCGTCGTGGTCGCTTTTCTAGCGCTCACCGCCAAACAGTTAAAAGGTAAGAATTAAGTCAGCCTGCATAAATTATCTGTTTGTCCTAGCAACGTCATGATCATGCGCATGAGCAGAAAGACGCGCTTAGTGTATTAACATCTCTTAATGATATGCACAGCTAGCATAATGGGAATTGTTGTTACAAAAAAAGTAAAACAAATAACCATCTCGCACCTTTGAGCTCGACAGTACTTCAAAGTATGCTTATTCATTAATTCTAAGTAATAATTAGCAAACCACCTAAATAACAGAATTTGTGTACTATTGGTAGAGTGTTTTTTTTTCGTTTTTCTTTTTTCCTTCTTCTTAACGGGTTTTTTAAAAACTTTTCTTGCAAAAGTTTTTTGGTAGAGTATATAAAATGTTCAAACTAGCATTCGGTATGTAAAATAAACTCTGATGAACAAAAGGGGCAACAAAACAGTCATACTAATAGATTGCGCGACTGCTGGCGAAACATTTTCGCAAACTGTCTTATCGCTGTATTTTTTTTTGTAAAATTAAAGGCGTAAATGTTACGCCCCGAGTCGCCCCGTTTTTCAAAACGAACTGACCCGCGTCAGCCGCCGTCCAAAAAAACTTAATTTAAAAAATATCTATTTTAAGATGGAGCGTTTTGAAATTCTATCAGCGCAAGCTTAAACGAGCGGGCAGCGTAGTGCAATGAACTAAAATGAGCAAAAAAAGATGTCCAACCCAAATAGTTAATTATTCAATGTCGTTGCCCCCTCGTTAACAAATAATCAAGCTGCTTTCTTCTAACGCATATTAGGTAAACACATTTTAGCTAAGGAATGCTATAGCCATAAGGACTGCATTGGATTGGCAATGTGCAAAAGAAACAGCTGTTATCCAGCAGTGCCAGCCGGAGGCTACTGCATAAATGACGTGCATTGCGAATCCGAGAAAGGACAAGCCTGCTTGTCCGGGCTTTGCATGGCCCCAATAGGTAAGACGTATATTCTTTCCTTTACTTTTTTCCGTACATTAAATTGCTTAGAAAAGTTCATTTTAATTATTCTTCCAACAGCTTAAGACTTTATTAGGTTAAACTCTATTTATGCTAATTAGATAGAAGACCCTGAAAAAGATACAAGTCGCTTTAAAGCAGAGATACAGCGTATTGACGTTACAACTTGCAGACACTTAATGACTTTGCCGTTAAGCCACAAGTATTCCATAGAGAAAAGTAACTAACTGCCCTGTAGACTGAATGAGCACTTCTCCCCTGTCAGTAGAGCGTATTTTATCTCAATGTGTCATTTCTTTCCCTGCTGAAGACAAGACTGAGTTGAAAAATGTTGGATAATCCCGATTTTCAAAAAGTGAATATCTTGCATGACTATTTTTGAACAGACGAAAAGACTGATCGATTTTCACCAATTCCGTGCTTACTGTAAAAAAATAATAAGGCAAAAAAGACTGTTGAGACGAAGTAACGCGCCGGTGCAGCTGGCAAAGACTGGAAAAGTAGGCAATAGGGTCACCAAAAGTAAACATGAAGAATTATTGACCTAGTAAAGGTAGCTGAGACAAAAGAGTAGGCAAAAGTGTCCGAAAAGCAGGACAACTTTCTCTGGTCAAGAAAAAAGTTAGAAATTCAACAACCTCAAAAAAAGTTGAGAAAATAGGGAAGGAAAAAAGCAGAGCACCCGAAAGCCTCTCGACAAGGGCAAGCCTTATTGATCGCTGTTAAGAAAATTTGACTACGCAAGAAAGCCCTCAGAATAACATTCCGTGAGGACATTTGAAATACAAAATATGTAAATAAGCGAAATCATTTATCGAACGATTTTCAAGCCCTTAAGCTAACTCAAGGCTGGAGACCAGGTGCGCTTAAAACGGTTTCCCGCGTTAAAGAATAGCTGTTGCTTCTTCGACTTCCGAATGTTCGCTTTACGAACAATTCTTCCGCGGGACACCTGTCAGTTCTAAGTTTTCGGCAGTTACATTGCCCTAAGTTGTCATACAGCACATTGAAGGTCATGCGACAATACTGAAAGGGACAACAGAAATGTAGCACGCGCTGACAAGGAGTATACGGGATATTTTTAAAATTCCAATTTGCCAATTTTCAAAAAAAGCCCCAATAAAACCTGCACTAAATATACAACAGATTTCACCTTGCCGCCATCGAACCTACGCCAAGTTCAATGCACAAAACATGATCATTGCATTGGACAGACAATGTGCGTTAGACAGCGATGCGTGGCAGCCTTTCCTACCGGTGTACATTGCATAATGGAAAGCCAATGTCAATCAGGCGAAACATGCCTACACGGAGACTGCTGGAGGCCAACTCGAGGTAACGTATTTTCACCTTTTAAAGGAATCCAACTAAAAAGCGAGTGCTGCTCTTCGTATACGTTGGTTCTTTATAGATATGGCGTCACTGTTGTGCATTTCCCACGATCAATGCCCAGGTTCAAGAGTCTGCTGGTTGGGACTTTGCAGAGCAGCTCGAAGAACTAACCTATTATGCATGTATGACTATCAGTGCGCAAATGGTGCGTGCAAGGACAACGTTTGCCACACAAGTAAAGCGAACACATAACAAACTAATTATGTACTTTTTTTCTTACTTTAGCAGTCGACATTAATTCGGGCAAAATTCAATGCTACATGCATGAACATTGCCAAGGACAGCAGCTGTGCAACGACAATAAATGCATCCCCGCTTTTCCCGTTAAACTGGAATGCGACAGCAGAAATCCATGCCCGGGAAAATCTGTATGCAAACACGGTACATGCTTTTCCACTGTCCGTACGAGTCTGATGCAACTAAAGTCGTGCGCTACTCATGAAGACTGCGAAGGTCAGCAACTATGCAGACTGGGCAGCTGTGTTGCAGCAATACCAACAGGGACGTCTTGCAATGCATCAGCTCCTTGCACGGCTGGCAGATATTGCAAATACAACACGTGCTTCATGTACTTCCCCCAATAAGTTTCATTTTTAAAAAAATGAAAATATATCTTCTCTGTAGCAACCGTTGATCTCACTTTATTGAAAATGTAGCCTTTAGAAAATACCGGCTATGACTTCGCCTAAGCTCAATTAAAATAAACGCGCAGTCTAAGAGAAAATAGATTGAATGAACCGATAGAAAATAACAACGTTTAGATCGCTAAGTCATACATACAAAACAACCATTCAATCAACGAATGGTATTGTTGCTTGCCGTGGAAAACAGATTTTACACAACACTTATTTGATACAGCCAAAATTCGTTAACATTAAGGAAAAAGCTGATAACACTGACTCATCGACTTAAGCATGAGTAAGTGACGTCACGAGTGCCTCTCGAAACTGCTTCAGGTTAATGAAGACCTAATCAATGGCATTCCATGCCATCCGTCAGTTAGTAAACAATAACACGTCTCAACTGATGGAAATAAAGAGGAAGTTAGTCTCGGCATAATGGCGGCTACTTACGTAATTTGCAAATGAACAAAGAGACGATTGGTGAGCAAGCGAGCATTTGAATGCTTGAAAATAAGCTACGCGTTTCTACGAGTTATGCGCTTATAGGATTATACCCAGTAGCGAACGACGATGCTAAGAAGAGCTGTGAACGCGTTATGCGCAATTTCAAAACACTGGAAACTAAAACATAGACGTTGGCAGTCAAACAAATTTGCATATCCATTCCAAATTGAATTTTAAACATTTTAAAGTCGCAATAGCATCGTATGATGCAAGCAAGTAAAGCTGAAACTTGACCCAATGCCGGAGCTTTGCTCTATTATGATTAAAAGCTGAGGAAGACTTCAGAAAAAAAGGAAAGGAAGAAGCGCAAGAAAAAAGCCACTTTACATCACTATAAAAAACGACCGTCGCTAAACGACCCACGGAAGTACCATAAAGGCAGCATATTATTAAAAGAATGCATAAAAGTCTCAATCGATCAGAAATGAAAAAACTAATGAAAGACGGAGAAGTAGCAGCACCGCTTAAAAACGAAACTTATCTTTTCCAGCTAAACACGAAAGCAACAAGTACAACTAGAAAATTTGTTTGGGTGCAAGGACAATTTACATATGGCAACATTGAATAAGCATATTTTTAAATTTACTTTTTCCCAATCACTGATTCTACAGTAACGAAAAAGCTGTTGAGAACGCAATTCGACTTATTGCTACCGTAGAAAAGTTGTAAGGGCGTAAACACAAGCTGAACCAGAGTTGCGCAAAAGCATGTGTACTTTTAAGAAAAGAAGACTAGAAATCCCGAAAAGCGAATTAAAACGTGAAGCAGCAATTGAACGCCTTAGAACGGGGCTCAAATCAACAAACTACGATTTTTCCAATTATGGGAAAGCAGAAATCGTTCCATCCAGACAAGAGTAAAGAATGAATGAATGCAAGCTGCTACGGCAGTCAACTGCACTTACTGTACGGAGAGATGGAGACAAACAAACTGGCAGCTTCTTCAAGCCTATGTCTAAGCTAAGTTTAATTATTTTGAAGATACAAGCGTCAAAGTATTCAGCTGAGAAAGCAAGCAAAGACACTACGCACAATTGCTGCCTCCTAAAGTGGACAGATCGGAAAACGTATCATGCCCAAAAATAGCAGCTGTTACTATAAATCGTAAGCTTAAAAGCCGTATTGCGAGACATGAACCGATTCGGCAGGATGATTCGTACTCTGCTGCCACTCGTCGCGATGTTTATCCATCAAGTTGTCTGTAGGTAACCCTTTGTTAGTTCATTAATGCATTCAGTTAATTATTAGGCTTAACTACAAAAATCTCAACATAGTATCCTTCACAACTTTCAACTGAGCCCATGCTCATACTGCTTAGCACGTCCTCATGGTTTCATTTGTTTGTCCCAGAATCTCACTGCGCAAACAAGACTCCCGTTTGGAAAGAACGCTTAAACTATTGTTTTTTATTGTAGGAGCTACAATCACGAATTAGCATAAGTAGCGTTCAATTAAGACAGCACGACCCCGTACAATTCCGAATCCCGAATCGTCATTTTCGGGCATACGCCTACCCCTAAAGCTAAGCATGAGGACTGTAGACACTGTTGATTTAGACTTAGAATTCGTACACCAACTTTGGGCAGCAACAAAAAGCAGTCAAGTTTGGCGATTCAGCACTTTTGTCATTCGGGATTCATGAGGCACAGTTAAAAAGTGGTTAATGTATTGCTGTATTGCCAATGCCGAAAAATCTCGAACTGGAGATGCAACAACTCAGCCTGTCGGCGTAATTTCTTATCATTTTAGGGCTTTACTTTGCAACATGAGCTTCAAGACAAAATCAACTGCGCAAGTTGCATGCGCATGCTTGACGCCTACGCTATTAAATAATATAAGAATAGACCGCTTACCTTGGATTAAAAATACCATTGGTCATAAGTATAAGTGCTAGTCAGCGTATGCAAATGCATACTTTTCCCGCGATGTTTCCTTCGCAGAAAACGATTGCATATCGTTGCCAAAAGGATCTTGTAAGTAAGCAAGTTTAGCCTGAAGAAATGGAAAACCTATTTCCAAGCTGCTCACTAATGTAAAGTATCTGAAATAACTGCCACTGATGCAAATTAATTTTCGAAACTTTGTCTTTGTTTACTAATTTTGTATACGCTATTTAAACTAATATGAACGGCTGAGAAAACCATCAGATCAGTATTTTAAAGGTGAAAATGTTCATAGCTCTTAACAAAGCCATTTTTAGCCGCATGCACTAAACACTCGGAATGCATTGGCCAACAAATGTGTTACGCCGGCAATTGTGTTCCGGCGATGCCGGCAGGAGGAATGTGCATCACAGACTCAAACTGTGAAACGAAAAATGGACAAGCATGCATAAGCGGCATCTGCATGGTTCCAGCTGGTAAGTTGAAACTGTGTTTGCAACTAAGCACATATAGCTAACATGAGCGTAGAATATTTTAAATGTATGCTGCATACTTCACTATAGGTATTAAACTTACCAGCTGAAGCATGAAGCGGCGGGAAATTGAAGCACGGTTTATTTTCAGTTACGACACCGGCACCTGCTACACCTCCGCCGGTCATACCTCCATTTCCAATATTTCCACCAATACCTGGATTGCAATTACAATATTGCCTTGACAACAACCATAACTCGTGTCCGGGACAACAAATCTGTGTTTTCTTTTTATGCTTCCCCGCTCAACCCGCCGGCAAATCATGCACAAATGCCAGCGAGTGTGGTGCAGGCCAAGCTTGCAAGTTTGGCGAGTGCTGGAGGGCTGCAACGATATTTGGTATGGCATTTGAATTGTTTTTAAAAAATTTTGAAACAGCAAAAGTTTATGCAAATGCCTATGCGCTGTTACTTCAAAGGATGATAGGGTCGATTAAGGCAAAGACGCCTTTCGGAAAAACGTTCTCTGCTGAACGAAAAGCGACTTTTAACATTCCCCATCTTTCCGACTTAGCGTAAAGGCGAATGTTACACTTCAAGAAAAGAAGAAAAATTATTTTTAAAAGTTACTCTCAACAAAACGGTTGCTGAGCGGCTCATATGTGACCTAGGAGCTCTCAGTTGTACTATAGGCACCCACGCAAAATGAGTTAAAGTGCACATTCAAAGCACTTAGCCGAATTATTTTGCATGCATATTAATCGACTCGTTTTTAAAACTTGTTATTTGCAGGATGATCAAGGTCAAACGTTAGATTCAAACGAAAGCAGTTGCAGCGAAACAGAAGTACCTACTCGCCATAATGCGGATGCGTCATGCGGCTTATATGAAAAAAATCATACAGGTGATTAAATTACGCTAAAGGATGAATTGTTCAGGGCTGCATACGAGTAATGAACTCATTTTTGTACAACAGCAATTCATAATTTGCGCAAGCTTGGAAAATAAGAGAAACAAACAATGAATTAAAACTTAGCGTACAAGGAAGCGAAGCAGCCGCAAAAAAGCATTTCCATAATTTCAATGACGTTTTCGAATACTGTAGCAGCAAAAAGCCCAACTTAAACAGAAGCAGGATGTTCAATAAGTCTGCTAACGACAAATACAAATAGCTGAATACTACAGTAGGGTAAATTTTAAAAAAAAGCGAAGAGACTGTGAGGACAAATTCGAAAAGTTTGAAGACGGGCCTTATCGCCAAATAAGGCAACGGCCTGTTTTTAGCAGCAGTACGCACGTAGATTAGTTATTCCAATGCTACGCTAACAGCACCATGCAGTAAGCACCAACACAGTAGCAACTTTTTCTGCTTAAGCTTAATACGCTCTCTCAAAAAATCATAACACATTTTGCAGTAACGGGGAAACGTGCTAAAAGCAGAAGTTAGAGCATTTTTACATATCCGCGTTATCCTGGAATTACAATTGCAAAACGGATGAAAAATGCACCTTGATTATCAACTTGCCTACCGTAATCACCGCTTGAGGAATGTGAAGAAAATGATAGTTTCTCTTTACACATTTATCTTAAAAAGTCTTTACAAAAAAAGGTAATTGTCAAGAAAAATAAGAAAAAAAACATCAGATTTTCAGCATGTCGAACTTAGGGGTCCGACAAGCAAAGGTAAACGCTGTTTGCACTAACTTCATGCGGTCTGCGACGACGAAGATACGAATTGGCGCTTTCACAGCCTTCTGCTAGGATTAACCCTTCAACGCGAAATCACCCGCTTGCTTAAGCGTCAATTCTTACGCGAAGAACCAACATGAAAAACTTGGTTACTAAGACCGAGTTTTAGACGGCCTGACAGCTGGGAAATTAAACAACCAAAGTTGGTGAATCTTTGTTCTATAACGCCTCAATGAAGCATAAGTTGGTCCCAGGGACACAGAAGTTACACCGTATGAACAAGATAAAAACGTAAGCTAAGCATGTGTGCCTCATCTTTCTTGAAACAACCAAATTAAGCAAAGCGGTTAAATGATAAAACTTACTCGAATCTAGACGGGTGGAGCATCTTGAAAACGCTGGAAAACTGAAAGAATTCATGCGCGTTTAAACCCATTGTTCTCCACTGTACAGTAGGAATTGAGACGCAGGTAAAATAAGCAAAAGACGTTTGAAAAACTGCGTAAAAAACGTCTAGTGGTTTTTTAAAATGAATTACGTACTTGATCGAGAAGTACAAAAGCTTTGGGTCTAACGGAAATAAAATAACAACTATTTCGTCATTTAAAGGCGGCTGCTAGGGACTGCAGCACTTTCAGGGCGGAAAAGCAATTTAACGCAATTGCACAAGGCATACAACGTCTGCACACGTTTAATTGCGGACAGTGAGTTTTGGTCGACGAAAGTAATAAGTGCGCGTAGACAATGGCGGCTTGATGACACCGAGAGAGAACACATTGTTCTGAAAGTTAACATACCTAGAGAGATAAAAAGACAATGGCTCAGCCAGATTCCTAACAAGTGAATGGGATCATATCAGGCAGGAGATCGCACAGTTTTAAAACGAACGTTCAGATCTTCGGTATTTCAGCTGATGTTCTCCGCAGAAAACGTTCCTATAACCGTTGGTGTTGAACAAGACGGCTTATCCATAGTTGGGCCGTCCTCGCTTTCCCACTCCTCTTCGGAAACTAAAATCAGCAGACTTCAAAGGTTAGACGTAAGCCAAGGGGTTGAATAAAGACTTGCCTTCGTCGAGGGTGACTCCGCGGCGCGACTCAATTTTGGCAACCATAGCAGCGAGATCGGTAAATGACTGAGCCGACGTGAAAGCCAATCCCTACAAAACGTAACGAAACAGAATTAAAGGCTCTTGCGGAGATAATATTCGCACCCAAGGACGCTTCTTTTGCTGAGGGCGCAATATAGAAACGCCGCTTGACCTTCCGGCAAAAAACGCGGCGTATTCATCATTTACTATCAACTCTTCCAGCACCGACTTGCCGTGTGCATAACCAATTTCCTAAAAACGCGGAACAATCAGTAATAGGAGCATTTAATGAAACCTGCGCATCTTGAAGCAGACTGTACAAATTTTCAAATAAAAGCTTCAGCCGCGTTTTTTTCGAATGTACTTGAATTTAAAAATGGTGAATCGTGCCTTAAGGTGCCTACAATTTCCTCAATTTAAAAGCAATGAAGGTTATTATTTCCAAATTTGAAATAAGCAACAGCCGCGCATCCTACACTTAAGCTAATGAAAAAAAAATGCGAACTTACAAAAGTTAAAGCCACACCTCATCCTTAAGTAATCTTGAAAACGTTAAAATAAATTTGAAATGGTGAAAAAAGAGATACAGTAATAGAGCAATGATGAGCAAGTTCATTTGAAAGTTAAAGAGGAATTCAAGTTTTGCTTACGCTAATTTCGTCGAAACGCTTGAAATCGAGCGTCTGAAATCGGTCAATCGGAGGGCGAAGATAACGGCAGTAGGGAGCTTTCTTAACCTCCTCCAATTGTCTAACGCAACTCACGTACGCCAGTCGCGACTGGATTTCGGCCATATTCATTACCTATTGCGCAACAGCATCAATTAATATATAATTCGGTTGTTTATAAGATTACCCGAAACTGTTTGGCCCACGGGTTGATCTTATTCCACAACACCCACCATCCGGAGAGCGTATCGCCATAGTTTGCAAAATTCGTCTCCTCTACAGCACCCACGTCAACAGCAATAACCGTACGAACACCAAGGCTCCGCATCACGTCCGCTAAAGTAAACAAGTGCCCATTGAAATTGCTTAAAATTTAAGAATAGCATGCGAGGGTGAAAAGAAGCCTTTTTCCTTGCTAAGCATGCGAACCGCTTTGCTGATACGAGCTACTTCCAGCGAATGAATGAACCTGCGTAACTGCGCCTACGCTTAAAAAGGTCCTAAGACTTAAGCGCAACAAATTGGAAGTTTTTTTAAACTTCATCTGTTTTCAAACAAGTACGCTCTATTTTAGAAAAAATAGGTAGCATTTTTCGCATCCCCAGCGATAGACCTTAGCCACAGAAGAAGAAAAGTGAACAGCTTTTCGGCTGACGAGGAAAAGTGAAGTGCAAATGGGGTTCACGCAGCCGGCGAAAGACAGCCAACACCTTGGAACCGTTTACGCAATAAGCAAGCTGCCAACAAGCAAAAGGTGATCATCGCAAAGTAAAAAAAGAAATATCGACAGAGAAATAGGCCACTTGCGAAGCGAACTTGAGCATCATACAAAAGCCGCAATTCACTTACCCAACACCGAGGCTCACGTAAACCTGCTTATATACTGAATCTGCTTTGTACAGCTGTTCAACTTGAAGGGAGTCAACTTTGTTGCTTAGTCACTTTCAAAGTTGCTGCGAAAAATTATTGAAAAGAAAAAGACGGACGTGTCAGGAGTTAGGCGGTCACCTAACATAGCAGCGTTGTTAGGGCGCAGTGAAATGAAATTGAAAAATTTTTTTCAGCCATTGTTGACCCTTTACCTGGTAAATTATTTACATAGCCACCGTCTAGAAGCAAGTGGCCGTCCAATTCATCGCATACGGGAGGCGCGAAGCCAGCTAGCGTCATACTAGCTCTACAGTAACGCCAAAGCGTGCCTGACAAAGCAAAGCAAGCAGTAAATAACTAGCATCTAACCTGGTAAATTATTCATATAACAACCGTCGACCAGGTAATGCCCATCAACGGGATCACATAGCGGTGGCGACAGTCCGATATAAGACATACTGGCGCGACAGTAACGCCACAGCTTGCCTACACATTGAATAATTAATTCGTTTAGCAATAAACGTATGTTCAATTCATTTTTTTAAAACTATATTCAAGGTGCATACCGCTGCGATGTACGCGCATTTCTGACGAGGTAATGTCGGTGGTAATGTTGAAATAGGGAATCCAAAGATCTTCAATTTGAATACCGTCAAACACGCTTTCCAATAAGCGATTCAGAGAGCTGCCTAAACGCGCAAGCTAAGACAATCAACTTCGCAAGAAATACGACGAATCAATTACCAGTGAACATCGCTGAGTGAGGATAAGTCAAGTCGAAAATTCGGGCCCAAAACGAAGATGCTTTCTATCATAGAGAATTGCCGGTGCGTATAGGCATAAAGGAAAAGTTTAAAGGTGACTAACTTGAAATGATTCTTTGGCCTTTATGGCCAAATTTGAAAATTCGTTATTCATGCAATACAGTCCTCCAACAAAGGCGCCTATGCTGACACCGCCAACAATATCGATTGGTATGCCAAGCTCTTTTATTGCTTTAATAACTCCTACGTGGGCAGCTCCTCTAAAAAAAACAATCATCCTTTATGCTCTCAACCGAAAGCATTTTGGCCAAAGAGTACCGAGCGCCTCCACCACCAAGAATGAGTCCAATAGAGGTCGATGTTAGTGATCTCGCAAGCCGCGATATGTCGGAATGACATTTCTGCGGCCTTTCCGCTATGCGACTTATTAAATGGAGCTGACAGGTAAAAAAAAGCAATGTTATGCGATTGTATAGAAGAGGAAAAGTTGGCTAACCAATTTTTGCGGATCCCGTTGGCGGAACAAATACTTTCTGAACCGTACGTGATAATGAGAGGATACCCACCCGCGTAGGTCCAGCCATTCAGCCGTGTGCTTTGGATTTTTTATAGTATCCTCCCAAAGAAGGATAAGCTCCTTCTGGGCACGCACGGCTAATTTTTCCAACTGTTGCTCGATCTGAACTTCACCGCATTAAGAAAAGCTCAGGAAAAAGTACAGGCAGCATTGAAACTTACAGACCCGACCACAGGTTCACTTTCTCCATTGGCAACTATTAGAATACAATCTGCCCTGCGGATGCACACTGAAGTCCATCTGTTCAATTCAAGGTCGCATAGATAAAGCACAATTGAATAGGAGTCCTCTAGGCGACTGAGCCAATTGACCAATTGATATTCGTTAGCCCTACGACGCAAACTTGGCGTACAACTATTTGCGTAAAGGCGTAGACAACAAACTACCTGTCTAAAGCGTTAGGCCCAATTTCCTCCAACAACATGTTGGAGGAAATTACATGCGTCGATTTTATGGAATTCAAAGAGTGCCAAAGCTCTACCGTAAAGCCTGTTAAAGGGACTTCGTCGCTAACGGCTATAACGGCAATGGTGTTCAAATTCGCAACGTGGGCGAACGGCTCTCGGTGAACTAAAAGCAATTAAATGCAACCAGGATGACAACAAGTACAACAGAGCCTTCCTTAGCCGGATCTGTTAAGAAAGTCAAAACAACTTTGAAGCGGTAAAAAGCGAAAAAATCGCCTCTATTTTTCGAATATTACTCGGCGACCTTTGCCGAAGGCGTCTGCTTGCTTTAAGCCACTTTTCTTATGCTAAACGCTTTCCCGATTGTTGCCAATTCGCCGCATACATTCGAATTTAAATTGCATTGTTGGTCATTGGTCAGCTTGACGTTCTTGTAGTCACCGCAGTATTTGTTACTCCTTATTTCTTTATTTTTCAAAGGAAATTAAAGTTGCCCGAGCGTGCGGATAAGCTTTGTTCGGACGATGAAAATAATGGAGGGCCAAATGATGCGCAGGTAGCGTTAGAACTATTTGAATTTTGGGGGCTTTCTAACGGATCTATACGGTTCCGTCATCACATTTACGATAGGTCAATTCAAAAAGCGCTTATTCAAGCGGCCGCGGCTGAGCAAAAACAATGTTGAATTTGATTTTCTAACCGCCCCACTGTCATACTGTAACTTTGTCTGCCTTTTTATTTTGCCTTTCCCTAAGCCTAAGTCTTAATAATATAAGAGGCATATTTTCATTTAAACTTACGTAATGGCAAAACAGCGTTGGTGATATACCTGCAGGAAAAAAGTTTTCAAAACTTCGTAACTTTCCCGTTTCAGATACGCTAATTCTTTCTCATTCCCTCGCTAACCCGCTTATTAAAGGTTCGACATTTTGGTCAGCACGTGAAGATCTGTTATATTTTGAATAATGTAAAAAAAGCCTCGTATGAGCACGCATCCAACTGACGAAAATGAAGACGTCGAAGTAGCATGCGATCATCGAACTGCCGCATGCTTGTTAGAAACTTGAACGGAAAGAAAATAGAGTAAAAAGATAAAAAAAAAGAAAACGACTCTCAGTGCGTACGACTCGCTTTACAGCTGTTTCAAAGGCAAAAGAGACTCAGCCCATTGTCCTAAACGCGAACGGTTGTAAGCTTAAAGCAAGAAAAAAAAATTAGCTCGAAAAGAGAAAGCCCTAACATTCGAACGTTTTGGATAATTGATCTTCAGGTACCTCTATTAAACGCGCTGGTGGATACTGTATGTAAAATTAAAATCAAGTTCATTTAGACTACGGAAGGCCTATTTTTCTTTTTTTCTTCTTCTTTTTTCGTCGCTAACGGGTGCGTTATTCACAGTGAAGATTTTGCGGTTTAGCAACCCGTTGCTAAACCGCAAAATCTTCACCGTAAGGAAGGCCTAAACTAAAGTAGCCGCTGCTTTTAAGCTTAGTTATATGCCGCATATGGTTACTCGGACCAACTAGGTTTCATTTTAAGCTATTTGCGCTTACTTGAACTAAAAGAACTTGATTTCAGTTCCACCTACGGTACCCAACCATACGTCTAATGGAAAAGGCTCTGGTCTTCTACTCTGCTATTGGTGGTACAGTTTTACCTGCTGAAATTGTTGACTCGCTCTGTTCGCCAATGCAATGTCCAAGTAAATGAATAATATGCGACAGAACTTGAGGATACACGCTTTTGACTAGTTGCAGCAAGCCGGCCTGCAGCTTGCACAGCTCGGTATCCCTAAACCATTTCGCTAAGTAAGGAAAAGACATTTTTGCTTCGTTACCTTATGGCAATAACGGACGTGGAACGAGGCTGCACAGCCATAACTTCAACCTGAGATTTTGAAAATATCATAATAAAATGCGTAGTGCCTTTGGGGAAGAATAAGCTCTCACCAAGCTAACAATATCCCCTCTACCGTACTCGTGAAGTACCGTTTTTGTGCTTGGTTCTTTGGTGAACACGGAACGTAGACGACCGCTTATTACCACGTAGAAACTATCGGCAACTTCTCCTTGCCTGCTCGATAAGCAGAAGCGTAAAAGCGCAAATGCGATGGAAAGACTCACCGATAAAGGGCTTTGCCGGATTCGCAAATTTCCCAATCCAAAGCGAGATCTGCCTCGCGGACAAAACTGGAAAAGCGCTGCAGCGTAACAACGGCAACGTTCAAAGCGATCCAAGGGTGCATTTCGATTAACCTCAAAGCGAACCAACAATAACGTACGCGACGCAGCGATGCCGGAGACTAACTTGCGCAAATTGTCCGCATTGATGATTGCAACGATGGATTGCTGCTTGGTGCGAACTGTGTAAAAGGAGGGTTCGTTGGTAAGCGCCGAAAGTCCGCCGACCAATTCGTCAGGCATTACAAGCTCAACGCGAGCCTTAAAAATGGCGCGTACACGAATTTTACAAAACGACGAAACGCGTCTTGGCATACCGCCATTCCGGACTCGTCAATGCTGCTTTTCAAAACTTCCAACGAACCTGAGTGGAGAAACAGCAAGTCGCAACTCTGAAAAAAAAACGTACGACAAATAGCAACACTGTAGAGCAGCGTAAAAAGCATACCATCGAACCTTCTTGGATAATCAGATGGTTAGGGGGATAGGATTTCAAAGTGATCATATCATTTAGCGCGTTTTCGTCCTAACAAAGGGACTGGTGAAAGCTGCGCATTAATTAGGTTACAGTAATGTCACATGAAGTTCAATGATTTCCGCTAGTCTTGCCGTTACGGTTTTACGCAGCTTTGCGGAAAAAATTCCCGCTTTAGCTTCTCGCTCATCTTGCAGATGAAAAAAAGCAGAGCCAACGGGCAGACTGGTCTAAACAAAGCTTAAATATGCTCTTTATTTTAAAAAAAACTTGCTAAGTTTTCTATACCGATATCTGCTCCACTGTAGAATCTTCAGGAGAAAAGTCCGACGGAGAAAGAGCTAAACAAAACGCGTTGACCATATGGAAATAGACGCTGCGGTGTTTAGACAACTTACACAAAAGGCTAGACGATTTCGCTTTGCCATTTAGAGAGATCGACGGACTGAAACTTAGAGAAGATTGGCAATTCAACTTGCCCGGCTGTAAACAGTTTGCTAAGCCAACGCGTCGCCCGCCGCCAGCTACTCACAGGCCTCATAAGCTCGGTGGTAAAACCAAAATAATTGTGAAGTGCCGGCAAGGACACTCGTTGGAATCGAAGCAAAATCATTTGAATTGTGCGAACCCACGACTTGGGATACTTATTGAAAATGGCGCTAAATACTGTCGATCTGAGCCTATAAATAGGGGGGAATTTAAAATTAACCCCAACTGTTAAATAGAGCATAGTTTGTACTCGAGCACGACGGAATCAACCACAGCTTTGGCGGATACGTTTTTCAATGATCTCTTACGATTCTGCAAGAAACGATCAACCGTTGAATGGAAGCAAAGATCGCACCTTAATCATATCCAGCAGCGTCAATGAACTGTATAAGGGCTCACCGGGTTCAATTTTTTTAACTTCAAATTCCACCTTACCAGCCTGGAAAAAGAAAAGTTTTAACGACATACGCGCATCGAGTCGGGATACCTTAATGAAAAGAGCCAAGCAGCCGCTCTGCACCATATATATGCAATCGCCAATTTTGCCGTCTTGAAATATGTACTGGCCGGTGGAGAAGTACTTGGTTTCAATGTGGCGGCATACATCGAGGAAAAAAGGCAATTCAAAATGGCCAAAAAGTCTGCGATTTCAAAAAATTAATTGACTTTGAAAATTTGCGCGACCTCCCGTTTGCCTTATGGTTTGAAGCATCTTTAAAATAACGGCCGACGCTTCGTCAATATTCGACGCAACGTCCGCTTCGACAAACTGGTCCGGAGGACGACGAGGCGGACGAATTGCAATGGTATCCTTATGCTGCCTGAACAACCTGCACGTCCAATATTCAAAAATTCAAATACTACAGAAACCGGCGAATTTAACCTTGAAGCAAAGCGCAACACCCGTTCTCGCTTTCTCAACTTTTGCCACTGGCGCTTGTCTTCCAAGGTAACAGCGGACTTTACCTGCGAAAATTTGAGCACTTAAACCAACAAAAAGGACGAATGGACTAAGGGACCAACCTTGCCGATGAATTTGCGCCCGTAATACATCATACGATCTCGCTTCCTGAACCGGTATCTCGATGGGACCGGGTTTAAAGGAGTTATTTGCCGCTGACCGTACGGAGAACCTAAACAAGGCTTCAGCGTCAAAAACAAAAGCCAAAGAAGGAAGAAACGGATCTTACTCGAAGATAAGAAACGATACCAGTAAAGCAATGAGGAAACTACAACACATCCTGCGGCAACGGACAACGCAAGCACGTTCTGCAAATGTTGAACAACGGTGATTGAATAAAAGCGATTTTTCAAAATGGTCAAATGGACGACAATACCATTGGCGGGAAGACGTCGCGGAGAGGCGTAAACCACGAAGCAGAAACCTGCTTACGTAAGGGGCGATTGTATGGGCGCGTAAGGGAGCACCAAAATTAGCAAAATGAAAGAAAACTGGAACCTAATAAGCGCCATACGATTTTAAAGTACTAGACATGCTGGTCACGTATAACGATCAAAAATTGCCTACGCATTACGGGATAATGGAATGGCGACGTCACGTGACCATCGAAAAAATAAGGAACGTTTTTCGGGATCGATTTTCGCTCAGTTCGAAAGGCCGGCTGGTGCGGTAGGCTTAAAAAATAGCCCAATGCCAATAAAACAAGAATGCGCTGACAAACGACTTCTCTGATGGAACAACCATCAAGATCGATTAAGCAACGCGGCAAAGAAGACCACATAAACAAACTGGAACGAAGAAAATAAATTTAAAGCTGTCACACGGGCCGTGTTTAAGCAAATAACTCATTGAAAGCGCAAAATCGTAGGCAAAGGTGGGAAGAATGCTAGAACATTTTTTAAAAAAAATCAAACCTTGTACTAAAGCAGAAATCAAGTTTCCTGCGGGCATCTTCAACTACAGTAAGTGCTGCTATTAAGTTTAAGCTTAACTTTACGCTGCCTGCGGTTACTTGAACTAAACGAACCTGATTTTACTTTCACCTACAGTACCCAAAGAGGACTTCAACACTTAAAAAGCCTAAAAAACAAACTTACAATGACTATTTTATTGAAAGACTGTAGCATTTAACGCAATAAGACTGCGAGAATTTTAAATATTTCTCCTAGAGTTAATTAGGAATTTCTAAATTTTTAGCCATTGAACATTTGAACTCCTGCGGTTAATAAGGATTCAAATGAGCGGATAAACGTACCTTATCACCTGACATCACAAAAACCATGAGCACAACTGCATAAGTGTAAGTTAGCACAAAAGTTTCATGCTCCGACAACGGCTGCAATCGAAACGATTCGACCACGTGCTGCAACGACGGTAATGCAAACGAAAATATGCAAAATAGTTGGCAAAGTAAATTAATGCCATATCGAAATGCAAAGTGCCGAATCGCTTTAAAGCTTGCGCAACAAAATAAGCCAATTTAAAAAGGGATGGAGACACATGCAAGAGGCGCCCAGTTGGAATGACAGTCATCGCTGTAGCAAACACATAAATAAAGATAAGAAAAAGTTCAAAACAACCGATTGAGCAACGCGCGATTAATCATAGTGGCAAACAAAGTAAGCAACTAACATAAAAGGTGCCAACTTTAACGGCTACCTTTGAAAAACCGTTTTCGTTATAAAAGTAACGTCCGAAAGTTTGGAAATAACAGACAACAAAAAAGCAATAAATAATTTGAAGAGGAGGCAAAGCGCAATTTCATTAAAATTTCAGAATTGTGAAAACATTTGGTCCCGTATACGTTACGAATACGCGCGGAAGGGAAGCATAATGTTTATAGCCGTAACATTTTGTAAAAAGAGGAACAGAAGTGTGACGAAGCTGTGCTATTATGAGTTGTAGCCTAAAATAGTCAAGACTGGTTCCTTCGATGGCAAACAAATGGTCACATGAGAATACCCAATAATTCAACGCCTTTTGTTGGTCGACAATTGGCATTCCTTTGAAAGAAATTGGAAAGTGGCATTTGTCACGACTGCATATAAAATATATGTAGGAAGAGCTTTGTTTTACCATAAAACAATTATTGATAACAGGAATAGAATGTAGTAAAGTAAAAAGTGAGTCAACGCACACGTAGAGCAAAAAAGTGATAGTAATCTGTGCTGCTCAAAGAATGATGACATCTAGACAAAACCATGACGTGTTTTCTTGCTTTAAACAATTTTCGCATCCAACGAAAGAAGACGCATGCTGAAGCGTACCTATTATGAACTTACTGCCAAGTAAAAGAAGATAATGTCCCCAAATGATTGCATTGGAAGAAATAATGTAGCTGAGTGGACTCGCGCTTCTCCTTAGTAAAAGGCGAACGAACTTGCGCGTAAAGGGAAGCATCGCTTATCAAGCAAAAAGCAATCAATGCCAAACAAGTCGAGCACAGCTTCAACACCGTCCCGCCAACCTTATCGCATTTCAACAGGCCGCGAGTAAATTCAAAACGAATTTTTACCGCTGCAAAGCGAAACAGGCAAAGCCGAAAGGTCGCATTCGCAAAAAATTGCAATTCGAAAATGAGCCCAACGAAAATGACTCTCTTTTCAGCCTCTTACCTCTATCATTAGGTTCAACAAATCCATCAGGCCAACCGGGACATGACTAAGCAGAATTTTTCACTTTGGCGCCACTAGCACGCGGTCGAGCATCCCTTTTCGGCTCTTCATTAGGCGCCTTCAACAATTGAGCACTAAACAAACTGTAGGACTCGCGATTGGCAGGTATTTGGATGGGCAAATTCTTTCGGCAAACTTTGAAGATATGTAGCAAGAGCCATTTTAACAACCTGAACGTTACGCCAGTTGCAGGCAAAGTGAGGATAATTAATAAGACGAGGAGTAGCAGGACTGGACAAGCTTAAAGTAGCCGAATGCTATTGAAACAACCCGAATTTGTGATAATCAGGTACGTTAGTACGGTATAAATTAGGCAACAGCACCTGAGCATCTTCTTCACCAAATATCGAATGGACGCTTAGTATGTATTTTTTGCATGCTAAACTGAGGCTTTATTTTAAGCAGCGCATTCCAATAGTCTTAAATGCTTTTTCTTTCTGGCGCGAGTAGTGCGCGCGCTTAATCGCAGCCGTGATTCAAGCGCTACCTGCTAATCATTAACAATACCGTACTTAGGTAAACCTGCGACTATTATTATGGTTACGGTAATTAGTTTGACGCGTTGAATAAGTGAAATCGGTAGTTGTAGCTTCCCGCCGCGTCGGAAAAGTACGTGAAATGCGTTAGAGCTTTTTTTCAAGCATTTTCCCGCCAAAGTCTTTCCAACTCCCGCGCGTTTGCGCGATTTTTCGCCGGACATCGTTGCTGTAATTACAGTTGCAGAATTTTTTTCACGTACCCAACCGGAATATGATATTACTTTTCGAACGACGATTACATCGTCTGCTTTGTTGTTGGTTTGGAAAAAATGCGCGTCGCTGCTCGTCAACTTCCTTTTCCTATCGTACTCACACGTGCGGCGAATTGAATGAGACGCACGTAGGAAAACGTGTTATTCTCTGCGGTTGGGTCCATCACAAGCGTATGAATCGATTTGTTATTTTACGCGACGTCTACGGCGTTATACAGCTTTTGTTGAACAAGCACTTGTTCGCCCTGATGAAAACGGTTCCTTTGGACAGCGTGCTCAAAGTCACCGGCGTTGTTGCCCCACGTCCCGACGCGGACAAAAGATCGGATATAAAAAGTGGGCAAATCGAGGTGCACGCTGAAGATATTCAAGTTCTTAACAAATGCTTAACCCACATACCGATTAGTTGTCGCGATGCCAACGCACCCAGCGAGTCGTTACGTTTGCGCTATCGCTATTTGGATCTTCGTCGACAACGTCTTCAAGACAATCTTCGCCTTAGAGCTTCGGTGGTCAAAGCAATGCGACGCCATTTGGAAGACGAGTGCGGTTTTGTCGAAGTTGAAACGCCAACTTTGTTCTGCCGTACGCCGGGTGGCGCTCAAGAATTTCTCGTGCCTACTCATGAGGCGGGAAAATTCTTTTGCCTACCGCAAAGTCCCCAACAATTCAAACAACTCCTTATGGTCGCCGGTTTCGACAGGTATTATCAGATTGCTCGTTGCTACAGAGACGAAGGCAGCAAGTCGGATCGTCAGCCCGAATTCACGCAAGTCGATTTAGAATTGTCCTTTGCCGACGAATTCGGAGTAATGGCCGTTGTTGAATCGATGATTGAAAATTCCTGGCCAAAAGGGTTGCACAAGCCGCCGTCATTTCCATTTCAAACTATGCCTTATAAGGAAGCGGTGCAAAAATATGGTACAGACAAGCCGGACAGACGATTCGACTGGCAATTAATGAACTTTGATCATTTATGCGTCGACGGAGAGCATTGTTCAGTTTTTCTGGCAAAAAGCCAAAATGGCGAACCATTACCTATGCCTGACGAAGGGCAGATCCAAAAATGGCAATCACAATTTTCCAACTATTATCCTCACCTTAAAGCGACTTTTGATGTTGTTGATCTCAAGTTGGATGCAGCTTATTCGTCCGTCCTACCTGCGGATATGCTTTCCGCAATTAGGCAAAGTTTAGGCGACGATAGACTTGAAAGCATTATGGTTGTTGCCTGTTCCGATGATCAGAATTCCGTAGAGCAAATTCTGGGTTTGATGCGTACTCTATTGGCCGACCATTACGAAAGTACAACCATTCGTCAAAAACGCACTCGTGAAATTATTGTTTGCCTTTTTTTCAGCGGAGTGCAACATACAGATTCGTCGGGACGGCTTTGAATTCCTTTGGATCGTCGATTTCCCATTATTTCTTCGCAACAAGCAGGGAAGGTTGGAAAGCGCGCATCACCCATTCACAGCACCCGTCGAGCAACACAAGCATCTGTTGTACACCGATCCAATCAAGGTAACGGGACGTCACTACGACCTTGTTGCCAACGGCGTCGAATTGGGAGGAGGCTCCGTGCGTATCCACGATTCCAATATGCAAAGATACATTCTTGAAGAGGTTCTGCTGGAAAGCACCCAATCGTTGACGCATATGCTTAACGCATTGGACTTCGGGGCGCCACCGCATGCCGGTTTTGCCCTTGGATTGGACAGATATGTTACTCTGCTAACAAAGTCTTCGTCCATAAGAGACGTTATTGCTTTTCCAAAATCGCACGAAGGCAAAGATCCAATGACCGGAGCGCCGACCGAAGTTTCCGACGATGTGCTTCAGCGATACTGCATCAAAGCATGCTTGCACGCGGAGGCTGACCACATCCGCTAAAGTTGACATTGTCTGAAGGACATTTGAATTTATTGGATAAAAAAAAAGCTTAACAGAATTCCATTGGTGAACTTGCGCGGGAGCGAATTTCGGCGGATACTGAACACTTGAGCATTGATGGATAGGACGTTGTTACTCTACAGGAAGTCGTCTTCCGGTTCAGCCTGTAATGTACCACCGGTGGGCAAAACAAGAGGGTTTGCCTGATTGGGCGAATCTCGTCTTGACAGCACTGGAGGAATATCTGCGTAACGTCGTCGAGACTTTGACTTCTTTAGCATTGTTGCCTAAAGATAAAGCTACGATCTGGACAAAAGTGGGTTGCCACAAACTCGCAGCGCCGATTTTGATATGGTGAACGTTCCAGCCGGTAACATTTGAGGTTCCCCATCGACGTGAATAGGTATGTCGGTGAATGTGGTTATTTTAATCTTGAACAAAGAAGCGAAGATAAGTCTATTGATAACGTTGTAAAAGGCGGGATAGGCTTACATGGCCACCTTGAGCAATACGTAGGCCGGAACTGAATCCAGCCTGCATTTGGCCAAGATGTACAATACCCGTAACGCCAACGACTTCCAAAAGTCCATCGTAGTGATTGGGTTTGGAAAAGCAAGGGTCCTCCTTTTCTGGGCCCCAAGGATTGGCTCCCGACCCCCAGCTTGAATCAAAGCGAAATTAATAAAAGCGCAAGATGATTGTTTGGTGTTAGCCTCACCTCATTATGTTCAAAATAACCAATCCTTCCAAGCTAGGCAGATCGACCGGTCGACCGTCCACTTCGAGCTTCATTTTACATTGTATATCTTTGCACAGCTTTCGATTGACCATCTTTTTTAAACCGATGCGAGCGTACACTCCTTTGTTATGAATTCTGCAAGCAAAACGCAATGATGGTCTTTGTTGCGCAACTGCAGCGTGATGCAAAACTCTGTTACTGAGATTAAGGACAAAAATTATCGCTCGTCCCATCTACAGTATGGCAAAAAAGATAAGTAGGTAAGTTGACCTGCTGTTGAATTTGTCCGGATTCAATTTTCTCGCTTTATCAAAGCCAAGGCAAACGTCCGCGTCCAAACCGATTCCAAAGTAGTTGTTCATTATTATCATTGACGTTTGCTCTTCAGGGTTGCTCATTGGAAGTTCGCGATCGGGATTTTGCTCCACGTTGGACGGCAGCTCGGAAGGTTCCTGCGGATGAAAGACGACAGCCCATCTGGCAAAATAAAAAGGCCTAGTCAGAGTTTTTCAAACGAGCAAAGTTGGTTTTGTCTTCGGCTGACCTGTCCAAGCAAACCTCTTCGGCATCGATTACGTCCTTCAGTATTTGCAACGGTTCATCCTGACCCGAATAGCCTGAACCCCATCGAAGCACTCGAGCCAAGTCATTGCCTGCAAAGACGTCCGCATAGAGAGGCCTGCTATCACGTATACGATGTCTACGCGCGTTGATTACCTGTTCCCAAAGGAAGAAGAGCGCAAGGCGGTGATGAGCATACGGACTCTTGACCAACAACGTCCAAGCATTGAAGGACCCATCCGGCTGTACCGTCGCCCCCGCAAACAAGTATTTTGTACTTTTCAACATTGCGAAAAACGTACAACCTAAACGCATAAAAGCGTACAGCCTTAGGCGCCGAATTAATAATAGCGACGGGTGCGCGCGTACGCTGCAAGAGGACCGCCGTTGATTATGTCAAAAACCTGGAAAGGATTGAGCAATTTGCGAAAGCAGCGAAGCAGTTCGAAACCCTGACAGCCGCCGCTGCGGATGTTCACCAAAACCAGCAAAGGTTGGACGTTGTCGGGAATCATGCGAGGCTGAAAGTTGACGGAGGCGATCTTTATTCCCGCCAAAAAATGAATGGTACCTGAATATTGGGCAGACAGAGTACGATCAATTTTCGATCCTCGTATTCGGCCTCTTGCAGTTTCAAGCACGCTTTGGTGGCCGCCTTGGGCGAATTGAACGTAATAATGAGACAACCGTATTCAAAGTAGATTGGTCCAATGCTGCTGAACGGTTTGACTAAAAATGGAAACGAGCTTACAGTACGACGACGACGACTGCGGGGGAAAGCTAACCGTCCGTCTGCAGCAGTCGTAAGAGTATTTTTTCGTACTGCTTTTGAGTAAGCGTTGCCGGCAAATTGGAAATGTACAAAGCAACGGTGGAGCCGTGAGGATCCTCTTTCTCTTGAAGATAGTATCTCGTGGACAAATAGCGTTTCAACGAAGCCTGAAAACGTAAAGTTTTGCCTACTCACGCTGACGGCAAAAAAGTGACCTTTCTTTGGGACCGGATCAAGTCGAGCATAACTTCGCTTGGATCCAATGTACGATCCACAACTACAACTTTTCACTGTCAGTAAGTTATTTGAATGTTGACTGCCCACCTCCTCGGCTAAGTTCAACTTCAACAAGGCTGTATGTACTATTACTCATAATGGGCATTCCAAACTGACATATCGCTTCGGAGACAACTTCACCAGCTGTCGTTGAGGCAGTAATGGAAACGTTGCAAAAAGTAATCGGTATTCTCAGCCAACCACCGTACACTTTCAGACTGACGTTGTCCGCCTGTTCATTTCGATAGCGGAGCATTAGTTGACAACGAGCACCGGAAGACCTCCGAGCATTCCATAAGGCACTGTCATCTTCAATGGACGATTCGCCAATAGTTCCTGAAAACAATGGGAACTTATTTAAACCACTGCCGCCTTTTCCCGCCTTTGGCAAATACAACCGTCTTCGTGAATACGCGTCAAGTAATAGTTGTCTTGGCTTTCGAATATGTGGAAAAGGCGAAGTGCCACTTTCTAAAACAGTTTGAAAAGATGAAACGACTGTCAAGCAGTAACAGCTCGGTTTATGGCACAGAATTTATTGGATATCTCAATGGTTGTGGACTCTGACTGTACGCTGCCTTAAAAGGGCAAAATTCTTTATTTACCAATAGTTGGTCTGCTGTCGCGTTTCTTGCCGCTGTTAAAGTTCGAAAATTGTTGCTGGCATAGGACGAGTCTCCATCATATATGCGAAAGGTTTCGGCTGAAGAATTTTTTGGTAATAACGCTTTGTTGGGGAAGAATAGGCGCTTTCTTACTGTCCTCCTTTTCTCGAACCAAATCTTCCGGCGATGAGCTGCGCTCGTGGTCGGAATTTTTAAACGGAGAAGCTGACATTTCTTTTTCGGTAGTTTTGATGCTTAGCAGAATTTCCATAGGCAATTCAGCGCGGGGCGTTGTTAAGCAATTGGGCGGCAGCATTATGGGTCTCAATGGTCCGAAATCGCAGTCCGTCGATATTTGGCAAAAGCATATCGTGTGAGCCTTACAAGCGACAATTTTAAATGTTTAAAAAATGTCAGAGCATCTCTTTAGCATACGTACCGTCATACCGCACCATTCGCATCGCATACCGGCAAGACATTCCGAAGAGTAGCATGTTTTTTTGCATACGGCGCATTTTGAATTCGAAGGAAGGTGACCCTCCCTCCAATGATGATGCTGTCGTTGAGTGGTCTGTAATGGGATGACTTTAGTTGGTTGAATATGGGTTGAGCAGTTACAGTATGATTTATAAAGGTTGAACGTACCGGTTCAAGGCTGGATATGAAGGTACTTGCTTCCCTGCAATCGCTAACAGCCAACTCCAAGCAATCAACATGAACATAGTACTCGCATACTAAAAGGAAAAATTGTAATAGGCTTATTTGCTTTTAAAAACAATATGCAAAACTTGATACATAGCGTAAATGTGAATAATATGCCTAAAATAATCTGACAGTTATTTTTCGAGAACCGTTGAGTCAGCTAATTCTCAGAAGCAGTATTTCGACTTCATTTACCTTCGCATTCCATTGAAAGCACATCGTCGGTTCTTTTGCGGCAAACAAGGCAAAATTTTCTCTTCAGAAAAACCGGTTGAGACCAGCAATGCGCTACGGGATTCTGAAAATTGTCGAATGCACTTTAAGTTGCGTTGTCAAAATGTATCGATTGTTTTCTTTTCGAAAACCGAAACAGAGAGCAGTCAACGTTAAATTATCGAGCATATTCGATTTCCCGCGCAAAGGATCGGAAAAATTTGATTTTTTTTGCTACCGACTCTACGCTCGATCTATCGAGTGGCGGTAGAGTTCTTTAAGCAAACAAAATTCGCGGGAAAACGTTATTTTAAAAATATAGTACGTGACTACTCATTAGGCACAACTTTTAAAGCCAATGTAAGTTTAATGAAACTACTCCTCATCGAACGCCCAAAATGGCACATTCTTAATGCTTTCAAATACTTGTAATGCAAATTTTGATTTCACAACGCTTTCGAAAAATTGCCTATTCACTAGAACAATTAAAAGGCACAATCTGGTCAATTTTGGAAGGCTGAGAAGCCATTCATTCAAAGTACTCAAAAAAAATTTCATTTTCTAAGCGAATAGACATTAAAATTTATTCAAGGAACTTTTACGTTACGAAGAAAGTTAGCAGACGTCACTTCGTGTCGAACTGATCGTTGCAAGAAGAAACGAAAACTTTTGCTTATCACGTCACTCTGATGACGTCACGATTTGCGTAACCTTCACAAGAGAGTGCAAAAAACGTAATTTTTTATAAGCGATCAAAATGTAAGACGAAGTGACTGTCTTCCTTTTAAGTGAACTGCACGACGATACGGTATGAAGATTTTATTTTTAATTGATTTGCAGGTTCAAAATTGACATTTTGCGCGTCCACCTTATGCTTACGTTTCATTGAAGGAATGAAACCTAAGCTAAGTGGCTGTAGGCCATTCGTAAAATTTAGAATATGCAAAAAAGATAAGTCTCCTTTATCAAAGTCGCGCAAAATTCGCTATCTCAGCCAAAGGCGCGCAGCGCTAACACGATAGCTTCAATATTGTCGCCTTCCCAAGAAAAAGATGAAATGTTTAGCATTTAGGAATAATTGGAAATTTAAATGAGGAAAAAGATTAATTGAAGCGTTCGAAGATGGGCGGTATCTCTATCATTCATTCTATCGTTAAGCGTACGCTCGAGGCCGTTTCAATGGAACCGCAATTTGCTTACGTAATTAAGCGGCATCAATGGAGAACGAAATGGAAGTGCGATAAATGGAATTTTGTCAAGAAAAGCTCTCCGCTGAGGCGGCAAAAAGCCTATGGGCGCTTGGCCGGAATTGCTCAATTCGGCAAGTTCAATTCCAACGCTTTCGCGTAGCGGTTCATTGAAAACGCTTCGATTAACTATAAGCTGAAAATGGATGGAACAATAAAGCGTAAACAACGATAGCATTGATGGCACTTTGCAACGACTGAACTTTGTCACTGTCGTTACGCGTTGCGCAAACTGACCGGTTGCCAAAGATGCATAAACTTAATCGCTTCGCTTTCTTTGATTAGCCGCAACTAAATTGTCACTGAGACAAACGATAAGCATTGAATATTATCGTTTCCAAAGAAGATTTATACGAAACATTTCTATGGACGCTACGCTGTGTAGACGGACGTGAAATTGCTTCTGCTTGTCAGCTATCATATACGAATACGGCCATAAATTAAAAGACGTCGTTTGAAAGTTTGCGTAAGTGCAACTGGCTGCACTCAATCAATGAAAGTTGGACAATGATTAATGAAATGTCGTTTGCAAAGGCATAACGTCGGAACGTATTTTTCGCGTACGCAGTTGGTCCGCTTCCGCTACTGAACGCGGGAAACAAAGCGGACGATTATTAACGGCAACGTTATTCCATAAACTCGGCGGTTTGAGCTTAGCTGATCGCAATGCTTTTAACAGGTGCGAGAAATGCGATGCGACATTTCTCTTAAGTTGGATAATTTGCATTCAGAGAATTGTTGTCAATGGTAGCTAGCAGGCGGTGCGCTAACTATTCGCCCGAAATATTAGCGAACAAAATCAATGACTACACCGAAATTGGCAAGAATGGAATGGCGCGCGAATAGATGCGCTAATAGCCTACGATGACGACGAAACGGCGACACGTATGGAAGTCAAAACTTTGTCCGTATCGATTTGCCATTGCTCGACGGAAAAGTACAAGAGGGAAGAAGATCACAGAACGGACGGGGAGCAGAAAGACGGGAAGAAAGTGCGGAAGGACAAATTGGGACTTACTGACGGTAACCAATTAACGCGGGAGGTCGAAGGTGCACAAAAAAAACAATCTCTTACCTTAATCAGTTGCATGGCAACGGATGAGCAAAACGAGGTGACCGTTTTAAGGCATTTCTCGTGACAAACGAAGTTGCAAGCTGAAAAAAAAAATTGAACGACTTTAATGCTTGTTGCTGCTAGGAACACCGGAAGGGTCGCCAAGGACGACCAGTTAAAATTTCGGCATGCGCATGCCCCCATTGGCCGCAGGTTTATTTAGCTAAATGAAGCGTATAAGAATTTTAAAAAAATTTAAGTTTATTCGGAAAAGGAATATTTCAACCGCTTATTCTCGGTTCAACAATGACGTCATAACAAAATGAATATATTGGTACTTTTCATTTTATAAACATGCACTCGAGCAATCCGATTTTCGGACAAATACTTCTATTAATAGTTATTACATTAACGTTCGTTCAAACGACTTCTAACCTATTAAACGTTGGCCAATGAAGCTCGGCGCTATTCAATGCTCATTTGCTTCGACTTGTCCGTTTTAAGTGGAATGATTGCATTTTCCGCCGCTGATCGGACTTCGTTTACTATATATGGCAAGCGTATGAACAGTACGACTTAGTCTATCATCCCTAAGAAGTTGCGGCCAAACTTCAGTGGAGATCCAATTTTGCACTTGAATGCAATGACTTAGTCTTACTGTACAATTGAAAACAGCAGGTAGTCCACCGTCATCACACTCGCGGTGTAATGTTCCTTCTTTCCGCGGGTACGGTAAGTTATGCTAACTTTATTATCATTTATGTATTTATTTAAGGCTTCGACGGCGTTGGCTATTTTGTCAAAGTCGCTGACGTCATTTATCTATTGCTAGCCAATCTGGGAATTTGAATATTCGAAAATCGGCGTCCGAAGAATAGTTAATTGCGAAAAAAAGGATGCAAATTTTTTCCACAATAACATCGCTGATAAGCAAAGCGCGGCGCGGCAACGACGACGAATCAACATTGTTGGAAAGCGGTCGGCAAACGACCTTGCTTGTGCGCAAGATTAAATTGAATTTTGATAAATTTTCTCCACTGCCTGTCAGCTTGGCGGTAGGCAAAGTGAGCTCATTTTGGACGGCAAAACTTCGGTGGTCCACTCGAGCTGCTTGCGCGATCGGAACGCAACAGAGAAGTGTCGATGCTATTTTAAAAAATTGCTTCCAATCAAGAACATTCAACCGGCCCAATAGGAACAATATGCTTAACGTCAAAACTGGAAAGAAATCCGTCATTTCGTCAGTCAGCTTAAAGCTCAAAGGATTGCTTCCACCTTTTTCGGCGTCAGCAATACTCCGGAAAGGATGGAGAAGGTCAACAAATGAAATTTGCCACCGGAGCGTCAGCCGGAATGAGGTCGCATCGATTGATATTACGTTGGGCTTAACAATGCTTATATCGCGTCATAAGCTACAGGTTGCCCATATTTCGGTGGGTCCAAAAAAGCTAACAACAAATATGGGCATTGAAAAGCCAGAAGCTTCATGGAGGCGGGCTGTCAGCTCAAACAGTGTTTGCCCATTAGCGTTTATTTACAAAGCTCAAAAGCCAACGTGAGCAACACGTTATATCCCCTCTATTGCGCGCGCTTAGAATATAGAATCAGGCCGAAAAAGGCCGCTTTGCCAAGCTGCCAAATAAGGATTGGGGCTAAAGCGCATTTTGAATTTTGCATTTTCGAAAAATCAAAATTACAACTTGCGATAAAGAGCGAGCATTGTTGTTATGCAAATAAAGGGAAAACGGGTGGGATAATAAAAAGAAGAAAAAGCGCGCGATCAACCATTTCCGGCGTCAATCGACAAGCATGCAACTATCGCTCACTTGTTGGGAAAAAAACAAACGGAGAGACGAGCAGCGCGGCAGCAAGATTGAATTGAAAAGAGAGAAAATCGTACATAAAAATGACTCACTTTCGCAAATATAGCCCTGACTGAGAATGCCCCATAGCAGTTCGCAACAACGATGGCAGTGGGTGGGTTTGCCAAAATTTTTGCGAACAAAAAAATGACCGCGTCCTTGGGCGCTCACCACATCGCCGCTGTTGTTTTCCGCGTACTCTTCGACCATCCGCAATAATTGCGGTTCCAAAGTGTGACCAACGACGGCCATATTTGGCGTGGCTTATTTGAATAAGCTTTAGCCGAACGATTTCAACTTGTTTACGCCTGTTCTCTATGCGCGGATATATTCTTGTAAATAATTTCGCTTGTCAATGAAGACGACCTGAACAAATCGGATGGTCGTACGGCAACTTATCATCCACCACTTTGTAGTAAATGCGGTTGAACAGCAGAAGAGAAGAAAAAAAGACAATAAATGGGACAGCTTCAACGTGTGTGTGTCTCTTCGTCTATTTTCACCTTCACTCACCGACGACTGTTGCAGACAATTTGTCAGCTACTGCCGTTGTGTTGTTGATGTTTGCAGTCTTGAATGCTCTGCGGGCGAAAGCAGCGCCGGCAATGGCTGCAGCGAATTGAGGTTCAATGGGCCAACTGTTGTTACCATACGCTAATGTTAACTTTTGATGAGCTATCCGTATAGCCGATTGTATTGGTCAACTTATCCCGAAGGGACGATCAATGAACACGTTGTCACCGCGGAAACCCCCGACGGCGAGCCGTGACCAGACGGACGACATATACGTTCACTGAACACTACGACGATGCGATGCAATGGCAACCAGTCAATCTTCCTTCTCATATAAACCAGCAGCGAAAGTCGTCGAAGCGACAGTGTCGCCTCTGCAATCGACCGGGTGTCCACTACGTTGTTCAACGATGCTCGTATCCCATTTGTGTGCACTCAACCCATGCAAAGCCGTAGCACAATAATAAACGACCATAGATTGGTAAAAGTCGAAACTGCCAGTTGCGATCGATAAACATTCACTGAGCATGCTGGCCATTGGCAGTAGAGAGAGTGCCTCTTTTCCAATCGTTGTCACACGCAACAGCTCTCTGACCTACCGCAGCGGATTTGCGAGACGTCACATAATTAAAAAAACAACAACGCAGGTCACACGTCGGTTGACCAATCAGCGGCGTCTGGTGGAAAAGAACTATTGCCACGGTGGAAAGCAAAGGAATTGCGCGGCAAAATTCATCCGAACAAACGGGGTTAAGTGCTCCAGAGTTGTCCAATCGTTGGCACATGAGTCCCCAACCGGTGGAGCGTTGTTCCCGCTGGAAATGGTAAATGCGGTTCTTTGATCAAGTATTGATCACTTGCCGAATAGCATGCCTCATCCACGCGTGACTTACAAGTCGTCCAGGCGGAACGGTTCCTAATTAGGCGTTGCTAACGGAGTAGAGCCAAGGATTGACCATTAAAGTTGGCATCAGTGAACCAATGAACGGGGGCGTGGCGAAAGTAAACTTACTGGTGCTCAGCCAACTTCCGGCGTTGAGTAAAACTTCTTTTTTATTCACTGCCCGCTGAAGCGGAACTGTCGCCCTTTTTACATCATGAAAATGTAACCTTCTTCGTAAAGAAAGCGCAAAATTTGCTTACTTCCAACGAAGTCACCTACTGCACGATAAGGGTTCAATTCAGGGATTTTTCTGAGCCGACATTTCACATTGACTCTGAGGGTATCCCGAAAGCAACCAAAACGTAATAAGAAGGATTCTTGTGAGCTAACAGGTATTCATTCACTCGTTGGCCAAATTGGCTCTCCCTTTTCATTAGCTTTTGTTTGAACCTACTTGAATGATTAACTACCAAAGCAGACATAATCAACTTGAAGCTAAACTAAAAAATGTGAAAAAAGACCAGTCGCCTTTTGTGTATTTTTTAACTCAGTACGTCTGATCAAGGCTGCCGTAACAAGCAAAAGAATGAAAACATTTTACATATGCTAATTTCGTAGCCAATTCGTAATGTATACGTCAAGACGAAAGTCGGAAATTTGCATATCTATTCTGCCAAACCAATGTGCACCAACGATAACAAAACGATACATTATTTAAGACGATTACTGCCTAATCTGTTAACATTATGCGTGTAGGAGACAAACTGACTGCTGCGTGACAATCACTTCAACATATTCAGATATTCGGTTCCGACCGATAACGCGCTGCCTTCTCTTTTTTCATACCATAATTGTCCTTAGCCAAAAAAAGTCGGTCGCCGTCTGGTTCTTATTGTTACTAAAAACGTACGCGCTGAAAGCACTCTCAGCATTGACTACACCACAGAGCGTATCTAGGCATACATATATATATATATATGCCTAGATACACTCAGTGATGCATACGGCCTAGATACGGCAAAGGCCGGTATATGCCCAGATATGCTAAAATTACTTTTATATATGTACCTGACCGGATATATATATATCCGATCAGGTACACATATAAAAGTAATTTTAGCATATCATGTATACTAAAGAAAAAGTAATACAACCACAGACAAAGCAAATATCTTGGTTATATATATACATATAATGCTTAGATACTAGATACAACAACCAATAATTATTTAAACAAAGTATGAATCGCATCTTAGCCATGGAAACATTTAGGTCCTGTTACAAATGCCCCCTAAAAGCTACAGTGGCGACACCTGAAATTTAAATTTGTCCATTTTGAAAAAAATTGTCTATTTAAATAAGTAGACTCGGGGCAAAGCTAAAAATTTGAACAAACTTTAGATTGTATTCTTTTCCTGTGTATGCAAATGAGTTTATTTGACCGTCCGCTGAAGCAACGGAAGTGGACAAGGCAATGAACGTCTTACTACGAACGGGATAATGAATGGCTAATTAATGCCTTTCTTCGGCTGAATGAACGATAATTGCTAAATCCTTTACGCTTTTCAACGTTTATCGGTAATGCGTACGATTGACCGATTGTACAAGGCGCTATTCACCTTTTCCCTTCAATGGCGGCTCGAAATGCTCAATGATTTGTCTAAATTCGGGATTCGCGGACCTCTCGCTACAACAAGGAGACGAAAAAGACATAATTGGACATTCGCGAGCTTTTCCTTTTCCAAAAATGAGAAACTGATTAAGTGACAGTTTGAAAAGGCGGCCCTTTCACCAAAATCCTTTTTAACAATGAAATGTGACTCCAAAGTAAGAGCACCGCCACTAATTGACTTTTTCTTTAACTGCTGATGCCGAGTAAAATTATTTCAAACGCATTCCCGAACTTACAAACTTTCATTCAACGACGCTGCTCTTACTATCGCTTTTTTGAGTTTACAGCCGTTTTCAATTGAACTTCTAACGTGATGCTTTGGTATTGGCTTTATGACATCAACACTGTCAAATAACGAAGTGGATTTTAAGGAGAAGAACTAGCAGCTATTGCTAGTTGAACAACAATAGCTGCTCCGTTTCAAGGTTTGAGTGTGGGCGGCACTAAAATCAGAAACTAAATTAAGAAGTCGACCAAGACGACTAAACTTATTCAGAATTTGCTTTGCAAAATATGAATGGAGATGAGCTCTAAAAGTCGCTTATTTGGAAAAACGAAACTACGATATGTAACAGTGGTCTGCAGCCCTGTACAGGTCGCTGCGTTAAACGAGTTGTACTTTTCTAACAAGTCGACAAAGTCCGGTTCTCAGTTTCGATGAAAAGGCGCAGCATTCCTTTTAGGTCGCTTCTACTAACGCGGACTGAAAAAAATAAGCGGCAAAAGCAGCAGAGACCCAACTGGTCGTTCACTTTCGCTGAGCAGAATGCAAGGACACCCAAAAGCCCTAAGAACTCGAACATAATCGTTTTTGCGAAAAAACACGTTGCGCTATACGGCCTGAATGCTGTTAGATTATTGAGTTTGACTACGTTGCGCGCGCGCGCAATTTGACAAAATGGCACAACTTTTCACGAAGATATTCTCTGCGCGGAATCAAAAAGACAAAGACACGAGAAGAACAATAAGAAGAGAGGAAAATTGAGCCCACCATTGAAAGAGTGCGTGACAAAGGACGTACTCATTAATCTACCTACTTTACGGCGGTCATCTTTGCCGGCTGCTTTGTTCGCGCAAAAAAAGAAAAGTACACTTGGCGAAATAAGCTGTCAAGACAATTGCGTCCCGTTGGCTTGTGGTCATGTTTCATTTCAAAGGGCAGAACCACATGTTAATTATACGCCTCCGGTTGGTGCGCAAAACGACGGCGGCGGCAACACACGCTCCGAACCGGATCTTTTTCGTCCAATACGCCGGCGGATGTGTTCTCGTTTCGCCGTTTGCTTTAAAGATTGAAAAGCGCCTAAAACGCCTTGTTGCAACGCAGCTTCTGGCCACAAAGGACAAACAGGTGAGAGAAAGAGCAACGGCAAACAGAAATGAAAAGTGAAAACGTCTGAGTTCAACTCACCTCGCTGCTATTGCCGCTTGAACCACAACATAGCTAACTATACACAAAATGAATCATTTATGCTTTGCTTATGTTAGCAATGTGCTTCTCTTGTTTACAGGTATACATTGCCGGCATTAAAGATTTAAAAAATTTAAAAAATAATCATTACAGCTGTTATTGCTGTCCGATTGAGAGCCGATAGAGAGACAGCGGACCCACTTCAAGGTAAGTACGCCCCTACAATATGGTCAGCAATGAATGAAAGCTTCAGGTTGGCTTGGCGGCACTTTGAGAACAGAACAACCCGTCGGAAGTACAAGTAAGTTGGCGAAACGTCGCCTACATTTTCATCTCCTGCTAAACGCTTTGTCATCCTTAGCGGGAAAGCGATTCGTCTCCAAGGCAAGCGATCTCAACTGCTACAATTTAAATGCGCAATGTCTTTGGCGGAATGAGTAGGTTTGTAAAAACCACCTTTTGAGAATTCCCTAAAAAGCAGCGTACTATAGAGCAAACCTATTGAAGCCTAAGCAACCAATTTTAAATATGCTAATTAGTACTAGCAAAGGAATTCACCTTGAAAGCTTTACTGCCGTTGCGTATGTTGTAAGGAAACGGTTGACTTTACAGAGCAACGCCGGACGTGACGATTGGATGGCATATAGGCAGCGGAGAACCGGATATTAGAAAATTTCGTATACCCATGAGAACTCAAGAACTTCCAGGAGGAAATGGTACCAACTCTTCTATTGGCTAACATTGCTTACTTTGACTTGGATCGCTTTTTTGTGAGCAGACGGAAAATTTCTAGTGGCGCTAACCGAACAGCCGCACGCGCCTGAACAAAAGGCGCTTTTGGTCAGTAGCATTATTCAATGTCAGAAGTCGACCGGAACGCTGAAATTTAGGTAAACAAAAAGACAAAAAACAAATTGCTACTGAATGCTAGCCAAATTTAGGCATTGGATCTCGCCCAGAGCAAAGTTAATGGTATGCACGAGAGTTCCCGGCAGCGCGACAGACAGCCAAAATTGCGTGGAAATATTTCGCAAAAGCAACGGAGTCATTGCTAGCGTACCCATTGGCGCTCAGCCGAACAAGCCATTTGAGGTAACAAATGTTGACGACAACTTTTACGACAGGTTAAGCGGTTGTAGATCGTCTTTGAAGCTTCCCATTTTCTAGTAAGGCGCGCGCGGGCTTTGCCTGGAACAATTATGCTTGACGACATAACTTACGAGGCGGAACTATGCTCAAAAAGTAGGTCTCTAATAGCTTTCAAAGATCAAGGACAACCAATGAATAACTCACCTTTACGAAAGGCAATACGTAAAGTAACCCATCTTTATAAGTTCATATTAATGCCTCTGATTGTTTAAACGTAAGTCTTTCTGTTAGAAACTACTAAAGTTGCGATAAAGATGGGACAAAAGCGAATCCCGAAAATTCCATCCGTTTTAAGGAGTGATTCATTTTTTAAAAAAACCGGTTGAATTCCCGCAATTAATTGTGAAGTTTTGCGCACTGTACGAACTTAATCTGATTTTTGCAGGAAAGCCATCGGTGGCGCCTAAGCCAACAAGGTTACCGCCCCAAGTTGAGCGGCCAAGCCGACCACAGAACGTTCAGCAATTCGCAAACGCCTGCAACTCGTTGAAATGCTCATTTGAAAGCGGAGGTCAGTCAGCGATTTCCACCTTTCAAATTCTTCACGTATAAAAAGGAAGGATGGAAACATAAAAAATTGCCAATTTAGGAAATTAGTAAATTAGTAAGACAAAGTTGCCCCTTTCCGACCTTTTCCAACCCAACTAGCCGCGGTAGTCATGCTAAACAGACCACTCGACTTGAATGGCATAAACTTTAAATACTATCAACAGAATGGGACGCACTCCAAACGTCTACAAAGGGCGTAACCCACAGCAGACAAGGAAGTGAGACAATTCGTCAATTCGGCTTTGAAGAAATCGATCAAAGCGGTCAGACGAGAAATTTCAGTAGAATTTTGTAGTATAATGAACATCAGCAACAGCCTGCGCATCCCGAAATGCTAACTTTCCGTAAGCCCTATTCAAATTTTCGACATTCTATTCTATCCGAACTTTTCGGGATTCGGATTGTTCTCTCTTTTTCAACCTGACTACATTACGCGAACTAATTGAACAAGTATACCGTAAACTCATAATACGCATTTTTTTAAAAAATTTTAAAACTAAAACTAGCATTACTACTGTTAAGGTTGCAGTTGGCAATACGCATCAAAATGTATTATGAATAATTAAGGCAAACAAGTTATTGAATAAACGTTTTCCGATTCTCATTGTAGCTCGTCCAATTTTGAATGACTAATTTACATAATTTACGCAAACCCCTTCTTCTACTACGCGCGCAACAAGACGGGCGGCGGCTGATATAGCTTCATTGATTAAAAAAGCTCAATGAAAAATTGCCCATCGATTATTTCAGCTGGACAAGAGCAACGCGCATGCCCAAATTATATTCAAGTGAACGTAAAGGTGGCCAGCGGATCATCAGGAAACCGACATACAGGAATCAAGAATAGTTTCAGTAAGTTTAAAAGAAAACTGTTCCGCGTAACTTATGCAAATACTACATGAGATTGTATTTGTTCAGAAGATGCATACGGATACGTGTCTGGACCAGGCGACCTGACTATCCTTCAATCCCAATCGTTCAGTATACCAACTGCGGCTCGACTAAAATTCTGCTACAACAGCCCTGTGCACGACAGCCAACTTGTGGTAACCGCTTACAAACCGACCGGAAAAAACGTCATTTTCACCACACCCGAATTTGACGTAAACAAAGCGAAAGAATGGAAATGTCCCACCGTACTGCTCGAAACCGGCACCTACAACACGGTAGGTCCTCTACACGCTATGCTCGAAGAGAATAAGGGGTGAAAAAACTTTTTAGATCGAATTTGTCGTCAAAAAATTACCCAACGAACACTCGCTGCTGGCCATTGATGAGATCACATTAGTGGACGTGAGCAGCGGTGCTAATCTATGCTAGCGCCACCTATGCATTTCACTTTACTTGTGGATTAAAAGGAGGAAAAGTAAATGGTCAGATCAAATTTTATGAACAACGTTGCCGCACCATTTCATCCGGAGGGACGGCAAGTAGAGGGCGCCACTTTAAGGCATTTCAATTTGCGTCAGCCAAAAAGTGGCTTATGTACGAGGTGATCAGATCATCCATTTTGTAACCCTAAATGAGGGGCAAATATCAAAATAATCAATCTTTCTACCCGGACCGCCACCATTGTTAGTTTAAGCTCGAACTCTATAAAGTATTTTTGCCTACCATTGTAGTTTCGCAGAGCAGTCGAGTCCCACTGACGGCGCTGCCTATCATAAGGTGAAAATATGTACTTCCGCTGCTCCAGTTGCTCACTTCGGTGTACGGATAGCTGCACAGTATCTCCTACGCGATAGACATGTAAAAAAAGGGGGGAAGAATTTAAAATTTTAAAAATTTGGCATACCCTACTATCCGATTGAATTAACATTATACCATTCTTATTGATGGCAAACAGTAGCTTTTCCGGAAGCGTAGTAATGCCGGTTTGCTAAAGCATAAGACGCAAAATAGATTGGCATTTCAACGCGGGGTCAGCAACCTTTATGTCAAAGAAGACGGAGCCAAAGGTAGGCCATTTGCTTGTCAGCCTTAGAAATTGAATCTTAGCCTCGTCGCGGCTAAGTATGCAACCGCGGTTGTACACCATTGAAATTTGCTTCAAAATTTGAATATTCAAAAAATTTACGACAACGAACAAAAAAAGGTTACTCTCTTCCATTCGGACAACGCGAAAGTCTTCAGTAAGTTTTGCGGAATCAATTCGCCCACTACGCTTGCCGACGTCAACTGACTTTGACTGTCTCCGTAGGAAGCTCGATAAATGAGCGCGGCAAGTTCAACGGCTTCTTCTTTGCTACACTTGTGATATCCGCGAAGATATTTCGGAACTTCCTGAAGCAATGTGCTTAGCCTACATGCTGACCCAATGGTCGATTATGGAGCCTACTTGCGGATAATGGAATACAATGTCGGCTTGTCGATCTTTGCCGGCAACAACGTCCACCCAAAGCTTTCTCATCATATATATCTGATATTCAAAGTTTCTTTTCTCGTCTGTCGGTCTGCTCTTTCGAGACATATCGTTTACGCAACGAATAAAGTCAAAAAAGAAATCGTCCGACGACACTGCGAACACTGCAAAGGCTATGATGATGATGACGTCATGGATAGGCGAAAGTGGGCGCCTACTCTTTTCGTTTACTTTGATGAACAATGCAAAGCCTTTGACATCTTTTAAACCAAGCTGTTTGCCGATTCTTTGAACTAAATCTTTTGCTTTCGAGCATGATTCAACTTCGATGCTCTGCAAAAGCTCTCATAAGAAGGAAAAAGAAAAATTTGGATACGCTGCCTAGAAAAATTCCTTAAAATCCCTATTCTTTTACGTTTTGAAAAATTAATATTTTCAAAATAATAAGAGCATTCTCAAATATTGGGACCTACTTCGAACATGTCGTTCGGGAAGTAGACCTTGTGGAAAACTTGCGTAGTTTTTCGCTGGATGGCTTCCACTTCCACTTGATGAGGCGGATACTTTCGACTGCCGGTTCTGGAAGAGTTGGAAAACCAATACGAAATAAGTCTCGTAATTTTTTGGCGCCAAAAAAGGTCAAATACCTTTTCGACTTTTGAATTCTGTTGAAGCAATCAGCGGCAACCGGATGATGCCGAGAACGCAAAAAGCAAGCAACCTCATTGTGCAACGTTTGCGAAGGCGCGAATAGTCCCGAGCATAGCCACAACAGTTCCCAGCCTTTTTCGACCGATACGGGATTTGGATTGTTGGTTAACTGCTTCAGGATTTGGCAGTATACTTCGTCGCGTAGAACTGTCTACATATGCAAATGAGTATACGCCAACGCCCTCTGGATAGGCAGAGATGATCCTTACTTGTTTTATCGCCGGAGCGAAGACACTTTCCGTCAAATCACAGACGTTCGCTCGACTTCCGTCAATGCTCATACTGTCCATATATTTCAAGACGGCTAAGTAGATTAAATAATAAACGCTGGCAAAGCATAGCAATGTTGCCAAACCAACCCCGATACATAAGCACTGCCATCCGGCTTGCTTCGTCGATTTTCTCGACTTTTTTCAACAGCGGTTTCGTCAGCGGTTCGTAGCTGTGACACCACAATTCTTCCCTTCGTCTTTGACGAGGAATCGTATTGGTTGTTACGATCATCAAAGGACATCTGCAACAAAGACAGTGACCACCGCGTCTCTTCGTCTCTAACACTCAGTTATGCCTAAAATGGTCATTCGCGAATTCTTCAAGCGTATGCGGCGACCAAGCAGGCTCGTAAGGAACAACGTCTCTGTTAATCGGCTGCCGTTGTTCGCTGCACTGCACCAACTGATTCTAACAATGTTTTTGTTTTGGAAATAGCAACTTTCAAACATAGAGGGCGCTAGAGTACCAACACTTCAAGTGGCGGTTTGCTCAACGTTGGCAGCACGTAGACATTGTCGCTACAAATTATGCCGAAGTCGCCGGTGGCCACATTTTCAGCTTTGGCGGTTCCATCTTTGATTAACGATTCCGCGGTTAATTTATCGTCTAGTTTTAACAAGTCGCCTTTTCTTGTGGTAAGACCGTTGGAAGCTGAAATCGAATAACTCAATGGACGGACAAGTATGTACAGTTAGCATATACGCGACGGATTATCAACTAAGGCGATCAAGAAGCGACTACGGACGCGAAGGCCATTCAAGAAGTTCGAAACGAGGCAAGCTATCTCTTCGGCTGCAGGCGAATGGAATGAGTACTCATCGCCATGAATGGTTTCCACTCTTACGACAGCCATGTCATTCATTCCACTCCTGATATGACGTTTAACGATAATAAGAAAAGAAGACGTCGTTGTTACGACATACTTTGGCGGACTCCAGGAAACGTTGGTGATTTCTACAAATGTCAGTTCTAGAAGGACTTGCTCCTCGCTGTCGACCACGTAGACGCCAGTCCAGTTAACTGCCGCCACAACCTGAATCAGTTGACGAATAAAATTTGCATAATTGACCATTATAGGCACCTCATTCTTCGGGCTTTGCTGACCGGCGAGTTTGTAGGCTTCAAAAAACTTTGAAAATAGCAAAGGCCATTTAAGGCGAGCAAGCGAGACAACCATTTCTTGAACATGAAGCACGTTCGTTCTCTTTCCTTCCGGAAGAGACTGCAAAAAGTAGGTAGAGTTTAACATTTGCCTACTGTAAGCTTCAACAAGACCTTAAGGCCGGTGTGAATGACACTCTTGACCCAACATTCTATGGAAGCTTTGATATCGTCCACTCCGTCGAGCACGTAGTCGGGAAGGTAGTTCTGAACAACGCCTCGCAGTTGATCCGCTTCAAAGTAGTATCCATAGTCGACAAAATACTGATAGGCTATTAGCAACGCCAAGTCTTCTTCCTTGAAAATGGCGCCCTTTTTTGTAGACGTATATAGACAGAGATGGCGCTTACTCTATTGCATCTGTATTCGCCAAACTTTAAACCGCGAGTAACCTGATGATAAATGAGATCGGTAGCCGTTGAATCGTCGGCGGGATTGTGCCAAGGAGTGAAAATCTCCTTGCGGAAAAACAGGCGCCATTGTAAAAATTCGTCCTTCGACCCTATCCGCCTGGCGTACTGTTCGCATTGACTAATAGCGTCTAGGATATGCTCGGCGCCGCTTCCAAGGCTGGATACCTTATCCGACAACGCGATGTACACGGAAAAACCAAAGCTGTCCTTCAAACCAACGGACTTTGCCAAAGAGTGGCACATTTCCTGAGCTGTGATGGCCGAATCGCCTACTAAATTTTTATTCATACCATTCATGAATGTGACAGGTAGTATTAATGGTTTTCTCCGCTTTGTAGCCTATATAATATGAAATATTTCGGTTAAATTTAAAAAAATGGTATTACTGTAACTAATGTACCTGCAGCTCATAGTAGCTTGGTGGCTGGCTGCGAGGTCCATTTTGCATGGTGCGATCAAGTCGTTGTTCGCAATATACGGCAAAGTCTCTTGGCGCCTGTCGTCGAATGAAACAACGCAAGTATTTGATCAACTGTAAAAGCAACAATTAACTTTTTTTTAAAAAGATATCTAATCCTTATAAGGTCAGTACTCGCTCCGACGGGGCAAAGCATCCCAAACAAAGCGACAAAAGTACCCAACCGCGCATAACGGATTTTGAATTGCCATTGTTCGTTAGTTGCTTGCATATTTGGCAAAATATCTCGTCTCTAAAATTCGACAAAAAAACTTGATGAAAAAAAGAAGTCGTATGCAAAGAAAAGCCACCTGAGCTGAGGACGCAAAATTCCGTGTCCTATTATAAAGTGCAATTTTTCCATTGAAGTCATTGTCAATTTACGCAGCGTATCGTCGTGGTCAATTGTTTCGTAGTTCAAGTCGAATTTGGCGGGAATTTCCGGCGGCCTTGGAGACGACAGCTTGGCAAACGTTTTGCCATTTTGAAGGCCGTTCTCTGATGGATTGGTGCTGTGCTGAAATTCGGCGCTTTACGGACAGACGCATTTCGACCGGAGTCGCCATTCAGCTCACCACGGTGGGACATACGCGTAGCAAACGGTCGACTTTGGGCCTGTTACGCAGCTTATTACAAAAAAGCATTGTACAAATATGAGCTAAACCGGAAGGACACCTCTAAAGCGAACAATTGTTTTGCTGTTCGAAAAAAAGCTGAAACGGACTGCGCTATTTCTTTTTCATGCAGGAAAAAGTTGAAGAAAGAAGAAGCGATTAGAGGAAAATCTATGGCATACAAAAAGCCATGCGGGAGGATACAAGTGCATCCGTACAAGCAAATTGACCAGCTTAAATATTATTCATCGGGCAGCGTTCACTCGCTGTACACAATTACAGAAAAAAAAGCTGAATGATAACCGTCTGGAAATTTTGAGATTTCCCGCCTTAGTTGCCCTAAGGCAACGAGCTTAGCGCCACCTATACTAAAAAACGTGAAATCGCTTTTCCCTTTGAAACAACTGACAAATCGAATTCGTAGATCAGTAGAAACCTACACGTCTGCAGCGCGCGACAATTTTGCGGAAGTAAAAAATTAAGTATAACTAACTGCTCGCTTATAATTGAATGCCCTTAACGAACTCTGCTCGTCTTCACTGCATATGCAAATTATCTTTAAATTACGAGCCATTCCAAGCGAAATAAATAAACAGCTTACAGCTGAAAGGCGTAGGTTTCATTAGGAAAGTTACTTTGGACAAAAATACAAGCCAAAAAATGAAAATAACATAAAAATATTATACATATATATAACACGTTTGTCACTGCTGTCGTTGAACATGTTGATACGCATTCCAGCAAAGTGTAACTATGAATTTTCTAATGGGCAAGCTGCTTGTTACATCGAAATATTAAGTGCCTCTCTATACCCGGCATAACTGAGGTTGCGATCACAGCAAAGAGGTTCAAGCCGTCGACTGCTCACGTAGCTGCACCTTGGATCAGTGGTCCTCTTTCGAACCAGTAAAAATGTCAATATAAAAAATCAGGTTAAAGCGAGAAGAAAAAGACAAAAAGTGGATAACAATAAGTACTTTGAGAAATAAGAAAAATAAAACATAATGGTCAGAAGAAGGAAACCTGAAAGAACATGATCGATCGTTCCCATTGTTGCTCCTCAAAATGACTGTATGAAGAAGAAAACGATGACTATAGATAAAATCAAAAAGTGATACAGATAACTAATAACACAATGGTTATGGAAAAAAATGACTTTCAAGGTGTGAAATATGTATAAAAGAAAAAGTCTTCATAATGAAGAAGTTTATTACGGATAATTCCCGTTTGTTCTGTATATGTAGAATGAATCCGGAGCTTTCAGGTCATTCGAGACCCGTCATCAGCGGTCTTAGGTTGTTGATATGACCATACCATACTTGACAATGGCACTAATCTAACCACACAGCGAGGCAGACCAATCGTGGACCCAAAACTTACAATGGAAAAAGCCAAACAAGCCTCTGCTGTAGTGGAGCATGCGACGCAATGTACTCAACCACTCCACCCAAGAGTTTTATGTTACGAAAACAATTTACAGTTAAGAAGAATTAAAGAAGCACTATATATTAGACATAATACGACTTACAACCGCGATCAAGGAGTGGACATAAGTGGGATTTGGACAAATATTGTGACGCAGTATAATTGTTGCACACTCACCAGATGAAATACAATAGCCGGGAAAGAAGAAAAAACAAATAATTAGAACAAATAGAAATGGATAGGACTGCAATATATATGCAACGAAAAAGGAAAAGAAAAAGAAAAAAAAAGAAAGAAAGAAAAATGAATGCAAAATGAAAAACAGTGAACCAACAACAAAAAAATGTTCGAAACTACCCAGCCAAGACACAATCTACAAAACATACGGAACAAGAAATAGAAGTACGCTGACAGACTCAGATGCCAGATCCTACGAACAGAAAACTTTAAAAATGCCCGCTTTAAAATCCTCAGAAACATTAGGGCACTCGCTGCCATGAATCATATCAACAACCTAAGACCGCTGATGACGGGTCTCGAATGACCTGAAAGCTCCGGATTCATTCTACATATACAGAACAAACGGGAATTATCCGTAATAAACTTCTTCATTATGAAAACATTTGTTCCCGTACCAAGAAACCCCGTTTTCAAAAGAAAAAGTCAGAACAAGGGATACATTTGCAAACTGGAATAAAAATAAAACGAAAACAAAAATAGATAGCGGATATATATATATATGATAATTGATTGTATATATATATATATATATATACAAACCCGCTATCTATTTTTGTTTTCGCTTTGTATTTATATATATATATGTATGTCTGCTTTATTTTATTCGTTTACTTCTATATATAGTTTATTTTATTCATTTACTTTATATGTATAAATTCATTTACTTTATTCATTTACTTTATATATATATATATATATATATATATATATATATATATATATATATATATATATATATATATATATATATATATATATATATATGTATATAAAGTAAATGAATAAAATAAACTATATATAGAAGTAAACGAATAATATATATATATACACAAAGCGAAAACAAAAATAGCGGGTTTGTATACATATATATCCGCTATCAATTTTTGTTACTTTATATGTATATAAAGTAAATGAATAAAATAAACTATATATATAGAAGTAAAAGAATAAAATAAAGCAGACGTACATATCATATATATATAAATTCAAATAAAAAAATATGAAATTTTCACCCATTTCGTTACTTCATTGCTTTATTCTAACACCGCTGAAGACGGGTCTCGTTTGACCCGAAAGCTCCGGGAATATTAAAAATATTATCAACGGGACAAACTTTCCGTAAAAGAAACTCGACATGAAAATATATATATATATATATACAAAACGAAAACAGAAATAGATAGCGGGTTTGTAAACACATATATTCGCTATCTGTTTTTGTTTTCGTTTTATTTGTTTATATATACATATATATATATATATATATATATATATATATATATATATATATATATATATATATATATATGTATACATATAATCAATTTAAATCAATCATGTTCCGTCAGTCAATATATCAATCAATATATACAATAGAACCACTGAAGTTGACCACCTCTCTATATCGACCACCTCCGTAAGTTGTCCGAATTTTGACCACTTGGTTGGTCCGCACGTTAATAATATAATATACCCACAGCCTCCTATGTTGACCACTTTTTCCCGGTCCCTTGGGTGGTCAACTTATGGAGGTTGTACTGTATATATATATATATATATATATATATATACTATCAGCGGTTGTATCAGCAGTGCTGGGGAGGACGACGGAACACGAGCAGTTCCGAAACGTACGGTATACAAATTGTTCTGTATTTTCTCTTACAATTTGCTCATCCATTCGTTGGTAGGGCATTTTGAAGTTTATTTACAGATACATCAAACAAGCCAAACCCGTGAACCACAAGATCAATTATGAAACAACCGAAGTCTGTTAAAAGACACCCAGTCTTTTGAAAAATCGCAAAAATAATATAATATCGTGTATAATATAATCAGAGTTAACAATAATTGTAAAAATAGTAAATTACAACGTACTGAACACACTGAACGCCTATCGCTTTCATACTTAAGCAGTGAAGAAAAAATGCCTCGTACACATTACACTATTACAATGGAACTACATGTGAAATTTGAAAACTTTAAAAAGTAAAATTTTAAGAATTTCGACTATTGTCAACACGTACAGGTATTCACCGATTGACGAAGGTTGATGGGATCGGGAAAATTGTTCATAAAGCGAATATTCGTACGTCGAAGAAACGATAGCTATTCTTTAACACGGGAAGCCGGAACTTCAAACAAAGCGATTACAATAATGCCTCTCATCAAATATATTTCTTATCTAAAAAATGCTAATGCACAACTGCTATAAGACCACCCTTTACAGAGCATTTTCAACCTATTCGGGATATTGACTTTTAGGATTCTGGCCTTAGCGCCGAGGATAGGTCAGAACTATGGGGATTTACCACCAGCGCTGTTCGTTTGTTTGTAAGCAACAAGAAGGAACACCTGACGATTTCGAGAAAAATCGCAGCGGGTGGCCGCTGCATGACGTCAGGAAAACGGCATAAATTATAACAGCCTGCTATTGTTCCATCTCGTTTCTTCGTAAAAGAGGAGAAACGCCTACGCAATAAGTTCGTAAAGCGAGGGATACCTGTACTAACCTTTAGTGAAAATTCTGATGCCATTACTTGCCAACCTTTCAGCTACAAGCTACCACTAGCGATGAGATCGGTAATGATAAGCGGGTGAACATTGATTTACGAAAAAAAGCTCTGACAGCGCGTCAAGGCAACAACTGCCTTAAGTAGAAAGACTGCATTGAAAAATGTTGCCCGAAACAACAATGTACTTGAAAGTAAAGAGGCGAAAAAGCTTCGGAAAACATAACTGCAACTATGTCGCGAAGAAATTATTGACCTCAAAAAAAAGAGGACAACAACGATTTTATTGGAACAACGACAAGTAATTTCGGCATTGTTCTTTAAGTAGCCATTTATGGTAACCTTTCGGAACAAAAGTTGTCCCATAAACTGCCTTTAGCATAATTGCGCAGCCAGTTTGAGATTGAGAAAAAAAAAGTACTGCTTTAATAAGTGGTTTTACAAATTAGGTCGCCGCGCCTCGAACTAAGAAAAACCTTTGAACACCTTGACGCCTAATTGTCGGTACTCAATATCTGCTCGAAAAAAATAAAACAGAAATCAAAACATTTTCAAGGCTAAAGTCACAAAGCGACAAGAAAACCTCAATACTAAACTCTTACTGTATTAGCGAGAAAGATGTTGCGGAACAGTGGCTATAAGGAAGGGGAAAAAGCAAAAAAACGTGTTCTTCATTAATCGAACTGCTGAGAAGCAAAAAGAATTCTCAATATCTAAACACTGCTACTGCCAATCACATTTTGGCTAGTTTCAAAGCTAAACAACTTGTAAATATCTCAAGCAAATCAATGACTATCTAAGAACGCGGCATGCCTTGTAGCCTTTAGCAAAAGAATAGCCTACGATGCCCAATGATAGAAGAAGCAATAGGCAACAGCAAGAGAGAGGGAAAGGGATTGTTTCCTTAAAAAATAAAGCTATATGCTTACGAAGCCATTGATGCCACTTCCGTTATGCTGCTGCGGAGAGGGTGAATCACCCATGAAGCGTAGAATCATTATCCATATATTAATTGAAGACTGCAACAACAAAAGTCGACAATTTATATTAATGAAAAATAATGCAACACTTGCCGCTTGATCAATCGCGTTGTCGTGATGCAGCAAAGGGGAGCGCAGAATTTTGCGCGTATAAGTGCCCGTCGCATTTCCAACAAAATAAGCGGCGGCAAATCTTGAAAATTGGTAAAGATTCATGTCAAGTTCTTCTTGGACAACCATCTCGTCCGAAGACATCTCTTTAACCGGGTCGACGTCGGCAAGCAAAAAATCAAAAAATTCATCGATCTGCAAAACACTCCGTTTCTTCTCTTCGTCGTAACGGATATTGATAAAGTACGACCTTTTTATAGTCGGTGGAATCGTCCGCACCAAGTTCAACATGCTCTTGGATAGCATTTTGGGATTGCGATACGCCCGGCAATATGCGATTATTACCGGACGCTATACAACGACGTAGATGACGTCTCAGCAACATACCACGACAGTATGCCTTAAGCGAGAAACAACTGATGAATGTTGCTTAGCGTCGACAAAGTATACCTACTTGAAATTGCGTAATGAAATTGCGCAACTCTTGATATTCGCACGTTAAGCGTTTAGTTCGAACTAGCGCCTGCAGCCTGGCAAAGCCAAGCATCATCTGCAAGCATGCTTTCAAGGAAGCTACTTAGAGAAATGTACACAATATGTTACGGCTTTATAACGTCGCTGTTGAATGTAGCGCCTCCAGTTCTTTTGAATTACGACAGCAGCGTGGCGGGCGATCAAATATTTCTGACGAAAAATCCAACCGCGAATCACCTTCTGCACTATGGTCGCTTTCATACGCAGCAGTTTGTCTCTCTTCTGCTCGAGCAATAAGGCAGCTCCATCCTTAGATTAAAGCAGCCATATTAACCCTTAAGGAAAAAAAGGGTATACTTTCAAAAAAACTCGCGTTCTGCCCAGCTGGTATTCTCCAGGTGGCCCAAAAAGCTTTTGGCAAACCTGCTCGGTCACCCAGCAATCGTTTTTCAACTGGGGAAAGTCTAAAATTAGCATCTTCGTACTAAGCATCGACTGGTACGACCAACATGCCCAAATTGGAAAGTAACACTTTGTAGCTAGTTGCAAAGTTGGAAAATTTGAATCGAACCGGATATCCGCTTTTTCGGATATGTATTGTATCCATTAGGCCTAAGCAGAGCAGCTGATTGTAGCAAAGACTTCGATTGAAAAGCTGAAAATTAAAAAAACCTATAAACACAAACAACAATGACGGAATGATGACCATTGGCTCCTTGAACTCGTTCGGCTTGATGCAACGAACAAAAAATGGTTTGCGCTGATCGAGCTGACACATCAGCGATTCAAGCGATTTGCGAAATTGGCTAGCGGCTGTCACCTTCGGGGTACGACGACTACCGTCGTTCGTCGACTTGGAAAAATACGCAACATTTGAAGAAGTACTAAAAATTTCCAACTCAAAACGCGCCTACTTGCAATTCATTAGCGAATAAGCTGTATAACATTGGTAGCTTGCTACAGCGTATAACAGCCAAAAGATCATTGCTGAAATGCTCGCGATTCTTCTCGACAAAGCCTGAACATAAAAGCCAGCCGACAATACAGCATATCTGCGCAACATACGAGTGGCTCACCTTTAACGTGGTAGGTTACAGGACCAGTATAGTGGATTACAGTGAATGTGCAGCTCAGATCGGACTTTGGCTTTACGTAACGATTATTGCGAACAAAGGATTGGTGAGCTTTGGCCAAAAATCCCAAATCCGTACCCTCAAATCAAATTTGCATGTAATTTGCATATAAAGGGACCGGAAGTGTCCAACGTTGGGCATTATGCACTCCTCGTCGAGCAGACTGAATATGTTGGATGTGCGATGGGCAATCAAATCGAGAACCGGATAATTGTCGGTAAAATCAATTGGATTCCAGTCGATTTTTTCCCGCGCGTACTCCTCCTACAATGGATTGGAAATGGCGACGGCGGCGGAGCGAATTTGCATGCGCCTCCTGCCTGCTCAAATTTGAATATATGCCTTATAAAGAATTGCTGCAACGTCTCGCTCGCGTAGTTGATGCACAACTGTTCGAAACTGTTTCTTGCCACCTGCTCAAAGCCGTATATGTCCAAAATACCAATCGATCCACCTTTGCCGGCTTCGTCCGTGCTCCTGACGACAAATCGTTTTTCAAAGAGACCTGCCAAGCGAAGCGGCGGCAAAAATCACCTCCGAAGTGTCGAATTAATTTTTTCCACAATACACGCGAACAATCGACCATAAAGACCTTTGGCTAAGGCGTCGCGAGCGTCCAAACTTTGCTCAGCCGTCATACTTGTCACAACGGATTCGTCCTTTGTAGTTATCGTTCTCGTAGTCAACGCATTAACCAACTTGATTTGATCAACCTGTCGCCAAGTTGTTTACCAATCAAGCGAAATGCACTCATTAGCATATGCTAATTTATTACCTGCAATATGTTTGCTACCTTCAGCACAGCTGACGCATTCTTAATTTCCGTTGCTTCATGGTTATTTATAGCAGTCGCTAAAATATGAAGATGAAACTGTAGATAGTAGCTTTTCCAACCTTACCTGAATATCGTATATTGCCAAGATGGAGTATGGCGGCAAGCAGGGAAAATATGGAAATAATTTCAATGTCGGAAAAATAGAGAACTTTCATGGCGGTGCAGAGTTCGTCAAAATCGGACGCGTCGTCTCTTCCGTAGGCAATGGGATCGCGACCCTTGAAAGGAAAAACAAAACGGATCGTTTTTTAAAAGTTTTCCTCCCGCCGTTATGTATCGACCTGGCAAAGATAGTAATAATGCATTGGATCTCTTTCCAGTTCCATTATTTCAAGTTGATGCTCGCTCATGCCGGCCAAGAAACAATAAAACACGTGAAAGTTGCGCTCGCGAAGAGCCTAAAATAATTATTCGCTAACGCTGCTGACAATGCAATGACGTTGATGGCGGCAGTACGTGAGAAACAACGCGGCTCTTTTCCAAAAGATACGGTTCTATGCGAGCACTTTCCATGACGCCTTCGCTGTCGAAGCATATGTCGGTGTAACGGCCAAATCGAGATGAATTGTCATTGCGACAAGTTTTCGCGTTCCCAAAAGCTACAAAAGCAAAAATAAAACTGTATCAACTAAAAGGTAAGCATATAAAATATCCGACAGAAAACTTTAAGGTTTTTAGGCATCTCTTATGGCTGGCGAATCCCGAAACCTCCTTCCTAATTTTTACTTCAATAAAAAGCGATGCTGATATGGTTTTGCCGTAAACATTTACGAACATGCTATATAAAGGGTCTCGTATTTAGTAATAAGATAACTGCATACATATTCTTTCCTATTGTTGCCTCCCGCTGAGGTATTTTCCGGCTGCGCAGCCCTCTATACCTTACACGCTTTTTTGCAGATCCGTAAGCCGCAAAGTTTTGCCAGGAACACCAACATGCTAAGATATATACGTATATACATTTTGGGGGATCAATGACGTCATAAATATGCTTTCCTAAAACGACGGATAAAAGTAATACATTTCAGGCTTAATGTTGACGAAACAAAGCGATTGCGCATAGGTTTCTTAACTGAATAGTCGGTGAATCATATACGATTTTACCGTCTCATTTTGGCATCATTACCTATGAAAAGGCTGACGTGCTTTCAACGCCATATTACGTAAAGGACAAAATAGAACAGACGTTAGTTGTATGTTCATTTACGTACAACGCAGACAATTTTTTTGTAAGCATCCTTATCTTCATGCAAAAAAATTCAATTCTTTCATCCTTTAAGCGTAATCGATACGCCGAACGGTCTCTTACGTACGACCAGATGGGCAAATCGGTTTTCAGTGCAAACCAAAAGATAATTGCTTCTTAAGAAGTCATATCTTCCAGTTGCTTACGTCATCAGCAATGACGTAAGCATTTTAGAAGAGCAGTGGAATGCGATCTTGCTACTCGTAAGAAAATGAAAGAACAGCACGCATAGTAATATAGTATAAAGCAAAGCAAGCTCACGGTCATCTTACAATAACCAGAATGATCAATTCCTTTTTTAACAATACAGAAAGTGTTTTGCATAACGACCGTCGCCTACTGCGCATTTGAAATTATCCATATTTGGTAGCAATCAACCAATAAGAAAACTGATACGCAAAAAAGGAACAACTATAAAATACAAAACGACAACCCAAAGCGATTCTATAATTTCTTTCAACAAAACAAGAACAGCACGTCTCATTTGAATTCTATATATACATGATTTAAAATTATAATATATATATATATATATATATATATATATATATATACACAAGACATTGTTAGGGTTTCACCACCCAAGGGACCGGGGAAAACTGGTGAACATAGGGGTGGTCAACATAGGAGGCTGTGGGTATATTATATTATTAACGTGCGGACCAACCAGGTGGCCAAAATTCGGTCAACTTAGGGAGGTGGTCAACTTCGGAGGTTCTACTGTATATATTTATAATTATAATATATATATTTTTCGGCAGCGTTAACTCTTTTTGTTGCGCACTTTCAATATATATTTAAGAGTTAACATTATTTGTGTATATATAAATAAAGTTGACTCTTTTTGGCATATATATATATATATATGTTGCGTGCTTGCAATATATATATATTGAAAGCACGCGACAAAGGAGGTTAACGCTGCCGAAAAAAATATATATTGAAATTACACAACAAAGAGTTAAAGCTGCTGAAGAAAAAATATATTATAATTTTAAAAAAATATATAATATATTAATTTATTTTTATAATATAATATATATTTCGAAAGACAGGATGTCTTTTAACAGGCTTGAATAGTTTCATAGTAGATCTTCAGATTCACGGGTTTGGCCTGTTGGATGTATCTGTAAGTAAACTTCAAACTTTGGTAGGGCATTTTGAAGTTTATAATATATAATAATAATTTATAATTATATATATAACATGATATTATGATTATATAACGTTATGATATTATGATATATGATTATATTATGATAACATGGTTATATAACATGATATAATATGATATATATATATATATATATATATATATATATATATATATGTATATATATGATATACTACGGTAATTTGTTTTTATTATAAAATATATTATATATTTAAAATAATATTAATTTATTTTTATTATAAAATATACTATATTTTTTTTTAAAATTATAATATATTTTTTCTTCAGCAGCGTTAACTCTTTTTGTTGCGTAATTTCAATATACATTTTTTTTTCGGCAGCGTTAACTTCTTTTGTTGCGTACTTTCAATATATACAGTAGAACCTCTGAAGTTGACCACCTCTCTATGTCGACCACCTCCCTAAGTTGACCGACTTTTGACCACTTGGTTGGTCCGCACGTCAATAATATAATATACCCACAGCCTCTTATGTTGGCCACCTCCTATGTTGACCAGTTTTTTCCGGTCCCTTGGGTGGTCAACTTATGGAGGTTCTACTGTATATTGAAATTAATATAAATTAGGCTTATATATATATATATATAAGCCAAAGAGTCAATTTTATTTATATATACATAAATAAAGTTAACTCTTAAATATATATATTGAAAGTACGCAACAAAAAGAGTTAACGCTGCCAAAAAATATATACATATTATAATTTTTAAAAAATATATATAAAATATATATTACAATAAAAAGAAATTGATTAATATTATTGTAAATATATACATATATTATTATTTTAAAAAATATATACACAGAAGTCAAATGGGACATGCTGTTCTCCTTTTGCTAAAAGAACCAATTATAGGCGCGCTTTGGGTTGTCATTTTATATTTGATATTATATATATATATATATATATATATGAAATATAATGAGGTTCCACCACCTCACTGACGACGGAAGTAGAGCGTTCCGAAAGCTTTGAACATTAAAAAAGTTGAGTGCATTGACATCTGTACAATTTTCCTTAATAACGGCTCATCCATCCCTTGGTAGAGCAGTTGTTTTAGTTTAATTACAGATAACAGCACAACGAAAAAACGGGAAAAGCCGTAGAAGACCTTACAACTATGAAAATACAACCCGTTACAAAACACCCAGTTTTCAGGTATATATATATATATATATATATATATATTACGAAGAATTTTATAATTCGTATTACGAAGAAGAAAAAAAAAGAATTCATATATATTTTTTTTGAAATTACGCAACAAAAAGAGATAACACTGCTGAAAATGTAACGTGAAAATCGCCTACAGCAATGCACTGCGCCACTTATGCGCTATGTAGCTTGCATGGTCACGTAGGTGGCGCTAAACGAAAACTTTTTTGTCTCTCCAACCTCCTTTAAATTAGGTAATGCGCAAGTCGACTAACGCGTAACACTGAATGGAGACAAACGGAAGAACGTAAAAAATGTCTATTGGGGTATCGCGACTTCAGATATGGAGCAAATTCCATTTTTTTTTATGAAAGAAATAATTGACCACTTAACCTGACCTAATGGCACTCATTTGAATATCGGCTAAGAAAAGTAGACGTATGTCAGCAAAAGATGTCTAAATCAATTATTAATCAATCTTTGCCCTTAACAACATGCTGTCAGATATCGGTAGCACTTAAGATAAAGTCAAAAAACAATAGGGTACCTTCAAGAACTGGATTCGCTTCAAGAATTTGTTCTTCAATCCACGTGCGTCGGCTAGGTCGGCTCGACGCAACGGCCAAATATTGAAGCACCAGTCTGGCGGTTTCCGTTTTGCCCGAACCGGATTCACCGCTGCGCACAAAGTTGAATAATAGTCGACGATCAAGTGAACGAACAAGAAAAAGCATCAGCCTCTCTACCTGATCGTTATGCAACAATTTTGCCTTTCATTAATCACGTGACATCGGGCACCTTCCGCTATAGCAAAGATATGCGGTGGCAATTCGCCAATTCTTCGCCCTCTGTACAACCTGAGCAGATCGGCTGTGTATATTGGCAATTGCCGATAAGGATTGACGGATATGAGTATTGAACTTGCGTACGTCTGCATATACAACAGTCCCTTGCTGTGTAGAGCCACGCAGTAAAGCAACAAAAACTTACGTATATCATTTTTTCGGAAAAACGAACAGCCAAATTGCGTAACACAGCGGCTTCATGCATATCGATTAGGTCAAGCATATTTTCCACGCCTTGGACGGACGTTGGATGCATTATGGAAAGGCAGACGGTTGGCTCGAGCCAAACCTCACGTCCATCATCATCGCGAACATACAGGCGGCCTTTATCAACGTCCAATACTCGAGCTCCAATAGCGCCAGCTGAGCTGGGCGAATTCGATGGAATCCATACATAATCGCCCTTCAATGAATTGCAGCAGTTGATCGTAAGGCGTAAGCAAAAAACATAACTGACACAACCTTTGTTACTATCATTGTTGCTTCAATGATGGCGTAGAAAGAGAACGGCTAAGCCTGCAGGATACCAAAAATGGAGGAGCAACCTGACACGTCGTTGCTACTACCTAGACGCGACAGTATGTAAAATGTTGACCTCTGAGAGTACTGCTGCCTATTGACGACGGTGTCGCCAGTTGTCAAAGGCCAAGGTCGACCACATCGCTTCGTTCCCTTATTGCAGCACAAGTATGAATGGACTGATCGGTGCTCAGTCGTTGATATCGTCGCGATTCAAAATATGACCGTTTGTAGGTTTACAAACGACTGAACCAATCGACATAATACGATTGGCGCGCAATCCAACATACGCACCATTCTGGGCAAGGACGTACGATGAGACTCGAGCTAAGTTTTCCACAAACATGCAAATATTTACATAAATAAGAACCGCAGGAAACAAAGAAACAAGACCATCTTCAAACTGAACGTGTTGCGGGCGAAGCAAGTTGGAGTATGTCGAGAAAATGCAGCGTCAAGACAACGATGTCGCTGCAAGGCGACGACGACAGCCTGTCGAAACGAAGGTCGTAGGAAAAACTGGCTCGTTTAATAGCAACTTTCAATCGAACGATCAACGTAGCTTACAGCTAGCGAAGGGAGAAAGTACGAAATAAGCAATCGCTTCTTCAAGTCCAACACTGACCGATCGCACAGAGAAACTGGATTGTAGGCAAAAGCAAACCGGACGAGAAGAACAACGAATGCAACACGGAGAATGCTCGCTTTGGGTCAATGTCGCCTGAACCACTTCAAAGAGTAGCGCGGTTGGACCAATAAAATGTGTTTTGAATTAGTACCACGCACCAAAGCTTTCGGCAACAAGCTCAACATTTAATCATCGAATATCGCTAAAGTGTAAAAAAGTGTATGGATGTTTACTACGATGGTTCGGATATGCACATGAAACCTTCCCATCCTAAAAGCCAACCACAGTAATACGGCTTACCAAGCCCGCCAGTTCCATTAGCATAAACAATCAACGACCGACACAAAGAACTGTCATTTATTCTGCCGCGCTCCGAAGGCTCAAGCGTAAACAAGCCGTCGTACCAAGGATGACGGCTTAGAGCATACATAGAGCTACCATTTTGTACGTACAAATTCCAAACGAACTCTTCGGCGCAATAAGACCACTGACAATGAAAGCCTTTACCGTGGCCGTAGAAAACAGTTTCGTTTTCTAGCTCGGACGGAACGACCTCAACTTCGTAGTCATTTCTGACCATAAAGCCGCTGAACAATTCGACGCTGTTCCACTTTCGGTTCCTCAGCAAACCGTGCTCTGCGGGCAAATTGTACTCATGATCGCCATCACCCCATTCGGGCAAAAAGACGGCTACGCGATGATCGCCAAATTTTTGTAAACAATTATGCGACATTACATGAAGCAATGTGTCGTAGTTTAAAAATAAGTCAAAGTACCTCCTGGAAACGTAAGTATAGCATAGAGCCCCTTCGCTTGACGGAGACGGCCAATAGTAGCCTCTATAACGAGCGTCTTTTTCGAAGGGACAGCTTAGTCGCGAGCTGGAAATCCACACTATCGAAGGGAGCAAGAGAAAAAGAAGCGAAAGCGCATAGCAAAAGCGTAACATTCCTACTTTGAAAAACGCTTACGGTGGTGCACCACTCTTACAGTAATTTAAAATTGTTTCTGATGTTCAGGTTTTGCTAACAGTAATTTAAAATTCAAAAATGAAATATATACCAAAGCGCTGTTTTTCTTTTGAGCGTCTACTAAACGTTTTTCATAGTCTTCTATGGATACTTATTTGGCAAAGGGCTTACCTGTTTTGTCATTAGTGTCAAATGCCATGCCAAAAAGATATATACATATATGAGTTCTAATGGGCCTTAAATGCTGCAACCAACGCGACATGTACAAACCACGCTTTCGTACTGCACCCATAAAAGAATTGTTGACTGAATTTTTAAAATGAGGTTAAGGAGTCCCTTTTGAACCTAACTCAAAAGTTTTAAATTAATGCGACACAGAATGGTAGGAGCAGCCCAATTTCTGACGACGACTTTTTTTTCTGGAAGTCCGTCCTTGGTACCGTAAACGCTATGAGAAAAGATGGTTTTATATAGACGTTGACAGGCTCGCGAAGACCTTTAAAACCCATCCAAACTCCTCACTTTCTTTAAATTAACATACCCCAAGTCTCCAAGACAAGTGTAGCCCTTATCCCGCCTGAATTATATTTGACTTTCAGAAAGCTTTGTCCGAAAGCATAAAGCAGATTCTTCTGTTCATTGGCGAAAAATCATGAACGCATTTGAAAAAGCATTACCAATTTTCCCAACCAACCGGAAGTTGGCTGTTCGGACAATCAAGAATGTTCCTTAGAGCTATTAGCTGATCTGATTCTCAGAATGGCAAACTCATAGCTGTCGCATTAATTTAATTTCGGAATAATAAAAATAACGCGCAACTTACGCAACCGTAATATCAGGGTACCATTCTTGTTATAAAACGGCCGTGGAACCGTCGCTCGGCCTCTGCTCCGCATTTTAATGCTAAAAAAAGAAACCTAACTATTAAATAATTTATCTACAAAAATTAAAGCAATACATACCGCCCACTCATTACTGCATTGGCATTTTTTTTCCAGCAAACGTAGCATATCACCTAAAAGTTGTAACAGTTGCCAGTCTTACTGTACGGATTAACAGGTTCTATATAACTTTAGTCCATACCGGGTTTAAGCTGGTCTTTGACGCATCAAAATGACTATTCCACTCATGCTTGTACCATAAATTAATTATTATTATCCTTATCGACAAGTGTACTTCCGTCTAAAAAGTTTAGAATCGATCGGTTATCATTACTTTCTTTCGCTTAATCATTTTACGTAATTTGTAAACGTTCTGCTATGTACGGTCGTCTATTGTTGTTTTACGTTTAACCTGTTTGTAGCAGAGACGAAAAGTTGAAGCTGACAAATTTTTTTGCAAACAGCTCTCCAAACCTTAAGCCCGCGGCGCGTCTGAAACATGTTTGAGCTTTTTTTTATCGGAAGTCTGTCAAGCAAAATCGAAGCTGGAATCTATCGTACGCAACGTTGGGTAGATTAGTACGAAAAGCACTATAGGCGCAAAACGCTCTATCTTGAAAATGTTTTTACTGTAACCTTGAGCATCGATTGTTTGCTGCATGCGGGTGGTAAGAATTCTCGTCAAAAAAGTTTTCAGCGTTTCTGCCCTCGCTGATACTCGCTAAGCTCGTAGCGGTAACAATTTTTTTAAAAGATTAACTTGCAGTCACGAGTGTTTCGTCCGAAAAACAGGCTCAACTCGCTAGTTTAGTATAGCTAAACGAGCAGCCGCGTTTAGGCGAAGGGAGCTATGCAAAGCAAAATAAATGATCGTTTAAACAAAGGCTAGTTGAGTGGGCCCGTTTTTCGTTTGTTTTTCGACCCCTGAATAGGACGCTTTTTGTGTGCACTATAAAAACGCGTATTCTTCCAACTTACATTGACGAAAAGCGGTGTTGTTTTCTATTTGCAGTGCTTCGGATTCGTTGTTGATGATGTCACTGCAGTCAAGGCTGACAGCTGTCATTCAGACTCGCCTTGGAGGGAAGTGGCAAGAAACTGCCAAGGACAATGAAGCTCAAAGATGCCAACACATTAAAGATCGTCTTTTGACCAGCTGTATGTTGCACGAACGCGATACTGCGAGCAGCAGTTTCAACGCCCTGCAAGAAATAGCTAAAGATATCTTAGGTGACAGTTACTATTTTTTTTATAAACTACATTACATTTTCGAAATGAATTCAGTCAGCAACGAAATGTTATCAACAGACGAGGGTGTACTATCCGTAGCAACGATTAAGTTGATGGAAATATTCGCTTTTTCCAATAGCAGCGTAGTGACCGAAAGGGAAAAAGGCAGAGTGACGATAGAATTTGGGCCCTGCGCAAGTATGCTCTTAAAAAGAGCCTTAGAGGAGACAAAACGATTGAAGCAGTGCTTTGCCGACGAGAAAACTTTTCAAAATATATTACGACCAAACGCCGCCGTCAGAAATGGTTACGGTCGACCCAATAAGGTGGTTTCCACGAACATTCGCCCTTTTGGCTTTAATGTGCAAGTCAATGGACCCAATCAAGAGAATTTGGTCGATTTCGCGGCATTTGGTGTTGACGACGCTTTGCAAAGCAGCAAAGCAAAAGTGAACAACTTTTCCATAAAGTACGAACCGAAAGATGAAAGTACGTGTTTGGAAAAAGACGCGGAAGCTTCGTTGGAATATGTCTATCAGCAAATCAGTGTTTCCTTTACCGAACCGCATCATATTTTGACTTCAACGATGAAAATACTGAAAAGTTGCGACGACGAAGTTCTGTTGCAAGCTGAGGTATATCGACTTCGAGTATTGAATTAATTATTATTACTGTACATTTTTTAGCTGTACGATCTGTTGGGTGTTGACAACGTTGATCTCATTGGCTACTTGCTTCGAAATCGACATGCTCTCGTCAGGCAGTTCGCCTCTGTGACTTTGGAGCGTTTAAAAAAAGGTATTTTAAACATAAGTAACTAAATATATAAATAAACATATATGTTATGCGTATATACATATACGTTAGGGGCAATTAGACGGCTTGGAATTAGACATTGCCTAGAATGACTAAGCAACCTGTTGGCCCTATACTTCACATATTTCTTATGCATTTTATGTAATGGCTAATGGCCAACAGGCAAAGTATTAAATCAGCTGTTTTCACCTATATGGTGGCGACATCTACTGGACAAAATGGATTGTTTTCTCGCTACTTTGCCAACTGTACTTTCCTTATATCTCAGCTTAGGCTTAGACTTAGGCTTAGGCCAAGGCAAAATAGGATAGCGGAAAAGTATGCAAAAAAATTCGATATTTCAATCGTAGAGCGCACATCCTCAACGTAGTAAGAAAGCAGCTTACTTTCCCCTGCAGGTGTCGCCACTGTAGCTTTGCGGAAACATTTGCTACAGGACCTAAAAGCTTCCACTGTTAAGATGCGATTCACACTTTGCTTAAGTAATTATGCTTTATCTGCTTTATGTAATATATACATATATAATATAACTGTATACATATACGTGATGTGCAGAAATTACTTTTATATATATAAGTGTATGTACTTTCCTATATGTATGTATACATCTGACATACGTATATATGTCAGATGGCAGATTTCTGGGTGTATATATATATATATATATGTTTATGATTTGTTGATGTTTGCTTATTCAGCATACGAGCTGAAACAGTCTGCCCGTCCCGTTGGAGCGGATATGTTTCTTCAAACGGAAAGGCAAAAGCAGCTGGCCAAAGAAATTGGCAAAATGGAAAAGAAATTGCATAAATACGAAAAGATCACCGGCTTGGAACGATCGGAAATGCAAGACGTGGACGTGTTGAGAAAAAAGTGAAATATTTGCATAATTTCCACTCGTTCTTTTTTCCGGTCGGTATATTTTACGCGCGTATTCAGAGAGTTGGAATACAAAGCGGCTGCCAGTATACCGTTCGCTTTGCCGGAAAGCGTTGTTGACAAACCGCAAGATTTGCCGTACGTTTTCGACAAGGTCGGCTCGATCAAATCGCAAAATTCCGCCGCGGCTTTGAAATCGAAAGTAGGATGCTTTTTTTTGAAAAAACCTAATCGAAATTACCATTTATTGGATATGTCTTTTTTCTTTCTCAGCTTCGTCTGGCCGTGGATTGCGTCCATAAAAGTAGCGAACTCTGCGAGGAGATGACCATTCCCGCGCCGGCGCCAACCGATTTTGCTCGCACGGTTGCTCGAGTAAAAATAGCCGACTTGGATGAGGTGAGAGGATAATTTTTTCCAAATTCGGCTCGGATATCATTTTTTGTTGCAGAAATCTCAGTTGGCTTTTTCCGGTTTCGAAGAGCTCAATTTGATCCAATCGATCGTGTACGAGCAGGCTCGTAACACCAACGAGAATTTGCTTATATGCGCGCCAACCGGAGCCGGCAAGACCAACATTGCATTGTTGTGCATTCTCCGCGTTCTGCAGAATTTCACCGAAAATGGTGTGCTGAAGAAAGATGATTTTAAGGTTCCCCTTTTTGGCTGTCCAAAAGATGTTCAGCGCTATTTTTTCCCGCTCAGATTGTATACATTGCACCTATGAAGGCGTTGGCGGCTGAAATGGTAAGGAATTTGGGTGGTCGTCTGTCGCGACTTGGAGTAACGGTCAAAGAGTTAACGGGCGACATGCAATTGTCCAAATACGAAATCAACCGTACGCAGGTACATACGTAGACAAGTATACCACTTTTTTTATCGATTTCATTATTTCCACTGTACAGATGCTGGTAACAACTCCGGAAAAATGGGATGTTGTCACTAGAAAGGCTTCGGGTGATATATCCTTGTCTCTGCTAGTGCGACTTTTAATTATTGATGAGGTTCATCTCCTTCACGACGAAAGAGGAGCCGTTTTGGAATCGTTGGTTGCCCGCACTCTACGTCAAGTATGGCTCCAACCTTTAAGGCTAAAATCTGCTCGTAACTTCGTTTCCTTTTTAGGTAAAGACGTCTCAACAAAATGTTCGATTAATAGGTCTTTCCGCAACGCTTCCCAACTATCTTGACGTGGCAAAATTTTTGTGCGTTGAACCGCGCCACGGATTGTTCTTTTTTGATGCCCGATTTCGACCCGTCCCTCTGACTCAAACGTAAGCGATGGACGGCTTGACAAAGCTGAGATATTTGGTGCTTTTCAGCTTCATCGGTGTCAAAGGGAAGAGTTCGCTTGAGATATCCCAAAATCAAGATAAGGTCTGCTACGATACAGTGTTGAAGTTTGTTCGCCAAGGTCATCAGGTAGGCGGGAATTTCTATTTGGCCCCTTTCTTTTTCAAAATTCCTTTGTACATTTAAGGTTATGGTATTTGTCCATTCAAGAGTATCCACAAGCAGGACAGCGTCCGTATTGGCCGAACTGGCAGCCAATGCGGGTCAGTCGTCCTTGTTTTTGCCAAAGCCAAGCGCATCGTACAATATGGCCCATAAGATGATGACGAGATCGCAGAACAGTCGTTTAAAAACTCTTTTCACTTCCGGATTTGGTATTCATCATGCCGGTATGCTAAGACCGGATCGTAGTCTGGTCGAGAGGCTTTTTTCGGAAGGACATATTAAAGTGCTTTGTTGTACTGCCACGTTGGCATGGGGTGTCAACTTACCCGCCCACGCGGTTATTATAAAAGTAACAGCAAATAGAAGAACAACTAATAACTTGCACTTGTTCGTACCTTTTTAGGGGACCGACATCTACGACGCAAAAAAGTGTTCCTTCGTCGACGTTGGTATTTTGGATGTGCAGCAAATTTTCGGTCGCGCGGGACGCCCGCAGTACGAAAGCACCGGCCACGGAGTGATCATAACGGCTCACGAAAAGTTGCACCACTTTCTTCGATTGATGACCAACCAAATGACCATCGAAAGTCAATTCCTTAATAATTTGTGCGAAAATTTAAATGCCGAGGTTGGATGAGCAATTTTTCTGTTTTACTTGCACGAAAAGCTGTGAACTCTTCTTTTTTTAATTGCAGATCTGCTTGGACTCTGTATGCACCGTTCAAGATGCCATTGAATGGTTGAGCTATACGTACATGTTCGTTCGAGCCAGGTTGAACCCGGTTGCTTACGGCATTACCATAGCGGAACTGCAGGTAAGCAATTTGTGCAACGGAAATTTAGGTAATTCAGTTTTAAGAAACAGAATATTCCGACCTGTAGTTGTACATTGCCGCGGGTATACTGTTGAATTTTCATGATAGTCATGTTCGATTTCCTCTCTGCACGCATCTATCCGCCATTAGTTAACCTATGCTTTCTGCTTACGTTAACCTAAGCCTAAGCCTGAACATAAGCCTTATGTTTAGGCTTAGGCTTAGGAAGAAGCTGTACATGATTGACAGAGAGGTTACGCAACGTCAGCATCACGAAAAGTCAACGGTAGAGTGGCGGTCCCGGATGGCAAAAGGCCTTAATAATCTTCTATACGCACATGTTGCGTATCGATATCTGGTTATTGACTTTGTTTTTTTCAACGGTTGTTGGCTTACCGTTGATCGAAAGCAAAAGGTTGGATATCCTGTGCTTTCGCGCCTGTTTCTACTGTCATCAGTCGTAAAAAAATGCGCAGACGTTATTCATTATTCAGTAATGTATCCGTTGAATAGTGAACGCTCTGTAATGGCCTTCAATCATGTTTTTGTTCTTTTTATTTAGTCGTCAGCATCGGTAAAAATAAAAAGGATTTTTGCTCACTAGAAGCTTGCAAGTAACCTACCGTAGCCCTCTGTATGCAGGTACCTTTTCGGAGAAGTGCCGACTATTCTGTTCTGCTCTTCGTTAAGCCTAAGCTGAAATATAAGCTTTATGTTTAGGCTTAAGTTTAGTTAAAGAAACAACCGGATGTCGCGCATTTTTCAGGAAAGAAGCCCGCATTTAGTGAGCTACCATAATAGGACCCATAAAAAGGTTTAACATTTGAAGCTTTCGGGATTGCTAGTGTCCCGCTGACAGGAAAGAAGTCTTAAACATATGGCAGTAAAGGAGTTCATGTTATTATATGCTCCATACTGCTCCGCTGACGACGAGAGTTGAACAGTAGCGAGAAGTTCGGGTTATTAAACTTTTTATATTTTTTAGTGATCAAAAACATGAAATACAGTAAAACCTCGTCATCTAATAGAGTTACATTGCAAACTAATGATGTTCAAGGTGTGTTGCTCCGTTGCTCTCTCTGAGCGAGATGAAAATCAAATCTACGAACCCTAGCTTTCACTTCTTCCGTTTGTTCTACTGATTTCCTTGAATTGCGATCTTATTTTTCTGTTAAGTAAGGTTGAAATAATGCGAATATACAATCCCATTAAAAGGTTTACAATATTCAAAAATTCGAATATGTATGACAGTAGGTATGTTACCTGCAAGTCAATTGGCTATCTATTATCCCTTTGCAAGATTTCTCTGTATATCGATGCATGACGAACCGCTTTGCTGATAAAAGCTGACCGTAATCAGTAAATGACGTCATACTGCCTAGATAATCTTTAGCTTATTGTGAGATAGCTTTTGGCTGTCAGGTTCAAACTTAATTTGCCCGATCTGTATTCCGGCTTTATCAAGTGTTGCTTTGCATTAGAGATCTTGCTTAAAATAAACGACTGTTTCTCACGCGAAAAAAAAGTAAAGTTAACGCGCGCTGCTCAATTATTCAATGAAAATATAAATGAAAGAAAAAAGTTTGAAAAGTACTTTAGTCTGTTTGCAAACATAACTTCCGGTTTTAGCTGTCAGCTAGCGTAGGCTGCATGTTGGCAATTAGGTAAAACTCACATTGAACGGATGAGCAGTGGCTTGCGGAAATTATGCAAATTTTTAAAAACTTTTCGAACATTTATCAAGAAGAATTAAACTGACCTGTAGCGTATGTGTTCAGGCGGATCCCGACTTGCTTGAATTCCGTCGTTGTTGCATCGTCTCCGCTGCCCGCCAATTGGAGCGACTAAAGATGATTCGTTTCAACGAAGAAAACGGCTACTTCTATTCGACGGATCTTGGAAGAATAGCCAGTTATTATTACTTGAAATGCGGCACAGTCGAGGTGAAATACGCTACTACTCGTTGAGATTTCGCTACTTCTTAAGTTTTAGACGTTCAACAATTTTGTCCGAGAAGTTATGCCCGATCACGAACTGTTGGCCACGGTTGCCAAGGCGACGGAATTTGAAAATTTCAAGGCAAATATAATTGTTTTCCTTATCTTTCGCCCTTTTCGCTTTTTACAAAAGGCGCCAATTGCGTTCAGGTGCGCGACGACGAATTCGGCGAATTGGAAAATTTGTTGCACTCGTGCAAAATGGCCGTGCCGGGCGGCTGCGAAAACTCGTACGGCAAAGTGAACATCCTGCTGCAAGCCTACGTTGGCAGATCCAATTTGAACACCTTTTCGTTGATATCCGATTCGGCCTTTGTCGCGCAGGTAAGCGAATAGCGGCATCAATAATTGTTTTAGGCGTTTTTGCAACCTTTAAGAATAGCGCCAGAATACTGAGAGCAATGTTTGAAATTTCGCTACGTCACAGTTGGCCAGTTCTTGCCAATACCCTTCTCCGGTTGTGTAAAAGTGTGGAAAGGCGCCGCTGGTGGTTCGAACATCCTTTATGGCAATTGACGGATATTATCCGCTTTGAGACAATGGTAAAAATTGAAGCTAAGCGGCTAAGCATAGAACGTATAAAAGATATGGATGCCAATGATCTTGGTACGCATTCATAGTCTGTCGACAAGTCTTCGCGACGAAGCCTTTCCATATTTAGGCTATATGATACGAGATAAAGGTCAGTTGATCAAAGATGCTGTACGTCGCCTTCCGCAAATAGAAATTGAATCGCGCGTGCAGCCCATCACTCGAACCATCCTAAGAATAAGACTGTCCATCGTACCTTCTTTTCTTTGGGATGATAGAGTGCACGGACGCGGCATGATGCTATTCCATATTTGGATTGTAGAGCCGAATGCAAATTACATCTACCATAAGGAGGAATTGTTTCTCAGCCGAAAACAAGTAGTCAAACGGGAAGTCCAAGAACTAGTTTTTACCATACCGGTCAGCGAACCGATTCCAAGTCAATATTTGGTCAATTGGATTTCCGACCTTTGGATCGGCTGTCAAGGAACCGAAGTGCTGTCGTTCGAAAATCTCATCATGCCAACCGTCCATCCGCCGCACACCAGTAATACTGCCGCCTCAGAAATTTGCCATTTCTTTTTTTCTTCTTCAGAACTTATGGATTTGAAACCGCTTCCGGTGACCGCTCTTGGCAATGAAATTTTTCAATCCATCTACGGATTCAGCCATTTCAACGCCGTTCAAACGCAAATGTTCTTTTGCCTTTTTCATACGGACAACAATGTATTGGTCGGAGCGCCAACCGGTTCCGGCAAGACAATTGCCGCCGAGCTGGCAATATTAAGAGTTTTCTCAAAAACGCCCAATCTTAAGGTGCCGTCGCCTTTGTTAAACTAATCTGGGTGACGCTTGTAACGTTAGCATATTTAAAGTGCGTATACATTGCCCCGTTGAAAGCTTTAGTGAGGGAACGAATGAAGGATTGGACCGTTCGATTGGAGCAAATGATGGGAAAACGGTAAAAGCCCATTTTTCTTAAAGGTAAGCGATGTATACGTTACCTTTTAAGGGTTGTGGAATTGACTGGCGATTGTACGCCTGACGTGCGCATCTTGGCGGCCGCTGACGTCGTTGTGACCACACCGGAAAAATGGGATGGCATATCGAGAAGTTGGCAAACGAGGGCTTACGTGCGGGACATAGCTTTAATTGTAATCGACGAGATTCATCTCCTTGGCGAGGACCGCGGTCCAGTGCTTGAGGTGATCGTTTCTCGAGCCAACTACATAACGGGAACAACGGGGCGAAAGGTTCGCGTAGTTGGCCTCTCAACCGCCCTAGCAAACGCGGGTGACTTGGCCAACTGGTTAGGAATCCAAAAGGTACCTTTCTCGTGACTCAAAAAGCAGCGCTTCTTTTTTTTCAATGTCCTTTTGTAGTACGGAATGTACAACTTTCCCCCGTCGGTTCGGCCGGTGCCCTTGGAGGTGCATATTGCCGGATTTCCGGAAAAACGCTATTGCCCCAGAATGGCAACTATGAATAAACCGGCCTACAAAGGTTGCATATCTTGCCGCGCAAGAGTTGCAAGCAACAATTTCTACTTTAAGACATTAAAGTCCATTCCGGCGGGAAACCAGTGCTCGTATTTGTCTCGTCTCGTCGGCAGACCAGATTGACCAGCTTCGACTTGATTGCCCATTTAGTTGGCGACTCCAGTCCGAAACAATGGTTGCATATGGACTCGGAAGAGGTGACGACACGTCGTCGTTGTGTTGCATAAATGGAATAGTTCAATTTCAGCTTGAAAACTATAGCGATTTGGTCAGAGATCCGAATCTTCGATTGACCCTTTCGTTCGGCATTGGCCTTCATCACGCCGGTCTACGAGAGACCGATCGAAATATTGTTGAAGAGCTTTTTGTTTCGCAGAAAATTCAAGTACTAATAGCGACGGCTACGTTGGCTTGGGGAGTCAATTTTCCCGCTCATTTGGTCATCGTCAAAGGAACGGAATACTACGACGGAAAAGCGCGTCGCTACGTCGACTTTCCCGTGACGGGTGAACCAACAAGCTCTTGTCAACGCGGAGATGAACATCGCTAGCTTTTAGACGTATTGCAAATGATCGGAAGAGCCGGCAGACCCCAATACGATGAGCAAGGTATAGCTATGGTATACGTTCAAGATGTGAAGAAAAATTTCTACCAAAAGTTCTTGTACGAACCATTTCCGGTTGAATCAAGGTAGTCTTAATTGCGAATAGGTTGTATACCACTACCATATGTGTCTATTTGCAGTTTGTTAGCTGTACTTGCCGATCATTTGAATGCCGAGATCGTAGCCGGAACAATAAGCACAAAGCAGCAGGCGATCGACTACCTAACTTGGACATACTTCTTCCGACGATTGTTGCTCAATCCAAGGTGCGTTGTCTACTTGTCAATTAACTATTCAATTTTCGCTTAGCTATGTTGAAGCGTCGTCTTTTTCAATGTAAGACTTCTAATAATGCGCTTTGCTGTAAAATAGTTATTACGGCGTGGAAGGATTGGATAAGGAAAATTTGAACCTATACCTATCCAGCTTGATAGAGACGGCGGTTAGATCGCTCGAGCAATCTCGCTGCGTTGAAGTCGACGAAGTACGTACGCCTTTTACGGGACGTTATTTCTTAGTTGTAAAACTTACACTTTTTTCCGTAGGATCGTAGGACGTTGTTTTCGCGTACTCCCGGTCGAATTGCTTCTTATTATTATCTTAGTCATAAGACGGTGAAACTTTTCCTGGATCGCCTTAGCGTTAGTTCCACCGTGATGGATCTGCTGCTCATTCTAACGGTGAGAAGTATCCATTTTCCATATGCAAAAGCTCAACGACCTTTTTGTTCCAGTCCGTACCGGAATACGACGAAATACCGGTGCGACACAACGAAGAGCTAATCAATAGGTAGTGATAGCCGAAACCAATTTTCTTTTTCTGCCTATTTTTGTGTTCGTTCTTTTTTTAGCGATCTTGCCAAGCAGTGCGTTGTAAAGTTTGATCAGTCTGTATACGATGATCCACACGTGAAAACGCACCTGCTTTATCAAGCCCACTTTCTCAGGTTAACTTTACCATGCACCGACTACGAGACTGACTTGAAGTCCGTACTTGATCAGTCGATCAGGATTGTACAGGTTTGGAAAAATGCCAAGCGAGAAGAGACCAATTAATTCTGTTGTCCTTTTAAGGCTATGTTTGATATAACTGCCGAACAAGGTTGGCTAGCCACAGCTCTTCGTACAATCAATCTTCTGCAGATGATTGTACAAGCCAGATTCGTTGACGATCCGCCGCTGAGCGTATTGCCTGGCGTTGATGTCTACGCTGCACGAAGGCTTTGTTCCAGATGTCGCGTCGAAACGGTTCCGCAACTGATCGAGGAATCCAGAAAAGATCGTAATTTCTTGTTGCGCTCATCGCAAGGTTTACTTGATCCTTCCCAGGTTGAAGAGGTATTATAAGCATCAAGATGAGCGCCTCTTTGGTTAGCTTATGGCTTTTTAGGTTCTGCTTACACTTTCGCGACTTCCGGTCGTTAGAATTACCGCTTCAGTTGATGGCAGAATACCGGGAAAAGGAGAATCGTCAAAACGAATTGTACCTCTGTCGCGTACAGGTACAACCGCCATTCCTCTTAGCTCGCGTAGCTTTGTCATTTTAAGGTTGTAATCAATGGCTGCCCGTATATGCTCAAGAAGAGTACGTCTTCTCCGTTACGCTTCGTCGACTTGTGCGGGTCGGTCAAAAATGCTTTGTATGCCTTTGGAAAAATATCCGCCGCGTTTTTTTAGACTAACGAACGTCGTGCTGTGGCCCCAAGATTTCCAAAGGCAAAAGACGAAGGTTGGTTCGCCATTATTGGATCGGTGGAAAGCGGCGAATTGTTGGCTGTTCGACGGGTTGCGCCTTTTGAACGACAAACGTCTACAAATTTGCTTCTCGTTACACCGCCTAAGGCTTGCCGACTTATTTACACGCTTTACATCATGAGCGACTCGTACATCGGATTGGATCAGCAATACGAGCTTTATTTGGAAGTTGGAGAGCCCCACCCTGACAAGGCAGCTAACGGCGAGGAGGATGTATGTTTCGAGTGAGGAAGCTTAGTAAAATTTTAAAAAAAGAGTGATGTACTTACCGTATAGTTGTATGTATAGCTATGTCGTTGTGGCGCGGGAAGGCCAATACAAAATTCGCAGTAATAGTTGAGCCTAATGACTAAACAAGTACGGAAAGCCAGTTCAACAATTGAACAATATTCTTGAAAGCTTAAAAAGTCGATTAGACTAGCCGATACGCCTTCCGCGATTCAAATTTAAGTTACAAATTGAGCGCGTCAATAAGACATTATTGATTCTCATGTTCGTAGCTTACTGTACATTAGATCTACTTATGATCAATCGCTAGCGTTAGCGACTGCGCCAGCTGTTGGCTGTTTTGGCGCCCCTTACGAACCGCCGACTTCACTTCGCTTACCAATTGTAGTCCATGTTAAACAGCAGCGTAGATTACAACAATTTGCGCGACTACTTAACTACGGTCGCTTCCCAGTTGGACAGCGCACTTGATGCCGCTCTGTAAGTAGAGGCAAATGTTCCATCGGTCCTTCTGGTAGTCACGTTGTAGCGATAGCCAACACGAGCTTAGAATGCAAATGGAAGAACTAAAAAGTGGTGAGCGCCAGGAGCGTCCTTGTTTGCCTCGTAACTTTTCTTCCGTTTCTAAAATTGGCTCTTTTTCAACCAGAGTTGAGACGTCTTACAAACACGGACAAGAACGATGACGGGTACGACGAAGCAGTACGATTACTGCGTTCGATTAAGCGTCGCATTTCAGTTTCAAGCATGCTGGTTAGAAATGCTCTGGTAAGCAAATGTTGCGCTTAATTACATGCATGTTCCTTCGGCGAACGATCCTCGTTACCTTCAGGGTACACTTCGATCAATTCAAGCTCGGATGGAAATCGAAGCACAGGAAAATGCGGGGGCGGCTATTTGACCACTTTGTTCTCCGTCATTTCTCGCCGAAATGTTTGCCCGTCAGCTTTAAGTTGTTGCCAAAACAAGTAAACAAAAATACGCTATTCGTTTTGTCCACAGTCGCTGCTGCAACGCAGATGGTAGAGTACACGGACATTGCACAACTACGCACTGAAGAAAAGGTTCATTGTACTGGTCACTGGAGCCATTGCAAACCACTGTCCTGTCAAGTGAGCCTTCCATCTTTGGATCGATAGTCAAAAACCGAAGTTTTCTCGTTTCAAAACGTAGCAGCGTCTACAGTCCATCAAGCTTAAATCGGCGAAATCGTTTCTACTTGAATAGGTCTAACCATGCCGCACTTATTCTTGCTATACAGCCATAAGACGTAACAATGCTTTAGGCGCGCGGAATAATAATAAAGACACGTTAAGCACAAAAAGAATAAAAATACCCTTCATTCACCAATGAAAAAATAAAAAGTTACGCTTTTTTAGTACTGTCCTACCTTTACGGTGAACCTTCCGTTTGAAATTTCAAACAAGGGTTAATTGTAACTTGATTATCAGTATACTGTAATGTCGGCGTACAATTTATGCTAATGAAATCTCATGAACAAAAGACGCCTGTCAATAACGCTCTGCATCGACTACAACGCGTAGAAAAATAAAAAAGCAGATTCATTCCGTAAGCTTGAAAAACGAAGCTCATGCGCTCAATTAAGATATATCACTACCGTTCAAAAAAAAGTAACAAAAATTCAATCGCAATCGTTGCTTACGTGTTGCTCATCCCGTTGCGTTTAGTCTGGTCTACACTCGCGTTCGTATTCAAATCTTACGGTCAAAGAAATGCAGGTTCGTTTTTCAAACAGATGCTAATTTTCAACTAACCGGAACGAACAGCGTACAAATAGCTGCACAGCTAATTAAACAAATATTATAGAAGTTTACAAGTCGAATGGACTTTTCCGAAAAAGAGTGCATCAATCGATGATCGTTTAGAAATTGAATGGTGTATTACGGTATCTTTGATTTTCATGTTTTTACAGTACTGTACGTCAGAGTCGATCAGTGAACAACGGTGACAAGTGCGTTTGACGATAATCGTTTTGGCGCTCCGTACGAACCACTGATTTTATATTGAAAAAGCCAGTTTTCTGATCCTGCTGAAATGTCAAACAGCGACAACGCAGACTACGACACTTGGCGACGTAACTGTCTTGCGCACTCATCGAATATTGATGCTCAACTTGTTAACTGCTTGTACGCGAGCACCGATGCTTGCCGTATGCCTAATAAATTTTGGTCATTGTAGAAACATGTTAAATGAACTGCGAGTGAAACTAGAAACCGCCGAAAATGGCATGTTGACACTGCGGGACAGCTATTGTTTTGTGTCTTTAAAATGTCCTTTTCTTACTAGAACTAAAATGGCGTCCAAGCAGCGCGGAGGAGCTTGATGGCAACAACAACAACGAAGCTCTAGAAAACGTACGTATTTTAAAGGCAGCGGTTGCCTCTTGGAATGCTGAAGTTCGAAGTTTTTTGGTAAGCAACGTGGCGGTACCATCTTTCGACAAATCATCTCTTTGCTTGCAGATGCAAATTCGCGAAAATGAAGTAAGCTTGGAAAATGATGCACAGGAACGTAGCGAACCGTCCGCTTAGTTGCCGCCAGTCGCCGAGTCGTATTTTCAATGTTGCGAAGATGTTGTTTGTCCATCGGCTAACTTTTGAGCTCTTTGAATGGGAATAAACTATTTGCTTATCCGTAAGCGTTGCGACCCCGCGTCGGTGATCCAAGTCGGTTGCTAAGGCTTCAAAAGCTTAGCCGTAAACTTTCTACAAATACGCTTTCGCGCAAGTTGCGCAAAGTCGGAGGGTCGAAATCGTCTCCACTTCTTGTTCTCCACACATTCTATTGACATAGTCGGGATGAATGGGTTTAAAAGGTGATGAGAAAACACTTGAACGAAGTCGAAGATAAATCATAAATGGACGACAGTATTGACAGCTGATCAGAAGGGTGCCCGCACTTTGTGGTCAAATGACGTGTACGTCACGACCAATGGCTGCAACGACAACCAGTTCAGATTTTGCTGACCGTTGGGTTAAGCCAAATGGCGCGAAATATTTACTAATGTGACTATCGAGTAAGAAAGTGATCGTCGCGCCTACGTTGTTCTATTGAAAAGTGGACTTTGCAATTTGCCAATTGTCCCAAGCGTCAATCAAGCCTTATGAGGCTATTGCTTGTTGTGACGTTGCTGTCTCTAAACCAGCTAAACCGTATATTTTTGGTGTCATCGATTGAATGCCTTATCTGCCGAAGAACAGAGGCGTCGCTTGTACCGGGTTCAATGGTGAACAGTGTTTTCGTGTTCGATTCCGACCAAGACGACTGCGACGCCGATACTGTACGCTGCGGCGATGAGGAACAGTTCTGCTTGGCTGCTTGGGTCGAATTGGCACCTGGTCATCATTGGGTTCAAAAAGGATGCATATCTGCTACAGCCGAAGGTAACGGTCTTGGTTGTACCTTAGAGCCGTTGCGCCTTAAGCAGAGCAGTCCACTTTTGGCTGACATCACCAACAAGGACGACGCTTCCATGGTCGTATGCGTATGCAATAACGGCGACTTCTGCAATGCCGGATCGGTTCGTCAGACTTACGAAAATCTTGCTCTCGTAATTGATAATTCGTCAGCGCGATTTTCCATGTCAGTTTATACGACCCTTTTTTGGCTCCTTATATTGACTGCATTGTCCAGGTGGCCGTTGGGTATGTAAGGATTGGCTAACCGATCTTCCGGTAAAATTTCATGCCTGGATATTTGCGCTATTTCGTTGCAAACTGGTCTGGTTACCATTTGTTTCACGTTGTCAACATTTTGTCGGACTCGTGCTCGAGTGACCACTTGAGAAGCGAAAACCAGCTAGCGGACCTTTCTTTCGTGCGCTTTGTGGACAGTCGCTCTAACACCTTTCGCATTTAACTTAGTCGCCTAAGTTTTTTTCGCGGGAATAACGTAGCATTACAGCTAGTAAAAAATTCGTCCTTTATTCTATTTCTACGCTACTTCAAAAACATACGTAGCGTAGCGACGTCTCCCTCTCAGAGCAGTTCAATATTTGGAAACTACGAGAAATTTCATCAATGTTCGTTTGTTCCATAGCGTGAAACTAGCTTTTTAGGCGATGCCAACCCTTTACTGCCCCTTTCTGGAAGCAACGTAGCAAAAGCTTGTTATGATTTTGAAAAATAAATGTTTTAAAAATTCGATAGGAAACGGGTCAGCGTTTACCACTTGCATGGCAAAGTATTTAATGAATTTGTTGCACAAAACTTTTACAGCGGATAGTACGCTTGAAAAAAATTTTTGTAAAGTTTTTAAGCTGATCCAATAACCAAATGCAGTCTTTTTTTCTAATGCTGCAGCCATTAGTAAATTACCAGTAGTATCTTACGTTTCGTTATTTTCGAAGGAGGACCTAATCCATCGCGTAGGCAAAATGGTAGCACCATCTTAGGTTGCGGCTTAAATTGGCTATAGCAGTTTGCGACAGGAAGAATCAATATTTCAGCTTTTTCAAGATAAGAATATATCTATTGCTTTATTCTAATAAGATTTGTTTTTCTCTTCCCAAAAAGCCCACTTCAATTTGTTAATAGCTTCTTATGGAAGTAATAGTCAGTAGTGTTATTTAAACAAAGAAAAAACAAATCAGCCGCAAAGAACTACTATCTGAAATGCATAATATCAATTTTTTTTCATAGTTATTGTTACCGTGGAAGGTGCACATACCATCTTAAATAATTAAGTCTAAGTAAGGATGAACGTAAACGTTTCGAAATAATGATAACTTTTATAAAAATGGGAGCACGCAAGAAGCCGCAGATTATTAAACGCACGAAGATGAGGCGATTAAAACCTTAACATCTGTCCCGAGAATAATTGCGGAACTTTAAACGCATAGACTGGCCAGTGCGAACGTTCGCTTAGTCACCTATGCGTGAAATAATTTTTAAAAAGAGCATAGATAACGTTAACAACATTTCAAAATCAGCAAGTCATTATGGATTTTTGAAGTACGTACCTTTCATGCTGGCACAAGTCATTTTCATGCTGCTATTGTCACCACGAGCTGAGGAAACCAAAAGCTCTGTCTAAAAAATGAAACCTTGCATGTTAACGTTGTTTGGTTGGCCATGGTGGTTTTCACTCGCGCGATTACCCTTAACGTATTAACGAAAGTTAAGAACAAAAGACGAACTTTTCAAGTCTGTCTCGACCTGCCGTCAACGGGTAAAAGAGAAGAAAGGCTGGCACGAACGCAGCAGAGCGAAGAAGACTCACAATTTCAGACTGCAGTTTTAACAACCAAAAACACGGATTTTTTCATGATAATTACCCCCTTGGTTGCGCGATGGTTAGTCATAGGGGCGGATTGTAGCAATCGTAACAAATCAAAGTTGCAAAACAATGCATTAAGCCATCAGCGGTAGCGGACTATGTCATTAATAGTTCAAACGAATATATGCTGTCATTAAAAGGATTGTTATTCTGCGTAATAATATAATCAGTCAAAAGCGAGGCGTCTAGCTGAGCATTTTGAGAGGATTGATTAACCCCGCGAGATGTTGCTCACTAAAAGAACAAGATTAAAACGGGCTTCTTTGGATGCTTAAGCAACAATTTTAAATTTTTGTTCTTAATCTACTTGTAGATGTCCCTCTGCCTTCTTTTGCTCTTTTACACTCGAAACAAACTTGATAGCTTTGTTACTTGATTAAATAAGTACGTCATGATCGCAAGAACAAAGCCAGACAGGTTTTGTTTGTTGCTTTTTCGAAGGGCGCCGCAGAATGAACGAAAATTATAAATGACACGTCAATAAAAGTACGCCACTTTTGTCTGAAAACTTGCGAATCTTAATTCTCCTTCTCTTCTCAATATATGAGGGTTATTTACTTACCATTGAGCAAAACAAGGCGTCGTAAGTATGAAGCGCTCGAATTCTCTATCACACCAACTGCAAGAAGCCTGCGCATACAAAAATTACAGTAATTTAAAATTCAAACAGAGCAGCCCAACTCGCCGCAGCCAATCAGGTTTCGCCGCGTCAGTTTGAGCCAGCGTAAATTTGGCATTTTGCCAAGTTCGAAAAACGATTAGATTAATAGACTTTGGCTTCAACGGAGCATTAAATATGAAATGTGGTCAATTTTAACGAACAAATAAAGGCATACGAAAGCGAAATAAGGTGGCGCGGGAAATGGGAAACGTACGCGCAGTGCGAAGTCAAATACGCTTTTCCTTTTGGAGAAATAAAAATTTCTTGCGCAAGATAGCAAGTTCTTAAAAGCTATGCATTTTCGTATAATAAAATCTGAATTAGCTGAAAATATGCAAATACGACGACAGGTGCACGTTAACGCAACGTTTATCCTAATGAATAAAAAATATTGCAACACAGCTAATGAATTCTACAGCCGCGCAGCAGTTTTCTCGTTTGCACGAACTTCCACGCTTGATTTGATCAGTAGCATTGCCAGAAAAGGCATAGTTTTCCGTAGAGATCTTCAGTCTTTCCATTTATTCATTGACAAATTGACCATGTAAGAAAAAGTGACGTCGCCAAGAAGGGAAACGCCTAATAGTGAATCAATCGAATTAAAAGCTTAAAGCAGCAAGAACCAACGATAGCTCGAAAACAGTGTCGTAGGCGTGAATAAAAATGTAACAACTGAACGGTCGGGTCGAAAAGCATAGCTTAACTTTGGCGATTCCCGCGGGATGGACAGACAAAACTTTTGGCAGCTAATTCGGAAGAAAACAAACATGGCTTAGAGAGCCGTCACAGCTCCGATGAGCGACTAGATTGAATTGAAAGGAGATGATTCCTTCTGGCCAATTTCAACGTGTCCATAAGCTTTTCCTTGTCGAAAGGCTGCTCTGCTTCTCCCTCCCAATGCCAATCGTCCGGTCGATCGACGAAAAGCATATTGAAAAGTCTGGAGGCGGCCACGTGGCTTTGCAACTCCGAGGAAGATTTTGAAATTAATAATTCCTCCGAATTGACGCGGTGGAAACAACTGGTCGGTATTTCAACGGAACTGACAGCCGAATTGTCAAAGGCGGCTGGCGGATTAAAGCTACGCAGCTGCTGGGTGCCAATGCATGTATATTTTCCGGGAGTGTCAGCGAACATGTCCACATAAGTGCCGTTGCTTTCGCTAATGACTCGCTGTTCAAGCATCCAAAATATGCGCGTTTTGAACGCTTTCGAAGCCGGCTGAACGAATCGACAACGTAGCAAATAAAGCGACTGACAACGTAGCAATGGAGGCCAAATCTCCGTTCTTACATCCCAAAGCAGTACCAAACCGTGAGCGCGGGCAACGGCTACGGTCCTTTCGGCCGCAGCTTCTCTATTTGGGAATAGATAGCAGATGACTTTCAACAATTTGCTACCTGCGCCATCGTGGCTAAAGTTGGCTAACTGAGGTGAGGCTCCTTCAAGGCGAAACGAATCAACCACTTCACCACCGGCTTTAAGCATATCGCAGTCAACTACGCCATTACCTGTAGGCGAACTCCACTTAACCAGTACCAATAGACGCCGTTGCTCATTTTGAACAACCGGTTGTACCAAACCGACCATTAAACGTTTCTTATGCAAAGGGTACGAAACTGCGTGGTCGAGCATTTGAACATCGAGAAAATTGCCTAACGAACATCTATATCCTTCGGCTACCTCAAAATGGACATCTCTGCCAAGGGCAAAAGCGTGACACGTAGTTGGAGCGGCAGTTTCGACCTGCGTAAAGGGACCTCGTCCGCTGTTCATTTCGGCGGACATACAAGCAGTCCACCTATGCTGCAACGGCTGTATGGAACGTAGGTAGGCGCACCAATGATTCCTGATGTAATCGCACTGCTTGAGCGTTTCGTTGCGATTCACTGTACAAAAAGATGAAAAGCGGTCGCCGCATAATCCCGGATCCTGCTGTTCCCACCCGTCGGGACAAAAACGTGGCTGAAGGCTAAAGGAACCGGTCGAAGATAGAACGCTTCCATTGGTCATTACAAAGCGACACTGATATGCACCGTCGGACATTTGGTCGCCTATATTGAGTTTCAGTTGGACGAAGGATCGTCTGGAAGCTTCAGTTTCCGCCACGACTGCGCCGCTTCGACTTACCAACTGAAGGAGACCATTCAACTTCAAGTCGGCACGACTCGAGCATCGAAGCTGAACTGTCGACCTGTCCTGAGGAAAATAAACGGGCGTACCGTATTCGTCCAGTAAAAGGGCTTCCAAAATTGGAGTCATTTCGTCAACCGCAAAGGTGACCTCAGCGCCCAACGAAAGCAACAGAAGATAGGCCTGAACGCGCGTCGTTTGGACAAACATTTGCCTGGCACACTATGCTCGCTTCTAAGAGATAAAAAAGGACGACAAAAGTTGACACACGAAGATCTCATCTTACTGATACATACCGGAAAAGAAGAAGGAGAGGCACCTTCTTCTCCTTCAACGCTTAAAGCAGCCATTATGAACCAGCCATTGGCCTTATTCGGATGAAGGCGTCAACTTTGACATTGCTCATTAGCGTCAAAGCTTACAGAAATAAGGCGATAGATCTTCTAAGTTGGACGACTGCCAGCTTTGTGCGATGGCGGATGAACCCTGCGGACGATGATGTTAAGAGACCCTGCTTTAAGTGGCTAAGATTTGGAACTAAGCAACGTCGAGCGTAGCGACCAGTTTTCTCTCTCTCTCTACAGCACTGCAACCGATTCGCACCTCGTTAAAGTCGCACCGACCGAGAAGTGTTTATCAAACGGGTTGACACGACGTGACGTGTACACACGACATGCGCGCCAGTTGGGCGTAGAAAAGCCGCCTCAATACAAAATTATGCAAGCTCCATTAAACTACAGCAATCGTATAGGGACAACGAGACAACCGGAAAATAGCATATATAGGAGAGCAGAGAGAAATTGAGAGACAGACGTTATGTGTATCGATGCAAAGAACGTTCAATGGGGACGCGTGTGACCAGTTCGACGACTGACCAACAAGACATTACAAAGAGCGGTGGCGACCGCCCGCGCACAGGGAACAACAATAACGGCACCTCTCTTTTACGTTCGACAAACATGCAAGCAAAAGGCCAACTGACCACAGCTAGCAATCGATAAGGACACTTTGTCGAACAACGAAGAAAGGAGAGAGGATATCAATGGACAAGAAAGCGACGGAGAGTTAATCACGAAGGCTCACGAACTCTGCTCGCGCTTAAAAGCCCAAAAGCGAAACGTCTTCTTTTGTGCCAACCGACTGAACCTGTTTCAAAGAGTCTTTTGTTTCGTCGCCAATCAATGGCTAAGACCGCGAGTCATAGGCGGCAGGCCAACACAACATGTTATCTCGACGACACGCAACTATACATATAAATTTATATATAAGCATTTCCTGTGGTCGGAAGATTTAATGAGAACCTTTGTTGCTTGAAATGAGGTTAGACGATAAACTAATGTCCACTCGCTTTTGAGGGACGGCAAAGCTCAGCTACATGGACATCTATGGCAAAAGAAAATGGCTAAGACGGCCGAATGAGATTGTCATGAAATCAAAAAACAAAAACTGATCGCACGTCTTCAAAAAAGAAAAAAAAACAAATAAGTAAAACGTGAAAATAAAACTTGCGTCATTAGCAGGCGAACCGTCATGCATGCGTAAATATGCGTGTAGCAAAAATGAGCAATAGCAAAAAAGGCAATCGTCACGTCAAAAGACGTAAAGACCGCTGATCACGTCCTTGTAGGCCGCGTAGATTTCCTTGCGCTTCAATTTCAAAGCTTCGGTCAACATGCCCGACTCGGACGACCAATTCTCCTTGCACAAATGTATCTTCTTGGGAATTTCAAACTTGGCCAATTTCTCTGCAACAATAACGCCAACTACAGCAACAACAACAACAACAAGTCGCGACGAAAACACTTACGCTGCTTCGAGTGGCTCTGGACTTCCTTGAGAACGCGATCGACCACTTCAGGATTGTCGCAGAGCTGGTCGGCCGAAGCTTCTTCGATGCCCAACTGAAATTACATTTTGAAAAAATTGAAACAATCGCCGACACGTCCCGCGTACAGCAAACAGACAAGTCGCAAAGGCTAACAATGGTAAAGACTTTTCCTTTTTCAAAAAAAACATTTCGGCCGAATTTATAACATCGGCGTTACGGCTGAAAGCGATTAGCTAAACGACTTTCAACTACATGTTTGAACAGCTCATTTTAAGAACAGCGTATGGGTAAACACCCGGTGTGGCGCCAAAGGTTGCCTGTGTATTATACGCGCGCTGACAGGACGCACTTACGAACATTCAACAGCATTTGAAATGAAACGTTCGGCTTTGCTGCTAGTATGACGACGCAATAAGGACTTCAAGCAAATGTGCAGCCTATTCCAAACTAGATTTTAAAAAATGCCTAATCCTAATAGAAGATAAACCGTCAAAACCCTTCCTCCTTCAAGCAGGAGCGTACTTAAAGACGCAAAATGGTTTTCGTTGCCAAGAAAGCCACCCGCTGTCGACTAAACGAGGTAGCATTTCTTTTCACCGTTACGCGGTGGACTTTAACGAAATTAATTTTTTTTCTTTCGCTTTTATTTGAGCTGATCGATACGCCTAAGCTCGATATCTATTGAAGTAACGAAATGTACAAGTGAGCATCGCAATGTCTCATCAAAAGATCGCCGCCTTCGTGGAATAGGAGGCAAAAAAAGTATTTTCGAACAAGGCAACAAAGGGCGCATTCGTCTTCTACAGTACTGCTCCTGTTGGGGCTATTGTTGGAGCCGCAACGTCGTCGCTTCTGTTATTGAAACGACAAGTGGCACAAAACGAGGAAACAATTTTCTGCCGCTAGATTCATCTTCCTCACATGAGAGTCGCGTGATCAATGACAATAAGGTACAAAACTGGTCCTAAGGCGCCTCGCGCCCTTTGGTAAAAAGGATTATTTTAAAGCTCATTTCTTCAAATTGACCACTCGCTGAATGATCGCTAGGCAAAAGCGACAAGCCTTTGCGGGGCAAATTTTGGCCTATCAGCAATAACTAAATGAATGTAGCAAAATTACAACTCTCCAAACAGGTTTGCAAGCGTAACAAGTCGTCTGCATATGACGCTTTTCCAGCAATGGGATGACATCTGGTTCTTTTTTTTTAAAAACCATTTTTAGTCAGCCTACGCAAGCGTAGAAGGCGTCTAGAGCGCCATCTACGCCCGCGAAAGGGAACAGATACAATGCTGATTAAAACAAGTCAATCGTAGCGCCCTCTCACTAAAAGCGTTTTGATTGAATCGACGGATTACCTTCGAGGAAGCAAAGTGGACGAGATTTTTCTTGTTGGGCACCACAAGCGCAACGACGAACGAATGATACGAACTGCAAATGACGCAGACAAACTCGACCAATGGACAGGTTAAAATGGCCGTCTCAATTTTGGAAAGCGACACGTACTCGCCGTGCTGCAACTTTACGAGATCCTTTTTTCGATCTGAAAAGTGCGCTAGCAAAATTGTAACGGATAGCCCCTTATCGGCTATTCGTCTTACCGATGATCTTCAAAGCGCCGTCCGGATGAAATTCGCCAATGTCGCCGGTGCAAAACCAAATACGATCTCCAATTTTGACAAAATCTTCGGCAGTCTTTTCGGGATTGTTCAAATAGCCGGACGACACGTTGGCGCCCGATATTAGAATTTCGCCCTGCGGATACGGCTTGCTTGAAACTGTATAGTCGCCTTCCTCCCAGTCGCGAAGCATAATGTCATTGCAACTGAGCGGCGGTCCTACTCGACCCGTCGACAAGTCGTCACCTTGAAAAAAAAAAGAAATCAACTTTAATGCTAATCGCGTTAAGGTTTAGCTACTTCCTGACAGCGTCCCGCCCCCGCTTGTCTCGGTCAATCCATATCCCTGAGATACTGGGCAACAAAAGCAAATGGTCATAAACCGTTGAGTATCGGGGCTCAATGGCGCCCCGCCGCAAAGGACCAACCGAAGACGTTCGCCGAGCACGTTTCGAATATTGCGAAATATTAAGCTAAACGAAAGCACGGCACTTTAGTCTTTTCAAAAGCTGCAGGCTGATAAAATTGCCTTTACCGGTTAAGGAAAGGAGTCGAATAGCCTTCCTCGAGACGCCTGCGCTTCTCTTCGTACACAAATTCAAACAACGCGCGGCTCAGCTCGCTGCTACGCTCTATTCTGGTCTTTACAGCTTTGTAGATACGATCCATTATCGCCTTAGTAAATATTTTACTTTTATTTTATAAAAAAAATAAATTCAAAAAACCAATGAACCTACCGGCACTACAGCGATTACTGTAGGATTCAAAACGGCGCAGTCACCACGGGCATTCTGCTTTATCTTGCTCGCCTGGTCGGTCAGCGTCAGCGGTGAACTGTAGCCAATTCGAATTCCCGTACTTAGGCAGCACAGTTCGGCGTCAACTTCGAGCACGTGAGCAAGAGGCAAATAGCCAACGTAGACGTCATCACCATCGGTTGGACTGAAGTGTCGGTCGACAAGCTTAACAAGGTAAGCGGAAATTTAAGCATTCAAAATTTACATTTCGTTTTCTACAATCTCGTATTGGGACATCGAAGCGGCAAGAAGATTTTTGTGGCTTAGCAGCACGCCTAAGAACATAGAAATAGGTAAACGTTAAGGGGGAACCTATTGACGCGTGATCAAGGCACCTTTGGGGGCACCTGTGGTACCGCTCGTAAACATGATCATCGCAATGTCGTCAGGATTGGGCTGCTCCGGCGGAGGTTGGTCTAAAAGGGTTGTTTGCTTGGCGGCTAAAGTTCCCAACGCGACCACATCTCTTACAGTGTTCTTCGCCAAGGTATTCTATCTCGTCAAGATCGTACATTTCGCAATCTTCAACAATCTCCGCTGCTGTCAACGGTCGCGTTAGGGAGTAGCGAGGCAAAAAGTAAACAATGCGTTTCAGTTGTTTACACTCCGAAGAAATCTCCTAAAACTGTCTGTCAGCAAAAAGAAAGACTAAAAATTTGCATAGTCGCGCGTCCACCTTGACTTTTGGTATCAAATCGTGAGTTGTGATGATTGTTTCCGACTCGGTCTCGTTGATTGCATTCGCAATGGAACCTTCGCCTAGCGTGGCGTATATGGTGACAACTTTAAAAAAAAGACGCTGTATTATTTAAAAGTGACGGACGGAAAAATATTTTTTGTTTACCCGGAAATTTGTACTTGAAGCAAGCAAGGGCGGCGATCAACCAATTGGCTTGAGTTTCGGCAAAAATGATGAGACGCCTGTTCACTCCATGGCCTACGTGCAACAAGCCAGCGCCTATATGCCTGACGCGTCTATCAACGGTGTCATAGCTTTGCCATTTGTAGTCACCCAAATTTAACTAAACTTGGTTCAATTAAAGTAATTGCAATGACGGCAAAGCAAATTATCGATTAAATACCTTTTCGAATGTTCTGCCGTCAGGTTGTGGCTCTCTTTCGACGCTCAACACCTCACGTGTTCCCAAACCTGTTTGGATAAAAAGAAGAAGTATGTCTCAGGCAAAGATCATGTACGTACAAGGTTTATTCCTGTAAACTTTCACCGATCTGTCGAACGCTTTGTCAATTGTATCCACTCCCACATAACGGACCGTCGACAACTGCTTGAATGAAGATGTAGACCGATAAGGCGACGTTGGGTCGTCTTCTTTTAATGGACGAGCCTAACAATCAAAAAATGAAACTACAGAAACGCAGATCAAAAGACGCAAGATGAAGCTAAGCCAATTTAGGGCACTTTAAACATAACAAACTACCTGGAAGGAGCACGCCATGAAGTACAGCTTGGTTCAAGACGAAATATTACTCACCTTGACACGTTGAGAATTTTGAACGCGTCCGGCAGGATTTATAAGTATCAAAAATGGGAAGTACGATACGAAGTTGTACAGCGACATCCAGCATCGCAGCAAGAAGACGACGAGCCGAACCCACCACGAATAATTGCTCTTATCGGTCGTCATAGCGAATCTATAAGCGACAAAAGACAATTGGGGCAACAGTCTGCCAAAAATAAACCTCGAATTTTATATTTATAAATAAAATGCGTACTCGTAACAAAGCGCCAAGGCAAAACAAGCTGGCGGAACGAAAACACGCCCCATAAAGGGCCCATCTTGTCAATGAACTTAAACAATGGAAACACGAATCGCCAAAATCAAGCTGCTTACCAAAACTAGTTGCCGATGAGTTTAGAAATACGCGCGCGCGCGCGCAACCCATCGAACCAACGGTAAACGATTCGTACAGACATGGGCGAAAAAAATACACGTTATCTTTGCTTTCTTACCGATAAAGTTGTTGTCGAAGATGCAGCAACGGTGAACAAACGCGCGCAGTCGCTATTTGTCCTTGCTCGGTTTCTTTAAATCAACGCATTTGCTTAAGTTGCAAGAATCGCAAAGTTAGCATTATTTACTACAACAATTCTACCGTTTAATGATTTTCAGGTACTTTGCGTAAAATGACCTACAAAACAGAAAAGGGAACGTAAGGAAGAAAAATTGTTCGCGGCGTTCGTAATATTTTTTTCCCCTAAAAGCGGTTTTTTGTTTTCGCGGCTGAAATTCATAAACAGTTTGCTCAAAAGCGAGTAGAGCGGCATTGTCGTCTCGACGCGAACACGTGATCAATAATAAATGCGCTCGTAGTTTTTGGAACTCTTCCGTTTCCGCTTGAGGACGAAAATAAAAGACTTTCCGCAGCTACGAAGACGTCTGCTATTTTTCATATTTCTACAACGGGCCAATAAAACTGGTTTAATCGTTCTGCTTTATTACGGCAATACGTCTTGCCAGTAGGGCATTTGGTGAAAATAGTGACGAAGCTTTCGGGATCTTTCCGGTCTCGTCATCGACGTTGAAAATTTTTTACCGCATCGCAACGTGATCGCTATGGATGAGCTTGTCAGCTTCGCTGAGATTACTCATAGTTTACGCGTATATTTTTACAAAAATCAAACAGATCATTAAAACCTATAAAAATTGTGCGCGCGTAAATCAATATCACTCCTTGCAAAAGGCATACTGTCGCAATACAAGTAAAAGACCACTTACGCTTTCTTAAAAAAAACGGTTAACTTCTTGTCTTCTGCCGCCTGTACGAAATAAGACTGTCCAACAAAACTAAGCGCGAAGCCTCCCGCGTTTAACTTTAAAAAATGCAGCAGCGCCGGTTGAGATAGTTCAAAAAGTTTCCGCAAAGTTTAAAGTCGCTAACGGAGCTAGCGAGTTTTACGCAAGCTCATCTATTAGGTATACGTAACAAAAAAGACTGCGTTTAGACTTTGCTATTTGTACGCCTTGAAAAAGACGCGGACTTAAATAAGTGGTGAAATAAAGCGAAGTTGCCGGCGTTTTCTTACTGTATACTCGTTCCTGCGCATCTTTAATTGTATGCGGCGGTTCTTCGAGGAAAATCGTCAATTCCGGATCAGCCTTGACGATGGCGAAGTCTATACCGATAAAAGTTGCCGTCCGTTGTCGCCCGATGGTGTTAATAGAGAAAGAAAAGGGCGCCAGCGACTGCTTGCAAGTTTTGTCGGAGGCCAACCAGGTTGCTAAGGATTTTGCGCTAATTCTGTTAGCTCACGTTAATAGCATTATTTTTAGGTGATCATAGACGGCAGATGCTTTCAATTTGACGATGTTTTCGGCCATTCGTCCAGTCAGCATCAAGTGTATCAAACTTGCGCGGCGCCATTGTGCAACTCCTTTTTTGAGGGTAATGTTTAATTCATAGCGCTTCCCCGCCATGCTTAAGCTTTTTCGGTTCTCTTATCTCGAGTTGCTTCAGCGTGTAACGTACTTTTATGTTTTCTTGGCAGCACGTCTTGATGATATACGTTTGTTTGCACGCTTACGAGTACGTACGCCGACGGGCGCATTTTTAAAACGCTATCTATGCTTGTCCATTTATCTTAATGTCGGAAAATGCTTTTTTGCTTTTCGCTTGCTAACAACGCAGATGATTTCAAGCTTTTCATTTTTCCGTACGTCACTTTTCCATTCGCCGCTCCGTCGAGTATACGAATCCGTTTTGTCAACAATTTAATTTTTTCCCCTTTTATCTGTTCGGGCTATTCGGTTGAGCCATTTTTTTGTTTGCAGCTTCAGCTTGCTAATGAGCTTATTGCTCCGTTTACCTTTCGGTTCCGCCGTTTTGCCTTTTGAAATCGAAGCAACACTAAAATTCAAATTAAAAAATAAATTATAACGAGGTGGAGTTTTCTTTTTTTGCAGCTTCGCGTTTTCACCCTTCTAAGCAATATTAACGTAAGCCCGTTTTAGGTTATAATTGCACCGTTTTTGCTTACGGCCAAACTGGTAGCGGGAAAACCTATACAATGGGTACCGAGGAGAAGGCTCAAAACAGTTCGCCTGAATCAAGCGGTCTCATCATTCGACTTATAAACCACATATTCAATGAGCGTGACGCCGAGTCGGATGAATTCGAGTTTCAGTTTAGCTGCTCAATGTTGGAGGTATGCTGAAGCTGAAAGGAGCGAACAGCTTTCGGATTGTTTCTTCATTAGATCTACAATGAAACGGTGTTTGACTTACTGGGCAACAGGGAACCGTTGATGATTCGCGAACACCAAACCGAAGGCATCTACGTAACCTTTAACCCAATTGCTGAAAAAGAAAAAAGCTTTGCTTGAAATGCTTGTATTTCAGGTACAAAACTTGACCTTAAAGGTGGTTGAAAATTTGTCGGACACGTTGCAATGCCTTGAGGAAGGATGCTTCAACAGAAGTCAAGGCGAAACTGCTATGAACGTTTCGTCGTCACGTTCGCATGCCATTTTCACCATTTACATGACAAAAATTTCTCGCAGCGAAAGGTAAAACGATCTGCGTTACCGTATTGGCATTGCTTCCATGGCTAGCATTCCAGTACGGCTTGTTACAAAGCGAAATTGAACTTGGTTGATCTAGCCGGAAGCGAACGCTTGAAAAAGACGCAAGCTGAAGGCAATCGTATGAAGGAAGGTAAGCTGTTGTTGACGTCCGTATTTTAAAATGATCTTCTTTACAAATGCCCCATGAATAGGCATTAAAATTAATGAAGGCCTTCTGGCTTTGGGCAACGTAATCTCAGCGCTAACGGAGAGTACGGGCGGCCGAGTCCACGTACCTTATCGAGATTCAAAGTTGACTAGACTCTTACAGGGTACGTTATTACGCATGACAACTTCTACAGTGAGAGATTTGATATTCTATCAGATTCGCTCGGAGGCAACAGTGTGACAGTGATGATTGCCTGCGTCTCCCCGGCCGATACAAACCACGACGAAACGTTGAACACATTGCGCTACGCGGAAAGAGCGAAAAAAATAAAGAACAAACCTTTTGTCAACTTGGATCCAACCGCGGCTGAACTATTGAAACTTCGGCAGGAAGTATGTTGTTGTCATTGTTTGCTTAAGAAGTTAAGTTCGCAAGAAAAAACGCGTTGCGATATCATCTTCAGCTATAGGAAACCTACTTTTCACGAATGATTTTTGAAATACTACAGTAGGCAAAAGGCCTACTGTAGTATTTCAAAAATCATTCGTGAAAAGTAGGTTTCCTATAGCTAAAGATGGGACGATGAACAGAATAAGCATTGTTTCGTAGGCAACGCAGCCAGCAGGCATTTTGAATTGGCTTTATTTTATTTTAGAATGAAATTTATCGGCGCGCGCTCGGCCTTTCTCCCGGTTCCGGATTTGCTGGTTTAAAAATGCCCAACGATTCGACCGAAATAGAGGAGGCTCGTCGGCGTATCTCGACGCTTGAAGCGCGCTGCGAAAAAATGGACGTATACAAAGATCGTTACTTGCGGCAGTCGCAGAAACTGTTGAACGTGAGCTCGGAAGTTTAAGCTTCAAGTTTGGCTTTGCTCAATTGCGATCTTGTTTAGGCAGAATTTCATAGGGATATGCTTCACGACTGCTCCAAGGAGACTCTCGAAAAGCTGTAATATTTTTAAAACTATCCGTGTTGTTACTAACTTATCTTCCGTGCAGAACGAAGCTGCGCGAAATGGGTACCCTGAACGACGTGCTAGACGCGCTTGCTACCATTGTTCAAGATCTTGCAAACGTAATCAAAAGCGTTGACGATCAAGAAATGGCCGGACTCAATGCCAGCAGCGTTCGTTTGCTTACGTCATCTGACTTTTCTTCTTATCCGACAGTTTTTTTTTGATTTTTAGGGCGACGAAGAAGACTCGTTGGAACAAAAAGCCGACCTCGAGCAAGCTCGGTCTAAATTCGACGAACTGACTCGCGAAATTAAAGAAAAAGAGAAGCAAATCTCCGAAGTTGAAAACGACCTATCGTTGAACTCTCACTGCCACGACCACGAGGTTTGAAGTTGCTTGTTAAGGAAAGATTAGACAACGTGGCTATTGTTGCAGAGTGTCATAGCCGACCTTTGCGCAAAGGTGACAATGTTGACTGCCGAAAAGGACGAGCTGGCCAATCAGCTGAAAAGTTTGAGCAAGTCCACAAAGTAGGCAATTAATGAGCCGATCTCTCGTTTGCTATACCGAGCCAACTTGACGCAGGTTGAACGAACAAAGGCGACAACGCATAGGCGAGCTTGAAAAGCAAATTGCCGAACTGAACAAGAAATTGGCGGCCATGCGAAATTTGGAACGGTCGAAGATCCAGTCGGAGAAGCACATAAAGGACTTGAAGACGGAAGTTTGCGTAAATATTTGCATAAATGCTTTTCTTTTTTTGTCCACTTTGTCGCTTTCGTTGCAGCTACTTAAGCAGGCGCAAGTCAACTTCATTCGTCAGCAACGAGAGGAGGCTGCAAAGGCTCGCAAAGCCAAAGCCAACATCGATAAGCAAATGAACGTCCTTCGCGACAGAGTACGCCTACGCTTAATATACGACATACATAGCTAATCTCGTCTTCTTCTCTTCCGCAGAAACGACGGGTCGAGTACGAAGCTCTTAAAGACAAACGCCGATGCGACAAAATACTAAGCGTCTATCAGAGGAAATACGAAGCCGTAATAGCTTTGGAGGGAGCGTCAGTATGCAAATAATTAAGTAACATTTTTCCTTCCTTTAGGCAACCTCTCTAAGTCGGCGTCTGCAGGAACAGATAAGCCGAATGACGCGAGAAAAACGAGGCGGAAAGAAAATGATTGGCGACACCAAAGCGTTAGCGGTAAATATGCTAATTTTTTGCGTATTCAAAAAAGCAGCTTTAATCTATCGCGTAGGAGTATGTGCGTCGCGAGCTTTATGTCGCCATTGGCTCGGCGGAGGCGAAGTTCTATTGCAATCAATTGTTATGCCAAAGGGAGACGCTGTACAAGCGGTTGATGAAGCTTAAAAGGGAAGAGATCGATCGTGGAAACGAAGATATGACGGCGGAAGAGTCTGAAGACTTTGAGCATCAGGAGGCTGAATTGAAGCGCCAAATTGAATTGCGTAGCGCTCGCGTAACCGAGTTGCGTAGACGTATAGCCGAATATGAGCTTTGGGACAAATCCAAATCTCGTTTTGCCACTGTAACCAATGTAGACGATGCCAAGGCGATGCTGCAAGTGCTTTTCGATCAAGTAAGCTCACCTTTACTTTCCTTTCTTCTAAATAAACGCTGCTTGATTATGACTGTAGGCAGTGTTGGCCAACTTGAACCAAAAAAGAGCAGAAAATACATTGGAGGACGTGAATGACTACGCGCTGACTATTCCCGACAAAACTTCAAACATAGGAAGCCCTGTCACTCCATGCAGGGTTAGAATGTTGACTGAACTTTGCAATACGCAAAAGAAAACTATAGAAGATCTTAGCGAACGCCTTAAGTCGGCTGAGGTCGAGCGGCGTCATTTTGCCCAGGTGCGTATTGCAGCTGCTGTACGTACAATTGCTATATGTTCTTTGGTCATTCAGGAGACGCGCACAGGTAAGCTCGATTCCTGGAGAGGGCAACTTTACTTTGACCCTATTCGTTCCAACGATACTTCCGCCATCAATGACTTAACTTGGACCAAAGTGAGTACACAAAAATGTCGTCGTCGCTGGTCGGTTTTCATTTGGCCATTGTAACAGACGGACGATTCGCCATTTCCGGCAAAGCCCTACTTGCCGACGCCGAGAAAGTTGCTCCATTTGGTAAGTCGCCAAGCGGACGAGGAAGACGAAGGCGAACAATGCAAAAACGGGTCGTTCGAGTCGAAACGGCGTCGCGTCGAATCCTGAGTCGAAAAATTGTCGAGTCATCATTGGTTTCGTCGTTCTTCCACATTTTTACTTCCTCTTTATGTTGCACTTAAGTCCGATACAACTTCAAGTAGTTATTAATAATATTATTACAGTTTGCCGTAACAGCTTTGCATTAAAGGAGAACGACGCAACTGAAATTATGTAAATTTTTTTTCCTTTACTTCAAATAGCGCAAAAGAAAAAGTGTACGCGAGCTCTTCAAATTTGAAATTGGTCGCGCGTTGCCACTCCGAACCGATAGATAAGATTAGCGTTTCAAATTTGAATTAGTTTGGCTATATCGAAACTTAAAATTTGCATACCTCTCAGTTTTAGCGCGCGCAAAACAATTAGGCAATACAATGCTTTACGTCCAACAAAAATAGTACGTTTTGCCATTTCGCACCAAAGCTGTTACAAAGCGATTGAGCGCGCGACATAATCGAAATAACAGCCGAAACTATATGACGTCATGAAAAGAAAGGTTACTTACGTCGGAGCAAGAAAAAACAAACGCATTTTTCGTAGGTTCGCTTGGTTAATTAGCATTTCTGCATGCCTCAGCCTGTTCAAAAGGAGATGAATGGGCGACGCGATGGACAAACAGTTGCCAATGGGCGAAACGCTAAAGTAAACAATTTTTTTCAAAAAGCGCGACGGAACAAGAGAAAATATTTGCTTTTAAATAGTCAAACGCTCTTCGCGTCAACAACAACAACAACATTCCCGCGCCAACCTTTGCGGCAATTGCCAAAACGAAGTCAGCGAGGATAGTCAATCGGTTAAGGGTAAGATTTCAAAAAATACAAAAATTTAAATTAAATGATGCTCAGGTTGCAAAGGCGATACGCATTGGCCTTTACGCATTGATAACAATGCTCGAATTTGTGTTGAGCTATCGCGCGTTGCCACTCTGAACCAGTAGGCAAGATAAGCGTTTCAAATTTGAATTATTTCCGCTGTATCGAAGCTTTTGAGCGAGCAAAACGGTTAAGCAATATCAATGCTTTACGTCCGACAAAAGCGGTACGTTTTGCTACTTCGCACAAAAACTGCTTCAAAGCAATTAAGTGCGCGAAATAGTTGAAATAACAACCGAAACTAAATGACGTCATGAAAGGAAAGGTTACTTACGTCGGAGCAAGAAAAAAACAAACACATTTTTCGTAGGTGCGCTTGGTTAATTAGCATTTCTGCATGCCTCAGCCTGCTCAAAAGGTGATGAATGGACGACGCGTTGAACAAACAGTTGCCAAAGGGCGACGGCAAGTTGCAAGAGGAGCACTGGGCGAAACGCTAAAGTAAACAATTTTTTTCAAAAAGCGCGACGGAACAAGAGAAAATATTTGCTTTTAAATAGTCAAACGCTCTTCGCGTCAACAACAACAACAACATTCCCGCGCCAACCTTTGCGGCTATTGCCAAGACGAAGTCAGCGAGGATAGTCAATCGGTTAAGGGTAAGATTTCAAAAAATACAAAAGTTTAAATTAAATGATGCTCAGGTTGCAAAGGCGATACGCACTGGCCTTTACGCATTGATGACAATGCTGGAATTCGTGCTGAGCTATCGCGCATTGCCGCTCTAAATCAGTAGGTAAGATTAGCGTTTCAAATTTGAACTATTTCGGCTGTATCGAAGCTCTTGAGCGAGCAAAACGGTTAAGCAATATCAATGCTTTACGTCCGACAAAAGCGGTACGTTTGCTACTTCGCATAAAAGCTGCTTCAAAGCGATTAAGTGCGCGAAATAGTTGAAATAACAACCGAAACTAAATGACGTCATGAAAGGAAAGGTTACTTACGTCAGAGCAAGAAAAAACAAACGCATTTTTCGTAGGTTCGCATGGTTAATTAGCATTTCTGCATGCCTAAGCCTGTTCAAAAGGAGATGAATGGACGACGCGTTGAACAACAAACAGTTGCCAATGGGCGAAACGCTAAAGTAAACAATTTTTTTCAAAAAGCGCAACGGAACAAGAGAAAATATTTGCTTTTAAATCGTCAAACGCTCTTCGCTTCAACAACAGCAACAACATTCCCGCGCTGACCTTTGCGGCTATTGCCGAAACGACGTCAGTGAGGATAGTCAATCGGTTAAGGGTAAGATTTCAAAAAATACAAAGTTTAAATTAAATGATGCTCAGGTTGCAAAGGCGATACGCATTGGCCTTTACGCATTGATAACAATGGTATTGTTGTAAAAGTTATGCAAATGCAGGTACATAAATTACTGTAATATTCTACATTCCGCCGTTGAGCTCCAGTTGTCAGCAACGCTTTGGCGGCCGGTGGCGGCAGCTCGTTTTGGTGTTGATAAATGGCCCACTTGTGCAGGACAAACATTCTCGCCAATACGTGCAAGGTGATGTTGTATGCTAGATAATGGGCGTTTACATTTATCTCCGTGCTTGAAGTTTTTGCATTCAGCTGTCAGCATTGGTCATTAGGAGCGTGCATAAGTGTCATTGTTGCTTCATTTCAGGCGTTGCATAAGTCATTCGTTCGACATCTCACTTGCTTGGAGCACCAAGCTTTAAAGCTTCTCGAAGGCTCGCAAATACCGGTTCCGCGACACTTCGTCGTTTCCGAAAGTGACCGACTCGAAGAGGCGTTGCAGCAAATAGGTTTTACCTACGAGTCTGCGTGCTGTTTATCCTTTTTTTAAACCAGAAATTCCCTCCAGGCGGTGATGACTTTGTCTTGAAAGCTTTGGTACCCACTGGTGGACGTGGTTTGGGAGTTTTTGAAAATGGTCTTAAAGGTGGCGTGCAGCTGGTCTGCAGGTTGGTCTTCTTCATCTTCTTCTTCTCTTTCTTCTCATTTTCCTATCCATTACCGTATACAGCCACGAGGAGGCGCACAAGCTTGCAAAACGAATGCTTGGATATAAGCTTGTGACAAAGCAGACTGGCGCAAAGGGCATCCTGTGCGAAAAACTCTTAGTAGCTCAGCGCCATTTCCTACGACGCGAATATTACTTCAGTATAACGCTGGACAGAACTTTCAATGTAAAAAAATGACTTCAGACATCTTTTAAGCCATTAATCCCTACTGATATCCTATTTCAGGGCCCAGTTGTGATTGGTTGCGCTCAGGGAGGAGTTTCCATTGAACAAATTGCCAAGGAAGACCCGGATGCCATTGTTTACGCTCCCGTAGACGTCAACGAAGGTTTGACCGAGGAACTTGCCAGCGATGTGGCTAGTAAGATCGGAATTCATGGCAGCAGTCGAGATGAGGTAAACATCGATATTTTCTTTGAATGAACGCTCCCTCTCTCACTATTCCCTTTTTCAACTAGGCAGTCAAACTGTTCATAAAACTTTACAACATATTTATAAAAAATGATTGCAACCTCCTTGAGATCAATCCGGTAGCCGAGGACTCGCTTGGTCATAGTAAGTTCAAAAAGGAAAGCTCATTTTTTCTTCGTCAGTACGCTATTCGAAATAGTGCTATGTATGGATTGCAAAATGAGCATTGACGACGCGGCCTCCTACAGGCAAAAGGAGCTGTTCGACTATATAAAACCGGTGGACATGACGGAGCAGGAAAAAGAAGCAAAAAAATTCGATTTGAACTATATACCATTGACAGGCAACATTGGATGCATGGGTACGAGACGTCTATCGATTGCTTCCCCTCTTGAAGTTGTCTCTTTTTTTTTGAAAAAAACAGTGAACGGCGCGGGGCTCGCCATGGCAACTATGGATATAATAAAGCTTCACGGCGGCACGCCTGCTAACTTTCTCGACGTCGGAGGTGGGGCACACATTGAACAAGTGAAGGCGGCCTTTCGAATAATCATGGAAGATCCGAACGTTCGCTTTTCCATTGTTACTTGAACTGCTACTTTGTTGGTCGATTTAGGTGCGAGCTGTTTTGGTGAATATATTCGGTGGAATTCTTCGATGTGACGTCATAGCGACCGGTGTTTGCCACGCGGCTCAGGAATTGAACATAACAGTTCCCATTGTATGCCGTCTCCAGGGAACGAAAGTGGACGACGCGAAGGCTCTTATTGCCAGCAGCGACCTGAAAGTGCTAGCGGTTGACAACCTGGACGACGCGGCCAAAATGGTTGCTAGCGTACTTGCCTTAATGTACCTGCAAATCATTTTTGTTCTTTTCAGGCGGTTCGCCTGGCCAGCATTGTCGATATGGCCAGAGAAGTTGCGCTGGACGTCAGCTTTGAACTGCCAATATAGCCGCAATTTATTCGATCTTATTTTCTTTTAGCATTCCCCTTTTTGGTTTTAGCGTACGCGATAGCTGTTCTTTTAGCAAAGTTCATCCGTTGGCTTAAACGTTTTAATGATTTTTCTAATGCGTAAAGAGTATTCGCAAAAACGATGCAAGCACTAGCCAAGGCCGTGATCCTCAAAAAAGCCCTGCGGCGTTTCCTCCTAAATTTAAAAGTCGAAGCCAAACGGTGCAAGCCTGGCCAACTTACGTCTTGCATCAAGTCCTCGGCGGCAATAGCTTTTAAAACTTGTTTCTTGCTTGTTTCCTGTACTTCGCCTCCCAACATGAATTCGTCCAGTATGAAGTAGGCTTTTTCAAAGTTGAAAATAATGTCCAACTCGCACACCTACAGTAAGGTCAAGTGTACCTGATTATGCAAAAAGTGGTACCGTACGCTTCCAAAATATTTGTCCAGCAATTCGACAAAACGATGAATTATCTCCAAGCAGATCAGCTCGTTGTCGTCCTGGTCGATGGCGCAGCAGAAGTACAAACTGGCGTATCGTTTGTAAACGATTTTCATGTCTTGATATTCAAGAAATGCCGACATTTTTGGCTTGCGCGCCAGTATTGTTGTGACCAAGTCGCGAAGAATTTTCTTCTTAACCTTCTCCGGATAGGCGAGGTTCCAATTTTGCAAGCGCAACTTTCCCTGCCGGCTGAACAGCAGCATAAAGCGCATCTGCAATTCAAAAGATCAATAATCAAAGAAGAGAATTTTAGTTTTGTACCATTTTTGCGAATACTCGGCTGTTTTACAGCGCTTTTGCCAATGACAGCGTAATATTTGAGAAAAATAAAAATTTCCTACAGTAAACCAGATTGTCAAGTTCGACGGGGCGTTAAAACTATTTTACTAAATTCCGACGAATTGTACGCGACTGAAAGTAGACAAAACGCAAAGTAATACGTTTTTTCAACACCGGACGCGTTTAGGTTTGTTTAAATCTTAGCTAGCGAACCAGGCGTACTTGCTGATGCTCAGAGTTACAGTAAGATTTAATTTTTGCCCCTTACGATTATTTGTTTTGTCGTTTTTTAAGTGAAACCTAAGCGAGCGATCTTTCAAATACAGTCATGTCGGACCGTCTGACGCAATTGCAAGACTGCATAAACGAGATGGCTAACCATATGTGCAACAGCATTGGCGTATTGCAGCAGTCGAGTTTGCCTTGCAAAGTTGCCTCCGGTGAGCAGGACAATGCCGCTCTGTTTGCAAGTCTTGTTGCCCGTACAGCCAAGGATATAGACTTGTTGGTTGAATCGTTACCCGACGAGGAGCCGCCTAGAAGCACCCAACGTGAAAAGTATCAACGGTTAGGGCAGTTGAATGCCAAAGCTGCTCAGCAGCTCGAAGAGACGGTTGCTCAGGGACAACTACTGTTGGACCGTGTTAGCGACGTGATAGACTATATAGACCAAGTGCAACATCAAATAGCAAAAATGCGTGCTCAAGAACCTCTCGAATAACGATTGTACGATTACTCCATTTTCACGTTGGACCGTGATGTCTTTTAAATCGTTCATTCTCAATTTGTTGTTACAGCATTGGGTCATAATAGGAAAGCGCGGTAAATGTAGCGTGCCTTTTTGCATGTCTTAATTCGCTAGGTCATTAGTCGATGCCGACAGAGTTACGTTTTTTGCCAATGTGTCACTATTGGAAACTATGTCAGCTTTTTTCGCCACTTCATCCTTATAACTGCTTCGATGCAACGGCTCGCCGCGCTTCAGTGATGCAGAAACGGTACGTACGGTTTCCGCCGACCGTATCCGTTCTCGTACCGTTCATTTCCGCCCTACTGTCGACGCTCATTCTTCTGATAATATGCTTCGACGTATCCCGAATATCCAGCGAGTTTGAACAAGAAATGAAAAGTATTAATGTACGCTTTATGTGCTGTTTGCCCTTGCGGGAAAGTAAAGGAGCGATTTTTCCAGGCGGTGTACAAAATAAGCGACCAACTACTTTTCTTGAATGAAGACAGAACGCGCAGAAGCTTTGACCCGGAGGAAATTGCCTTTTTCGCGGCAAACATAAGTCGCTCAGCCAATCTACTGAACAGCGTTAGGGATATGGACGCTTTTCTTACGTCTCTTGAAGACCGAATAGCCGTTCCTAAATTGAAGAAGAAGAAGAAGAAGAAAAAGCGTGTATGTATATGCTACTCCAGTGAGTACCGTAAGTGTTCTCACGGATCCCAAGGTCCTCCTGGACCAGTTGGTAAGCCCGGGCTGGATGGCGAGCTTGGTGTCAATGGTTTACCGGGAGAACCGGGAAAAGATGCTCCCGCTTACGTGCTACCGGAAGAATGTTATCAATGTTTATCTCCCGGCGGTTTGCCAGGTCCTCCTGGTCATCATGGTATCCTAATTTACATAATCGAACCTTCCGAAAATGGTTATTTTGTAGGCGTCGCGGGAATAAGAGGTAAACCGGGTAAACCCGGGTGCGGTGGTGCCCATGGTGACAATGGGTTACCTGGATCACCTGGTGCCAGGGGTGCTCCAGGTCAGCAAGGCAAAAGAGGTCCTGTTGGACACCCGGGGCGCAATGGCACGGTAATAAAGGGGATTCGAGGAATTAAAGGTCCAACAGGCGAAATGGGCAACCCAGGAATAAAAGGCGCTTCCGGTCGCCGAGGTTTTTTGGGTCTATCCGGTGATCGCGGAGATGACGGCGAGCCCGGTGACGCAGGCCAGCTTGGTCCAACTGGTTCCGTAGGCGATCCTGGATTGCCTGGCAACAATGGACTCGACGGTATTATTTGTCCTTGTCCGTCCAGGAGTTTGCCCGCAATTGGTTCGCGATGGAACAGGTTGAAGGCCGTCTTTCAACGCGGAAAGTCGTGAACTTTTATTCGAACAATTTTCCTACGCTTTCTTCCCCTTATTGACTACTCAAAAAGGATTTATGAGCTGACACCAAACAGCTCAGTCCTTTTGCCTATTGTTGAGATTTGCATGAAAAAACTTCGGCTACAAATTACGTCCATTCTCTTTTTTTCTTCCTTTTCGTGACCTCTGACTGCCGCCGCGTTCGCATCGTGTGCCAATTGAATTAAACTATACTTTTAATGCGATTCCAGGTTAACTAACGCCCAAAGTTGTTAGCGCGTTGCATTCGTCAGCGTGAACCTTGAAATTACGTGAGAAGCGCCGCTTGACACCGCCAAGGTCGTTTTCAATAATCAGTTCTTTTTAATCGGAAAAATTAGGATAAATTACGCGCTATCGTCATAGGACTGGTATGAATTTAATTTACTTAAATCTTAAACAATTTTTGAGCCTAAATTTTTAATGGCTAACTCTTTAAGACGCTTGGCCGCACTTAAAGTACCATTTTTGCAGGATAGCTTAATTTGACTACCTGCGTTCTACAGTACCCCGCCCTAGTTACTGTAGTTTTTGGTCGAGTTGTAGAAACAACATTGTTTTGTTCTTCTTTGCATTGCTTCGCGAATGGGTCGTCGCATTCGAGCACAGCGGAAAGGTTCGGGCACCGTTTTTCGCGCCCATACTCATCACAGAAAGGGAGCAGCCAGATTTCGAGCGTTGGACTTTGCCGAAAGAAAAGGTTACATACGCGGCGTCGTTAAGGTATTTTTTTTCAGCGCCGCCATTAGCAAAGTTGTTAAGAAAGTGTTAAGGACATAATTCACGATCCGGGTCGCGGCGCACCTTTGGCCATCGTCCATTTTCGAGACATGTACAGGTACAAGAAGCGCAAAGAGGTGATGATTGCCTGCGAAGGAATGCATACCGGCCAGTTTATCTTTTGCGGCCGTAGAGGTACGCTAGTGTCAACGAAAAGTCGACTCTGATAGTGTTAGCTTTAGCTGGAGTGACCATTGGGAACATACTGCCGCTTAATCAAATGCCCGAAGGTACAGTGGTTTGCAATGTAGAAGAGAAGACTGGTGATCGAGGCCGCCTCGCCCGCACTTCCGGTATTACATATATTTATCCTCACGTTGGCTATAGACAACTAATTTAGGCAACTACGCAACGATAATAGCGCACAATCCGGATTCAAAGAAAACGCGTATTCGTCTGCCGTCTGGCGCCAAAAAGTTGGTTCCATCAACCAATCGAGCTATGATAGGTAGGCGCGGTCTTTTGTAAGTAATTTTAAAAACCTCGGCTTTGCAGGTATTGTCGCGGGCGGAGGGCGAACTGATAAGCCAATATTAAAAGCCGGAAGGGCCTATTGGAAGTACAAGCCAAAAAGGAAATGCTGGCCAAGAGTGCGCGGTGTAGCAATGAATGTAATTCCTTTTCCTTCATCTATAAAGGTTTAACTTTATGCCTGCGACCGTTTCAGCCTGTTGACCATCCGTTCGGGGGTGGTAATCACCAGCATATCGGTAAACCATCAACAACTCGACGTGATGCATCGGCTGGTCGTAAAGTTGGTCTAATCGCTGCTCGTCGTACCGGTCGCATCCGTGGCACAAGAACGGACAGAGAAAAGATGGAGTAGCTCTGAAAGGTTCAATGAATGAGCTCGAAATTCGCGTAATTTCAATAGCTTATGAAACTGCGCATTTCGAATAAATTAACAAGCGAAGTTCGTTGTGTAAGATGTTGCACATATTGCTAACTGTTACGTGTTCCAGTGGCAGCAAAACAAGCTAACAGCGCTGAAGCGGCTGTACAAGTAAGCTGTGAACTCAAAAAGTGAAACACTATTTCAGTTGCAACCTTTTACGACCTGAGCTATTCAATCAAAGCGCGAAATGTCAAATACTTGCGCGTCAGTTGAAATTAACGAATAATACCACGGAAAACTAGGCAAAAGGGAAAAAGTAGGTAAGTTCAGGGAAGGGTTACGGTACAAAAATGGAATGCAGGTTCAATTGACTTGACCGTGTTTTTAAATACAAGCCTCTTAACAAAGACTTGGAACCACCTCGTACAAGTGCAGTTAGTTGACTATTTTTTGCGAGATGTGCGTAAAATAAAATATTTTTAAGTCTAAAGGCCTTGGTCACGGCTGTGGGCCCATTGTCTTACTGTAAATTTTCCAACCACCCCGTTCTGCTCCTTCGTAAATATAAACCTAAACATGGGGCTCAGATTTTGACCTATGCTTAGCTAAGGACAAACTGGGTTAGCCAGCATGCCTGCCATTAAAGCTGGAACTGGATAGCCGCACGATTACCAGAAGGAACCTGCATTTCTTAAATTGCAGGACGCGCTCGTCTCCCTCTCTTTTCAGAATCTTTTAAAATAGTCAATACGAGAAATGAGCTGTGAAAATTTAAATTTTTGATTGACAAATCAAGTTAAAGCGAAAAGTGGTCGCTCGGGCTGCTCAACCAGAGCAACAAGCAGCAACTGGAACTGTTTCGCGCGGTTGTCATCAAGCTCATTCGTCAGTTGAAAGGCCGCGATAAAGTGATACGCAATTAATCGTAAATTGCATTTGTCAAATCCAATTCATTTACGTTAGATCACTCAATTGTTCAAAAACAATTCGTAGTAGGCACGTCGTCAAATTGTTTAAGCAAAAGGGTAAACAAGGACTGTCGGCGCGGAGAAATTGGGAAAAATGCGAATGACCAAATTCGAATGATCATCTCTCCGTTACTCGCCTCTGCAAAAGGAGCAATTAGCTTTCTATTCCCGAACCGCGCGCGTATCGACCGGTAGCAAAGCCGGAAAGTGAATAGGTTAGAACATGATTCATTTTAAATATTTGCCCCGTCTAAAATAACGCGATGAGATAGCGCAATCCTAATAGGGTAGCGCGGCGGTAAGCGATACGGAAATGCTCCTAAGGCGAGCAGGAACAGTCTTCTATGCTTAGCGAAATTTGTCTACGCACGTCGACGTCCATCGTTTCATCTTCTTCTAAAACATTGAGCCTGTTTTCCTTTATCGACGCTATTCATTAGGGCAGCTATCAATTTTTTTCCTTTTCGAATTCTTACGCTTGAAAGCAATACATTCTATCGCGCGGGTGACGCTTAAATTACTGTACTTTGGGACAGCCGTTTCCGTCGCTAATGTTTTCCGCAAAGAAGCGATGACAACCAGTTGAAGATCGTTTTGACGGGTTAAACGCCCATTTTAGGCAAATATCGACGCTTTGGCCCGTTGCTTGAAAGAGCGTTTTGATTATAAATCATTGTTCCATCTTGTTGCCACTGCTTCTGACCAAGATGGCCAGCGAAAGTGACCGCCCGCACAATCGACCTGTAGCTTCGTTGCTCGATAGATCATTTGGGCAAATGTCTTGCGCAGACGCGGACAGCGGCGAGCGACCAGGTTTGGCCATGATTGCCAAATTCAAAACCTTCACCGGAATCCAGCAACCGTTGCAGACGGGTGTCAAAATGGGCTGGAAGAGAGCGTCAGCCACCAGTTGAACGGTACAGTTGCCAAACTTGGGTCGAACCCCACAAACGATAGACTGAGCGCCATAATGAGCTGCTATCGTAGCATACTGCAGCTTATGGGCGAGGACGCAAATCGCCCTGGTTTGCTGAAAACGCCGCTAAGAGCTGCTCAAGCAATGCTCTTTTTCACGAAAGGTTACGAAGAAAAGTTGGAAGGTAAATATGCCAACATGCGGTCCCGAAATAGCCGCCTCCAACTGTTCAGATATTGTCAACGAGGCCATCTTTGACGAAGACCACGACGAGTTGGTCATCGTTCGTGACATAGAGATGTTCTCTATGTGCGAACATCATTTGGTCCCATTTCTGGGTCACGTCTCCATTGGATACATTCCAAATAAGAAAGTAATCGGTTTAAGCAAGCTTGCTCGCATAGTAGAGATGTACAGCCGCCGATTGCAAGGTATTATCGAGGCGGATACTTTGCCGAGCTGTTCTTTAAGCCTTGTTTAGTTCAAGAGAGATTGACCAAGCAGATTGCCTCAGCCATTGTCCAATGCTTGCAGCCGGTAGGCGTGGGAGTGGTCATTGAAGCGAGGTAAACAAACTACCGCCCTCTCTTCTACCTGTGCCTAAACGAGTGGCGCCCATTTTTAAGCCATATGTGCATGGTTATGCGTGGCGTCCAAAAGGCGTCGGCCACTACTACAACAAGCTGTATGCTCGGTTCGTTCAGAGACGACGGAAAATCCCGCGAAGAATTCTTGTCGCTTATCCGCGGACCAAAGTTTCTCGGATGAGGTACATGATTTCAACATCCCTGAAAACACATCAAGCAGCCGCCAGCCTTTTTCAAAAAACAATTCTTTTCCTTGTTTAGCCAAATTATCGCTTCCATTAACAGAAAGGCACGTTTTATGGGTCAAAAGATTAATGGGTTGCAAGTGATATGCTTTGTTTTTTTATTCAACCTAATTTTTTACTTAATGACTTTTGTCTCGACTTTGATTGATTAACGATTGAAGGTGTATAGTCAAGACTTGCCAAACAAGGTTACGGTTTGTAGGCTGATGTATTGAAAAGTCAATGCAACGTTTCTTCAGCTAAGTATAGTCTGCTATTGAGACCTGCAGGGCTCCTGAAAACTGAAGAGAAGTAACAGCCCGCAAATACTAGACCATGCAAAGCTACTGGTCGATCGAGGTAGGTTTTCCAAGAGGGATTTGTAGAGATCTGCTACCCACAAAAATAAGTGGGCAATCTGCGAAAGAAATTTACAACTTTTTCCCGCGAAACCGGGGCAGGATTAATTTAAGGCTCCAACGTTGATCACATGTTTACGCTTGAAGTAAATCGTTATTCTGACCAGTAGTTGCCTTAATGCAGTTTTACGGATCACTACAGAAACTGAGTATTCTCTTCGCTCATCTTCGCTTGAATGAACGAATTAAAAGCTGTGACAGCTCGTTTTCAAAGGAATAAAAAAAGCGTTCTGTTATTTATGCTTAATTAACAACAATTCGAAATGCTTATGATATACACGGTAAACTTTAAAGGACACTTTGGAACAGCGCACAAACAAAATTTTTTGTGAAAAGGTGTTCCTTCCTGGGCAATAAATTTTTTTCAAAAAAGGGTAAAAGCTGTAAGCAAACAGGAAGCGTATTTTTCTTTCCCTCAAAAAATAAAAGGCTTAACAACACCTATCTACTATTAGGCATACTGTATCAATGCAATTTACGCCGTTTTTACGCATTGCGTTTTACGAATCATTGACGGTTGCAAATTTAATGCTCCCTATCGGGTTGCTCAAACTGGCCAGTTACTTACAGCGCGATTACGGAAAACGTTTGGTTCAACCGTAAGTTACAATGATTGTCAGGTAAACTCATGATCAAGCACAACTTTATTGCATAAACTACCGTCGAAAGCCTGGTAACGCAATGTCTAGTTGCGCAACTGGCTTTAAAATTTTTAAAATAAATTTTAATTTGAAAGATAGTTCAAGTCCCAAAAGGAGCGGCCGCCGTGAATTCAAAATTTTAAATTTTGCTTAAGTGTTTTCAGGCTATCCTCAACTAAACGAACGAGTTTTCACCTTAAATTTAAATTCCTTGAATTTATTTCACTTAAAAAGCTTGCCGGCGTATGTACATGACGCTACTGGTTTGATCAATCACAAATTTAGCAAATAACCCGAGTTTCCTCGTTGTCCGCCTTCTGATCATACTGTAACTTAAAAAAGGTGGCGACTTTTATGGGGAACATACCGGCTATCCTTTTCTGCTTTTATCAAGGTTAATGAAGAACAGCTGCGATATTAAATATATTAAATGACGACTACGGCTTGTGTTACAGTAGCAAACACATATTTCATCGATTATCACTTCGTGAAAGCATTTATTGTTAACCGTTTTGACAGTATTACATTTATTTTTGCTAACGCATTGGCAGAGCGCCAGTAAGCTCGTTAAAAACAAGATTCGTTAAGCTAGTCCTATAAGCGGTGAAGAATGTACTTGACAATCAAAGAGCAACCAAATTCGGATGTTTATTCACTACGTCTGTTAATGCCTACGAACATAACTATATGACTCCATAATTTTTTAGCTCCGAAAGGGGTTTTTCAATCAGATTGGCTGTTGAAGTATCCCAACAGTATAACTCAATAAAGGACAAGTGCTTTTAGAATGGACGTTTAATAGGAAGTCACAAATCAAAGAATACCGGACGGATACGGTTATTAAACAGAAAGCACGAACTTAAACGCACGGTAAGCAGCGTAAATCGTTGAACGAGACAATAAATATTGTTAGATCTTTTGCAATTTTCGGGATTGGTCCACTGAGACGGATCGACTACCGTCGGCGACGCAAAGCATCGTCGTAACTCGGAGGATTGGACTTCTGCAACAACACCATGACAATAACTTAGAGTAATTTCCAGTATTTACCGGGGCATTAACTTCGTACGTTCCTTGATTCGGAACTTGTTGACCGGCTTGCTGACCTGTAAGTTTTTGGATAATCAACAAAATTATAAATAACCCAATAGTTCCCACCTGGTAAACCATTCTGCTGAGCCGGATAGGGTGGCACAGCGGCTGAATAAGGAGGCGGACTGCCCATAGCAGCTTGCGGTGGAACAAACGCTCCGCCACCCGGCTGACCGGTGAAAACTCCCGAAAAAGGAGGAGCAGCCGAATAAACGTAGACATTGCCAGCTGCAGAAAAAGCGGAAATTATTTATTCACATTAAAACGCCTAAAAATGGCTCCTTACGCGGAGGTCCATCGGGAAAGGTTTGCACAGGGATATTAATACCATAAAAGTTTGTTCCTTGACAAGTGTAGTAGGCCGGTGGGGGACTAAAGAAATCACCAGGCGGAGGGGCATACGGGGGTGGCGTAGCATACGTATGTATCTGACGCGCTTGAAAAAAAAACTTCAATTGATTCACCGCGCTTAATAAGAAATAGAATGCTTACCCAATTCAACAGCATGCAGCATAGTTAAACCGAAATCGATGCAACCACCAAGGTTGAATGTCAGTTTAAATGTCGCTTCACCAGACCAGTTACCATTCGGTTGGGCAAGCAGAACACCGTGTAAATAATTAGCTCCCAACAAAGGCTGTTCCAACTTTACATCCCTAAGACAATGAAACGGCATCGACAATGATTGCAGACGGTCCTTAGGATTTTTCGCCGTAAACAGTATCTAAAGCAAAGTCGCGAAATCGAATCAATTTTCCGGAATATTCAATATGCAAAGCCAATACCCGATGAGACGTCAGGTACAGAGCTCCCTTCGTCTTTCCACGCAAAAGTTGTTCGTTCGACGACAGCTCCAACACGACCTCTTTTGTGTAGATTAACACTCTGTGTACGTCAAGCAGTCAGCAAAACTATGCGTGTAAGGAAGTAAACATTTCGAGACTTACATTTCGCCATTGTACAAAATAACCCCGCGTCCGTCGGGAGTACGATCTACGTTTACAGCCATCGCTTTTCCGTGAAGTAAAAAAGCTAATTCGGCAAAGCTAGTTTTAACCACCGCTCCTTAAAGCTTGATTCATCAACTTATACCGTCTTCTTGTCGTAAACAAGATTAACAGGTACAAAGCACGGTAACTTACAGTAGTAAGAAGATTTGCAGGTACACAACTCTTTCAGCGCATCGCATTTCGCGAGAAATGAAGCATTAAAATTTTACTCTGCAAATCGAGATCTAAGCGGCACAATCAATCCAAGCGAGAGCGCAAAGTCTTGACAGTAACCGCACTCTTCGTGATTGTATAAACAACGGCACCCCAACCGCTAGACGCGTCTCGATCAAGGGCGGACAACAAAGCTTGGGCGGTAACCTCGAATAGAGCATCCTCGTCCATGTTTTTCTCCCAAAAGTTTTCGCACAAAGCGAACAGTTGCATTTCGCCCGATCCGCTAGTGACGAAGTCTTCCGGCGCTGTGACGTAACCAATCAAGTCCATAACGGCAACGTAAGGCTCGTAATTGTTGTACGGGTCGAGGCCGGCGACTACGGGCTCGCAAAAATAAGGCCCAAAACGGTGCTCGTACAACAGGTTGCTAACCATGCGCGTCAGTACTTTTGGTCTCACTTCGCGGCCCTCTCGCAACTTGTAGGCATTTGTGCGAAAATGCATCTTGTCAACCACAGTTTGGGCGTCCGTCGCTAGTCCTGGAATGCCGAGAAAAAGTCTGGGCGCCATCCGGTAGATCTTTGGCTTGTCGGTCATTATAGTCAAAAAACGACTGCCGAGACGTAAGTCGGATCCTATAGTGACGCACTCGTGGCCGCGCATGGCCACCACGAGACCCCCATTGTAACACATTATATCGTCCATTTTGCAAAGGAGAAAAATCCCAAATCGGACGGCAAAAGTAAGGAAGAGCTAGAAAAATGATGCTCATGTTAGTTCATACTGTAGGCGACCATTGTATTAGATTAGATCGGTGGCGTATGTGCGCGAAAAGTGGGAGAACTAAAACATGACAAACCCTTTTGTGGTTTAAACAAGGTAAGTGCCGCCGTTTACACGATTGTTTTTAGACTGATTTGAAGTACGTTGTAGGTTTGCGCATTCGGTTGCGCTTAATTTGTTGCATGCTTTCCTTCGACGGCATGAGGCCGGAAAAAGACAAATTCGACATGGAAGTTTTGCTAGGCATGGTGGTGGACGGTCGCGGTTGCGTCAATTGGTTGGCGCGCCGGCAGTTGCAAGGTCAGCTTGAAAATGAAATGGTAAACAGTTTGTCGTTGGCCTTGTCGAGGCGCTACGAAATGCTGTTGTGGAATTTCTGTTTCAAAAACGTTTTGGATCTGCGTTTCAAAAAGGGCTGCAAAGGAGTTGCTTCCAACAAACTCGACAGCGTGCCTTGCTTTTCGCCCGCAATACCGACGGCGGAAATTCCTTCGCACATCGTAGGAAGTTTGAACAGTTTGATGTCGCGATTAATCTACAAATACAACGCCCGCGGAGAACGCATATTCAACACTCCGTATGTTGGTATGGGACCGTCCGATATTGAACCGATTAAGGGAATAAGGCGTAGTGATTACTTGTACGCGATACAGTTTTGCTTGGTACACATTGGCGATGTTCTGCGTCATCAAAGGTTCCTGAAGGAAGCGCAGTCATATTACGAGAAAGCGCTTAGTGTTAGCACCCATTATGGACACCCCTATAACCAACTTGGCATTCTAGAGACTGTGGGTGACAAGAAGTTGGCTGCAGCTTATTTTTACTTGCGAGCTCTTCACAGTACAGTTTCATTTGCAAATGCTGGCGTCAATCTGGAGCGACTTTACTTGTCCATAGATTTAAACGAACCAGCGTACGATAGCTTTCCGCATAACCTATTGCAGCTACAGGCAGCGCTCTATCTGGATCGTCAGGTTGACATTGCCGATAAGCATTTTGAAAAGGTCGCTCACATGATTGTCGAACACGTGCAGCTATGCGTGATAAAGGAGCATGAATTGATGCAAATTTTCATCACGTCTCTTGGTTGCCTTCAAAGAGTGATGACGACGGGCGAAACGAGAACTATTGCCAGGTGGCAGTCGCGTCGTTTGCATATTTTGGTGGGCTTTTTGCAAATTTTGCTCGTCGACCTGCTCGAGTGTGGCTTGGAATTTTTGCTGAAGCACGTGCCCAATGTGCTGTACACCTTTTGCAGATGGGCGCATTTTGACTGGCCGAAATTGCTGCACATGAACGACTTCATTCGGGAAGTTCGCTTTTTGAGGCCGCTTGTGAAATTGCTCAAGAACGGCCAGAGCAGGTTGAACATTTCCGTGAAGGAGTACAACGAGTGGAATGACCTTCCTCTGCCGACGGATCGTCTTATGGAGGGCTTTCAGCTGCTTTCTTCTTGTCACAGCTCGTTGGACCTTTCGGTTGGCCAATTTAGAGGAGTCGCGGAAAATCCCGCCCACAATGCACTGCTACTGCTTCGTCTTATGCAGTTTGGCGCTTTTGTGTCCGAGTGCCTTTGCGACAAGAATTTACTGGACGTCAAAGTAAGCGAAAAGGAAAAGTTGCAGTACGAGTTTCGAAGTTGCACAATGGATGCTGTTGACAGTATGCCAAATGATAAGCAGGTTATATTAGACTGCCTTGAGCAGAAATCTACAGCGTTGCCAACGGTTAAGTTGTTGAAACACGACGCCGAGAAAAATCATTCTACGCAGAAGGCATTGTTCCCAAAGAAGAATTTGTTTCTCAAAGAGGGAAAAGCTTTTTTTTCCGCCTCGGACATGGAAGCTTCGTTGACGAAAAGTTGTCGCTTGAAGCTTGCGTTGGGCAAGAAGAATCAGCTGAATACCGAAAAAATGCAAAACGGGGGCTTGCCGGTAGTTCATCCAATCCCGCCTGCCCAACCCAGTGTTGAAGTGGCCGAATTGCTATATCTGTTAGACATTAGACGCAAAGAAAATGGGGCCGGCGAAGCGAGCATGGAAAGTTCCTTTGGAAATATTTCCAGTTTGAATTGCTCTCAGTCGAGCGGTTACGCCGGGGAGGTTGCCGAATTTGCGTCCAAGGAAATTAACGGAGAACCGAAGTGGCAAAGCTTGCCATCGTCGCCATTTGATGCCAATAATGTTGTCCAGAAGGCTCGCACTTCGTCGATGCACTTGACGAACATTCAAGAACCTTGTTTCAAAGCAGGCCAGCAGCCAACAGATTCATTCTTGAATGGATATAGTCAGCAGTACAGTAAGACTTGTTGGTCGACTTTTCACGACCCTGTCGTCAACTGGAGAAACGGCCCAATTAGAGAATGGCCGAATGCGGATTGCGCTTATCGCAGATCGCCGGTAGAAAATAGTACCGATCCATTTGGGAATAGTTCGCCGCTTTCGCCTCTTGACCATCGACCACGCGCCGGTCAGTTAAGACCAATAGGCTTTGAGCGGAACCGTCGTTTCAAGTCGGCAGCTCCGTAGAAACGGTTACAGAATTTGGAACTTTTCTCGGTTAAGTCAAAAACAAAAAGCAGCGGTTTCTTTTGGATGTGAATCTGATATTTTCGGTCGTAGTGGATCGATGTACCGTAAGCGCGATGTTGACCACGCTGGCTTAGGCGGATTGATTGGTTCAGGATTGGTACATCCGATGCACTGCTTATAGAGCTACGTGGGCAGGCCGAGATTCACGTACACTTGAAATGACTGGTTGACGTGTCATCCAGCTTTGGCGATGTAATACGCAACTAGTTTATTTAAGTTCATTGCCTGTTTTGGATTCATCAGCGCAGTGATATGTATTTAACGTAAGGTGATTCTAACGAAGGACAATTGCGGTTGTTTATATAACGGTTCTGGTAAGTGTTGGTACGTTGTTTAAATTAAGACAACTTAGCAAAGCGTCGTTGGTGTTTCTATGTCTTCAATAACGCACTAGTTGGTCAGACGTACTTAGCTATGGCATATATTCGCGTAGAAGTGCTTCGGTGGTTGTGTTTTGTGTTTACTCGTGCTTTGGGTGTAGTAAAATATTTATGCATTGATGCAGTTTTAAAAATTTTCACTCGCATTGAGCCAACATGCGTGTAGCAGCGATCTCGCCAAGTCACTTTTAAGCGTAAACCTGAGCAAAGCACTTGCCGCGAGTCGGTTACCCGCAAAATCTTTTCTGTCTCTCGGAATATTGCCTGAATGTTCATGTAAATCTCAGAATCTCAGTGGTTTTTTTTCAGACGGTTGCGAGAAGTGCACTGCTATTAAATTATTTTTCTATTTGTTTTAGAAATGTGCTGCGGTAACATTTTTTGTGTAACAACCTTAAAATCATTTTGGGCGTACTGTAGTCGCTGTATGCTAAAGAAGCAAACGGAACGCCTTAAATTTTTTTTGCTATGTATCAAAAAAAAGTGAAATTATTTTCCCAGCATAGCTCAGGGCTGTTCTTATTCCTAGCGTTAGCGGGAAACGTTTAAGCAAGAGAGCAGTGGATCTCATCCGTGGTAGATATCCGAACCAAAATGTGCTATGGATTTTTTTAATAAATTTCGTAAAGCAACAGCGGTTTTTAAAAGGCTCCAGAACGAGAGGTGATACAATCGCGATCGTGTTAGGTTGGCGTGTACCTGCAAATCATTTTTCCGTCGCGCTTATTCCACCCCGATAGCTGTATGCTCAAACAAGCCATTTCATGATTTTTGATCGTTATAACCAAAGGTATGTAGATTAAGCGTATCGCTCAACGCAAAAATTTGCTTATTTGGTTTACCGTAAGTTAAGAGAGTACTACTTGGGACCAATTTCGAATACAGCCTACATAAATTAGCGACGAGCTTATCGTAAGCTTAGACTAAATAAGTAAGTTGTATAAAGTTAGCTGAAGGCGAAAGAACAGTTTTTTTGCCGCAGTGCTTAAGTAAGCTTTTCATTGATAATTTTAACAATTTTAATTTAAATATTCTAGAGCACGGCGGTTCTGCGTGCAAAGCGCGCCAGTACGTTGGCTCGTTTAAGCATTGGCAGCACAGCTTTCAAATCACGGGAGCTGTCTCTTTCTGCCGTATAATAGTTGAAGCAGATTTAGTGAAGCGCCTTGAAAGGCTGAATATATGAACTCACAATGCATGGACAACAGCTCCACTGTCCAGGTAAGCACTTTTTTTAAAAGAGTTAACATAGCCTTCAGTGTTTCTTCTATGCAATTTGACTTCGCGCATCCATTGACTAAAAACATTAAGGCAAACAATATTATTATCCGTCAATACATTGAGACAAAGACGCAACGAGCTCTTTTATAAGTGTATATGATAAATTGAACGCTTAGACTCGTTGGGGAAAAATTTGTTAACCTGCAAACCTACAGTACGACTCTGGGGTACTAAACGGACAAGATTCAAATGACGGGCTAAGTCTGCTTATGAAGCGAGAAAAGGTGGTCGCAGTAGCTTTAAAAAAAATCGTCGTACAGTTTATTTTTTAAAAAGTAACATTCTTCATCTCGTTAAGGTTTATGGCATGAGCGTAGTTAGCAAAGCTTTTAGCCCTCGATTTTAACATGGCGCAACGAAATACCGCTGAAGTAGTTGTGTGTTAAACGTCTTTAGCCTTTCTCCTCGGAGAACTTCGAAGAAACGACTGCGTTTTGTTTTGCATTTCCTACTGTAAATTATTATTCAAATTACTATAGCGTACATTACCCGTCGAGGCAGGCGTGTGTGTATGCTTTGTAATTTTCGCTGATTGCTATCTGTCGGTGCAGATATCTTTAGTATTCCGAAATGTTGCTATTTCAAAGGGCTCCCAAAGTAACAGTGCGTCGCTTTTCTGCTTCGCAGGTTATTAAGGAAGTAATTTTTACTCGCCTCTTTGTGTTGTTCATTTCCGCGTGCGTAACATGTGAGGAAATGAATGAGTGGAAAGTTTCAATGACGATACCGCCAATCTACGCTAGAAAACTAACGTACGTAGTGCTCGTCTTGAGAACGCGATCAAGTAAAGCAATAGAAAATTTAAAAGTAACAAGGCGTAAAGGAAACACAAATCAAAACATGTTTTGCACCCTACAAACTCCAGCGAATGATAGTTTTTCGCTTTATAAGCTGATAACTACTTGGACTAACAATAGTACCCTGCATTCCTTACAGTAAACTCATTCTAAGAGCGCCCGTTGAATATGCTATAAGGAATGGTAGAACAAAGCAGACAGTCATTTTGTTTTTGTATTTATTATTTTTGAAATTATTAATTTTAATATTTCTTGTTGTAACGGAAAAGTAAGCAACTTTATTTGGCTTTCCTGATTTTACAGTGGGAGTCTATGTGAAATTAGGTTTTCAAGTTTAAGTTGCTTGTTTAGCGCTTACTATTCTCCCACGGATTGTTTATTAGAATTAACTTAGCTTTTAGCGATTGTAAGCATGACTAAGCCTATTCAGAATCTTTCGAATTGCTCTTCTTCTTCTTCATTTTCTTCCTCATCAAATTCTGTGTCCGAAAATTCATTTTCTCGTTTGAACTGCGTTATCACGTAGGGCACAATGTCTTCGTCCGGCTGCAGAGAACTTTTATTTTGGTTCTCCTCCTGCGCAGGCGCAAGCTTCGCTCTTGATGCGTACAATTTCCATTCGTTCTTAGCCTGGCATATCAGAGGACAGCCGGTGGTCTGAAAGGCAATAAATCATCAGAATTTTAGAATTGCGACCGGCTGAAATTGCTTACGTGAACAATAGGCTTTTGGGGCTGCTTTGCGCAGTACATATAGCTCGTATGAAATTGTCCAGGAAACGCATCCAGGCAGTAGCTGCTGTTTATCAGTTGAACTTTAAAATTATGAACTCTTCCATTTGCATCCAGGCCTGCCGTGTAACAGATGCTACCCTTTCGCGGTCTTTCTCCTTCTACAGTTGAGATAGGTTGTCTTTTGCTTACAGTAGTGTTAATATGGTAAAACAGAGATAAGGTAGACATGCCAAGTCGTTTATAGTTTCTGAAAAACATATGTTCAGTCTTTGCTCTGACCGTTATCACCATTGGCCTAATGTCGCTGCGATTCTTTTTAGTTCCAGTATATATATAGACGATATTTCCGCTTCTAAATGAGATACACATCTTGTACTGCTACATTTCTTTGCAACATAATCAATACCTTCTCTTTATTCCTTGGAGGTTTGTCACTAGCATGCTTTCCATAGGAAAGTCGGTTAAAAAGGTTGCCGTACCGCTAATCGTCGGTTTATAATGGTTTCTTAATGTGATTACGTGCGCTACAATTCCCGCCGAAGGACCAATGGTCGTTGTAGCTTTCTGAAAAGCAACGAAATGTTTTACATGCCAACAAAAATGCTCGGCTAATTTTTAACACGGCAAAATGGGCTTCGTGCAGCTTTCACGATCGCTCATTACTATATTTGCTTAAGAATTGCAGCTTCGTGTTGGAATACAAGCTACAGCTTACCACGGAGCTGTTTGAGTAGAGTTTGGCGATCATATTGAACAGTGGGCCATTTTCCGAACTGACGAATTCGCCAAGTTCCACTTCTAAACGCTGACCGACTAATGAAATAAATTAAAAATTGTATACTGTGTTTACCTCTTGTTCCAAATTGTGAACTTCCCTCTTCGTCGTCTTTTTCTTCCGTCTCTTCTTGTTCCTCGTTCTCAAGTTCTGGCACAGTCGAGTTGTCTTGACGTCGTACCTGCTTTCTCAACAGGCGGGAAGATACGATATCCGCGAAAAACGCTCTCTTTTTCATAATTTTGTTCGTTCCCTCGATTGCGTCGAATTCGTTTACGTAAACACCATACAAAAGCGCCACTCCGTTGATAGTGCATACGAGCGGTCCGCCAACATGCTGAAGCAAATATTCTACCTTGTTGGTTACGAGTAATTTTGCTTACATTGACGTTTTTAAGCTTTTGTTTCCTGGCGCATACACCAAGGCCTTCCACTTCTTGGTGGTCATGTTCAGTGCAAGGAAACGACCTATCCAGCAGCGCGTGATATTCTCGTACGCGTTTTCTGCCAGTCATATATCCGGTCAGGTAGCAGTATTCGGGATAAACGGGAACAGCTTGGGTTCCCAAGCAAACGGGTTGGGCATTTTTGCCAAAACTGATTGGCTTTTCAAGCTTTAAAACAACCGCAGGCATGTCCGAATAGCTGTCGTCAAGTAGAAATGCGTCCAAAACTTTTGTTTTGAACAAACCGCGATAGGCGCCTTTACGGCCGGAAAGTTTGGCTGCCACGGTCATGTGACGAAATTTGAATTTCCTTTCCCGTCTCTCGGGATTGCTGGAACAATTTTTGCTCGTCATCCTTTGAAAAAACGCGCGGAAACGTATTGTTACTAGTCAAGGCAGTTGGACGTTGTCACCACGTGCCTTGACTCGTTTGAGTGATGCTGGTTTTTTTCCAATTGAACTATAGCTCCAAGACATTGCATTTCTCCTCGGTAAGGCGCTTTCCTATGAATTATCATAACATCCCAAGGCATAGGGACACCTCCGTAGAAGTAACTATCCATTGTGACGTTGAATTGTTCCGGTTTGCCGCACTGGACGTTCATGCGCTGAAAGCGTCATATTTAGCATATTCAATACAATTTTGAAATAAATGTCAACCCATTTAAAATACTAACAAAAGCAATAGTAATAACAATATGAATCTGTCATGCGGGGCCATCGCAGCTCCCCAAAGCACTTGTTTGAGCAACGCTTTTCAAACCGCTGAATGAAATTTTTGTTGTCGGCAGTTTTCCCTCCCAAAAAGGTAAACTATAGCTTTTATTGAAATCCGCTTAGTTTTCTAATAATAACTTGACTTTACTTTGCGTGCTATGAAAACATGTCCTTTTAAAGGCGGCAATTGTGCTTAGAATCTGCGCTTTATTTACAAGTTTGACAGATGTTGCGCAACAATTGTTGTTGGCATTGTCGTCATGTGGGACTGCGAACGCTGTAAGCTGTTTGGAGAATCTTTATTCGGAATGACTGTAAAGGCTACATCTCAATGGCTGCCGTCTACGCTGACGAAGGAAAGAGTCGCTTATGGCTGTTTCGGACAAGCAAAACATTTTTTTAAATAAGAACTTCCGCCTCGTCGGATATAGATAAATGGGCCCTTTTAAAGGCTAAGAAAGCATGTGCTGCTACTAGCTGCTGAAGTGTCACAATGAAACAGAATTTGAACAGTTGTTTCCCGCCGAATAACTTATTTGTTGCCTACAAAAAGGGCGTCCACTTTTTACCTATTTTGGGCAGTGCTAAAGCCTTTCTGAACTACCGTTTACGTGTTCGAAAGTCGCCGTCGCTGCTTTCTCGATAAAGCAACGCTAAACAGTATAAAACAGATCCTGCCGGCTAATCTCTCGCAAAAAGGAAAATTTCAGAAAGTCAATAACGGCTGCGATTGGGAAAATTCTAATAGCCATTGAGAAACCGTCTGCGTCAGCTTTTTCTACTGCATACTTAAGCCAATTGTCGCGTAATGTAGAATTGATTTTGAGAGTTTTCTCAGATATGCGCACTACCGTCATACTGTAAGTCGACTAGTCTATCTGTTCTGCCCTTCCCTAAGCCTAAGCCTAATTATAAGGCATATATTTTAGCCTAAACTTAGCTAAGGGCTCAATGGGATAGACGACATGATCGACAGTAAAAGCATAATAGGATACACGCATGCTTAGCAGAAAAGAACCTGCATTTCGCAGACTGTGGGGTGCATATCCGAGAAGACTTGATATTGGTATATTCACAGAAAGTTGCTTCAAACGACTGCCGTATAATTAGAAGCAGACATTCCTTAATCCGGAATTTTGAAATGCTGAGGTTTTTAAGTGCTCACTCAGTGTTGCACGTGAAAAATCCCGCTTAGAAAATTTTACAGAATATTCCGTCTGCTGAGCATTCTAGGAGCGTGAGTACGAATAAATATTTCTAGTATTTGTCCCCTGAGCGCGTTTGAGATAAGAAAGTATCTACTTTTTCCTTAGGAATGCATTATATCCACTGTATAAGCAATGACGCTGCTCGTAGGACAGTATTGTAATAGAAATATGAAAAATAATAATCTCGGAATGGTAATGTGCCAACTAAACTGTCTTGAAAAGCTTTTTGCCTAATGACCACCCACTTATGATGCAGGCAATATATTCTTCGCTTTCCAGTGGGGAATTGTTCTTTAGAAAATAGCGGTTTGTTGACCCACGATGTTAAAATAGCGTAGAGAAGCCGGTTAAGGAAGCTTGCTTCAAAGGTCTGCATGTTGACCTTAGTCTATTTGATTTAATGATGTAATACTTACTTTTACATTATCGCTTACATTCTTTGCTTTTATGCTAAAATGACCCTTTGTAGCGCGAACAATAGTTCCGATACCCTCCGGTCTCTTAACAGGAAACAATAAGCATCGATTGTATTGCTTTAATTCACGATCGCCGGCCGCCGTGCCTACTCGTACTATACTCCATTCTAGCATATTTATTTTTAAACATTCCTTCTCGTTGGCTGATCAAACGACCGTTGAAAGTTGATGAGGGAAGTATGGGCAGCACCGCTGCATTCTTGGCTGAACGTAGATTGGCATAGTGACGAAAGAAATTTGGCGCGCACTGCTTTGCGCCGCATCATTAATGACTGCCAAAGGTCAGAACTCAAATTCCTCCATGTATGGTCAATTTTTTAAATCAGGTTAATTGTGATGAAATCTAGAACATTTTCTTAATGGCTATGCGTTTGTTCTCATATTCATACACCTTATTCAAGATTGGCCTATTTTAAAGCTTTCGGGATAGCATTGATCCCGTCTTTAACGTTTTCATAGTAATCATGAAAGCGGTATGGCTATATCTACGCTGATAATTTTAACGCGCGTATTCGGTTTGTTGGTATTAAATTAAGATGAAGTTACAAAAGAGAAATGTAATAATAACCTATGAATGAATATAAATAAACTTAAAAATAATAAAAAAATACTACAATGTAACTGAAATGCGATAAGTTGTAAAATGAAGGATAAAAAAATCGTAAATAAATGAAAACGAAATTCAATAGAGTATACGAAAGTGAAAATGTTTTACTTTATTTTACTTGGTCTTACTTTTACATTTGTTTTCCTTTCGTATACTTTATTTCGTTCTATTTTCATTCACTCAGCTTCGTACTTCACTTTATAATTTCTCTTGTTTCAAATTGCATTATATTATTTATATTCATGCAAAGGTTATTACTATATTTTGCATATGTAACTACATCTCATTTATTTTCATTTTTTAAAACTAGAAACAATTCCTAATACCAACAAGCTGAATAGCTATGGTTTAAGCCTCTGATTGCCCTTAATTATTACGGAACAGCCAACAAGGATGGGATTATTGGTGTCCCGAAGGCTTCGACACGATTCGGCAAATAAAACGGTCAAAAATGCTTGTTTTTATGTCAGTTAATTAAAGGGACTTTAGATGTATACTTGCTGTTGGTCTGCAACGGCAAATTCCTCAGGGTCGTCCATTTCTTCTTCCTCCGAGGGCATCTGAAGCATGTGATTAGCGATGCGACGTGAAAATGGTCGTAGTTGCACTTGCTTTATCTTCATAACTACTCTGCGTCGAATAGGAATAGCTTTCATTCGACTGGAAAGTGAGGACATTGTTTTTGTAGCAATTTTTGCTACTTTGAACACCTTTTAATTACCTTTTCACTGTTTGCATCGTCACCATCTTCAGCAGGTTTTTCGATAGCTTGTAAGTTCTAGAATATGCCCGCAGATATGAAATGGTTTTGAAAATTATTACAATTATTTTTACGCAGCGTTGAATGCGCGCACGCAAGGCTGTCGACTCACGCTTAGTGACGTGAGAATAATGCTACGTTGTAATTTAATGGAAATCTTATATTAGTACGTTTTCTTTTAGCAAAAAGTAAAGAGCACTTCAATCCGACACTGCTAATTAATGTTACCTTGTCTGTTTCAACAGCGGATACATTTCCGCTAATGAACAGCAGCAATAGAAGCAGCACTGCTATAAAGGTAGTCATATGTTTAGTGGATTGCTGCTCTCACTGTCGTATACGGCATATTCTTATCGCTTAGGATTGGTATTTATTTGCTTCTAAAAGTCACTTTGTAAATGTTTGCTTATTGCAGTAATGACGCTGTAGCATGCTGCTTTGTTAGCATGCATTCAGTAAAGCCTCAAAATGCCAGGTCATTCGTATTCAACGTCACCGTCTCGTTGCCTCTCTTTTCTGGGAGCTGTATTAATTTTTTTGTGACTTTTTTAAATTGAAAACCGCCCATTGAGTCATTTTCCGTTTTCAGCCTAACAGAGGTGGTTACGAATGTTGTTAACTTATCCAAAAGAAATGTCTCCGACGCAACGTAGTCAGCCTTCTACGTCACATTATACCGAATCAGTAGCTTTTATCTGCGTGTCAGTTTGGCTTGTCATGTTCTTTTGTTTTCTATCTTTGTTCAGCTGACGCTTTATCCGATGTTTAGCTGCCATTTACAAATACGTATGCATTGATAAACTGGCAATTTGTATGCTTAATGTTTATGCGAAAAGTTACTCTGATTTATGAACCCACTCGGTAAAGCCTACATTATTTATCGTGCGCTAAATGTATGCCGCCACCTCTGAATGTTCAGTTTTTTAAAATTTTTTTTGTCGCCCTAATATTTGAAACTCCCACGCTTATTGTTTATATGTCATACCTTGGAAACGACCGCCGTAAAACAGTTGTTGAGTAAACAAGTCACGTGACCATTCGATCGAGACGTGCTGAGCAGAATTGTAATGAGAAGTTCGCGAAGAATTATAATTTGCTTGTTTGTTTAAAAATACGGATGCCCACTGCAGCTACTTGCAAGATGTTTAGCATATAAAAGACTTAGTGGTTCCATGACCTTCAAAAAAGTTATAGAAATCTTGAAAGAGTGACTCTAGCATAAAATAGCGCTCTAATTAACGGAGTATGCTAATGAGTTGAAATCGCTCGAACTGCCAAAGCTCTTATTTCCCTGATCTTTGGCGGATGAACTGACGAACTGATCGGGATGCTCAAGGAAGCTTTCTAAAAGCTAATCCCGCGGAGCATGGATGTAGTGTGCATGTAAGGTTTGCCGACCCACGGCTTTAGGCCATCGCTCTAAAACCTCGGAGCTAATCGAACCATTAATTACGCTGCGACATTTTGAACAAAAGCATTACTTAGCCTAAGATGAAATGGGAAAAGAAGAAGAAGATCAGCTACCTTAAAATTTTCAATACAGAAGTACCTGTATGAGTGAAATGCACCCTGCACTTGGTAGCTGAAGGTGCTAATGTTTTACAAAATAGCTGCTCAAAGCAGAATCCATGCATTCGGGATACTGGTTTTTGGGATTACGCCCCTAACCGTGAATAAAATAAGATTTCAAAATTCGGGATTTTTATAGTTCAGCTTTTTCGCGTTCGGAATTCCGATTTTTTGGCATACTGATAGTTAAGATTTTTGGTCTTTCGAAATTTTGAGCTGCATCAAACTTATTTCACGCTTTTGCAAAGTTTTCTCAGAAGAAACCTGCGTGGGCCCTTTGCATGTATGTGAATTTGCCTACTTTCTTTTGCTACTCAGTGTTGGTGTACGCCATTTAAGCCTAAACTAAAAATGGAGAACAATTATGTGTATATAGCGCTTATGTTTAGCTAATATTTTCTAAATGTGAGGAACATGAGAAAGCAGTCAGGTTGAAGATTCGGGATTTCTGTTTTTCGGGATTTTGTGATAGGCCTTAAGCCTATCACAAAATCCCGAGAGACGCTATTATAATGAAATATTTAGCATACGATTTTAAAATGATCTTGCGTTTTTATTATTAGCATAAGGTTTCTTCGCTTCTCTCCACGCAGGCAATTCATTTCATTCCAGGGCCAACCGCGTCTTGTCTTCAGCGCGTAGCAGACGTAGGAAACTGTAGGAGAAGAATCTTGAAAGAAGCGTTGTTAAAATTTAAATATTCAATAGTAACGGGTTGCGTCTGCACCGAGAGATAGTTGCATACGCACCTGTCAAAATGTTTTCTTGATTTGACCGTTGTCAATGGAGGGGTGTCAAATCCCGAAAGCTGCGGTGTTGGTAAGTGTTCGTTTCCATAAATAAAATTTTCATGTTGTGAAACTCGTCGAAATGTCTTGTATCATCAATGACGTTTTTAATTCTTCTTAATGTTGCTTATTGGGCCCAAGTGTGACGTTTTTTTAGGATTTTTATTAGACTACCCAACGCAAGCAAAGTAAATGAAGTTAATTAATGCGTTATTTATTATGTATAAACAGTCCGCAGCGTTTTATTTTTTTTCCTTTTCAAACTGACGTATCAGCTGAACATTGTTGCGTCTTTTTCAATTTATGTATTTTTCAATTGTGACAGCCAGAACTTCTCCATCTGTCGGTAATGTACTTAGCTTTGGTTGCTGCTGTTAGACGATGATTTGGTTAATTAACGCTACAGAAAAATGGTTCATTGAAGGCTTAATATTATTGTTAAGAGGAAATGTGATTAACCCCGTAAAGTTGTTGACACATTTCAAAAATGAATCGTTCTCCAAATCCCGTAAGTCAAAATATATGAAACGCTCAAAAGTCTGAATTTTTGCAATCCCGAAAACTTTTCTCAATTCAAAGTAGAGAAGTATCTTGTATGTAAGACCTGCTATTTACAATCGCAGAAAAGAACTTTTATGGCCTTCGCAGCGTATGGACGCTTTGACTACATTTCGGGATTCTCCGTTCAGTAGCTACAATTGAGACGAATTCAGGAAGCGTTGCTGCGTAAAACACTTTTTTTTAGTTTTACTAATCTACCCTGCGATTATGCGAGCTATACACATAAGAAAGGGAATATACCGTTTCGAATATCGACTTGATACCATATATTCCCGGGAAAAGACGTCAGCGATCATCATTAGCTTAGGTTTTTATATTGTAAGGTAGAAATCATACCGGCAACAGGAAAAAAGGCGGGGGGAAGTATAAGCGAAGAAAATGAAAGCGTTCGTTTCAGTTGCAAAGTCCAGTCATTCGGGATTGCAATCTGTTGGGATTTTGATCGTTCAAAATTTCGATTTTCGGGATTTTTATATGACTGTTCTAAAAACACTATAACCATGCCGTATAAAGAAGTTATGTTCTGAAAACAATCTTTATTTTTAACGCACAGCTTGTATATTGCCTAAATAAGTTATGGACAGCCTTCCTAACTGTTTCCTTCTTTATTTTAGCTTAAAAATTTGCGAAGATTTTGATGACCACTTTACGCGTTCAGTGGTTTCAGCAGAAACGAATAAGGCGTATTTTGGAATGTTAACTGTGGGGCTTTTGGTTTAGCAGAAAAGACATTGGTTTTCATCCTACTTTTTTTCCTACGGAAACAGCTAGCCATTTCCCATTTCGCAGAAGTGGCAGTTTCACACTTTTTTTTATTTACACAGGTTGTAGCTCTATATGACGGAATGTTTTTTTTTAAAAACATGTGACTATTAAAAGTTTTTTGTTTTTCAAATTAAAGAAGTCAGCCGGTTGTCAACTGCATTATGTTAATAATTTGCTCCTTTTGAGTCAGGATCAAAATTTCGGAATCTTTCCGAAGTATTGCGCATTTTTATAAGCCTTACACATTTTGTCTTTTATAGTTAAACGTTAATATATTACATCTGCTATTTGCGGTTGACTTCTTCAAGGGGGACACGGGCTTGACTCGCGGTTGGTTCGAAAGACTTGAAAGTTTTTATTGAAATATTTTAAGTATGAAAATTCATATTTATCCAAGCGTGAAGGTGGCGGACCAGCGTAGGATCCCATTGAATGGTACGTTTCCCTGTTGTAATGACGTAACGTTTGCGCGCTTATACGACACGATAATTTTTACGCTTTTCTTTGATCTTAGTTTTCACAATGAACTGTTTCCATTGTCATCGAGTGACTGTGCGTCCTGTTCATTCAGTCACCACTGGCAGCGTGAGTATTTTTACTCCAAAAGCCGCGATGAATGAATTGTACTTTTTTTCACGGGAATTCCGTTGCGCCATGTCCCAATCAAAGCTTTTTAAACGGAAAGCATTGGTTTTTGACGAACTCATTCGGTCTTCAATTTGCGTCAGACACATTTTTGACTATCCATTTTTGTTGACGTCACACAGTGACGTCAGCAGAATTTAAAGTTTAAGTTTTGACTTATGTTGATAGCTGTTCTCCAAGCAAACCAATGTTATCAGTGACCAGTACGCAGTCTTAAAAAGAGATAATTAGATTTTGACTCGCGATTCTTTCTCAAGAAGGGCGCAGCGTAATTTCGTATACGTATATGGTTTCACGAGGTATAGCACGCTTTTGTTGAATATTATTTTATTACGAGATATCGGCCATTGATTCGGCTGCTGCCTGACTTAGACGAATGTCCAGCAAAAGCCAAGTTTGCATGCCGCACTGTTTCCGCAGTTTGTGTCCGTAAGACACCGACCGCCGAATCTCTTTGCCTGCTGACAGGTTTGTTTGGCATTGCAAAGTGTTGCCCCTTCGCAGTCGTCGTGTTTCAAACATCCAACCTTCCAACATTTTTCATTCTTGCAAAACGCTCCCTTCTGACAATCCTTATCTTCGGTGCAGTCGTGAGCGGCTACGGACATTTTGCAACTATTTTCCACGCACAATTCGTGGCCGGGACAGTTGGCGTGAGTTTCGCACCGACCTTCTGAAACAATTGCTGATTGGCAAATTTTACGTCACTACGATGAATGGGAAAATTTTCTGTTTCCTCGCTACGTTAGCGTAAGGTAGAATGGGAAAATAACGCTGCAATTATTATTGCTTTCTTTTTTTGGAAGAAACTTCGTTATTGGCTAAAGTGAAGTTGGCTCTTACCAATTGGAGCTTCATACTTCTTCCAGCACAGACCATTCCTGCATACCTGCGCAGAGTCGCATGGCTGTGAGTCGCTGCAAGCTTTGTCTGTTGGCTCCGCGTCTACGCATTTCATATTTTCGCACAATGTCGTGTTCGAGCAGTCGGCGTGGCTTGAACAGGCGCCACTAGGTGGAGGCGTAGGTGCAGGAGTGACCGGCGTAGGAGTGCTAGGTGCAGGAGTGACCGGTGTAGGAGTGCTAGGTGCAGGAGTGACCTAGGTGCAGGAGTGACCGGTGTAGGAGTGCTAGGTGCAGGAGTGACCGGTGTAGGAGTGCTAGGTGCAGGAGTGACCGGTGTAGGAGTGCTAGGTTCAGGAGTGACCGGCGTAGGAGTGCTAGGTTCAGGAGTGACCGGCGTAGGAGTGCTAGGTGCAGGAGTGACCGGTGTAGGAGTGCTAGGTTCAGGAGTGACCGGTGTGGGAGTGCTAGGTTCAGGAGTGACCGGTGTGGGAGTGCTAGGTTCAGGAGTGACCGGTGTGGGAGTGCTAGGTGGAGGAGTGGTAGTGGGCAGTCTAGGATCGTCGATCAACTCTAAGATAGAACCGCGATTAGATGTGCCGGAATCCTAAAGTTTTTTAAATTTCCATTTTGATGTTGAGTTTCTTTTACGGAAAGCTTGTCCAAGCCCGGGACAAGCTTTCCGTAAAAGAAACTCAACATAAAACTATACGGTCCCGTACCAAGAAGTCGCATCTTAAATTTCCATTGTACATTTGGCAAAACTTGCCACAAGCATCTCGTACTTCGCAATACAGCTTTGCGCATTACAAACATCACGCAATCGTACGTTGCTAGACCGCTTACAGTTTGGGTCGTTAATGTATACTGATTTTTTAATTACTGCGTCACGTCTATTTACAAACCTACCATAGGGTATCATACATGCGCCGAACTTGCAGATTTCGTATCTGTTAACTTCGCATTCCGAGTCATTGGTGCACATTTTGTAGTTGGGCGTTGGAACTGCAGGAACACAAACTTCCTTATAGCACATGGAAAGCCCTGGGCACTCTTCCTGAGTTTTGCATGAGTAAACCACTTTGCCTAAGGTGACATAAGGCAGCGGTGCATCAGCTGAAAACTTGAGGCAATAACTCATGGCTTACAGAAGAGAATAAAGCATAATGTCTTCAGCAGCATAACTGAGGTGGCCGTGAGAAAACGCATTTTCGGTAACTTCGCCAGTTTGTACATTCTTTATACGTTCCATTGTTTACGTTTTCCGTTCTGTTTAAATCAAGTATTAATTACGCGCTGAGGATGAGTACAATATTCAACAGACAGACAAAGAGCAATTATTGGTTGGGTTGTATCAATACTTTTTTTTTCTCGTTCTCTCCTTCTTTGTTACTTTTTACATGAAGCATTGAAAACGAGTGCCCTATCAACTAGCAGATTAAGGGTGGGGCACAGTGGGTGTAAAGTCGATGACCGAATTGCATTTGGGTGTGAAAGCTCTGTTCTTTCATAATTTAGGTGCGTCCCACTTTACGAAGAAATTGAGTAGGCGTTATTCGCATTTATGAAGCAATGCAGCAGTAGCATTTAGTATTTACTCCACCGCGTTTTCCGTCCTAATAATACAGCTGCTTGAATGCGACACTATGCCTACATAACCCCAACGCCTCAGGGCTGCCATGGGTCCGACATTCGTCTGTGTATAGCTTGCGTTATACGTCGATTTCCCTTTTTGGTCTGTAAGCAGGATGGTCCTTAAAAAAGCTCGCAACAGGCTCCCGCTTAGCTCATGGCTGGATGTAATTAAGTGGTCCCATAATAGGGAACGAAGTGGGAGCATCTATCTCCGCAGCCCTCGAAAACTTTGAAAGCTGCAGAAGCCGCAGAAATTGCGGTCCTCAAACTCAGTTCGCCGTTGTGCCCAGTATCTTCCCAGTTAGTACAAATACTTCCTTATATGGGACTTTTGTAAACCCTAGTCCTGTTCTAGATGTTATTTGTTATTTCTCATTTATCGCACGGTTCAGTAGGTTACTTTCAGAGTTCCGGATCCTACGTTAAATAATAGCAATCGCTGCCCTGCTTTATAGACAACATATCAGGTCCTATATGCACCTTCGTAAAGTGAGATATATCTGTATTAATTTTAATAAACGCTTAAGGCTCCTTGTAACAGTAGACTTTTCTGAAGACGAAAATTTATCACCTTAAAGACAGTCCCTTTTCAATGTAAGCTATTCTTTGTATAGGCGCCCCTTTTGCCCAGTATGAATATTAATGCCACTTCATTGGTGAGAACAATGTTTTATGTTCCTTTTTTATCATAGACGATTTTTCCTTAGCCTTTTGCGCTATAAGATGCTTTGTAATAGAACTCGTTACCAGCATCGGTTGCCTGAGGACAAGCACCAATAGCGATTGTTCATTTGCATAATCTCTCGCAAAGGACTAAGGAAGGACTACAATTAAATAGTTGACGTCGAAAGGTAATTAATTTTTTGCAACAGCGACTGGCTAAGGGAAAACGATTTTCATTTATCCTTACCTTATATGCGCGGACGAACTGACGGCACTTTTTAAACATTCGATTTCGAAGCTCCACAATTTAAGGCGTTACGTTTTCACAAACACGGCGATGAAAAGTTTCCACATTGTTGGACAATAGAAACTCGCTGTGCAGCCTAAAAAACGTTTTGCATATTGGATGTTTACAAAATGAACGTACAATTATTCAAACTTAATTAGCCATACAAGTTCAATATACAATTCAGTTTTCCAACAGAGTCATTTTTCCTTTTTCCGCCGATCGGAAAGTTCAGTTTTATCGTACAGCAAATGAGACAAAAATAATGGAATTTTGAACTCTTACAATGGCTTATTTGCTACAGAATATTAATATAATAATTAAATGATCGTAGCCTTTTCTTTTTTCAATTAATAAGTTGCCTAAATACCCCTTTCGTCTTTTTGAAATTTTCTATCGTCAGTTTAAAGAAAAGTAGGTACCTTCTAGCGCATTGGCTTTACTTGACGCCAGGCGTCACCGTTTGTTCTCGCGCCTTTGCTTTTCTCCATTCTCTACGAAGGCGCGAAAGAATGAGAGCTTTATCTGTACTTATCAATCACCGTCACTCGTAGTGGCGTACAAAGTTAAACATCTTGTCAAAACGAGGGATGTTGAACGTCTATTAGTTGTAAAAAAACAATTTTCTCGCATCGAAGAACGTCACGATAAATTAATGGTCGCTCATTTGTACAGCGCTGTAGAAAAAAAAGGTTGCCAACAATTTGTTCGAAAAGAAACAGACGATAAGGCAAAATGAGTCACGCATAAAGAGAACGATAAGCTAAGTGGACAAGAACAAGTCTTCACAATTAAGTAGGCGTAAAAAGGTGCATCACCCGTTAAAACGCAGCCGCTTTTCCGCAATGTAACAGGCAATTCGCTAGGCCAACAACGTTAGCATATACAATAGCGTCAAACGACGGGAATCTTCTCTTGGACATCCGGTTGAGGATTGTTGTATTCAAATTCGATACTATGAATTCCTTCCAGCTCGCGTATGTTGTCCGCAGCGATTTGGCATCGGATGTGCAGTTCGGAAAAACGATGCGGCTGCGCAATTTGGACAAATACCTAAAAAATGACGTTTTAACATAGCAAAGCTTTAAAAAAACTAGTTTAGTAAAAAAAACTTACAAGCGGGGGAAGCATAGAGTGCTCGTACAGAAAAGTTACGTTGAATCCACTATCCGGAAAATAGTTGAACATCTGTTCGCCATCCTTTGGCTCGACAATGTCACCCATACGCTGCAATTCATACGATATCGTTGTACGCAATCAACAATAGTTTCAATGCTCACCATAACGCTGCAGGAGATGGGAATGTGGTTCATGTCGAATTGACGATTTTGTTCGGTGGGATCCGCTTCCTTAAGGCTATTAAGAAATGGTTCGCTCAGTACGGGTATCCAATGCCCAACCTGAAATAATTTACATGGCGGCTAGATCGGATCAATGTGAACTTGGAAAACTTACATTCCTTAGAACGAACAGAACGCATGGATTTCCGGTGGCAAAGCCGTAACCATTGCTTGATGTGCAGTTGTCTCCCAGCCAACTGACGTCGAAACGGCAAATCTTGTTTTTACCAGTCGATGTGCTTAAGTCGCAATCGCGAAATTCGCTACTCTGATTCCGATAGACTAAAGAAGATTTCGCGTAAGCAAAGACGAGAAAAAGACAAGCACGTCACAATTCTCTTGACTTGATTTTATGCGACAGGCGAAATATACGCGTTTTGTTTACGCAAACTTTCGCCAATGGACTAAAGTTAAAGCTACGACATTTCACCTATTCTTGTTGGCACCTAATAAAAGTCGCTCAATTGAATATTGCAACAATTAACTCACCTTCCAGGTAGCGGCTCATTTCATCTATGTATGTACTGCGCAATGCTTTGTACTTCTCGTCTGGATGATACACGAGTACTGATATATCATGCATATCCAAATCAGGCACCATGTAAAGGCCTTAATAAACTAATTTTATGTTAGTATTTGATAAAAAAACATAACATCTTACCGGAAGCTTTTAGTCGATCGCTTCGATTGATGTAGGCTATAACTTGTCCCAAACCAACGAACAACGCAATAAGTACGGCAAGGCAGCAGCACGTAATAACTACGGCTACGGCTGAAAACATGTAAGGTAACAGAGATGAGCTGAGCAAAATGACGAGAGGCAATTTCAACTTTTTAAATGCATAACAAACGCCGACTTACTGAGGCAACAGAAACGTTGTCTGGGTGACCATCTTGGGTCGTAAAAGATAGTTTTCAATCCAATAGGTCCAGGTATTATGGGATCTAGACTGCGCGTGGAACCGGAAAAGTCTTCTATCGTTATTCCGGAACGGTAGACCTCGTCGTCCAGTTCCATTGCTTCCGGTTCGTCCACTATTGTGTACCGACTAGCCATGCTTGCCGCTTTAAGCTTTTGCCGCCTTAGGTTTGATTTAAAAGACAAAAATCAACTATTAAAAACACCGCTGTACACCGCCGAACAAATGCATCGTTGCTTAGACGCGAGAGAAAAACACCGTTGGACTAAGTATAGTTGTTTTCAAGTTATATTCATTTCAATGCTTTTCGCTTACGTAAAGTTTGAAAATCTTTCGCTTTGAAGGTAACTGAGCGCGCTCGGTGGCCATAATTAGTTGTTCCAAAAGATTTTTCGTTCATGCCGCCGTCACTTTTGGCAGGACAGACAAAATCGGTTGTCGAAAAAGTGAAAATTATCTTTCGCTAATCAATCCTAATGAGATGCAAAAATCATCTTCAATATTTTGGTCAAGTATAGCCAGCTTATTTTTTTCTCTATTTTCAATTATTAATATGAGATTTTTTTTATAGTCGATATGACCATAGCCGTAATTTCGCTCAGCGTTGGCCACTTTTCTATTACTGTTCAAGCCAAGCAATTCGGCGAACTGGATTGCCTCTTTGTTATTTCGCAAGGAAAAGACGTGTTTGCGGGCCCATTTTTTGCTATCTCCATTTTTACCGGTTTTTACAGGTCGTCGGCTCGGTCGCTTCTGCCTAGGCCAAGTTTGCCTAACCAAACTGGTTTTTAATGCTTCAGTTGGCTTATTGGAAAGGAAAAGTTCTTTTTTCACCTCTTGCCGGAATGATTGACTCCTTTGCTTAACTACTTGCCTTCAGACCGACTGGCAGGCATTACTGTAGGTGATTTGCGAATGCAGGGACGTATTTTTGAACCGACTTACCATTTAGGGTAGTTAGTAATTTTTTGTACTTTTTAATTTCATTTTCAACTTTAGTCGTTTGTGCATACGCAATTTTGCGTAGGATGCAGTATGTAATCAACATATTTTAAATAACAATCTCTGCTATTTCGACAAAGTGGTTCGTCAGAAGGCTACATAATTGACCGAGCGTACTTTTCTAGCAAAAACGAAAACGTCCTTCCTTGTTTCGTGGTAGAAAACATAAGAAATTTTGCGTTTGCAATTCCTGATGCGCAAGTAGATGTAACTGTAAGTAGTTGCCGGTATTTATGTTTTCTCAATCCTTAACATCCCTAGAAGTTTCGAATTGATTCTACTGCCTGCACTGAGAGTTTATGAACTAATGGCGGATAAGGTTTGTATGACTACTTTTTCGGACTACATTCGCTCGCATTAATCGTTCTTCGCAGATGGAATTTTTGGGCCCACTTCAATTAGCCAGCAAGCTCATGAGACGTGGAACAATGAAGGTTTTTGGCAAAGTATGGTAAACACTCCTAAATTACATTACAAGTATGGCTCTTCTCTCTCCTGCGCTTTGAATGCGCTTGTTTAATAGTAGTGCTGACTGTAACGAGACTTTTTAAAATTTCCGCAGTTATGGAAGCTGATAAGTTTAAAATATAGATTTCTAATAAAGCGTTTTAATAAGACCTTATAAGATGCCGACCTCAGGCTCTTATTTTGCATCGAAAGCGCCGGAATGGTGAGCGCTAAGTTTTCTTGTTTTTTTTTATTTCGTTGGGATAACCTGATGGGTGATGACTGGCAGTCGTTCTGTCCAACAACGTTTTTAAAATTATTTTATCAGTGAGTGACTAAATTTGTTATCTTGCAGGATAAAGTAAAGGTTATGGTTGGCAAGGGTTTGGTTTTGTTGCCATTTTTCGCTTGCGCTCTCGCCCTTTGTCCGTCAGACTTTAATTATCCCGGTTTCTTTGATCCTCAAAATCAAAAGTGCCTTACTGTAGTGCCAACAAATTTAATTGTTGTACCTTGGAAAGGGGATTGGATTCGACAAGCCGACGCAATATGCAACAACCTATTCCATCGTGGTAGCCTTGCTAAATATAGATTTCCCGTCAATCTAATCGATCCCGAATGGAGTATGTTGCGTAAACGTGAACCGATTGCATTGTTGGATGGTTGCGAAATCAATTTGAATATCAAGAACGTCTGGTTGAATGGTAGCGATGTCTCCATATTTGGAAATGATCTCTACCGGCCTTGCCCAGATGCAACCGTGAGGAAATTTATGCAAAGTGCTTATTCATCGCAGAATGTCCGACTCCAGAAATCGTTATTGGCGTTAAAACATCTGTATTTGCAGAATGACCAGAAAAAGTGGTTACCTCTGATTTGTGCGTATCAGTTAGTTGGTTACTCACCCTTAATGCCTTTGTTCTTTCTTTGTGATGATAAAGAATTTAAAATCCAACTGGTAGTGTGTGAGCATTCAGAATTGAACTTTACTTGCTCCGGGTGGGATGATACGTTAAGCGTATGTTATCCGTGTATGCCAGGCTACACTGGTCGCTTCTGTGGATCTCCCAGTGAACTTCATGGGAAAACCAAAAGACGCGTTATTGATATTCACTCATACCTTCATACTAGTAAGTTATTACTAACGAAAAATGAACAGATAACTATGCAAGGATAAAATAACTTGCATGCGTGGCTCATTCCATAAAAGCGGTTTTTTATATGGAAACGTTGAAAGCAAGCATCTATGCTTGAGTGTTTTTGCTATACCTCTTAATAATTTTTTACGTTATGCTTCAGGGTCAGATTGTTCACATATGTGTCCAGTAAGGTCAAGTTGTATTCCAACAAGCAATGGTACCAGAACTTTGTACATTTGCAAGTGTCATTGGGCGTACGTCGGAAATATGTGTCAGAAAAGTGAGTTATGTTCTCTTTTAGCCTTCTGTTTAAAGATAGCTATTTTTAAAGCAGCTTAAACCCACGTTTTGCGAAAATGAAGCGAGATTTATTATTATTATTATTATTATTATTATTATTATTATTATTATTATTATTATTAGCACCTTACTGGGGGCAATATGAGCCTTCATTGTTTTTAACTTTCAATTTTATAAAGGCTTATGACGTATTCTTGTCTCATTAATGTTTTTATCTTTTTTTCTCATTGTGTTTATGTTATATGCAAGGCTCATAATTAGTTCCAATATCAAGTCAACTGTCAATGGTGACATTGTTTTCTACTCAATTACGCTTCTCGCGCTGTTATTGGAAACATATTCGCATATCATTTCTGTAAGCCTCCATTTGGCCAGTTTATCCCACCTAATGAAGAAGTTTATTACGATAATTCCCGTTTGTTCTGTATATGTAGAATAAATCCGGAGCTTTCAGGTCATTCGAGACCCGTCATCAGCGGTCTTAGGTTGTTGATATGATTTATGGCAGGGAGTGCCCTAATGTTTCTGAGGATTTTAAAGCGGGCATTTTTAAAGTTTTCTGTTCGTAGGTTCTGACATCTGAGTCTGCCAGCGTACTTCTATTTCTTGTTCCGTATGTCTTGTAGATTGTGTCTTGGCTGGGTAGCTTCGAACATTTTTTGTTGTTGGTTCACTGTTTTTTCATTTTGCATTCATTTTTCTTTCTTCTTTTTTCTTTTTCTTTTCCTTTTTCGTTCCATATATATTGCAGTCCTATCCATTTCTATTTGTTCTAATTAGTTGTTTTTTCTTTTTTTCTTTCCGGGCTATTGTATTTCATCTGGTTACTGAGCAACAATTATACCGTGTCACAATATTTGTCCAAATCCCACATATGTCCACTCCTTGATCGCGGTTGTAAGTTGTATTGTGTCTAATGTATAGTGCTTCCTTAATTCTTCTTAACCGTAAATTGTTTTCGTAACATAAAACTCTTGGGTGGAGTCGTTGGGTACATTGCGTCGCATGCTCCACTACAGCAGAGGCTTGTTTGGGTTTTTCCATTGTAAGTTTTGGGTCCACGATTGGTCTGCCTCGCTGTGTGGTTAGATTCGTGCCATTGTCAAGTATGGTTTTCGCGTTATTGTAACTTGTGAGTTTTTTCATGTGTTCATTGAATCTATGCTCTAGGGTGTTTCCCGTCTCACCAATATAAATCCCTGAGCAAGACCATTCAATCGCGTATATTAGTCCTGTCTTTTTGTTTTCAGGGATTTTAGTTTTGTCTGTGCGAAGAATTGCCCTGAGATTGGGCGAACTTTTGAAAAAGACTCTGAAGCCTAATCTTTTTCCTAATTGTACAATCTTTTCGGCTAAGCCTGCCACATAAGGAATAACCAGACAAGTGTCGTGCGGAGTGTTTTGCTCTGGAGACCCACGTGTGCGAAGCCTGTGGTTGAGCACTTGGTTGATAAAGGATTTAGGATAACCGTTTTTGTAGAAGATTTTTCTAATGTAGTTAATTTCTGGCTGGAGATATTCGGAACTGCATAAATTGAATGCTGTGTCTATCATTCCAGAGAGGATACCACGCATTACTGATCGTGGGTGATGTGATGAAAAATTGAGGTACCGATCAGTGTGCGTGGGTTTTCTATACACTCGGGTTTTAAGGCCTTCGCTTGAGCGAATAATTAAGGCGTCTAGAAAGGGTAGGGTTTTGTTATCTTCTTTTTCCATTGTAAAGACTATTTGGTTAGGACGGACGTTGTTAAGGAATTGTAAAAATTGTTCTTCTTTTCCAGCTTTTATAATGACAAAGATGTCGTCTACGTATCTTTTAAAAAGGCGTGGAGCTATGTGTCTGTCTATAGTTCCGAACATTTGTCTTTCAAAGTTTTCCATAAAGATTTCCGCTAATACAGGGGATAGGGGGCTTCCCATAGGTACTCCGTTAGATTGTTTATAGAACTTGTTATCAAAAGTGAAGTAATTGCCTTCTTGTATGCAAAACGAAACCAGTTTGACGATGTGAAAGGGATTTAATTTAGTTCTGCTGGGTAGATTTGTGTTCGTGTGGAGGAGATTGTGTAAGGTCTTTAGGGTGTCTGATATTGGGATGCTGGGAAATAAGTCTTTTACATCATAGGTGACTAAAATCTCGTCGGGTTCCAAACAATAGTTTCTTATTTCGTTGATGTGCGTTTTGCTGTTTTTGACAAAGGATGGTTCCTTGCCTGTTAGAGGTTTGATGATCTTACTTAAGTATCTACTGAGTTCAGTGGTGATGCTGTTAATTGTAGAGACTATAGATCTCAGCGGGATATCTGGTTTGTGTACTTTTGGGAGACCATAGAGCTCGGGGGGTCTAAAATTCGATGCGAACTTGAGATATGTTGTCATTTTGGTGATAGCAGGTTCTTTGGTTTCTGTGGCATATGTGATGAGAAGAGATCGGAGATTTTTTCGGGAAACTTCTGTAGGGTCGGTTGGTAGGGGCGTATAATTGCTAGTGTTCAAGATAGCTGTCAACTTTTCGATGTAGGTGCTTCTGTCAAGTAAGACGATTCTATTCCCTTTGTCTGCTTTGGTTATGATTCTGTTGGGTTGCTTCCTAAGTTTATATAAACTCTTTATCTCATATCGGCTGAGGTTCGAAGTGGCAGTGAAGTGGTGGCCTAGTATCAATGTAGATAAATTACTCTTGATTTGTGTGGCTTTTTGTGTGTCTATTGAGGATAGGCTGTCTTCAACTGAGGCAATGATGTCGAGAATTGGTGGTTGTTTTGGTGTTGGGACGAAGTTAAGTCCTTTTTCTAATATATGCTGCTCATTTTCACTTAGAGGGAATGAGCTCAGATTTGTTATCGCTGAATTTAGCTGTGACCTAGGAGTTCTTTGTGGAATCTTCCTGTAAGGGTTTGAAGACGTTGTCGGAATATTGTCTCGAATGCTATCAAATTTCGTTTTTAGTACCTGTTTTTGTGATGAGCAAACTGTTCGTGTGGCAAGGTCCACATGTTTCACCAGGTTCTCGTAAAGTGTTCTGTGTAGCCTGCTTCTGAGGAACGTTAATGTGCTACTATAATCTTCTCGCAGTCTCGATAATGTGTATCTGTGTCTCCGTATAACATTTCGTAGTAGAGACATTCCAGCCGAAAAGAGGATTCTTTGAGATTGACTATCCATGTACTGTCCCCATTTTAACCGGAAGCACTTTGGTAGTTTAGCCCACCTTTCGCATTTCCTTTGTGATGCTTGCTTTGTTGCGCTTATTTTGTGCTAATTTGTTTTGAGTTTGTAATTTTTGTCGCCATGTTGTTCTGAAAATGTTATCCCTCTTTAGAAATGCTGCTAGAATTTCCATCTTGTTTGTTTGCTTGATGGCTTTGTCTTTTCTAGAATGGTCGATGTGTCACCTTGAACGGCGATGCAGCATTAATGCTGTTTGTGTTGATATCCCGAATCACTATGCGCCGCATATTACTCATAGAACGTTTCAATGCGTCTGCAAGGTTGGATGGGGAGGACCATATTGCGAAAGAAGTAAGTTTTTTGTTTTGCTTTGCTTTTAGGGAGACTTAAGGTTGTTCTATGACCTATCGAAACGAGCGAAGCCTTCTCTGAGAATCACCTCAGCAAAATGATTGTACGAGGTGACAAAAAAGTATTATGATTTAAATAATAGTTTAGCAGCAGCTTTGCTTGAGAGTCTACTGTTTGTTTTGCTTTCCTTTACTTTTTAGGCTTTGTATATTCTATTAGTATTAAGTGCCCGCAAGTAGATGAGCGGTTAGCGGTAAGTGGACACGAGTGGTGGTTTCGAAGGTTAGGAACAAATGCAGAAATTCCAAAAGATTCGAATAATTTTCCCATTGCTTTATTTTGTCGCGTCGTAATTATCACCCAATTATCTACTGGTTAAAGTTACGATTTCCATAATTGTAGAATCGTATGACATCCTGAATGCATTCCGCAACCATTTGACAGTTCATCTATTAAAAAGAGCTCAGCTATCTACGTCGTTCTTATAAAGAAATCGTAACCTGATTGTGATTATATTGAATTGTTCTCAAGTAAGCTTGTAAGCTATCGTACAAAAGTGTTCAGGATAATTATTTATGTAATGATCTTGGTTGCTCTTCCTTATGTCGCCATGTTCTAATTGTTGGACATGTATTGGGGCTGATTTTGCAAATGATTTCTTGCCACTTTCCAACCTTATTTTAACAGTACTGTTGGTTTTCTTGTTTTTTCTCCGTTTAAGTAGGTATTGGCTGAGCATGTTTTAGCGGTATAAATGTATACATGTTTGACAAAGCAATTTCTGCCACAGAGATCTGTTTTAAAGGAGGATGTGATTCGTAGAAATTAACAAGTGCGCGAACAACCCTTGCAAGCATGGCGGGACGTGCAGCCCTGATCCGAGCCCTTTTCGTTGTCAGTGTCCGTCGGAGTATACAGGAACACGATGTGAACTCGGTAAGCTACGTTTACTTCTTTGGAAACGTTAATTTCGGAAATCGTCTAATACGTTTGCCTTCTGCAGAATATTTTGCGTATAAAATTTGCATAAATGGCTTTGTTGCGGTTAGATATTTCATTTTGCTGACGCATTCCTAAAAATAATTTGTCCGCGTGAGCTTGGTTTTATTTAGTTTTGCTAATGCTTTGCGCTAATTGGGTTATAACGGAGAAGCTAAATGCAACAACTTCTAAAAATAACAGGCCCTAAAGATTTCTAAAATCCGCGTCGACTGAGAAAGATGCTAAGTCATTCCTTATTGAGTATATGTAAATACTTTTCATTCTTCCAGAGGCTATAACTATTTGCGTATATATTGGTTTTGGAAGTAATGATGAGTGATAGCAGTCATTCTTGCTTTAACGCATGCGTTTGCATTAACTGATCAAAATTCAGGCTCTTAGCTTTTCCTTATTGTATAGACGTTGATGAATGCCGCAGAAGTCCCTGTCACAATGGCTATTGCTCAAACACATACGGTGGATTCAAATGTACATGCCATCCCGGATACACTGGAAAGCTTTGCGAGCAAGGTAGTTGAAATATCCTCATTATTTTCAGTTACAACGTTTTTTTGTTTTTGAAAATTCTTTCCAAAAATGTAACATAACGATACGGAACGTAGGTCGATCGCAGCAGTAGCATTTTATTAAACGTTGTAATCTTATGGGGCAAAACTTGATATTGGTTTGTTGAATTTCAGAAGTGAACGAATGCGCAAGCAGTCCCTGCAAGTACGGGATTTGTCGCGACTTGCTTAACTCGTACAGCTGCGATTGCCATATTGGATTCACAGGACGTCACTGCGAAATTGGTAAACTATTTTCGCTTGCTTTTCTTCAAGTCAACTTTTTTTTTACCGGAAATTTATGTAATACATTGAGTAGATATAAACGAATGCGAGAGCCAACCGTGCAGGAATGGAGGAACATGCCTAGAGGGATATGGTGAATGGAGCTGCGAATGTCCACCAATGGTTCACGGTCGGCAATGCCAAAATGGTAAGCATAGCAACAATTGCTCAGAGACGCTTGGAAGGACAAAGTAAATTCGCTTTGTTTTATTTTCAGACGAAAGGCCTTGTAGTGCGAATCATTGCGAAGCTGGTGGCACCTGCAAGGATAAAGGATTAGATTTCGAGTGCCTCTGCCCTCCGGGTCGAAAAGGAAAAACCTGCGAACAAGGTATGCCTACTGTTATTGTTATTCCGTTTCTTAAATATAACATGTAAACTTTGTCCGCAGACATAAATGAGTGTATTAGTAAGCCTTGCAAAAATGGCGGGCAATGTGTTAATGGGGACAATAAATACACATGCAATTGCCTAATGGGCTTCACTGGAATCAACTGTGATATAGGTAAGTGGCAATCTCTTTTTACAAAACCGCCAAATAGTTTAAATTACATTTGTTGAAGACGTGGACGAATGTGCTCATACTGATTGTGGCCCTCATGGCACCTGCGTAAATTTGTCGGGTGGATTCGCATGCGATTGCGAGTATGGATATGAAGGTCAAATGTGCGATAAAGGTGAGTCCACTCTTCAATACACTTTTCGGGATTATAGAACAATATACATTTTCAAATAAAGTTTCAAGAAACGCCCGGTCAAAACTACGGTAGATCTTCAGTTCTGTTTTCTTGAATTACTGATTTTTCTTTGCTTATATGCTTTATTTGATTACTCAGCCAAGCGGATAACCAATTATTTTTTCTTCTCTCGTAACAGGTTAAGTTTGTAATTTCTTTTCTTTTTTCACAAAATATCTTTTTATAAGCGTGAAAATAGAAACAATAATATTAATTGATTATTATAAATGTTTTAATTAAAATTTAAGTTTGCATGCATATGACCGCTCAGATAACTGGCACTCACGCGAATATAGGCTTTTGCTTTCAGACGTGGATGACTGCTCGCCTAATCCATGTCAGAATGGCGGCATATGCATAGATTCTGTGGGTGATTACTCATGCAAATGTTCAGACGAATTCACGGGGAAGGATTGTGAAATAGGTGATACATTTTAATAAATACTTTAGTTATTATAGCACAAATCTTTGACTGCAATATTGTTAGATTTTTCATTCTTTGCGTACTGGCAAAATGAGTCCAACTTAACATATTCATCTGTGTTAACACATGTCGAGATATATTTAGCTATAATACCGTGTACGGATGGCGTGTGCATGTTTGGTGAATGTGTCCCTGGAGTGCCAGTATTCACTTGCCAGTGCGACCAAGGTTTTACCGGAGAACGGTGCGACGTAAGTAAGTGTTATAATGCTGCTTTTAAGTTAATATGCAAATTATAACTATAATTACTGGTATTATTAGGTAAGGCCCTTAGGACTGAAATTTCTACATTTAAGTTATTACAATAGCCTCGTTAAGTGCTTAAGGGGATCAATCGACAAATACAAAGAAGTGCGATAGTTTGACAAATTTGTTTTCTCGCTTTTATTTTGCCCGACTGAGAAAACATGCTATCCAAAGTTATTAGCCGCGCATATGCTAACATAGCCGTGGCGGTCAAAATCCCGAAAGTCCCAATCCCGAATAGGTTCAAAATGTACTGTAAAGAGTGATGTTATGGCAGTTGTGCATTGGCATCTTCTGGATATGGAATATACTTCAGTAGAGGCATTATTATGATTCTGTTGTTCCAAGTTATTGATTTAGAAAACAAGACAAGTAATAACGCATCTACACAAATACATTCCTTATCTAGAAGATGCCAATGCAGAACTGCCATAGTGCTACAGTTTACAGTTCATGTTTACAGTTCACCTTTCGGGGTTTTGACCCAAACCATCAAAATAGCAAAATCGCATTCCAACTGCTGGCAAAATCCGCTAATCTTCTTACATTTATTGCTTCGATCACGCATTCATACAAGGGCCTTCATGATTTTAACTTTTTAGAACAATATGCCGACCCTCTAATGCTCCAACTCGAATTTATTTCTTCGTTGCGTCTTCGCACAAGCTGTAGATGTTTTTGTTTCATTGCATATTGTGCTTGAGGGATCGATCATTGCGAAGGCGTGAGCTGCGCTCCAAATTCTTACTGCGTAGCAACGTTGCAAACATATTCCTGCCAATGCAACCTTGGATTCACAGGGAAAAACTGCGACCAAAGTAAGTCTAGCAACATTAAATTCGAATTACTGTTCTTGCCCTTTCAAAATCCTTGCATTCATACGGCTAAACAATTTTCCTTCAGAATTGGTCATCGTTTGAAGTGATAATGACGAAGACATTTTCTTTTTTCTTTTTTGCGTAACGGGTTTTTAAATTTTTTTTCTTCTAAATTTTTTCGCGGTATTTTTATTTAAAAATACCGCGAAAAGATTTAGAAGAAAAAAATGATGAAGATAAGGCTAATTATAAGACGTATTTCTCTTAGTGTTGGGCATGTTTGCTTTGGTCATTTAAATTGCAAATTGCTGCTGTTTAACGAAGCGGGATAAAATTAATTTCAAATAAATAAATAAATAAATAAATATGCATCTCCATACGATCTAGTCTTTTACTTGCCTAATGGCAGGAAGAATAATTCATCTAGGATAGGTTTAATTCTTCTTTCTTTTCTTTAGTACACTCTGAGGCGTGCGACACTCCTAACGTATGTCGCAATGGAGGTACATGCGCAAAAGATTTTGGAGTGTTTAAGTGCCATTGCCTACCGAAGTTTACGGGATCATTTTGCGATAGTAATTATCCAATCAAAAGTACGAGGCTTCAATGACTTACTTTTGGTTCAGTTGAAGTGATAAAACAAAAAGAGGAGAAGGCGGAACAAACTTCCGAATGTACCATCGCAATGTATATTATCGTAACCCTGATTTGCATATTGGCACTGGGCCTGCTTTGGTTCTTTTGCGTAATGGTGAGTGCCGCATTCTTACTATTCAACAAAATTTCGATGGGTATAATACATGTTATCTTCATAAAAAACAGTTACCACCGACATTTTTTCTATCTAATTTTTTTGACAGCTTTTGTACCTGCATGGCTTAATTGTTTCCTTTGTAAATCTTCAAATATACGAAAAGGGTTCAAAAGAATGCTTTAAGGGGTATCACTTCTAAGTGATTACTTAAGGTGATGCGACTATTTCGCTTATTCTTTACCTTATTTTCACTGACGCGCAATAGCTACTTCAGGATAAACCGAACGCATAAATTAGTCAACTTTAGGCTGATACAATAATGGATACGTATGCTGTACTAATGTCTTTGTTTGTTTGCTAATACGTTTAAAACCTTCATGCTTGTATGAGCAATTGCAGCGATAGTTTTGACACATTAGTACGAGAGTTTCTGATAGAGACGCTTATGGCGTCGTGTATAATACGGTTATGATTATTCTACTTATTCCGATTCTGTTAATAGTTAACATGCTGGTTAAGCTTGTTAGACAAGATTGACAGAACTTTATGCCTAACTGGTAACTGCCCATTTTTAAAGTAGACTTTGCGCATAACCTAAGCAAAGCATTGATCATTTTACATATGATCAGTTCCTCTCATTCATTTTTTCCACTAGCGACATCTATGACCAAGCATAGTAACACGTAATGTTGTGTTCTTCAACTGGAGGAACTGTGAAGCAATTGTTGGGTGTTAATGATCTTTCTTTTTAATTTTTTTTCCTGCAGTTCTGTTGGGATCGGCAAAAACAAAGTGACTCCGCATCGTCTAGTAGCGTGTCCATTTCCCTTAAAAGTAGCAGACGGAGGGTGAGGCCGGTAAGAGCACCGGTTTATCGAATCAGGACAAAGCCGTGGTCACGGAAAAGACATTACCGTCCATGTGGATTGGAGTTGTCAGACTGTTCGAAGTCGGAAAGTCTACATCGTACTAACCAATAGAATTACGGAAAAGTTGGTTTGGTTGCATATAATGAATACCTCAAAACGTCTATCAGTGCTTCAACTCGCACTGAGCAACTTACGTAGCTTCGCAGTCTGGTCAGGTAAGAAGATAATGCATGGTTTCACTTGGCTCTGTGCCGCAAATTATCCACTGCTTGAATAATAGGAACATGGTGAAATATGCAATAGCACCGTAGTCTTACTGCCAGCTCCTAGTACCGCACATGAAAAATAAACTCAATTTCGCTTTGAAAATATGAGTACTTGTTGTAGTTTGTTTCTTCAACCCAACTGTTACGGTTACGCTAGATACAAAAAGGATAATCATGTGAACATACGGTAGGTGACAACATGGCAAGATGAGCGCTGGATGCTTCGCAGTAAGAAGTGCGTGGGAATAATGCGGCTTATAACCGTACATTTTATGTGCAAGCTAAGAAAGGTTCACTTCAGTCCGTCCGTGGTATATACCCTAAATGTTCATCTCATGAAAATCCTTCCTTTACGTTTCTCTTCTTTGTTTAAGTTTACAGCGCCGTCTTATTGGTCATGGCGGGAAAATGCACTGCAGGTCTTGCATGGGTACTCGTTAAAATGTAGTAAACAAAATGCATCGTTCTAACAGTCGTGTAATTGTAGTTTCCAGCAACGGAGCTGTTAGCAAACATTTCAAATATTACACCAATTTGTCGTTCACGGACATAACGTACTTTTAAAATTTTAAAAATGTTAGCGCTCTAGTACGTGTTCCACTGTAGCAGAGGAACGATATCTTCACTTAAACCTGAAGCTTCTATCCAAAACTCGCTGCCTGGCGTAGTTGGAATTCAAACGATAGGCGAACGCACCTACTTGTTCACTCTCAATCATACCCATTCAAGCTTTGGAGAAGTAAGCTGTCCATGTTCTTAGTAATCTCTTCAAGTAGTGTGGAGTGGCGGAGTTGTCTGCCATCCGTTTACGCATATATCGCGTCATTGGAAAAGAAAATTAAATGAAAAATAATCATTGAAGATGGACTATCATGCACAATTTTATTAATAAATTTTACGGCGTAGTTACATGACATTGTAAAAATAGGTGAATCGAAGAACAAAGAGTGAAATAATGAGCAATGGGTAAATCACATTCTGTAGATCCATGAAAATGGAGAGCGCGTAACTGCATTAGTATACTGACAGTAAATCGAACCCTGAATTATTCATGTTTAGCATGTTTTATTGTCTGCGATTGCAAAGTGACGCTTGTTTGGCGCAGGTTCACATTTCAGTCCTCCAAAGACAAACAGATTCTCTACCATTCCGCTTGTCTGTTTCTGGCATTCATGTATCGTAATAGTTTTGATTATTACTATAGTACTTTCTTATCAGCAATGTTGAAAGAAAGACAAATTTTCATTAACAAATCCATCTATTGTTATTCAAACAAATTGTTGTTATATTGTTATCCAACCATCTATTGTTTCTTTTAATTACATTTATGAATTAACGGAAGTTTTCTAAGCCATAATTCTGATTATCAACGATGTTTTCAATTAGGCAGATTACGACCAGCTCATTAGGTACAAACGTTAGTGATGAAGAGAAGAGGGGTTTGTCGTATGCATTCATTCATCATATTTTGTCTTCATTGTCCATATTAAACGAATGATTACCGTGAAGACATTGAAAGATTGATGTGCTTTGTGAGATGTGGAGTCTTTTAACAAACGCTCTTTGTTTTTATTATTATTAATTTGCTTACAAGATTAAAGTGCTTTGTTATGATTACTCTAAACATTTTAGGAAACTGATAAGTTCCGGATTTGCAATAGTTTAACGATTCTACATTCAAAAGCTTTCCATTTGTTTATAGGTTTTGCAAAAGTATTACTAATCATAGGTATACGTTTTGAAAAACTCTTCATTAAATGTTCTATACAATTCCTTCACTTAGCAAAAGAAGTGAACTAAGCCATGCCTTAAAGTGAAATAAGCTAATTAGTAATTTCTTTCTTGTACCGCTGTGTTTATAAATAGATTTGATTTATGATTGTTAACAGCGCTGTTTGTTCGATCTTCTACGGCTTTTCCCGTTTTTTTCTGTGTGATGGTATCTGTAATTAAATCGAAACAATTGCTCTACTAACAATGGATGACGATTATTGGGAAAAATTCAAAAACAATACAGTTAGCTTTTTATGCTAACGCTCTAGTATGATTAAGAAACTAGAAAAAACTGACTGTACTGTTTTTGAATTTTTGCTAATAATCGCTCATCCACTCGTAGCACAATTACAGATTTCTTGAAGACGGGGTGCTTTCTTAACGGGGCGATAGATTTTCATAACTTCTTTATACGGTATGTTCTCTTGCCCGTTGATGGATTCTGGAATTAAACCGAAGCAAATGCCCTACCAACGGATGGATGAGCAATGATTAAGGAAAAACACAGAACAAACACTTAACAGTTTCGTAGCTTTCGGGACTAACCTTGTCCCATCGTCAGCGATGGTGGTAATGTAACTCAAAATCTCTATGTAACTCAAAATCAAAATGTTATATGAAACAGTTTCGCGCTGAAGACGCAAAGAACGGCTTTCCGAAGGCTACGCTAATTTAAATAAGCTTTGATGGCTCGCACTTTCATAAACCACTATGAAATCATATGCAACAAGTTACAGTTCAATATAGTCATATAAGGTAGGTGAGTACTTTCTTGCATGTGATACAAATTTGCAATAATTTGTGATAGAAAACGGTTAGTAGCTGAAGAGATAAGCTGAGACATGCGATAAATGCGATATCATGGCCATGTCGAGTTGCCTTAGATAAGAGAGAGATAAAGTTTGTGTCCAACAACCTCACACAAATCACTATAAGCATAACGTCCAGTACTGCGCAGCATCATCGCTTATTGCAATTCGGTCGACAGATAATTGGGTCGTGTGCACTGTTTGCTTAAGGCAACCAATCGTTGGATAAGATAACAGGAGCAAAGTGAGGTCACGTTGAGCGTTTGCCTTTTATTGATAAAAACGGCTGTTTCGTGTGGCTGCATTTCTTTCATCCCATTCCAATTCCACCTTTCCTGTTGGAAAGGAAATTTCAGGTGATACATTTTTTACCTGTTTTGTGTTTATTCGCAGATATCAAAGCATCCTGGCCAACAGGGATGGTACCAGAGCAACAGAGTATAACGTTCGTTCCTTAAATGTTCATTTGTCTATTGCTACACAACTTTTCAAAAATTCAATAAATGCTACAAATGAATACTTTATTTATGTCCACTTTTTTTCAGGTGACATTAATACGTTGGTAGATCAGCGAACGCAAAAGGACGCCGTAACGACGTATACGCTCAAACGTATACGCTACGCTCAACAGTACCGATACGCGACGCGACGCGATGTATACGCTCAACAGTAGCGATGAACAACCGAAAGCCGCAACTACAATTTATTTCTGCGTATTACCATTTGTTTTATGCACACTTGTGATTATTGCGTTGCCTTCGTTATCCGCAACATTTTTATTGGCTTTTTGTTTAATTCTTCTCCTTATATGGCCATAGTCAGTCGCCTACGCCATGACATTCCAGCCGACGATGAGAAGAATTTGGTAAGTTTGCATTTTATCCTTTTAATGAGAATAGAAACGAAGTTTAAACCGTTCAACGGTGCCAGAAAAGAAGAAAGAATGGACGAACAGGAAATGCCACTTATCAGTATCAGTAAGAGCTCCACTCCGCAATATGTAGCTATAATAGCACTGCAGAATTAGAAGGCTAGACATTTACTTATAACAAATGTAGGAAACTTAACTGGCCCTGAGTAAGCCTTTAAGCCTTTAAGTAGAAGTTCAACGTTAGCACCTGTTTAAAAAGCGGAGTCATTATGCTTACAAGCAAAAGTCTAAGCGAGGCGACGAACCTTTCCTTAGAGAATATATTGGATTCGGTAGCACTAAGATTAAACCTGCCTGAAATCAGCGGAAGATACAGCGACATTACTGCTGTATTGGCTTGTGACATACATTATTGGAAGAAATGTATGTCACAAGCCAATTAAATCATAATTTTATCAAGGCACAGAATGTGCACTTTTTCAACGAAATTCAGCGTGCAGATACTATTGCAATCTTTAAGTTGTAAACTTTGTTACGATCCGACCAGTGCTAGTTCTTAAGTTTGAAAATTTGAAGAGATGACTAGCAGTGGCAGATCTCAAAGGGTAAATTATGTGCTGCATAGGCTCCCATTTCCAAAATTCAGCATAAGGTATCCTTTTGTTGACGACGACTTCTGATCTGTTTAGCAAATTTACAGTTTTTCTGACTTCTTATTTCACAGTTGCTTAAAATAAGCTCTACGCTTGCTGAAGGCAACACGTTACAAGTAATACGTAGAGTGCTTTCCCTTTTCAACTGTTAAAAGTAAGCCTGTTGTGTAGGAATTAACCGCTTATAAGACCGTTTCTTTAGGGTAAGCACGACCAACACGCAAAAATAGGTTATTTACGTTAGTGGAAGAATGAATCTATCAGGGACACAAAACAGTTGATTTTATCGAAGAAAAGGTTAATGAGCTGTCTAACACCGTAATAAAACGGATGTTAGGTGTTTCAAAACTAACTTATTAAAGATGACTTTTCAAAGCATCTTCTTATGCTGTTTTCCTCCAGGCAGTTTGAGTAAAACTAACCAATTTACAATTGTTCATTTTATTTGTAGATTAAGAAATGCGACCTAGCGTCCACTCCAAATGCATCTACAAAACATCATTGGTCACATTACGATGTTAGGTGGAACCAGTCGAAGATACCAACTGACTCAACAACCATACGACCTGTCGAAGATGCGGTAAGTAGTCAGAGTTTCTCCAGTATGCCATGTATTGCATTATCTGCAAAGCCAGCATCAATGCAGCAGCGCGTCCAACTAACGATCAGTGCATATCAAGCGGTAATCATGCGAGCAGAAAAAATTTAGCTTCATCTCCAACACGTAACAGACTTGCAAACAGTCCACTGCTGAGTTGGCGAAATGCAATGTTCCAAAGAAAAAACGGCTAAAAAGCAAGCGGCGGCAATAGTTTCATTTCAACGCCTTAAGGTCGACATTGAATCAACTGCACGCCTACAGCAAAAATTACGCAAAAATTGTAAACGTAATGGAAAACTCCAGCGAATGTAAGACGTAATCATTCAGATCAAAACTGATGCAAAATTAGAAATATATGTAAATATCGATTAGTACCAAAAATGAAGAATGAGGTGAGGAGAGCATTCAGCAGCACAGCAGAGCAATGAAACGTTCAGTAGCCCGTAAAGATGCCTGATTTTTCACTGTTCAATGGCGCAAAAAAACATCATCTAATTTCTGTAATATCATTGATCACAAAGAACTATGAGTTTGGTTTCAAACATGTCGAGCTGAGTTGCGAACTATTATTCGGTAGAACACTCGAATGAACAGAACAAATAAAGAACGAAAGACGTTTTACGAAGACAAGTGCCGCAAAAATAGTAATGAAACGTAGGGAAGATATTACGAATAATACATTTTAGCAAAATACAAAAATATCATATAGAATGACAAAGTAATAAGCGTTGGACGGAAACACCGTCTACAGCATAACCAGCAATATATTATTAAGTGTTACGGTATAGTAGTGATTACTTTTCAAAGTGTTTTTATCTTCGTTAGTGCTACACAGCAATTCTGTAGCCAAAAAAGACATCTATCAGTTGTGCAATTTCTTTGTGTCTACAAGGAAAATACGCAGTGCAGACATATATTTTATAGTTTGTCATGTGATCTTGTAAAGCACTTTCTTCCCTAAGATGGCCATCTTTTGTTACGTAGGAAAGAAATTTGCTTTAGTTTGTTGCTTCTCGCCAGCGTGTTTTGGCATAAGTAATATTGCTCATTTACACGTACCTTTGCTAAGGAAAAGAATCTTTCCGTTTAAGTGTTTCCAGCCGGAATGTTGGTCCCGTTTAAAAACTTTTTATTTATTCCGGAGTAAATAAAAAGTTTTTAAACGGGACCCACATTCCGTATAGAAAGAGTACAACATGGAAATCTACTGTCCCGTACCAAGAAACCACATTTACAAAAATATTTCACGGAGTGAAAATTCGCAGTTTTACGTAACCTTCTTTCTCAAAACTAAGCCGCAATTCTTTCCACACCTGTTAAACTTTAATTATGAACATAGAGGACAATTTTGCTGCAAACCTTTATCCCATCAAGGCCTCACAAAAGCAAATTACTTTGTTTAGTATTAGTATTCACAATACCTTTCACAGATAAGCCTCGTCAAATCTTCAAATCTACAAAAGGTTTTTTATTGATTGATTTTTTTATAGTCTTCTAATCATCCGTTCTGCCGGTTAGTAAATAAAAAAATATAGCTCTCTCAAAGCCCTCTTTCTTTCTTTTGCAACCAGCTTATACATTACCTTTTATAGAAAGTTAACACTCTGTATTGGCCACAGAATTGCTGAAAAGCATTAATGAAAATAAAATAACATATGAAGTTTCGACAACTCAGTCTAAAATAATGGTATGCACCTGCAGTAGCAACAACAGAAGTTTATTGACAGAAGTGGGAGCCCTGTAATGCTGGATGTTCGCTAACGGTCTACACTAATATGTTGTCCCATTTTACTAGCACAGAGTCGTGTCGTATAAATGAGAAACAGTAGTATATTAGATCTATGCATAAACTGTACAGTGTTTTTACGTTAAACGCGCAGAAAGTGAAGTTGCAATGCTACTGGTTATTTCGTGGAGTATTCGTCGTTCTCACAATCATCGAGAAGCATGTTGACGCCACCGTCGCTTTCTATTGATGCCGGAAAGGCCAGCAGCCAGTTTTTGAAAATTTAGAACAAAGACAATTTGGTTCAGCGTATTGCTCATTATGCGTTGACATATACAATATTAATTGTGAAAGCGATTTTAACATGATTTTGGCTTCCACACATCGGTATGAGTAGCATTTCACAGCTGCAGTTGGATAGAAGTTTCATTACCGCGATCTTACCATCCCGAAGCACAGAGAGATACACTTGCCTACGTGATTAGCCCTACTGCTGCTGATTTTGCAACCTTGGCAAAGTAGGCCATACACGTAATGTTTGAAGCATATGCAGCAAGTCCTTTTTCATGCAGATACGCGAAACATTTGTAAAGTTTTGACGAATATGATTTTTTTTTGTCGTGATTGTACTTCGTATTTTTTCGTTTTCATGTATTCACTTGACTGGACTGACTGTGTACAGTTTTCTTTGCAAAAGAGTAATCTTTCTTCTTCGTTTCGTTAATGGGCGGAGACAAACGCCCAAACGCTGTTTGATAGCAAATTTGTACAATCGTTCTCGCACTCATTTCCAGCGCTTCTCCGTCCTATCCATCTGCATGAACTTCGCGCCTTAACGGTGGCTCTGATCATAAGCAGAATTCTGTGACTGGGCTGCCCGCAAAATTCAATTCTCGGCGAGCACAAGTTGATACAAGAGTTTGTCTTTTTGGACGTGCCGTCAAAAAATTGGAAACGTCGAAATCGTTTTTGAGTGTATGGTTTTGGTGCTGATCAGTGGTCTTGCGCAAGAGCTACGTACGTGTGCACGTGCTTAGAAAAACTTATGAATTATCTACTGCGACATTATTTGGACAAGTCTCCGCATTACAGTGGCGGAGATATGCGTTACTGGTTTTCCTGTCAAAGTGAATACAAAACGACAATTGGAGAAACAGTGTTCCGAAGTTTCACATGTGCATAAAGAATACGTTCCGTCTTTTCTTCAGCGGTGGCTGAGGTGAACGCGAAGCTCTCACGTTTACTGCCACAGAAATGTGACCTGTAGCACTTATGCATAGATCTAATGGAACTACAAAAAAAATAGTCCAGATGATCTAATAGAGATCGACACTATAGGACAAATAACGACTAGAAATAGACATACCAATGACGATAGTAAAACGTGGATATTGGAAATAGATAGATTTTCAAACAGGGCTAAACAGAAAGTATAATGCAGCAAGCGGTTAATAGGACATGTGTAAGCCAACCGTAGATACCATAAACCCTTATTTATTGACTCTTAAGTAGCGACTTTTAATTAAGACTCCAAAGCAGAAGTTGTTATGTTTAAATATTACGCAGATCAGTTCCTTTAATTTATGAGACTTGACGACAACAGCACTATAGCCAAATATTAAATGTATAGGCATCAGATATAGGCGTGATGACAATTGGCATAAAGATTCTGTAAACTCTCTGAGTGATTGCGAAAAGTGCTATAACGAAGATGTTTTCCGATCCGTCGTTGATACCATATAAATAAGCGAGGCAATAAGTGAATCTAATAGCGACGATGACTACAGGCCATACTTCATGCACACAGAGTCGCATATGTGTTCAGAACATCTAGGAAAGGACATGTTCAATGAATACACATCTTCCATTGCTTACAACATCAGATGTGATTGGTTATGCATATACCAGCTGCTCAGTTTTCCTTTGACGAGAATTTCATTGTCTCCTGGAACGAACATTTTTCCTTTCTTCTGAGACGATATTGACGTTTGCGAAACTGGAACTTTAGACAAATCTATCGGAACGCACGCGCATCTTTTAAAGCGCCAGCATGCTTACTCTGTGACCCATAGGTGAGGTGTTGTTGGTCTTCTTCTTCGTCTGTCATGCGTTCATTGTAGGCTAAAGTTTAGGTTTTCTGTGTAGCGCTGATCCTTCCATGTACTTTAGGTATATCAATCAAACGATGTTTATTCTATTCTGTGTATAAATCAGAGAATGTTTACTTCAAGAAAGTGATTATGTTTGAGCGTATGAAACAAGTATGAGCAATCTTTCAATGATTACTGAATATATTCCATCGTAATAATAGGCGGGAGGTTATCTAATTTTCAAAGTAGGTTTCAAAAGATAGCATTCTTTTTTCAAGTCGTCTCTATTCTGTACTTGCCATTATACACAGAGACAACAACTACAAGATGCAGTGACATCAACTTTAGCTTAACGTCTTATTTAGCATCCCTTACTGCAAACAGCCTTTTATTTGCAGAGTGTTCTTCTCTACACCTTCTGACTAAAATTTCAAATTTATACATTTAAATTAAAATTGCAATAGAATTCTGTTTGACAGAAGTGCTTATAAGGACATAGCACGTCGATATACATCCACTCGCGTTAGGCACTGTTTCCGAACAGCTGTCTTCTGTCAAAGCGCTTGTTTGCGAAGTAAAAGCACACAAATGGAAGTGTCATTTTCCGTGATTCGCTCCGCGTTCCTAAGGAGGCTACAAGCGTTCAACCAATGTCATCTCAGCATCTAAGTTTCTATTCTGAAAGGAGAAATATGTTTAATCGTTTTATTGCTTTGAAAACATAGCTCCTTTTAACGGGTGTGTGTATTAACATTATTGTACGGAAGAGCTACCCGTTCAAAAAACCGTTTTATTGCGAAGCTTTCGGGGGTCACCTGTCTCCGTCTTCAGCGTAGGTAACTGACAGAGTGATTGCTGGCCCGCCCCTTATGTGGAACTGGTGCTTTAAACCACGGGAGACTTGGGTCGTTTTAAAGGGGATCCGACATTATTTTAAAAAAAAGGGGGGGCGGAAAACGGGGATGGCGGAAGGGGAGCAACAAAGGGAGAAAAGAAAGAAAGAGTGGAAAAAAAGGATGGGAAAAAACTATAAAAAGAAAGAAAAGAAGAATGAAGGGGGGGGGGCAAGGGAATTAACCGGGCTGGGGATACTTCCAAGTCACCGAGGTGCACCGTTATCGTCCCTGTACAGGCGATTCTTGTAGGCGGCAGCAGTTGGTGGCCCTGATGATGTTGGTGCAGGTGTCACTGATAGCGATGCCACCGTCCCTGTTTAATGTCGGACTCCCCTTTAAAACGACCCAAGTCTCCCGCGGTTTAAAGCACCAGTCCCACACAAAGGGCGGGCCAGCAATCACTCTGTCAGTTACCTGCGCTGAAGACGGGGACAGGTGATCCCTGAAAGCTTCGCAATAAAACGGTTTTTTGAACGGGTAGCTTTACCGTACACAAATGTTAATCGTTTTATTGGTTTTGATTAACTCATTCAAGTTGAATTTGCACTCCCCCATGATGTAAATGGTACCACATACAGCATATAAAAAGATTTTAATTTTTTTATATCTGTTTATGCATATATAGTAGTTTACATAGGTTTTCGTAAGGTGTCAGTTTAGGTTTAACCCCGCGTTTAAGTCTGTTTGAAATACTTTGGTAATGTACTTTCTTATGTAGTCATACGTTGCGATAAATAATTTCTTGCGAAGCTATACGCCATGAAGGACAGCGAACATATTCACTCCCTTCCTTTGCATAACATCAAAGTTGATTCTGCTCTATTAGCCATTAGAAATTAGAGTCACACCTTTCGCCTATCCATGGAATTAAACAATGATTTCTTTCGTTTATTCAAACAACACTCATAAACAATTTCTGCCGGCATTTATCATACGGTTACTTCCATACGTAGTTTCATAAAGCGCTTACTTCCTTGTCGCTAACATTCTAAGTAGGAAGCATATTTTTAGCCATTAAGATATGTACAAATCTCTGTTGCTCTCAACGAATTTTTACTCAGAATCTGAATGGCAACTGAGCAGCGCAACTCCAATCTGATAGAAGAAAACCGTACAGGAAGCCAGTATTATTTCATTAACACACTTAACATAGGTGAATGAAGATATAGTTCTGCAACTTGAAACTACAATTTTCTTCCTTCATTTGTCCTTCTGCAACTTCCATAATGTCATCCCCGCAATCTGCCTCCAATTCTTCATGTAGTCTCAAAACGAGGAGCTGAGTGCAAATCACCAAAATTAAAGCAGGACAGAAACTTTTTCCAGCGATCCCGTTTTCAACTGCATGAGAGCCCATTGGCAACCTTTAAACTCTGACTGCTCCAATGATAGTTTATACTTTTTGATGACATCCAGTGCAATCTAGGATAGGTTGACTCCATAAATTCTATCTATAATTTGACTTGAGTAGGGTACAGTTTCAGAAGATTCATCTTCGGTAACCTTCTTGTTGATTAGATGACCAAATTCTCCGGAACGGTTGAACGTCCACTATTTGTTGTGATGTAACCTCCAAAGAACGTAGTAAACGTATAACTTCAAGGAAAGCAGAATTTTTTTTGTAAAACACTCACAATAGCGCTGGTACTTCCTAGAGTAGATACCTTTTCTGCTCATGCATGCAAAACCACAACGTCCTGACCGTGATACCTTTACAGCTTTATCCTTTGGCTATAAATCACAATAGCTCCGTAAATACAGATTTTTATAACAAATCAAAGTGCTTTCCGTCAAATTTTATTACTGACCTGCTTTTTGAACAAAACGTATAGCATTGTAACTACAAAATTAGGTAATCCATTCCCGCAGCCACGTTTCGGCAAGCTTAATGCAGGCACCAAAATTGCTGTTCAATTATCCAGACTGAAAATCTAAAAACATCGAAAGCATTTTGGTGCGCAGCGATACAATTAAAAATCCCTGCTCTGCATGGAATAAAGCTAAAATATTCGTTGCTTTCCTAGTCACTCGTCGCTTTATTTGTCTGAACTTAACACATGCGCAACGGTAGATCGGTAAGCTTCTTCTGCACGGTAGATTCTTTCCGATACGACACGACTCAATCAATATCTTACAGGCAGAATGATTGGTAACGGGTATATGAGTTTTCGTTATTGATCTTTTCATAGCCTCTTTCCGTTCTTTGTAACTATATCTATAAAAACCACCACACGCACTCTACAAACGAATGGATGAGCAAGTTTTTAAGAAATGCACAGAGAGTACATGCAGTTAACTTCTGGAACGCTGTACTCTCGTCGTCAGCGTAACACATGGAGAAGGGATTTACTCAGTTAAACGTTTATATAAGCTTCTCAAGGGAACACTGGGGGTGTGACTAGCTCAGTGTAATGCGGCAGCGGTATACTGATGAGTTTGCTCCACATCTCACTTACCTCTCTACCCCGGCTGCGATTGGTATTTGCGTTAATGGGTCGAGCCTATTTTACGTCGCAAAGACGGAAGTTGCTTTCCCGCGTTATGATCATCGGCAATAAGTCGAGTGAACACCGAACAGAACGGCCGTAAAAGCGTTCTTCGTAATTTCCATGATCCTCTCGGTGGATAAATTTTGCAGTTGTCCTGGATGTATTTTCTCTGACCCCTTGGGTCTGTCCTCAACATGCATGTACTGGTTGAGCACTTTCATATGATTTGGGACCTTTTAAACAAAACGTGTCTCGTTTCGCATGTCTAAGAGACGTTGCAAGCAGATTTGATATGACAGGTTACCACTGCTCTCCTGTTAAAAGGAGCCGAGATCTTGTCACTTCTTAAATTCGAACGAAGGTTACGGGAACTTTCTAAGCGTACTGTGAAGCTAAGCGATTGAGCTATGCGTCTGACCTGTTCACTTCGTTATAATAGGGAATAAACAAGGCGGAAAGTGAGGTTGTGTGGTACCTCCAGGAATAGGTAGCGGTAAACTGATCAATTTGCGAAGTATAATAGACTTAAGGAAAACTTCAGGGTCTCCATCGTCAATTAGTGCAGATGAAATGAGTTTCAAGTTAGATTCTCAAAGGGTCGAGTTACAGTTAGCGAGGGCTCAATGAACCATACCGGTGACAATACCTCTTTTGTAGAAATGGGATATTAGGAGAAAAATTGCACATACCTGTCCCAATGAATGGGTTTTTTGAAAACAGCAGTTTTAAGATTGCATCCTTCTTTAATGATCAAGGACAGGAATGCTAGCCTGCCGTTGAACTGTCCCTCCACTATTAACTTAATTTTTCCAGCTAGACAATTATTTAAATGGCTTAGTAAAGAATTCTCTATCCCGGTGCTAACTCAGGTAAAAACGTCATCTACATGTTTCTTGAAAAAAGAAGGATTCATGTCACTGTCCGCGAGAGCAAAAGCTGTTTGCTCCAGGTGTCCCATGAGCACTTCAACGAGAATTGGCGAGAAGAGGTGGCACGGGTGGATTCCCTCTCATTTTTTTGAGGCTGCCAATTTTCTTCAGTGGATAGGTGGTACTTTCATCTGACAAAAGATTGCTCTTACAAAGCTTAACAAGTCCAGCAGGATTTTAAGTATGTAACTTATTGGGACGTTAGCAGAGAAATCTTTAACATCGTAACTAAATATTACGCCCCGGCTCATCCATTCATTAGTAGAGTGCGTTTTAATTCATGTAGATTCACAATTGAAATTTTTAGTAATCCCATAAAATGAAAACATAAACACACCGACATGAACGAAGATTACTAGTAATGGTAATAACACTACCACAGGTAAAGTTGTCTCTCTTCTCTCTGAGCACGTTAAAAATGAAGTTTTATTGTCTGAGTTTTACGGCGGTCTTTTCCCATCTTCAGCGGAAACGAAAGTGAACGTTAAAGCATGACAACTACGGACGTCAGAGTAGCTGTTGCTCGATAAACTTTTACGGAAGCTTAAAGTGTTCAAGATGATTTTCATACCGTCATTTCCATCTTCAGAAGCTGTTGAATTCATAGTTTGCAACGTGGATTGTTTTTTCTTAGCACCAATGTACATTACACCATTAGCAGTACACATCTCACTTAAGCATATTCACAAGTGAAATGATCTCTTTTTCTTTACTTCAGTTCCTTTACTACGGTTTAATACACATGATACGACGATCAACGCATGGAGTTCACTCATCCATACTATATTTCGTACGCTTTAGAGGTAAACTGTGTTACCGTGTAGCGAAAAAAACTTAATTCAGCTTCGCCAGTGGAAAACGTAATTCTCAACATAATACTTGACCATGAAGGGTTTCTGATCGTTATTGTACATTTTCGATGACCGATGAGGACTATAAAGCTTGCTCTGTTATTCCATTAAAAATAAGCTATTGGAGTCTTCGTTGATGGTTTTGTACAGCTGAGATTGTCATCCCTCCTCTCTCGTTTGACAGATTCTCTTTATATCTCTCAAGTAGTGTGTTACCAGTTGTTCCACTGTAGGAATCAGAGTATTTTCCTTTGATTTCCAACACAGCCCAGGCTTATCGATCCGTCGACTGGTCATTCTGTCCTTCCTGATAATGCATCTTATCTACACCTTGTGAACAAATTCTTGAAAGCCCTTTTCTCCAAGGCGGTGGTCCTAAAGATTAGCGAGTAAAAAGCCTGAAGGCGTAGGCGCAGAATCTTGTACCATGCCCTTACCCTCTCTTCTTACCAGCCTACTCGCATCCTTATTCTTTTGAACAATTGCTCCGCCGTAATGCAGTTTTAATCCGAGATACGCATCACAACAAATACTAATTGTTTTTTCTGCCATTCTTTTTATAACTAGTGTTACATCGAATAGTAATGATAGCGATGAAGCGAAGTGAAGGAATTCATCCGTATCAGCAGATTTGTTAAAGATAAACTAAGAAAAGGAACTTTAAGACTTCAGGAAAAATAGTCCACGTTGCAAAGTACAGATTCAGCAAGCTACAAAAAGATGGGATGTACAAAACAATGCGCTTAAACTTAGCAATAGTAAAACCAATTTGAAAACTCTCAACTCTACTAGCAGCTTATCGGCGAACACTGATTAGAAAATCGTTGAGCGTAATTTAACGTTCATCTCCATGTGCACTGAAGATCGGACAACAGAAATCCGCATAAACTTCAGACAGTAAACGTAATTATTTTCCTAATCTTCAAGTCCTTAAAGAGTAGAGACAATAACATAAAAAGTACCGTTAGCATACATCCAGCATTCAGTAAGCGTAAGCAATTAACAACAAGATAACACCATAGATGTAGCAAAAAAAATTTTCTTCAGCTATGGAAAAAAATGCGATTCCATTACAGGCTGACGTAAAAGTGCAAGCAGAAACTGTAGTTAGCGATGGCTAGAGCAAAAATTAAAAATGTAAGGACAAAGGCGATCCGCAACGCACCACAAAACGAAATCGTCAACCGCTGCATGCGAGCAGGCGAGCAAAAGGCTGCATTGGCGAAAAACTATCTCTGCCGTCCAAAAACCGTCAGAGTGGACAATGTTCGCCCCTCCCCTGAACGAAAGGAGGGAGGAATTTACATGTCTCTTTCCGTTTCGTGCAACACGAGGAGGGAGAACACGTATCTCTCCCTTCTCAAATTGATAGAGGGGCTGCAATGTACCCTCCACTGATAAGGCTCCTGGGGGAGGGGCAGCAACTTGCCTGCCCTGATAAGACTGCTGCAAAAGTGCACTAAGCGCTCCTGCTCCGCCCGTAACCGCCGCTCCAATCGTTCGATGAGCGTTGGAGGGGCAGGAGCGGCGAGTAACCGCCCCTCTCCTCGTTCGACGGGCAGGAGCGGCGAGTAACCCCCCGTCCCCTCGTTCGAGGGGCAGGAGCGGCGAGAAACCGCCCCTCCCCTCTTTGGAGGAGCAGAGGCGGCAAGTAACCGCCCCTCCCTTCTTTGGAGGAGCAGGGGCGGCGAGTAACCGCCCCTCCCCTCTTTAGAGGAGCAGGAGCGGCGACGAACCGCCCTTCCCCTCGTTCGAGGAGCAGGAGCGGCAAGTAACCGCCCCTCCCCTCTTTAGAGGAGCAGGAGCGGCGAGTAACCGCCCCTCCCCTTTTTAGAGGAGCAGGAGCGGCGACGAACCGCCCCTCCCCTCGTTCGAGGAGCAGGAGCGGCAAGTAACCGCCACTCCCCTCTTTGGAGGAGCAGGAGCGGCAAGTAACCGCCCCTCCCCTCTTTGGAGGAGCAGGAGCGGCAAGTAACCGCCCCTCCCCTCTTTGGAGGAGCAGGAGCGGCGAGTAACCGCCCCTGCTCCTCTTTGGAGGAGCAGGAGCGGCGACGAACCGCCCCTCCCCTCTTTAGAGGAGCAGGAGCGGCGACGAACCGCCCCTCCCCTCTTTAGAGGAGCAGGAGCGGCGACGAACCGCCCCTCCCCTTTTTAGAGGAGCAGGAGCGGCGACGAACCGCCCCTCCCCTCGTTCGAGGAGCAGGAGCGGCAAGTAACCGCCCCTCCCCTCTTTGGAGGAGCAGGAGCGGCGACGAACCGCCCCTCCCCTCTTTGGAGGAGCAGGAGCGGCGACGAACCGCCCCTCCCCTCTTTGGAGGAGCAGGAGCGGCGACGAACCGCCCCTCCCCTCGTTCGAGGAGCAGGAGCGGCAAGTAACCGCCCCTCCCCTCTTTGGAGGAGCAGGAGCGGCAAGTAACCGCCCCTCCCCTCGTTCGAGGAGCAGGAGCGGCAAGTAACCGCCCCTCCCCTCTTTGGAGGAGCAGGAGCGGCAAGTAACCGCCCCTCCCCTCTTTAGAGGAGCAGGAGCGGCAAGTAACCGCCCCTCCCCTCTTTAGAGGAGCAGGAGCGGCAAGTAACCGCCCCTCCCCTCTTTGGAGGAGCAGGAGCGGCAAGTAACCGCCCCTCCCCTCTTTGGAGGAGCAGGAGCGGCAAGTAACCGCCCCTCCCCTCGCTCGAGGGGCAGGAGCGGCAAGTAACCGCCCCTCCCCTCGCTGAAAGAGCAGGAGCGGCGACGAACCGCTCCCGCTTCCGCGCAGTGTGTCAGAGCGGTGACTGATCGCTCCCTTCCTTACGGATGGTGCAACAGCGGCTGCTTAGCCGCGCTGCGCCTTCCCGAAGGTGTCGGAGCGACGAGTAACCGCTCTGACGACCGCGAAAATGCATGCACATGCAAGGAACCACTTCCCAGCTATTCATGCAACAAAGAAGTGTAGAGCGTGCATTTCCAATTGCTTCAGTAACCAAAAGCACAAGCAGAACACCCGTACAGATATGCTAACATGCATAAAAATGCAAGAGAATACTTGCCATGCGGAGTACATGCACCCTCGCCGAAAATGTGAAGCCAACAAACCAAAAGAGCGAACTCGCATTCACCGAAGCAACATGTGCATCATGCAAGCTGAAGCCTATACCGTTCTCGCTAAACAGGAAGCTTTTTCTTTCCTATCAAAATTTCTATACTTTTCATTTCTTTTTACGGAATCGCGTTGAATATCAGACGTTTAATAAGGCAGTTAATATTGAGAACAAGCTATTAACCGTCTTCACCGGTTTCATTAAAGCCATTGCGAAGCAACAGTATACGGTTAAGCATTCCCGGAGGATGAACGGAAACCAGCTTAGAGGCGACGTATAAACAATCGGTCATCTTTCCATGTCGGCTCAAAGATTTCATAATGCCACGATTTTGAACATTATTCTTATTCTCGTATTAATAAATGTTGTGAAATATTATGGCATTTTTCTTCATTGACCATTATCATACTCTTTTATTGCTTTAGTCCTCTGAAAACTACTATTTCTTGCTTTCCTGAAGGAAAGTCACAGTTGATTGAAACCGAAAGAACAGCAGCTTTCTATTTCCTTTTTCTATAGAAAATGTCTATGAAGCCTTGAAGAAAAGATTTGCGCAAGCAGAGTATGGTAGATCGTACCATTCTAAACGTATAAGTGATAGAGATTTTTGGAACCGCTGCGAACTGTAAAGAATCTTATTTCTTGAAAGTTTAAATTACAAAATCTTCTGATAGAATAGTAGTCGCAGTGCATAGCGAACTGAATAGCGAGGTTCTTTGTGGAATGGACAGATGCACAAGAGATAAAAGTCTATCGACGCCTAACGAATTCCTTTATGTGTATAAAGTACTCATTGCCCAAAGCTGACGGAACTTATACATAGTATCGCATCCTGGACAAGTAACATTAACGCTAAGGACTTATTGATAGAGCAAACAAGGTTACTGACAATTTAACAAAAGTGGCTTAGAGAAAAGATCGTGGCACTAAAAGATGTACGGTAAGCCTCTCTCCATATAATACATCTGGATGGAAGAGAAGACCTAAGGTTACCTAGCCAAGAAAATGAACTTTATGAATTGTTCCAGAGCTCACAAAAGCCTTAGTCTTACGGCAGTAACAATGCGATGGGAAAACTTTGATTAGTGCACTGCATTAGTGTACGAAGTTAGGGGTGGGCGTTCACCCTCTTACATTGGAGAGATGAGAACTAGCCTTCCCAACAATATTAAGCAAAATGAAAAGTACTTTCGGCAATGTAAGAACATCAAAGATAGGCTCAAAACGATAAATAAAACTTATCTGGGAAATCTTTCTATCTGGTTCAACGAACGCTTCTGGAAGAACCATATCGGCATCTACGCTCATCCGCCATGCGGCAAAGCGCTATGTCCCGCGAAATCTTAACCAACTTTGCATAGGAAGGCAATGTATACTCATAGAGCTAAAGCGAGTGGACAAAGCCTAGCAGAAACGAAGACAAAGGCATTGATTTAAGAAACGGCAGCCTAAACATCACTGAAAAACTGTTCCAGCCAAAAGGAAGTCTATGAAACTCTTATTTTGCTTCTGTCTTGAAGGATAGATATTGTGAAATGATTTGGCGAAGTAGCGAAGGCGAGAGAAGAAACCATACTACAGTAATGGCAAGTAAAGTAAGAAAAATATGTTAGACTTCGTTGACACGATGAAAAACAACCATTGAAAATTATGACGTGTCAACGTGATATCGCAAGGCGCAATTCAAGTAATAGTTTTGTCCTCGTTAAAACACTTAACCATAACGTTGCTCGCAATTGCTATCCACTTTAATTAAGCCGGCGAAGACGGAGTGCCATTTACCGACGAGGACAATTCGGTTATCAACTAACGAACACTGACTGTGGACGTGTCACTTTCGTAAAATGAAAAGGAAAGTTACGCTCCCGTTACTTAATCTTATGGATTTGAATATTTATGCATTTTTATACGTGAACAGCTTTTACGGTCACAAGCATCTAGAAATGTGCAACACGTGCACCTCTTCCACAAGATATTAGAAATGGTGTACCTCTGTATAGTGCTTGCTCGAAATGAAGTTCTAGTAACAAATTGTCGTAACAAATAATAGTAACAGATGCCGACTTATACATGTTACTGAGTAAACTGTTGCGTCTTATGGCGAGTACGTTTTGAAGTAATTTAACAACAGTTAGCGGACTAAGAGTATTAATAATTTACGTCTTCTTTACTTTCCATTATGTCATGTACACTGAATGACAACTTTAAAGCAGTAAGAACATTAATTTTCATTGCGAAAACTATTCTTTCCGATCTTTTCAACCAAAAATTACTTACTAATTATTCTTATGCAAACGTGTTGTACACAACGCCAGTCGCTATTATACTAAATCTAACTATACTTCTACCTCCTAAGTTCTTACGTTAAAGCACTAATAATGGCTTCTAGAAACAAATTTATCTCTTATTCTCTCTAGTTCAACTTTAAAAATGATCACTCATATTCTAAGAGAAACACAATAAGTTTTAAAAACGGTTCTTACCTGAAGTTGTCGTTCCTTCTTCAAGTTCCTGTCCCGGTTGGTTTGCGTTCGCTTTTGTAGTGTGACGTCGAAATACGAATTTTTCCATGGTTGACTGTGGCGATGAAGTCTATGAACGTTAACACGTACAGAAGGCGACGGAAAGTGTAAGTAACGCAGATATAGAGAAACGTGGTGGCAGAAAGGAGAAAATCTTTATGACGTTTGGCAAGGCAAAAGCAATCTACCTACGAAAAGCGGACGTGTAATACTGATAAAGAACAGCTATTGCAGCAGCTTTGGCGAAAAGATAAGAAGTGTTCCATGCAAATTATTTGCGACGATGTGATAAGCTTATCTGCGAGCTGCCATGGCACAGTTCAAGTGGTTTTTAGTGTGAAAGAGATTACGCCAACGCTACCAAATAATTGTTTATCGTCGCGAAAACCGTAAATGTTAAAGAAATCCGTTACAAGAGGACCACTGGATATTAACGTTGTGTGCGCATTGTCAAATTGAGGTTTACCAAGTGCTTACCTAAAGAACCAAATGGATAATGCCTTCGCCGAAATGTGTTGAAAAACGGGCTTTTCATCTACCAATAGAACGCAACCTTTGAGACCTACCAGTAGCCGTCTTTGGCACACTGCGTAATGGCGGAGGAATGAAAAAGAAGGGGATCCCGGATAGGGTTAAATATTGATCACTTAGGTAAATATTTGTCGACAAATCGTGCAGGAAAATTCGCTACAAATCGAGGGACGAAACCATGATGAAATCAGGTCAAGTGGAGGACAATAGCTTACGCAAATAATGAAACAAGCAACCTTTACGTAACGCTTCGCATTACCGGCTTGCATCTGCGTACCGATACTGTTTGCAGCGTCACTTCTCGTTCCAATGGGGTCAAGCTTAGGCTTAGGGTATAAAAATTACACGAAAAGTATATGGGAAGCAGATTACAGGAGTTTTAAACCTAAGCGGAACATCGAACCTACTCTAACAAAAGAAAAGAATGCGAGGTCGGTAGTCTATGGGACAAGGCAAATCAGAATAGTCCAAAAGTTGTCTCATCCCCAATAACCGACTGAACATCTATAACAAATGCTGATTTATGGCAACACAAGAAAGTGAAACAAGAATTCTTGCGGCTTCAAATCGCTTAGAAATCTTTGGGTGACAAATCCGCGACTGCTCAGAGACAAGTCAAAGAGTCTGAACGACGGTGACGAACTACCGATAAAGCCTGAAGGCATCCGTCCGCCTTCCAAGTCAACCCAACCTCACATCAAATGTAGCCATTTGAAACTGATTCATTTTAAAATTTCAATAGCAAACTTCAGCTGCTAAAATACTTTACGCGTCGTAGCGACGTTCCGTTGGTTTCCAGTTCGATCAATAAGGATAAAGAATTAACCAGAAAAGTTTTTCTTAGACCATCAGGAAAGGAAGCTCTAAGCACAACTGTTCGATTTTTAAAAATTTGAAACGATACAGTCAATGATTAATTTGTTAGCTTCGTCGTGTAAGGTATCAGTTTTTGTTGCATACAATAAATCTGTCTGCTTCGCTTCTTCAGCTTGTTCGCTATCCAAATTAGCTTCCCCTAACTTGTCTGAAGTATCACGGAAATTGATAAGGTTCAGCTTTACTCAAAACACGCTAATGTTTGCACTGATGAAATCGATGTTGCTTTAGCTTTCCACTTATCATGCTAATGTGTAGAGGACAAAAGTAGAAGCGTCAATTGTTTAATTCTTTGAGTAAAAAAAGTCAGTAACATCTAGGCAGCTGGTGATCCGATCTCTGCGGTGGCAAAATTCTGACCGCACTACTTTAACAGATTGTGAATTTTATTTCTCTTAATCAGTACGGTAGGCTTAAACGAGCTTCATCTATAAATGTGAATGCAACAGCAGCACGCTGGTAAAAACAATTCTAAACGAGTGTACAGTGAAAATTTTTCCGCCGTTGAATCCTTGCTTAAAGACGTTACATCGCATTTTACCGTTAAAGCTTTCTTTGTGTTATTTTGTTAGTTCATTTCACCGCAAAAGATCTACGCTATAGCTTGCACCTCAAAATATAAGCTACGTTTTATGCGTGTTCACAAGTGGCGCAATTGCTTTCTGGAAAGCATACTGTAACAAATTTAAATCCACTGTCGTGATTAGCAGGTTCAACGTTAGCTAACGCTCTAATGTTCACGCCTTTGAGCAGCCGGGCCATTGAATAATGGACGTGAGAAACAAGATTTCGTGGATGAATTCCAACTACCGTATTGGAAAAAACGTCAAGTGAACACCTGACCCAATGGACCAAAGTTAATTACGATTTTCTATTTAGCGAAAAAAAATTTAAATAGTTTTGCAGATTTCGAGTAAGCCTTTGTGCCATCGTGAGAAGGGCAAAGTCTGATTGTTGTGTGTGAGTACATCATGATACGGACATCTTGACTACGAAAGTCAGCTTTCCTGACTGCAATTCAATTCTCACGCATAACTGTTGCAGATTATTTGTTGCTGTCCACTCACTCACAAGCAGTCGTCATCGTTTAACCTGCCAACGATGGGACAAGAAGTTTTGGTGCCTTCAAAATTACTTAGTCGCAATAGATCGTCGCATACTGCCAACTGCACTTCACAAATAAAGTAAATAATGATTGGGAACACACTATAAAAGCCAACCCAAACTATTATTCTAATAATTTCATCACCGATCAATCAAACTGCCATTTACAGGCATTTGTTTGAATAATGATGTCTCTATCCCGTGCGACACGGAAAAAATTCAAATGAAGAATTAAAGCACAGAATACCTATTAAAGTCTCCATTTCTGCATCTGGAAGATTCAGCGTGTCTTTTGCAGCCGATTTACTGCAGCTATCTAATGGCCTGATCATTTTTCTCATTTACTGTTTGCCTAAATATAACCATTTCATTTGAGTAATGAAGAGCGGTGGCAACAACAAACCTTTGAACTGTGTAATATCTTGAACACCTAACGCAAAGCCATGAAGTTGCAGGTAGGTAGTGAACAGGCGGGAAAAGTAAGAAGGAAGTCGGCAAGCCATTTCTGACCAAAAGAGCTAAAAAATGAAAGTCGAATCTTCGATTCAACTAGTCGGCAGGATACAACCTCATTAGGTGTTGTTCTAACCGCATGGAAGCAAAGAAAATGTAAAAACTTTGACTTCACCTATGCGCACAAAACACACAGTTACGTCAACTGAATTTGTAGCCAGAAACGCCGCAACCAAAATGCTCACTGCTTGACCAAAGCAAAAGCAGGCCATCGTCGAACTTATCTCTTCTCATTTTCTCGCTGAAAGATAGGGGATACTGGTTTTGCTCCCGCGCGATAAGATATGAATCGTATATTGGCGGAGGGGACTCCCAGGAAGAGCGATTAGCTTCTGCTCCCTTCATTAGCTTGCCACATAAGCACAATGAATCATGCCATAGGGGCATCGCCGAATTGGCTTTTGTCCAACAAGCTGCAGAGCAGTTGTCCTTGACGCAAGACGACCCAACTTTTATCCATGTCAAATCCAGGCGGTCCCTGTGAGGCCTTTGACAAATTCTAAAAGCGTAACCATCATTAACTAAAATCCTAAAATTGATTTTGTTACCGTTGTCAACGGAGCACTTATGGCTCTGAAAGCTCCGAGGATTCGTTTATTGGTAAAATACAAATAAACGCTTTCTGAGGTTTCCGTAGTAAATACATACGCGAAAAAACTTAGCATAGGAATATTGAGTTTAGCAGCAGAGCTTCTTGCGACGATATACGACAGATATATGTCTTTTATTGAAAGAATAATCTGGTTAGTTTCGATAGCGGTACAATAGATACACGACCAGTTCGGTGACCGAAACCATTCCCGCCTAAACCGTTTATACAGACCGCCTATGCGTCCTATTAAGGCGAACGACTGAGGACGGACAGTGACCTATGAAACGACATTAGTCCACAGAGACAGCGAACTCAAACAGAGTGACCCCCTGCTAATTGGGCTCAGTTCTGTAACAGGAAGGGGCCACAGTCACATTGCCATACGGGTAGCCTTAAGGTAAGGCCATGTGGAGCTAACGATGTCTTGTTGCTGTTACCTGAAGGTATCGTCCAGCAACTGGTACAGGCACAATGAGATTGTCGTTTTTTACATTTAAAAATGTTTTGAAACGACCAGTTAAATTGAATGTGCATTGGCAAGAGAGAATAATGCTTAGTAGAAGAAAAGGTATAAACTAAATAAAGTTAGGCATCAAAAATGCGACGAATCAAAGCAACCTGTTTGCTGGTCCATAAGCATTGCGGTTTCATTATTGCTGACGGCAGTAATTTTATTACGCCTACAATATAACCACCAAAGGTCCACCAACTTGCGCAGTGGAAAAGACTTTTAAGGCACAACATTAGGACACGGAACGTTTTTCCGCAGCTAATACTAAGAACGATAAAAAGCCTTGAAAAAATGAAAATGAAAAATATTAAATCTGTTGGCCTAAAAAAACAATTTTTTCAATCATTAAAATGATAACTATATGGAGAAGAAAATAAAACTTACCAAAAAAATTTAAAAGCGGTTTAACTTTCTTTTATAAAAATCTTGAGCCAAACCAGTCTCGAAAGGAAAGGAAATTGTAGGATTGGGAGACTGCTAGCCATGCATACTGAATCCACTTAAAGGCTTTGAAGCACACAGCAACCTTTAACACAAATCCAATACTTAAACTAAGACGCCGCGTCAAGATGGAGTCGTCTCGTGTTACAGCGCGCCAAGTCGAAGCCGTCGTTTCAACGTTCAAATACAGTTAATACCATTTTTTAGGTGATAAGAAGCAAAGCTCAACAAATAAAAAAAATTTACATGAATATAAGGTTGGAATAGGACATCAACAGAAGGAATGAAAGCTCGTGCATCCATTTAAGTTTCATATTCCCATATTTAACCATCAAATCATTGCCATCTTTTCCAATGACTCCTACAACGAAGTCCGCAGTGGTTGTCCAGGGATTCATGCTTTCCACAGATCCTCCAACGATGAGCGCTCACCATTGAAAAGAAGCACCGCCCAACAGTAATCAGACAGAAGCGTGTCACTTCTGGTTCGTCAACAAGGAAAGTTGTCAAAGCACAGGTCTGTTCCTTGGCATCTTTTACTGACGACGGAACCAGAAAAGCCCGGAAAGATACGACATATCTTTTGTAAAATATCTATCGACAAATTCAGCGCGCGCTATGGCATAACAAGGTTGCAAGACGTTACACAACTTCGTAATACACGGTAAATTTGAAAATCATAAAGCATTGACCTTTACCAGAAAAGAGTTGTTCCCATAGAAATAAAATACAGTCGGCCCTCATTCTCCGCGGGCTTTATACAACGCAGGTTGTCCGGCGTGAAATAGTGACGTCATTTTTTACACGCCAGTATACCAGATAAAGCCTAGAACAGTTAGTGATTGCGGGAAGCGTTTGTGGGGAGGATGCAGTCAGTGAATGAGAGGACTTAGGTGTCATCAATGAGAAGGTCATGGACATAGTGAATATTGCCAAGGAGTTGGGAGGTAAGAGTTTCTCTGACACGGTAGAAGAAGATATCAGAGAGCACAGAAAATTGCGGAGAACCGTTCACTAACGAGGAACTGATGCACTGACCTACGGGCAGCGACGACAACGTTATGGAAGATACAAGAGTTCAAATACCTTCGGATTGGCGCTGCAAAAGCTTGCCAGTATTTTCCGGCAAGCGCAGGTCCTGAGAGATACGATTGCTGGCTACGGTTCATCCATGGAACATGGCATCATGGTTATATGAGGAATAACGGTTTCGTTGAAGCCGCTATAAGATTTATTAGATAAAGCGAAAAAGGGCAGATACAGCTCCCTATGACAATGTTTTTCAATAAAACTCCGGCAGCTGCGAAGACTAACATTATAAGGCGAGAAGTTTTGCCAGCAACAATTTCAAGAAACCTTAGAACTGCCCGGTCTCCAGGAGATCTGCGACCACCTACAGAAAGTGGGGAAATTGATTCATGATGCCCCAAACGTTTCTGCCGCAGACCTTCTGCTCTATGTGGATGTGTTCTGTGTGACGTTCATTATTTTTGCTCAAATGCGCCTAAGTATTTTATATTTCCTCTGCTCAGTACCCATTCCGCGCACCAGTACATCGCTAAGCTCATTAAAGCAACGCGATTCCCACTACTTTAGATAAAGAGAAACTTGCTTTCGACCTTTCTTGTATCTAACGGCCTGAACTCTGATGGCTGTGCCCATTGGACAAGCGCAGTCTCATTGATATCATTATCTCGTAGCTAGATTTCGTAGTACCAAGCTTCGAAGGATCACTAGGCATGATAACCGTTCGGGAAGAAATTCAAAGGGAAGGACGAAATACGCGGCTAGAATATACGCTATTCAGCTTAACTTCGAAAGACTGGGTGTCTTTTAGCTCCCCAACACTGCTGACGACGGAACACGAGCAGTTCCAAAACGTACGGTATTCGATTTGTTCTGTAATTTCTCTAACAATTTGCTCATCCTTTCGTTGGTAGGGCATTTTGAAGTTTACTTACAGGTACATGCAACAGGCCCAACCCGTGAAACAGAGGAACAGCCACTCAGCTTAACGCGCTAAAACGTTAAAAATTTTGGACGAATTAACCACAGATAACGAGAGCCGACTGTATATACAACATAGATACCGCATCCACGCCGTAGGTGTCATAACCATAAGCAGCTTGTAGACACGTATAAATAATGGAATAACGCAAACGTTCCATGTATGCAGGAACGTAAATACTACACGTGTGCCGCAGACACTGTGCTTATAGCAGCTACAGGGCTTACAAGCAAAGTATGCTTTGTGAATGCAGCAAATTCCAACAATATCTTGACTGCGCACCACATACAGCCTCTATATTACGCACATATCGCAAAAGTTTGCGTGTAAGTAGCGTATCTGCGCAAATACGCTCTGGCTGTGTAGTTAGAACGTATACTTGCTAAGTATCACGTACACTGGAGTTACGCACAGCAAATTGTAAACCTGAATGCAGCTGTGGCAATAGAACCAATTGCTTTTACGTCGAATGGACTTCAAGTCAAGTTGGATAGGCTAAACTGGTTAAAGTCAAGTTGACTTGAAGACAAGTCGGTTAGCTAAAGTTCGTTCTAGTCAAGTTGAACCGCTTAGCGTTCGGTCACTTATTAGTTTAATATGAAGCAGCTTAAATATTAGCCTTGTGAAACCTTTTTACAGGCATACTTACTTCTCAGCCCGCTTGTTCTGCTTATACTTAAGCCTAATCCAAAGCGTAACCCATGTTAAGCTTGAGCTAAACTAAAGGCAGAACATGATGACTCTACGGTTTTTCCCAGCTTCACAGTTCCGCGTTTACTTCAGCCTGTGTCAAAACAGAAACCTTTCGTGATCTTTATCATTAGATATCTGGAGATATTCTATCATGAACTAAAAACACGGTCACTTAGAAAAAACCACCGCAGTCACCCTAAAGCTAAGACTAAAATTAAGACTACTTAGAATCAGAAATCCCCAGCAGCATAAACGTAAACCAGAAGCAGTTTTTGTTTAGGCTGCACGTGATTATCTGCACTAAAGCAACTTGAATGCAGTTCCAGTTTTTACCAGGCGTCTAATCGAGAAACCTGCCTAGAGTGCTCATCGAACGTGAACATCATCGCATATCTGTTTGAACAACGCGTCTCTACGTTAAAAGCAGCGTTCACGGCCGTTTGATTCCACAAATTTGGATGCATTTGACACGAGAGTACTCGTCGTGAATCCCATTATTCATCCAATCGACGAGAAAACGCAGTAAAGCAAATGGCAAACCACTCACACCGCGCCAAACCTCAGGTGCAAACTAGCTGAGGCCAGCGAGTCTTTACCCTTCTCTACTGTACTCCAACTTGCTATTCACACCTGCAGATTTGTTTCGTCCACACTATCATAAATTACAACAGGAACAGCTTTGATTTGACGGCTTGACTGCGGGTAACTCAATTCGTGGACCGACTGCGTCCATCTCTGTATCATGCCCGTTAACAATATGACTGTATACAGAATATTTGACTCGCCGCTACCGGGGGCCATATCTTCAACATTATCCCTGCGAAGCGAATACGTCCACGTACGTTTCTATAAGTCCATATTTTAAAGAGCCGAGGTTCCACTGTCGCGCAGGCAGGCAATCTTAGAAGTCTACACTTTCTCCTGCTCTATCACCAACATGCTGTGAATGCAGGGGAGTGCAACTAGTCCAAGAACCTACATTTCCGTTACTAGACGACACGCATTTTCACAGGCGTAAGGACATACCACCACCAGTGTATGTTCTAGCGAGTGGCTATACTCGTCTCCTCCATACGGAGGGCCAACAAGTACCCAGATAAATGCAGCACAGCAACGTGAAAACGTAGACTTGCAGAAAGGTAGGATGTCAAACCTTACACGCGTTGCCCATCGGAAATGTACCATCTGCTTCCGCCAGGTAGCCCACCATCGAGCATCAAAAATCAGATTTTGTTACCTTCACTCAAGTTATCAAGTAAAAACGTATAGTATCAACGCAGGCAGAGCCAAGCAGCAAAACTTGCAAACGTCTCAACCAAACCAGAGCACATTCTACGATTACGGCTACACGAAAGGAAGCGCATTTTCAGGAAATTAATAACTTCTACAGAGCAGCCCACACCGCGGTTTCGGTGATCAATTTACATCAGAGCAAAGGGCTGTTAATCCCACACTATGGGCGTCCTCTATCCTTTGCTACTGATACATTGGGACAGTCAGTGACCAGTGACATAAGTATGTCGGTGGCATTGACGATGGTTTTGTTTCCGGTAAAAACGTGACATTAATCCAGCTTTTTTTACTCAGCAGGTAAGAAGGTCACAGTTGCAAATTCAAAGTATTGAAAACATAAGACTGTAACGTTACCAATAAGCAACGCATACTGGTAAAAAGTTTAAACAATACTTGACGTGATGAAGCTAACACGTTGGGAGCAATCGATGGAAGTTTGCTAATGAAGTGTTCTCAGGTTAGCAAATCTTACACAAACCTGAAAACACTTTACACTGAAACAAGCGATCACCAGTACTTGTTGGTCAATCTACGCTACAGAAAGACATACTGATCAGCACCAGCAAGCCAATAGTTGACTCAAACAATGCTTCAAATTTATACTGCGCCATTATGCGTACTCCTGCTGTCGTTTAACTTCAATTTAGTTTCCTCTGCAAACAAAGACGACCACAGTGTGAAAAAGAATCGTCTTCCTTATCCGTACACTGGTGAAAGAACATCACATGAATTTGGCGATTGTCCAAAACCTCTTCACAAGAATTACAAGGGTAGAAGTGTTTTCACTGGGGAAAATTTCGACAGTTACGGGTGGAGAAACGAAACAGATGCAGAGACAGTGGATACCTCTACAAATGAAAAACTGGATCTAAAGTTCAGACAACAACTTGAACCTCTGCGCTGCCTTGAGAATAAGGAGGGTATAGGAGCGGAAGAAGACTACGTAGACAACAGCTGCGTGCCATACGTGTTCCGCAAATATGTTGGATGGTTCCTGAGTCTGAGAAACGTGCACAAATATTCCGGCGACCCATTTACTAAAGACTGTACTGAAAATGTATGCGCCGTTGTTAATGAGCAATACCCAACATGTCCCACAAGAGGCGGTCGTTCAACGGTTCCATGTGTACACTTTTGTGAACACTATCACTGGATATGTGACCCCAACAAACTATTTCTGAATAGAAAGCACAACGAATATAAACATTTCCTGGTGAAAGATCCTACATCACCACGGGGTATTTACAATAAGGAAAGCACATCGACAACGTACCCGTGGGGGGATTCACCTGTTACACGCATGACAATCGGATCAGGTCACACAAGAGGATCTGTTTATTTAGCCCAATGCACTGAAGAGCAGTATAGAAATCAAGCACCATCGTTTCATGTGGGCTGCATTTCAGAAGATGCCATGAGGATCTTTCTTTACTATGACAGCTATTATCCCGTCGTGACATACAAGAACACCACAGCGTATGGACATAATTGCAAAAACCCTCCCAACCTTACCGATGTGTGCAACTTCATGCCTAAAGGAAAAGAAATACCGTCATGCCATACAGGTACACATAAAGAACCGTGCTACAAGATCTGTCATCACGCTTTAATAACTTGCGTCCCCCCATTCGGACCAGCTTATTCGGAAGCACAGGATACTCTGATTGCTTTATCACGCTCGCCAAGAGAATTTCAAGCATACGCGCAAACGTATATCGGAGCAAAGACAACAACTTATAATGGAAAGCGTTGCCAAGCGCCTTCCTTCACAACCGAAAATCACATAGTAGGATGTACAAACCAGCGAATCAGAAATTTGCCGGCGAATGAAGCGTTCAAAAGTCGTCCCTTTTTTCCCTATTGTTTTACAGACGGCACCAACATTGAACCATGCTTCCCGGTATGCCGCAAGCATGATCCACAGTTAAACCACATTCGTCATCTTGGATATCGAACCAGAAAAGAACTTGAAACAATCGAAAGCAAAACATCGCAACAAGGTGTACCGCCATTCATTTTGTTTCCGTCAAGGTAAGACAATTTTAAACCTACAACAGCATCAGCATTATGGTACGGATGAGCTACCCGCTCAAACTTTTATTAATATTGCGAAGCTTTCAGGGACTTCCTGTCCCCGTCTTCAGCGCATGCAATCCCTTCTAAACAGTAGGGTCTATTTGCCCATTAAAGAAGACCCCACTAAAGATTTACACAAGACTTTGAAATGCCTGATTCGGGATTTTGCACAAAAAACTGGAGATGCAACATTAACCAGAATAGGCAAGAAACTGGGACTCATCTCCCGTTACAAATACCCAGAAATGTATGGCCTGCCCAAATGTCACAAGGTCGATATTCTTTTCCAACCGGTAGTCTCGTGCATCAACAGCATCCCATCCGAACTATGCTCATACGTGAAGCGATTAATTCAGCTTTTAGTTGGACGACAATAGTCCTCGGTTAAAAAGAGCAGGAGGTCCTGCACAGAGCTCAAAGGATACACCTCGCACCCACAGACATCATGGCTAGCTATGACGTCAAAAACCTAAACCTTACAGGTTTTACTAGACTTACTAAGTTCCCTGACGACACTCTGTTTCAACGCACAAAACTCAACCCGTTCCACATTGTCAAACTATGTTCCTTCTGCATGCTGGAGGCAAATGTCTTCCATTTCCAAAGTTCGTTTTATAAACAAAAAAACGGCGCACCGATGTGAAATTTACTGCCAACAGTGCTGGCGGAGGTGTACGAAGAATACTTGGAACAGCGAGTGTTCTCTCAGACCGACACTGAAATCGCGCCCGCGTTCTCTAAACAATAAGTGGACGACATCTTTGCAATAATCAAAAGAGACGAAAACGCCTTTCTAGAAATATTCATGCCTGAATTTCCCAACATGATAACCTTCACCATTGAAAAAGAGATTGAAGAAAAAATCCTGTTCCTGGATATCCTTATCGTTCGCTCGCAGGAGGGTGGAAAAACTACAGTTTACCGAAAACCGACGCACTCAGACAAATATGTTGAGTACAGGTCGCATCACCCGCGACACATGACTGGGATATTGGCAGGCATGGTAGACCGCGCTTTGACGATTTCTGACCCAGAATACTTGGAACAGGAGCTAAATCGCCTGCGGAAAACTTTTGAAAAAAATGGATACCCCACCGACATCATAAACTCAACAATCCAGCGAAAACTGGAAGGGAGGACAAGAGCTAAAAGACCTGCACCAGGACTACACCTCATCCTCCCATATTACGCACACCTGGGAGAAGAAATCAAAAGGCTTAAGAACAGACTGGGCTTCTAGGTCTGGTTCAAAGGAAACTCAAGCCTCCGTTCTATCTTACGGAATGACAAAGGAAAGGTACCTTTGGACCAGTGCCCTGGGGTGATTTATGAAATCCAATGTGCATGTTCAGCCTCATACATTGGCAGATAGGTTCCAGGAGCACGTGAGCTCTTTAACTACGTACAGGAACGCAGTCAACCGTTTGAACAGAGAACCGTTCATTAGGTCATGTGGACGTCCGCCCACACTGGATCCGCGAGTTGTCATGGAGCAGGCCACCCAGGCTTCAGCGATGGCACAACACGCAGCGCAATGCACGGGTCAACTGCGAACAAAAATGCTGTGTAAAGAGAGGAATTTTATGATTAGGAAGATCAAAGAAGCGCTTTACGTAAAGTTCAACCCCAATATCAACAGGGACAGTGGCATTGCAGTTAGTGACTCCTGGACAAACATCACCAGGGCTACAGACTGCTGCCTGCTATAAGAATCGCCTACACAGAGACAATAACGGTGTTCCACGGTGTCTTGGGATGTATTTCCAGCCCGCCAACTGCTCTTGCCCCTCCACTTCGTTCCTTTTCTTTCCGTTCCTTTCTTTGCTCCTTTTCATCCTCCCGTTGCACCTCCTCCAGTTCCTTCCCCTATACGCCCACTCATCCTCATTTCCCTTTCCCAACCCCTTTTTTAAACATCCAACACTCCATTCTCCATTACTCTAACCTTTCTTTACCAACCCGCCCCTTAGCCTCATTTTAACAATGTTGTTGCTCATTTAAAACCACCCAAGTTCCCTGCGGTTTAAAGCATTAGTCCCACAAAAAGCCATGCCAATATTCCATCTGTCACTTTCATGCGCTGAAGACGGTGACAGCAGTTCCCCGAAAGCTTGGCAATATTAATAAAAGTTTGAAAGGGTAGCATAGATCCGTACCAAAATGCTAATTCACACACCCGTTAGGAGAAATTATGTTTTCAAAGCAATACAACAGCATCGCTACTATAAAACATTGATTAAGCTTCAAACCAAAGTACTATCAGTATGTACCTTAGATATAAAGTGATGCGCAGTGCAAAACTTCCACTGTATACAGACACAAATAATTATTAGAGCATCCTTAAATAAAATCTTGCTACTTATAAGCTAACAGCGATGGTTAATAGCAAATTCTTCGTAACCTGAACAAACGGTTACCCTTACTTTTATAAGCAACACTGTCACCACAGGTTATAATATTTTCTCACACACGTATAAACCTTTTATGCAAGGAACATAGCCTCTGTTCGGTATACTTTGTAAACTAACAGTGGTGACTTGGAGTGATGGTGCATCCTGGAGACTGTAAACAAGAAATTAAGGGTTAAAAACAAGAATTGTAAAAAAATAACTGATTATAGCACAAAATGAAATTGGGACAGTTTAAGAAGGACAAAAGAAGGAAATAGCAACAATGTTCAGTGAGCGATGAAAAAATGGAAAACATGGCGGGTTAATATAGTAAACAAGCAAATGAACAAAGATGCCGACTGAAAAAAAACGAAATTCAGTAGGCAGAAAAAACACTCAGAGAGAAAGATTGAACCAACTAAAATAAGAAGTTTCTCTTATTTTATTTTTTTCTTTTTTCTCCCTTTCCTGAGTTTCTCTTATGGCAATTTCTGAAAATCAGTGTTCCTACAAACTCAGAAATGCGTAAGTAAGTATGGGCTACGACATTTAGGTTACCCAGAGGGATTTTTGAAGCACATTTTTCTTGGCTAAAACGCTGCTTGGGAAAACAAACTTCGCTGCTAGTAGACATTGAGTAAAACGCCGGTGCAAAATATTGTCTTAAATAAACAGGCATTTTCCGCGGGAATGTACGAGCGCTGCTTGTTTATGTGCTATTTGACTTCCAATAGACGACGAAACTGGCTCATTCATGATAGGACACTTATTATTTCATAAATCCTTGGTAAATAAAAAATGATCAAGCGAAAGACAATTTTCAGGCGACAAGAAGAAGGCTACGAGGTCTATTGCGGCACAAAACTGCAATACGCACACCTGTTTAAGCAGCTACCGGGAAACCCAGAATGTTTCAACGAATATCCAATTGGATTTGGAAAGCTCAACACAACCCGACCTTACCATAATCTCTTGGATTTCGAAGGATTGACCTACGTCGACACCTTAGGTAAAAATTCATATTCCTTCTCCATTTGAATCCATATTCAAGCATGCCACCCAGTGTTTCATTAATTTCAACGTATCAACTACCCATTAGATATATGCTAGAATGATTGAAAAACATGATTCGAAGAGAATTAATCTAGTTTGTAAGAAATTATCAGCTTACGCGCAACGTTTGCATAGGTGTCACAGTTGGGACTTTAGTACATTAGGGCTGAACGAAAAATCTCGCTGACACTTAAACTGATAATAATTGTACATCTCAGCTTTCTGCCTTTTTTAACAAAGTTAGGCTTCCGAATCAAAATTCTATGCGAGAAAAGCTGAGGATTTTTACTGTCAAATAGAAAGAAGTATCCTTTAAAGCAAACAACGTTTGGCCAATAAGGCATCAAGAAAAGCCCTTTTTCACAGACAGACGACACAATAAGGACAGCTCAGATGTCATCCCGATGTACGCAACAATATAATATAACGGATATACACTGCGAATTATAGCCGGAAGAACAAACAAGTACGCTTAAGATGAGCAACGGTACAAAGCTTCTTCCATCATACCTTTTCTACCAACCCAAAGACATGAATAACAAAGCAATAACGACGAATACTGCTATAAAGCATAGTATTAAGCATTTCCTGTTCCAAATGAAAGCATCAAGCCAATGGCGTTATTTTTCAGCTGTCTCGTAATTGAGTTTTGCAAACCCGCAGTCAAACAACATTTTTCGATAATTCTAGCACGCCTAAAGTTTTTCAACGCGACTCAGAACTTCTATGATCGCAGAAAAGAGATTACAAATTTAAGCATACATGTGTTTTCCTTAAAACACATAGGTGTTTCATAGCATCCTGTTCCCTTTGCGAACTTTCGTGAAACATACCACGGCGGGCCTTAGAAGTAGGCTTGAAGTTCGCAGCCAAAAGGAGCGGGTGAAACTTAAAGTAGCATATAAAGAAAGAAACATCAAGTCGCACAACTGCACGTTCAAAAGGTACTCGATAGTACTACTGCGTCCATTCTACAACATGCATCAATATAGACGAAGAATCAAAGTATTCCCGTCGTGCGAACCCTCTTCATTACATAAAGTAATATTGGCACTTCATTGAACCGCTAAAACTATTACACGATCACGTCCATAGGAGTACGACAGAACAAGTATTGCACAAAGCTGCTTGAAAAAAGAGGAGGATTTCTGATTTAACTCGTTCAAAAAAATTAAGCAAAGCGACAAGCCATACTTCTCCACTAGTCCTCTTTAACACTAATCGCGCAAAACTATAAAACACCAAGACGAAGTGAACAGAACTTTACACAGAGAGATCAATTGCACTGAAAAAGCATCAAAAGCAGATTGCGATAACACTGTCAAACGTTACAAAATTACGTGCGCTCCTAGGAGCGTAAGCGAAAGTTCCAGCAACAACAAATGAAAGCAAATAGCTCTTCTCAGTCTTTTCTCCTTTTAAAAAGCTGTACACGCAAGACCACTAACAAAACGTCTGCTTCAGATAAAGAAGGGAGGAAGCATAAAGCGACCAAAACTGAAACACTGGACAAAGAATACCCTGGCTGCCTTCCAAAACATAACTATATGACATCTTACAAAGGAACGACAGCCAGAACTATTCACGGCTACAAGTGTGAACGGTGGCAGGACGTCAAAATGCATAACTTCAGGGACCACCACTTTCCAGATAGAAGTGTCGCAGATGCTAACAATTTTTGCCGCAATCCAGACAAGTCCCCATGCGGACCATGGTGCTACTACAAAAATGGAACTGATCTCAAACATGAACCTTGTTTTAACACATGCGTCGAAGTGCAAGAAGATCCCTATGTCGCATGCCGACCAGGACCAATTCTTCAGTGGTCTGACAACAATATATTTCAACTAGAACCCAGGAGCAAAACGCGTACTGGGCGACAATGCGTAGAAGTATATGGAGAAGAGCAATATGCACACAACTTTAGATCACACAGGAGCGGATCCATGTGTTTGGTAAGTTCAACTTTTCACAAGTATAAATATCCGGGAATAGCCAGTGTCATCAATTTATCTGTTACGGAAGAAATATAAATTGTTTCCTTACACTTTCGCATAAATGAAACGCCCGAAGCTTTCGCAGCCAGCCATGCTTCGTTTTCAATGATGCATCGAATCGTAGAAGACGGAGCATGACAGCCCGCGAAACCTTCGAACACTTTACTTATGAGCAAGCGTAAACAAACGAGTGCCATTTTTTGCATAACAAACATATTGAGTATTGAAGAAATTTTAAAAACGTCGGTATAAAATCTTCCATTTTCAACTAAAGTATCAGTACATAAAACACCATCGATTCGACCTTTGGAACGCCTCGAACAGCTATATACACCGTGAAAATTACTCCCTAGCACTTATTAAAGACAAAAATAATGGAGTGGGTCAAAAACGTACTCTAACCAATGGCTTTGTAACGATTCCACCGCTATAGGTTCCAATTGACGTATGCATCAAAAGCATGAACATATTTTGTACCGTACCTCTGAAGTAATGCAAGTTCTTCCAAACTTTTTCTTACTCGATTTTCTTGGTAACTGTTCAATCCACATCCATAGAAGAACTGACCTATTACGCGAGAACTAATTGCTTCTCTGTAAGCATAGCAAGGAGGGAAACAGCGTAGTTGAGGAAAGGTAGTGCAATGGGCAACATTTATGAGAACTAATCTACCAACAGACCTCATACTGAAACCAGGCATAGACGCATATACAGTCAGCCCTCGTTATCCCCGGTGTTCTATACGACGCGGTTCGTCCGGCGTGAAATAGTGGCGTCATTTTTTACACGCCAGTAGTACTTGATAAAGCCTAGAACAGTTAGTGATTGCGGGAAGCGTTTGTGGGGAGGACGCAGTCAGTGAATCTGAGGACTTAGGTGCCATCGATGAGGAGGAGATCATGGACATAGTGAATATTGCCAAGAAATTGGAAGGTGAGGGTTTCTCCGAAATGATAGAAGACGATATCAGGAAGCACATAGAAGATTGTAGAAAACCATTCACTGATGAGGAACTCGAGGAATTGATGCAATCACCTACGGGAAGCGATGACAACATTATGGAACATACAGGAGCTTAAACACCCGCGGACTGGACTCTGCAAAAGCTTGCTAGTATTTTCCAGTAAGCGCAGGTCTTAAAGGATATTATTGCTATATACTATCCGTCCGTGAAACGTGGCATCATGGTTACACGAGGAATAACGGCTTTCCTTGAAGCCGTTACAAGATTTATTCCATGAAGCGAAGAAAAGGGAGATACAGCTCCCATAAAAATTTTTAAACAAAGCTCCAGCAGCTGGGGAACCTAACATTTTAAGGCGAGAAGTTTTGCTAGCAACAAGTTCAAGAAACCTTAGGACTGGCTGTTCTCCAGGAGAGCTGCATGTAGCTACAGAAAACGGGGAAATTTATACATGATGCCCGAAACATTTCTGCCGTAGACGTTATGCGCTATGTGCATGTGTTCTGTGTGATGTTCACTATTTCTGCTTAAGTGAGCCTATGTATTTTATATTTCGCCTGCTCTGTACCCATTCCGCGCACCAGTACACGACTTAGCTCATTAAAGCAAGGCGATTCTCACTTGTTTAGAGAAATAGAATCTTACTTTCATCCTTTCTTGTATCTAACTGCCTAGACTCTGATGGCTAAGTCCACTGGACAAGCGCAGTTTCATTGATGTCTTTATCTCCTGGCTAGATTCCGTAGTACTAAGCTTCGAAGGATTACTAGGTATGATAACTGTTCCGGAAGGAATTCAAGGGGGCAGGGCGAAATACAGGGGCTAGAGTATATGCTATTTCGTGTGTTTAATAGGGTAAAAATTTTTTGCGGCTTTGCTACCCGTTCGTTAAATTAACGTTTATTTTTAAACGTTAATCCGCGGAGCTTTCGGGCCTCCTCTGGGCCGTCATCAGCGCTGTGTGCCGCCCGTCGGGTCGGTCAATATGTTAGCAAGCCGCTCTGTCCGACCGACCTAGGTGGGGACCTCAGCCGTCAGGTCCATCTTGACCCGTCGGGCCTTGGTCCCAACTAGTCAGTCACACTTTGCAGCAAGCACCCAACCGACCTTCCACGAAGGCAGGCTTGCTAGCATAATGACCGACCCAACGGACGGCACAGTTAGCGCTTATGACGGGCCCCGGTGAGGCCTGAAAGCTTCGCGGGTTAAACGTTTGGAAATAAACGTTTTTAACGAAGGGGTAGCAAAGCCGCAAAAAATTTTTATTCTGAATAACGCACCCATTAGCATGGAGAGAAGAAAAAAGAAGAATGTTTAATGGGGTATCCTATATAACGCGGATCCAGCTTAGCGCGGTAAAACGCTCAAACTTTTGGACGAGTTAAGCGTGGATAACGAGGGCCGGCTGCAATTAAATTGAATGATAACAAACACCAACGCATTTAACGAAAAAGACAAAATAGACGGAACGCCATGAATTCAATCAACAAGTGACAACAAGCAATATCAAGGCTGAAATGCAAAAGCATCTTTGTTTCAAAGGCATTCAATATCTGGAATCCGTAAATCCAGAAATTCCCCCCTCAACAAGGTCATAAATTTGTAAGCGTTCTCCAATCATTCAGGATAACAATCTGAACGCTTAAGCTTTCGAGTTTCCCGTCTGACGGAAGCTTTTACGTTTTCCTAAATTGACCTCTACCCCATTTGGACAATGGACAACCCTTAAGAACTCGTATCCGCATGACCAACTGCTCGTAAACCGCTACTATACATAAGGAAAAAGGAAACTGTTAGTCAAACTTAAATATTATTCAATCTTTTACTGACGAAATAAATATAACACTAATAAACAGCCATACATATTTAAAAAACTGTAATACCGATGTACAATTTTTGGTTCTGTCATTACTAAAAACATTAAGCTATACACCTGTTCGACCCTCTCATGGTGAACACATGAGTAAAGGTAGATAGTGGAGTGTTACGGCAAAACATGTTCAGTTCATTCATGCAATAGCTTTAGAATCAGCTCAATCACTGGAATTATGTCTCAGCTTAACGTAGAACGCTTTCTAAAAAGCGTATTAATTTTCCTCATAAAGTTCATCTGAAACATCTCACATGAAAATTCAAGGCAAGAAATAAAGAAAGAGCAACCAAGTTAAGAAAAATTAAACTCTGAAATACTTCGTCCGGTGAAAGCTACAGTCTATACACCGAATGGTCTACTATACCTGAATGATGCCACCTGAAAGTACTCGCTAATTGTAGCATGTGCTAAAAGTATAAGAAGTAAAGTCTTCAATGTAAACGGCACTCATAAGACAAAACCATTATAATAAGCAGTTCTTTCAACAAGGAAAACAATATACATTGTGAAACGGACTAGAGAGCTCAGACACGCTTTAAGGACAAACTTGGAAAATAACAAAAGATATACATTAATTCATTAAATCGAAATTCATCAGCACAAATTTAGGAAGAGGAATCGCACAGTTACATTGGTCCAATGTGTTACATCAATGCTACCGCAAGAGAACCCTGCTATTACGCCTGTGAACATCGCAACCTGTTTTGCATTGATAGAGATCACATGCTCAACATAGAATACAATGGTCCAAAAAATAAGACTATCTATGGTGAAGATTGCATCAGTTGGTCACATATGATGGACTATGCCAGGAGAGGAGAAATGAACCATCAGTGGAAATGGATATTCCAAGATACGAGAGCGTCAGCCCTACCAGAGCTATTTTCTAAGCCTATGGAACACAACCAATGTCTCAATATCTTAACTCTAATCAAAGATCAAGCGAGCTACTATAAATTTCCAGGAATCGATCCAATCATTCTGAAAGGCCCTATTTGCTTTGTCAATTTCAAGAGCTTCATCATGCCGCAACCGTGCTTTCGGACCTGTGAAGATATGTCAATTGAAGAGAACAATTGCATAGAAAACGCGACCATCCAGTTAGACAGCATTTGACTCTCCATTTGTGAACCGTTGAAAATTGTTTCTTTTCAGAACAGCAGTATACACTGGATTTCGTAATCGTACCAAAACGGGAAAGCCGTGTAAGCGGTGGGACGAAAGAGTGTTAGATTATAAAGTCCCGTGGGAAATCACCGGACCCTTACACAATTACTGCAGAAATTATGGTGAATATGAACATGGCCCATGGTGTTATGTTTTCGACAAAGGAGTTGAAAGAGAAGCGTGTTTCGACGTTTGCCCCAAAGGCAAAACTTTAGTAAGACACAAAGAAGCTGACCACAACTGGCATTATGACACGTGCACTGAGCATTCAGACTGCTGCCAAGGTAAGTCATTTCTTCGGACAGTATTAAGTTTTCTCGCTGAGATGCACAGTAACTACTTTGTTTCTCAGAGTAGAAACAGTTACCCCTACACATATAATCAAACTGAAGGCAGTAAGTTTTATAAAGGCTTTGTAGGCTCACATGCTTGCGGTTAAGGACCACATGTGTGTTTGCATTAGACCCGTTTACTCCTTACAGCTTTACGTAATCAGCACTGAAGGAAGTTCAAGTAACATTCTATAATTTGCAGATGCAGAGACAGTAATAATTGAAGCCCCTAAGAAAGAAGAAAAATATAGTGAGATTTTATCAGAGCTGGACAAGATTTGGCCTGATCCAAGCAAAGAAATCGCAGAGATAATGTTAAGACAGGACGAAGACGAAGAAAAGGAAAACAAGTTGATAATGTATTTTGGTATTTACGCAGTTAGTCACTTATTTGTTTGTATTTGTTGGATTTGGTGGATTAATCGCGGTCCAGATCCAGAGAAAGAACGTCAAAACTTGGAAGTAGAAGAAGAGAAAGAACGCTTGAAGGAAGTTGCGGAATCATTGGCCAAGAAAACGAAAAAACCTCGCCGTAGACCTAGTGGAAGTTTTAGTGATTCAGGCAAATCGAAAAGTCGAGAATGGTTTTCAAGATTGCGACGCAGTCGGCCATCTGCACCGGAGCCTCCACAGAGTGTTGGCCAAACAAACTTCTAGTAACATAATTATATTGTTCTCCATTGTGCAATTATTCAGTAAACAACAAAAATGTTATTCTTATTGCTTTTCATTTCAAATCAATGCAGGATTGTCGTCCGCTGTTGTTTCCGATGCTGACGAAAACGTTCCAATGCTTGCAAGGAGAGCAGGGATCGATTAATTGCGTTTTCAGCCGTATCGCATTCTTTTCGCATAAAAGTAATAGAATTGCTTCCTCATGCCAGCAATGTCGCCAGTCGGAGAAGATGAGAGCTTACGACATGCCGAAGCTGAGTGCGTATAAAACACCTTATCCGTGACTGCTTCAAAATCCAAACTCGTGCGAAAAGCAGCTTTCTGACCATACAATCTGAACATTGTTCGTATATTTCCGGGATATTGAAGGTATGCGTGAAAGAAAAAAGACAGAAACGGTGGTTCAATTAGCATCAACGTTTTACCAAAGTGCAGCTCGTTTAGCTTGTTAAAAATAGATTGTTCGTCGTGGATCTCGTTCTACCGTATGAATAGGAGCCTGAAGTTCGCTAGTATAGTAGGAACGCCCCAGTCATAGTATTGGTCACATAGGGGTGCTGCAGTCGTTGAGGTAACTGATCAGTGGAATAAAGGAAAAATTATTGCTTTTAGCGTTCACGATTGTATCTTCAATGTAAAGCGCAAATACTGCAAGCCATATACAAGGACATTGGAAACCCTTCCGTTGTATTTTCAATAGATCAGATTGCTTGTATTGTCCACAGTTGCTAAAATAACATTATTTTCGCTCGCGCAAAAATTGAGCAGGCCTACAAAGCAAAGTTAACTAACTTTGCTTTACACTCTAAAACCAATACATTCTGCCTACCCGCCGCACCAATTCAGAGCAAAGAAAACCTTTGACCGCCCTTAAAAAAGCAGTTTGATCACTAAAAAAAACTCAATGCTAACGCAAGATTTACCGTCCGCAATGCGTTTTTCTCCTTTCTCAGCTGTTCTGTCAGATTAGACTCTAACTACATAACTGTTCATAACAGTCATACAGAACTGTTATGAACAGTTATGTAGTTAGAGTCTAATCTTAGTTCAATGAAAAGAGGAAAGGAAAACGGTTAACTTCTTTACTATAGATAACAGGAAGAAAGTCCACTGCAGATTGAAAAAACTTTGTAACAGGAGAACGTCAAGCTGTAAACTTGTTTATTCCGTATGGTAACGGACGTTCACTGTGTACACCCAAAATATGCAGCTTTTCCGGTATGACCATAATTCATCCTCAGCGAAAATCAACCCAATCACCTGGTCACGTTTTCTCGAGACTGTACATGTGCAAGAAATAGTCACTGCCATAAAGAATGATTCTACAACAGTAAACTCAATCTGAATATAGTGATACGGGTAATAAGCACAGCTTATTACTTCAGTCCGTAAATCACTTCACGCCACCAACCCAATCTAACCAATATGCGTTAAGCCATGCTACAATATATTTATATCGCAATTGTTAGCTTACCTCTAAGAAAGCTTCCACAGGTTGTCTACATTCTTATTACGGCAAACAACATAGCTACTTATGTGTTAAGCCATTCGATGAAGGCAACGGTCGCGCAATACAAGGAAGGTGAAAGGTCAATTAAGTAAAGAAATAAAAAACGAACAGACTAACGATTCTCATTGTTCTATAATATAAGTATTACTTGCATTGATTGCTAGCCTGTTGCTACATCTGTCACCGAAAGATCCATGAAAATCTCCTTTTAAAGTATGCCTTTGATCATTTATTGTAACGCTAATTATCTTGTCTGCCTTGTATATATCAATTTCGGATCTCCCACTTGTGAAGCTGGAGTAACCCATGGGAAACCAATACCTAAAACCAAAGGGCTGACATAGCATAATCGAAATTATTATGGACAGACAGCCAGTAACTGAACAGCCTTTCTATTACTGCTGTTCATGACAAGTTGAAAAATGTCCTGAATTTTACAAGATACTTAACGAGAAATGCTTCTGTGATACGACGTAAAACCGCCTGAAGCAACACAGGCAAGAGGGATCACTTAATAAAAAGGCATTTGACGATCTCATAAGGTCTGCAATCTATAATAATGGGGTCATCGCGTAAATGAAGTGAAGATTTTTCAATAGTTTTTTAATTGGCGAAAACGTTTAGAAACACTTTTCCGCTCTGAAAAGAAGTCTAAGCGTTTGTGATTGCAATACGCGGTTGCATTGCAAACGAGTGGAAATACAGTCGGCCCTCGTTATCCGCATGGTTCTATACAACGCGGTTTGTCCGGGGTGAAGTAGTGACATTATCTTTTACACGGCAGCACACGAGATAAAGCCCAGAACAGTTAGTTGTCGCTGGAAGCGTTTGTGAGGAAGACACAGTCAGTGAATGAGAGGACTTAGGTGCCATCGATGAGGAGAAGGTCATGGACATAGTGAATATTTCCAAAGAAGTGCGAAGTGAGGGTTTCTCTGACATGACAGAAGACGATATCAGGGAGAACTTAGAAGTTTGTGGAAAAACGTTCACCAATGAGGAACTTGAGGAACTAATGAAATCACCTACGGGAAGCGACTACGACGTTATAGAAGATACAGACGCTCAGATACCCTCGGATTGGACACTACAAAAGCTTGCCAGTATTTTCCGGCAAGGTCAGGTCTTAAAGAATATGATTGCTGAATACGATCCATCCATGGAACGTGGCAGCATGGTTACATGAGGAATAACGAGTTCGTTGAAGCCGCTACAACATTTATTCGATGAAGCAAAGAAAAGGGAGAGACAGTTTCGCCTAAGAACATTTTTAAATAAAGCTGCGGCAGCTGCGAAGACTAACATTTTAAGGCGATAAGTTTCGCTGCCAACAAGTTCTCAGAAAGCGGTAGGAAAGGCCGTTCTCCAGGGAATCTGCGCCCACCTACAGAAAGTGGGGAGACTGATTCCTGATGCGCGAAACCTTTCCGCCGTAAAGCTTTCGCTCAGTGTGGATGTGTTCTGTAAGATGTTCCTTATTTCTGCTTAATTGCTACTATGTATTTTATATTTCCTCTTCTCTGTACCCATTTGGCGCATCAGTACATCTTTAGGTCATTAGCTCATTAAAGCAAGGTGATTCCCAAATGTTTAAAGAAAGTGCATCTCACTTTCTTCCTTTTTTGTACCTAACGGCCTGGAATCGGATGGCTGGTTCCATTGTACAAGTGCAGTCTCATTGATATCTTTATTTCGTGGTTAGATTCCGTAGTACCAAACTTCGAAGGATTACTAGGCATGATAGCCGTTCAGGAAGGAATTCGAGAGGGCAGGACGAAATACGCCGCTAGAATGTAAGCTATTTGGCCTTTTTCATAAGGTATCCATCAAAACGCGGATTCAGTTTAACGCGGTGAAACGCTCAAAATTTTGGACGAATTAATCGCGGGTAACGAGGACCAGCTGTATACCCCTAAGTCATACACAACCGTTATGAACAGTTATGTAGTCAACTTTATTATCTTTTTTTTTACTATCACCCAGTAAATTGCATATTGAATTTCTCCTGGCATTGGTAATAGTTGAAGTCATCGTAAATTATTTCTACCGATGGATTGAGATACGCAGTTGAATGGTGATTTAATTTACAGTAATAAGTCGTTTCAAAAGTGCCATACGTTGGCATTCTATGATTAAATTTAATATTACCTACCTACGACCTACGACTTCAGGCACGTCTTTAAGCGAGCAATTTATTTTTTAAGTGGTGATGGTAGATACAACTTGAAGGAATTTTGGATATCCTATCATGAGTATTACTGTGAATTTGGCAGAGTCATGGGCGGGAAGTGTCCAGGAACCATTGCAAAATTTACAGCTTTACAACACGTTCATTGGGAGTTAGGTGAACAGGCACGTGAGGTGGAATTTATTGCCATAAATAAGAAGATATAGTTGAACTGCTAGTACCACATGATGAAAAAATACCGAACAATGATTGCATGGAAATGAAACAACAACTAGCTGAGGCGGAACAGAAAGAGAGAGATAAAAGTGAGGAAAATGTACGAGCAAGGATTTTGACAAGTAAAGCTTTGTCAGTGGGTTTTCAATTGCTAGACGGAACTATGGCTATCTTCACTGAGGGAGTTCCACAAACAGAAAGAGAAACCCATAAGCAAATAGGAGGATAACAAGTGCGTACCAGCTTATACATGGAAACGTATGAGCAAAGAAAGAAACACACACGGCAACAAATTTTGCACGAGTTTTAATTCATAACTAATCGAGAAATTGAAGCGGTTGCAATGTAACTTTACTAGGACCATTACTGAGCGATACTCCAAAACTGAAGAAAGTAAGTAACTTTCGTAATTTATTCCACTAACTTTTAAAAATTGAATTTATGGTTCGCTTTTGTTTCAATCCTGAATTTTGGACATGCTCTTAACTGTTATTCGAGAGTTCTCAATGTTTTGTAGTGCCAAAAACGTAAGAATGGAATGCAACCCTCACAAATAGTTATCAAATATTGATGAAACCAGTTTCACTAACACTGCGTTTCCAGGAACATATCCCTGACGTTAAGTGAGGACTGTCTGAGAGTAGTGTTCTTCAAAGTATCCAATCTTTTGTTTTATTTTCATGTCATTGAAGTGATCGGGATTGTTACATCTTTTGTGGGCACTTATGTGTCCGTTGCCATAATAAGTGTTCAACTACTCTCATGTTTAAGCGCTACGCAAGCTAACATTACAGTATTACACAGAAACCGAATTACAAACGGTACTCACAGTATCAACATAACGTGTGAGCTTGTATCAATGGAGGCTAACCGTACCATTACAATTAATAAAACAGTTGCTAAGGAAACCTGCGTTAGCTGTTCATGAAAATTACAAAGGAAATCAGGTTCAGTTATATATAAAAAGGGCGTTCATTCTTTCCAGCATGGCGTAGTCGATTTCATTCAAGTCTGCACATTTTTACAGCTCATACTTCAAAGTACTCGTAAGGTTCAAAAAAACTAATAACTTGGTTATGTATCTGCTTGCATGCAATGTGCTGTGGCCCACCACTGCCTGGAAAAGACATGTTCCTGTCTGAAAAAAATGCCAACCAATCTATTCTGCTCTAACTATGAAGCACGCCAGTTACGATGTTCTGCCCCTGCCTAAGCCTGAGTCGAATTACAAGCCTTTGCTTAGACTTAGGAAAAACAGAACAGGACAGCTGGCAGACTTACGGTAGAGAGAGTACCTGTATTTTTCAGATAGTAGTAGCTTGTTTGGGTGTAAACAAAAACTATACGACTTGTTTTTCTTGAGTTTTCTATTTGATATACAGGAGGCCCTCCTTACGCGTGGTAATTTGTTCCGGGTCTTTCAGAGAAAAATACAGAACCATTGGTAAACAACCTGCTTGTTTCCTCGTCTACACTATAAACAGACACGAAGTTGCTTATATTAAAAGTATCATGGTAGAGTTTATATTTACAAAGACAATCTGTTTTTGACCAATATTCAGCCGGTTTGCGAGCAATATTTAGGAATAATTATTCTATTACTGTAAGGACTAATTCTGAATAAACAGTCAGACGAACAGCATATCGAAGAAAATAATAAATTATAAGTCTGACGTATGCTTATACCTAACTTGGAGAAATGAGAAACTAAAAGCAGCTGGTGAATGATAGCGCAACAAGTTAATAATAAGTATTAATATTCTATGCAAGTTGAGAAGCCGCAGGAACAGAAAAAAAACATTTTCTCAGGTCACATAATGGAATCATACCTCTACACACGCAAAACAAAATACCGTGTTAGCGCTATATTCAGCAGCGATTCAACAATCCCCACTAAAAATAACGTCACTGATTTCTTAAGACTAACTACATTGGCTCAATCTGCGGATAAGGAGAGCCCCACTCTAACAGGATTGGGTTCGATCAATAGTAGTAACTGAACGCTGACATGGAAGAGGCGCGCTAGTTGGCAGAATTCCTCGAGAAAGCTATAATTCACCAATAACAGGTACTTGTACAACTGCAGTTCTACAGAATTATGGATCAGACTACTGAAGAAATACAGCACCACATTACAATCCTGTTATGAGGCAGAACCACTTTTAAAACTTTAGCATTTTGTGGCAGGTACGTAAGTTTTCATGACAAAATATTTCATAAAGTTGGACCCATTGATGATCAAGACTTTTACTCCAGAGCTTTCGGTCCGCTGTAGACACATCATCAGCGGTAAGAATTCGTGAAAATAAGCAATCCTTGGAAAAACCAATGGTGGCATACGTTATTTCCACCAATTCTTATCGCTGATGACGTGTTTACGGCGGACCGAAAGCTCTGGAGTGAAAGTCATGATAATCAATGGGTCCAACCGTATAGGAATACTGCCATGAAAGTTTTAAAACTTTAAACAAAAAGTAGGCGAACTCAGCAGTATGCGTAAAAATTAGAACGATAAGTACTGTAAAAATAATTCTGAAAGTGTTTTTAGCTAAAATGTTTGATTACGACTTGACAATATTCGAAACGCCAAGTGTTAACTAGAGACTACCAATGCAAACAATTTCGTATAACGCGTTGGGTGACGTATAGCAAATACTAATGTTAATCTTACCTTGAGACCAAAAAGGGCAGTTTGCGTTGAATTACCAATTCTTTGTTTAAATGCACCTTGACCAAAACTAAATACCGAAAAAGGATTCGCAGGTTCAACAATCGACAGACTGATCATATTTTAAAACTTTAAAAAATTTACCGTAGCAAAGTTGAGGCTTTTTTAACCGCGTCACTGTTATTTTATGTTTTGATGGACTGTTCACGCATCAGCCTTCTCGCCTACATTCGAGAAGCTACGCGGAAAAGTTGGGCAGAGTAAAAAAGCAAAAAACTAACAAATGCTAACAAGAGAAAAAAGTAATATCGTCGTGGTAGTTGCTTTAGGAAATTTTTCTCCGCAAGCTACGCGTCGACTTCCTTAGTCTTCCACGCAACGGAGGCTCAGCAAAAGTTACCTCAACCTTAAATACGCCTGCTAAACAGGTTACGCTATTCACTGGAAAAAACATCCAGTCAACTGGACCAAATCCAAAAAGCGTTACTATTAACAGGTTTACTGCAAGATTCCAACAATTGCCTAATACAAAGGATATAGAATATCAAAGCATCCAGTACCAATGCGAGGCAATCGACCAACGACCAATCCCGAAGATGGCGTCCTTAAGATATCCTCGCTATCTATAAGGCAAAGTTTTAAACAACAGCTGTTGTAGAGTTCCAAATCGAAATACTATTGAGTATAGCGTCTTTCATAAATGCCATAGTGGTTTCAAAGGTCATTTTTTGTAATGGAGATGTCGACGTGTACATGTAACTTCTGTTGAAGGGTTGATACATGCCGGTATGGGTCATATAATCAGCCAATAGAGACAAATGCCTATAGTCAACGTCTATACCATAACAGGCAAACACAGACTTCGTTTCCTTAATAGTTACAATTAGTTATTCGTTGCTTTTGAAATTGTTGCAAAAGAGAAACCTGAACAATAGAACTTGCGGCTGCTTCAATGCCAAACAACTCTTACATTACGTGAATATCATTACATCTGATACGATTGACGTCGAATATGTCGGGTCGATTAAAGAAAACCTGCGATGAAAAAAGTGTGTTTAAGTAAAACAGCAGTTCGTGAGTGCACCTTCAAGTTGACTCCTTCGGTTACGAGAATTCGCTTGCCCTTCTCTTCCTTAAGCATGCATCGCTTGATTCCTTTCACCGACTGAATGGTAAACGTTTCCGCCAAACGTCGTACCAAATAGCGTACGTCGATCATGCCATGAGTGAGCGGAACCTTAAGCGGGAAAAAGGAAAGATACTACATACGAAGCATACCGGAGAGCGTGAACCTTGATTGAAGCTTGACACCAGTGGTTGCGTTTTACATCGTATGCGTAGTTCGATATCCAAACATCACCGCCAACGACCGACTGAATATTTAAACATAAGGCTGATTTATGACTACACAAGAAGTGGGCTCTTTTAAACACCTTAACCCTGCTCTGATCCAAGTTTCCACTGATGTTAACAGGAATACAGCTTTCTTCTTCACCAGTGTTTTCTACCATAATATCCATTTCCTTACTCTCGTCTAAGGCATCAACATCATCACAATCGATCGATGAATTCAGTGCATTTTTTCCTACCATCTTCACCGCATACTTCCTGCTTCTCTTCGTCCTCACCTATGTATTCAGTTTCGTCGTTATGTCTCTGCTTCAAACGGGCTACGCTGGCGTCAACGTCAGCTTCGACAGCTTCCTGAAACCAACAGGATAGAAAAAAACAATAAAAGGTCATACAAAATCTAAAAGTCTCTTTTCACCTCGTCAGTGCTGTCTGCGTCCTGTTTCGCAATGGACGCAATCAATCCTTCGTCTCCTTCAGCAACGTGACCTTCTTCCGTTTTTTGTTCCTGCTCCGTTTGCGCTTGAGCTTTCCTGTATGCATATGCCGATTAGGAGGAAAAAAATCCATTCAGAATAAATGTCTAACCGGCTAGTATTAATCGCGGCGAACAACTTTTTCATTTCTGCGCAAACTTCTTTGAAAAAATTCTTCTCAACTACAGCTAATACGTGGTCGCACTTTACGTGCTTTGTGGCATACGGACGCCGCTTCCTCTTTGTGAACTTCAAAGTTATCTCGTACTCCATACACTTATCTCTGTGGAAAAAAAGCAAAGCGTCATTTGACGATAGGACAAATGAAGTACTTTACCCGCAAGTAGTTACGTATTCTCTTATGAAGAGGCGATCAAGCAGCTGAAGAATAATAAACAGTTTAAGCGACTACTGCTGCGCGGTAAGCGCCGTCGTTCGTCACCTGAGAAAGATAAATTTTACCCATTTTTCGTTGAATATCTTCGGCGACCGCATCGGTCACTCCGTCCAAAAATGGCACGCTGGCTGTTGGAGTAGCAATATGCTCTGTACTAGTCATCAAAATCTCCCGCAATCTTGGAATACCAAGTGTTACGTTCATTTCACCACGGCCGGCAAAGTGGAAAGTATTCAGTGTCATTTGCGCCGACGGCTCTCCAATGCTTTGCGTGGCCAACAGCCCGACTGCTTCTCCGAGATCCACAAGGGCAATCATACCTTTCAACAGCATGCAACGAAGAAGTCGTTCTGCGGTTCCCGCCTCGATTAAACAGCTACGAGGGGAAAGTTTGAAACGAACAAAATCGTAAGTGAAAGCTGTAGCGCACCACTGCTTGGAGAAACTGTCCAAATCGCTAAGACAGCGTTCGGACAACGAACCGAAATGTAAAACCGGACTACGTTTGGTCATTACTGTATCCGCTGACGTATTGTACGCTTTTTTTGAATTCGGACCTTTCCGAATTTGGCAATTGAAACCAGGCACTTTTCAACTGATCGTACGTCCAATCACTCGAAACCGACGGTAAACAAGAAAAAAGGGACGTGCGCGTTCGAGCGCAACTTTCTATTTTCGATTTTGCCAACCACTGTTTCACCTTTAAACGAACATAACGTCGCTAAGTATACGCATTGGGGCGTAAGGGGCGTTTTCACTTTTTTAAAAGCCTTTTTAGCTGCCGTTTCTTCTAAGGACGGCATTCGGTTCAAAAGAGAAGATTCCAACACGCTCAGGTTGTCCATGAGGGTCGGAAACTGCCTTTTGCCAATGAACGGAGACTTCGCTATGTCAAATCCGTCTTCACCGTACAGAAACTGCAAAAAATACGCACTTGTCCGTATTTAGTGCAGTCGGAAGCTAACGATAGAAGCACCTGGATAATGCTACCGTCAGAATCGCGAACGGTAAGGTCGTAGCTCGCCATAAGGCCTTCTAGATGTTTGATTATGCATCGCTGAAGATATCCGCTACGACTTGTCTTTACCGCCGTATAGATTAGTCCCTGGAAGTTTAAAAGGTAAAAGCTTTCAAAGCGCGAAGCTTCATTGGTCACCTCTCGACCGGCCAGACAGTGAAAGAAGAATTCTTGCGGCTCCATACCGCTTAAAAATCTTTGAGTGACAAATCCGCGACTGCGCGGAGACAAGTCAAAGCGCCTGAACGACGGAAGCGAACAACCAATAAAGCCTGAAGGCATTGGTCCGCCTTCCAAGTCAACCTGACCCAACATGCAAGACATTTGAAACTGATTTACCTTAAACATTCAATAGCAAACGTAAGCTGCTGAAAAAAAGGTTACGCGTCATACCGACGTTCCCTTGGCCATCGATTCGATCATTAAGGATAAAGAGTTAAGCGGAAAAGTTTTTTCCACACCATCGGGAAAGCAGGCTCTAAGCGGAATCGATCCATTTTTAAAACTTTGAAACGACGCGGTCAACAACGACTTACTTGTTATCTTCGTCATTTAAGGTATCAGTTTTTTGTCTCATGCAATGCTCTATTTGTTTCGCTTCTTCAGCTTATTCGCTATTCAGGTAGGCTTCTCCTAACTTTTTCTGAAAAAGTATCACGGAAACTGGTGAAGCTCAGGTTTGCTCAAAAAACACGCGAATAATTGTGCTAATGAAACCCAGGTTTATGCCGAAGTCTACCGCATGCTGTGATAACATATAGAGCAGCCATTTTCAACCTTTTCTGCGCTAGGCCCCCCTTTTCTGATTAGTCGATCAATGTGTGCGTTTTTTGTATAGCAGCCAATCAGCTTTTAATGGCAACCTCCTAGGATCAAGTTAATGCACTGATACAATGCGAATATACAGTCGTCAAATCATTTGAAAAGAGCACTTGGGGTTCTTCGAAACTAACAAGGAAACCACTTCGTCGAGTCGAGTGAGAGTTTGTGCCAATCCTCTATAGAGGGATGTTGCTAACGGTTAACCAATACTCTATAGAAGATTGGCATAAATCCTCACCCTTCCGATCGACCTAACTACGCTTGTTCCAGTAAGGTTTCTCAGCCCCCTTTGACAGTCTCCTGCCCCCCCCCCTCTGAAAAAGTTTCGATCTCAGCCCCCCTGACACCCTCTCAGCCCCCCTGGGGCCCCAGGCCCCACGTTGAGAATGGCTGATATAGAGGACAGAAATTAACAAGTCATTTGCCTCATTTTTAAAAGAGAAGGAAATTAGTAATATTTCTGGTCAACCATCGACTAGACCGCTGCAATAAAGAAACTAACAGATCGTGAACTTCATTTCTCTTAATTAGTACGGTAGCCTCCCGCTGTTGACTTTCTACTCAAAGATGTTACGTCGCATTCTATCATTAAAACGTTTGCAGCCAAGTTTTTTATTACAAAATGTCCACGTTAGACAATACTCTCCAAAGTAGAAGTTACATTTTTGCTCATTTGCGCAAGTAGCGCAACTGCTTTTTCGAAAACATGTACTGTAAGAAATTTAAATTTGAATTACACTGATTAGCAGGTTCACTATTAACTGACGCTATTATTTATACCTTTGAATTGAAAAGATAAACAAAATTTCGCCAAAGAAATTTTAACTATTGCAGAAAAGACGTCAAATGAACACCTGAACGAATAAAGCAATATAAATAGCAAACTTTCATTTAAAGCTACAACGTTTAAGTAATTTTGCGGATTTCAGGTCCATCTATGTGCCACCGCGAGCTGGACAAACTATGGCCCCGAAATTTTAAATACAAAAGTCAGCTTTCTTCTTCGTAACTCGATTCTCGTGAATAACTGTTCCAGGCTTCCTGCTGCTGTTGCCTCACTCAAAAACAGCCATTATTAGTTAACCTGCTGACGATGAGACAGGAAGATTTGAAACATTTAAAATTGCTTAGTCGTGATACATCATCGCGTACTAGCAATTACGTTTGACAAACAAATATTTATAATAAATATCTTTGGAACAAGCTACAAAAGCCAACCAAAACTATCAGTCTACCGCCTGCAGGGATTATTACTCTGAATAATCGAAATTCTACCTTGCGCGGTTGGAAAGAAAAAACTAAAATGAAGTAAGGCACGGAATACCTATTAAAGTCTCCATTTGCGCGTCCGGAAGATTCAACGTCTCTCTTACAGCCAATTCACCGCAGCTATTCAATCGGCCGATCACTTTCTTTCGTTTACTATTTGCCTAAATCTAACAACTTGATTTGGTTAATCAACAACGGTGGCCACAACAAACTTTTTTGGTCAAAACAGTCTTGAACACCTAATGTATAGCCGTGAAGCTGCAGGTAGGTAGTGAACAAGCGAGAAAAGCAAGAAAGTAGTCGGCATGCCACTTCTGGCGCATAGACCTAAAAAATAAAAATAAAAACCGAATCCCGAATACAGCCAATCGGTCAAGTACAACCTCATAAACACAATGAACCATGCCGTAAGGGGCAGCACCGAATTGACCTTTGTCCAACACGCCGCAAGGCAGTTGTCCTTGACGCATGACAACGTAGCTTTCACTTAAGTCAAACTGAGGCGGCTTCTTTCCCGCCTTTGACCAATTCTAAAAGCGTACGTGCTATTACCATAGGCGTAATGAGATTCTTCTTTTTTGCATTTACAGATGTCTTAGCACGACCGGTTAAATTGAACGGCTGACGACCGGAGGGAATAATACTCAGCAGCAAAGAGGATATAAGCTGAATAAAAAAAGCTTCAGCACCAAAGTGCAACAAATCAAAGCAACGAACCTGTTTGCCCATCCATAAGCCTCAGAATTGGCTTTTGTCCAACAAGCCGCAGAGCAAATGTTCTTGACGCAAGACGACCCAACTTTCACCCAAGACAAATCCAGGCGGTCCCTGTCAGGCCTTTGATTAATTTTAAAAGCGTAACCATCATTAACTAAAAACTTAAGATTTTTATCATTAACGGCCCGGCAGAAAGTGAGGCGGCAACTTCCAACGTTAATGCGCGACGAGAGTGCGGATTAGTGGAACAATGCACCATCACACCTTATGTGCAGGCTTAGGCTAGGGTAGGACAGGATGGCCGGCAGATCACTTGACCTCCTTTGATGTTGCCGCTTAAATCTCTTCTTATATAATCTTATATACCAATGGGGATTAAAACGCTTGTTATTATAAGCATCAACGGCTATAATTATAATTATTGTTGTTGTTGTTGCTACATCCTCACCGTACGATCTGAGGCAATCCAATCGAACACTGGGGCGAAGTTAAGCCGACAGGGCCGTATCGTGGCGCCGAAGGGCTGTAGGTAAGACTAGCCGGAGAAAATGCGAAATTGGTCTGTGCATAGTTTGGACTGCTAGGCGAATAGCCAAAGCTTTAATACTTCAACCAAAATGCAAATGATATTGGCAAACTGCTTACGCACTTGGAAAGGAATAAAAACTAAAAAGCTATAGTTTACGCATGCTGGTGAACTTCTATGGGTTCGCCTTTCAGCGTTTCCGATGAAGCATCCGTTACCTATAAAAGCAGTTTACTTTCACCACTCTTACACAGCTGTCATAAAGCCTAAATAGAAAAAAAGAAAAGAACATTAGCAAAGCATACCTGAACGAGTACGAAGTCGCCAACATGGATACTTTTACTACAAGAAGAGCGATCGCACGCAAAAGTTTTTGGTAAAATCACTTTTGTATTTCCGTCGGTTCTACCCATCCAATGGTCGCAAGAGCGTTTGCTCTCCTAAAAGAAGTACCGTGGATTGAGCAGAAAAACACCGGCCAAATGTTATCACTTTTTCAACGAGCACGATTTGCCTTGAGCCGATAAGTTGAGAATTGAGCAATAACGCGGCTTGACGAAATTCTTCATGCACTTCTTTGGAACGTCGCTTTTTCACTTCAATTGGGACGTCATCTAATAATCTGTAATGAGCTCGCGTTCTCTAAAGCGAATTATGAATCGCCAACTGGGCAAAAAAATGCAATGAAAACAATCCAACCTGGCGCATACTGTACATAAACGTGTAACAATAAACGTATTGAACCGTACGGATTAATCGCAAAGTTTCTTGATGGTCTTCTTCCGTTTCGCCACAAAATCCGGATATAAAATCGCTGGTCAAAGTAACACCTGCAAAAAAATTTAAATTAATCTGTCAGCGATTGTTATCATTTTTGAAAAAGGATAACAAACCAGGAATCATCGACCTTATTCTATCGACCAAGTTGAGATAAGCCTCGACGGTATAGCCGCGGTTCATTCGCTCCAATACTTTGTTGCTGCCGCTCTGGGCAGGTAGGTGAATGCACTTGCAAATGTTGGAGCGCTCCTTCATCACTTCAAGAACCTAAAAAACCATTTACGCAGTCACTTTCAGTCGAAAAACGCTTAACGGATGGGACACCTCATCCGGAAAGTCCTTTGGGTGCGGTGAGGTGAATCGAATTCGCATATTGGGTGCAAGAAGCGACAAACGATCCAACAGGTCGGCGAATCGAACCCCCATAGATGGGGCTTTGCAAATGGACGAAAACCCTGCGGACAGGCGGTCAGATGAGTTGCAGTTGCTGCTAGATGATGCTGACGAAGTGTCGCAATAACTATTAACATTCTGTCCCAATAGAGTAACCTCTTTAACGCCCTTAAGTGAGTGACAGCTTTTTAAGAAATTTTTAAAAACGTTTGGGCGAATTACTTCATCGCGAAGCTGACAAAATTCGTCTTCAATTGAAGTAAAAGGACGACTACGTTCTCTGCCCCGCGTAAATGGAACAATACAGTAGGTGCACATGTTGTTACAACCACGCATGATGGATCTGAATGGAAAAGTTGATGGTTGATATTTCTGAGACAGATCCGTAGCACATGTAGGCAAATGCTGATCCGTCTTTTCGAACTGGTCGGATGTCGGCATACGTCTCGTCGCAAGACAAAATTATATTGGCTACAACATTGAAATAGAAATTTAAAAAATTGAATAGCATTCGGAGGCGACATTTGAAACAAAAAAAAAGCTCACCAGATTTTTGGCCCGAACAACACACGGCTAACAAGCGCGGCAAATCGCGGTAAGCGTCGGGTCCGGCAAACAGATCAATGCCTGCTGGTAGCATTCCATCTTCGTTTGACTTAAGATTTCGCTTGTTAGCCATACAACCTATAGAAAAAGCAAACAAAATTGCGCAATACTATAAACTACAAAAAAACTAACCTAAAATTCCTAATGTGAAACGGCGATTTCTAGCTTGTTTGTTCATCAAGTTTCTTATCTGCTCAACTCTTTTCCATATTTTGTCTTCCGCGCTTTGTCGTATGGCACACGTCATAAGAAGAATCGCATCTGCCTGAAACAACGTATTGGAAATAAGAATAAGGCAATTACGGCAAGAAACCAACCTGTTTAACTGTCTTTATTACGGATCTACTGCCCCGTTGATACGAACAATAAACGAAAACTGTCCCCGGAGCTTTTGGGTCTGTCGCGACCCGTGGTCAGCGGTCAAGAATCATTTATTTTTATTTTTTAAAGGCGAATGCGGAAAAAAGCGCTCCTCGTTGTTTCGCAACGCGCAATAAATTTGAAAGCACTGACGAACCTGAAAATCACAAAAATTTAAAGTAACTACTTTCGTTTTAAACTTTCTAAAACAGCGATGACCAAGTTAAGAACGCTATTATTGTCAGTTGGCTCAGTGACTGTTAAGCGGACATGGAAGCTGAATATTGTAACGGTAGAGATAAGCAGGTACGACGGAATGCAGGTACAAGGTGGACGGTAGACACACGTCAGGAGTCGGAGAGTCAGAGAAAGAGTAGTCAGTAGTCTTCGTGGACGCTCGTTGTGGGGTGATCCGCGTCTTCGGTGTCGTTGGTGTTATTTGTGTGTGCGCGGCGTGGTACTGTGAATAAAAGGCTTGAAGAGACTCAACGGTTTCTTACGATATTGTCTGGATCGCCTTGTCGCACCTGTTATAGCAGCTTTAAATGCTCAAGACTTTACAAGTCCGGTCCTGAGCAGACTGGCTATCGTAACGTCTATATTGGAAACAAAAAGGGCAAATCATTTTGCCTTTTTCACGGACAGCCAACTGCTTGCTTTTAAGCGCACACTGGACACAGTACGGCCCCGTCGTCGTCGGAAGTATTCCAAAATGACAAGGCGAATCATGTACAGAGTCCGACGACTGCGCAAAAGATTACTTCAGTTGGCGCAAGTAAAGAGAAGATAGAAAGTTCAAGCAGGCTGAAGTAACAGTCAGACGTGGAGGTAGGAGGCCTGACAGACCGACTGGATACTGATAATAGCGACAAACTGAAAAAGATCGCTCCACGCCTGGGAGAAATAAAAAACTCAATCAGGTTTATAGTTGCTCTTGTTGGAAAGAATAACGCTGTGGCAGCAGTGCATATGGTCCGGACAGCCTGAACTCTTCCATGCGTCTTACGGTAGAGACAACCTGCTCACCTCCGGAACCGGTTACGAAGGACACACAGACAAGCAGTGCAGTCAGTCGTTTTCTAGTGTCAGTGTCCGTGCATGAGTGTTATCGGTACTATTCTATCGCGCGCCAGTCTGTATATAAAATGTGCAAGTAAAATAGTTATACAGTTCACTATCGACGGCTACCGGCTGTAACAGCATAATTGTGAGTAATAAATTGAATGGAAGTGTATCGCTAACAATATCGTCGTCTAGTGGCAGCAATTAATAATGAATTAATTGTATTTATTACGAAATACGCCCGGTTAGCTAAAAGTGGTCTAAACAGATCGTTCAATTTGAACTTGTTCTTATTGGAACCTGCGCTCGCTTTGGTGTACGGTATAACCTTTTTTCATTTAGAAGATTGAGTTAGCTACAAACATGGCAGTCCTTATTTGCGGTATGAATCTTCATAACTTTCTAGATGCCATTTCGTCTCACAGCATCCAAACTTCTTGATTGCCTGTAAAATGGGTGCGCAAGCGGAACTTCAATGATTTAAGATTCTTGACCGCTGACGACGGGTCGCGACAAACCCGAAAGCCCCGGAGGACAGTTTTTGTTTATTGTTTGTATCAACGGGACAGCAGATCCGTAATAAAGACAGTTAAACATGAAAACGCATAGTCCCGTACCAAAACATCACATCTTCAAGAAACCAACCTATATTAAATTCGTAAAAATAATTTTGAAAAATGCACTTTAGAAACTTAAACCCGTTCCAATTAATTGAGTTTAAATCAATGGCTAAAAGCACACTCGCTTACGAACCGGCTAGCCATAATGTCAATCAATATTCAAGCAGTACACTTAATAGAAATTCACCTTTGTCATTTCTTCCGTTTCGATATATCCCACTTTTTGAAGAATTGAACGCACAACTGATGCATCACTGAAGTTCATCTGACATCCATATGCTTCCAGGTAAACTAAATATATACGGTCAAAAAGTCGGCTGTGACTGAACTTGGAGTAATGATGATTCCGAACTTAAATCGAACCTCTCTTTCCCGCGGCAAAAGCTTCAGCCTGAACATTCAAGTAATGCGGATCAGGTTGATTCTCGTTCGTAATCGGCACAACAGCACCATATTCAGCAGCAGAAGCAGTAGAAGAAAGGTGTGACGCCATTCGGCTTACGGAATGCACAGATGAGCACATGGCTGCTTTTCGAAAGCAAACCCTAATATATTGAAAGGTAGGCAACAAGGCAGCCCCACTTGGCATTTAGATCTTAAAAAAAGCATTGATAAACAAGGAGAGTAAATCAGAACTGTACAATGGCGTTGGAGATAAATGTCAAAACAAGAATAGCTTTTTCCATATTACGATAACTGTTGGACATTGATAAAGTAGTGAATGCTTTTCTTGTCCGCATGCCGACTTCGATTTAAAAGCTACAGGACGCCTAATGATCATTAGGCAGATATCCCAATATTCAAATTTATGATTTGAATTTAAGTTTACGACTGTTTTGAATAGAAAACGCTCGACACTCACTTTTAAATTTTTTTAAAAAAAGACTCAAACAGGCAGTTCGTTTTTTGGGTTAATAAAAAGCCACAGAATTGGAGAGAACATTTCGCAAGAAATTGGAGAACGTTCGGAACTGCTAGCAATTTTGTACGGAAGAAAGACGAGGAACCGAAGCGAAATTAAGATAAACGCTTCGCAAAGCGAAGGTACTAGCATGCAGGTAAAAATATTTGACATATGACGTTGGTTGCTGACGAAATTTTGCCGAACTTCTCGTATTCGGACAGTTCAGAATAGTGTGAAGCTTGAATAGGCGAGGTACTACTGTAGGATGCAACGGAATGCAAGTGCAATCCGTCAAAACTTAAGTCGCTGTTGTTCGCTAAGCCCTGCAGCCCCGATGAGCTAAATATTGTTGCACTCGTCCTCCGGAAAGAGAAGCAATGAGCTGCCAAACTAGGGTGACCTAAGAAACGGCTAAACATAAGCCGTCTGCAGAAAGCGCCCTAAACTATGGTTCGACAAGTCACTGGGCCTTAATCTCAAAAGAGAAACAGCACCTGAAATTTAGCGAAAAATGACCGGAAGAAAGAAAAGAGGTTATAACAATGTGCAGTGCTGAGGCAGCCTGAACATCACTACTGCAAACGATCAATCTATCGCTCCTGCGAACAGCTACGGATACGAGGAGTTTGATCGTACGAACAAAAATAGCAGTTAACAAACACTCAAGAATAAAGCACAAATAACTAAGATAAGATATCATGTTTTAGATAAACTAACAAAAAATAGCAAAAAAAGTAATAATTAGTAAGAAAAAGATAGGGAGCAATTTCAAAATCTTCCCGCCTGAAATAAGCTTTCTGCCAATTTAAGGTTTCAAGTAAGCAAAGCGCATTCGCACGCAAAAGGTTCCAATAAATGATAAAGAGCATAAGAGATGATGAATAAAACGCTGCTGAAAAAACGACAAAGAAATCACGTTTTGCGTATCAAGGTAAGGAAGCAGTCTTTGCATGGCAGGAGTACCTGCACAAACTATTAGGTGTACGGTTACATTAAAAGGATTTTCAGGTAATCGTTCACACTTTAAAACTTTCGCAAGCGCGCTTTAAATTCCACTCTGACAAATGGTTGACAAAATGTCTCCCGCTCACTTCGAAGCGTTTAGCAGCAGCAGGTCGGTCGTACTTAAAAGTTTGCTCGTTCGAACGGCGTTTCAACGAAACTTTACGCCATGTCGGTGGATTCAGCTGCCGCGTTTGACAAGCCAGCCTACTGCAACAATGCAAGTACGTGAGCTATTCTGCATGCGTCAGTTAAACTATTTCAAAACACAGCTTATTTCTTAAGACAACAGGACCATAGCGAAGCGTCGCATGTTGCTTTGACAGGGTCATGCACCATAAATAACCCTTCAAAATAATAAGCGTAGATTCTGATGCATTATCGCATACGTTAGATTTAAACACAGAAAAGGCAAACCCCATCGAAGCTACTCTTGAACATTTGGTACTCACTTCCTACATGGAGCTTCACAAACCAGTTTCAATACCAAGTTGATAAATGTAAAGCATCTAAAAATATTATACTCTATTGTTGCCCAGACTGATGTGAGATAAATATCTATGGTTCTGTTTTTAAAAAAATAAAATTCCCGATTTGGTACATTCAGATATATCGGAACGACGGAATAATCAATCAGTGAACATGAAGCAACAATAGTAAGCCCTCCGCTGACGCCTAAGTGGGTAATGGAGAAGTGTGCAGTCTATTTTTTAGTAATTCACAACAACAACAACAACAACAATACAATGGAATGCCGTCTAATCAGGCAGAAATCATGTTTACCTTCGACCAGAGTACTTGCAATCGCAACCGCCAATACCCAATACCTTATCAGGAAAGGTACTGGCACCATTGTCAGTACTACCTTCAGGTTTAGAAGCGTTTTGCATTACAGACATAACGGATACAAGCAAGTGCATAATACGTTTCCACGATGGCCGTACCCGGTTGTTAACAAGTTTATACAAAAGCAGCCAGAGCGAATTCATTATCATTTTGGCATTGAAGACAAGTTGAAGGAACACCAAGTCGTTCTTGAAGTGACCGACGAGTTTCTGTTCAAACGGTCAAAACCACCTATATGCGTCATTCATGAACTGGAACACCATTTATGCATTTCCGTTGGACTTGATGTACGTTCAATATTTGAAAGTCCCTTTTTCGGGATTGACCTTAGGAGCTTGAAAAAGAACGCCACTACAGCACTCATTTTTACTTTCAGTGCCGATGTAACTTTGACAAGTCTTTTCCGAAGCAGCAGACAATCCAGATGCATATTACCGGTAATAATGTCACCGCCAGTACTGTTGCCACAGCCAGAAACAAAAGGGAAGCAAAGCACATTGCCGCCTGCCTTATGCTCAACGGTTTAATCAATTCAAACCTAATTCAAGTGTTCGGCACGAAAGAATTTATCGAGCAAAATTCGCGGACAAAACTTCTTTACGCGTCGGTGCGCAAAGCGACAAAGCACTTTTTTCCGTTACTAAATATGCGCCCAACGCTTTAGGATGTATTTCTGCGCAGAAAACCCAACTCGGCAATCGACTTGGAAAAGCTGCTGAAGAAAAGACAAACAAAAGAACCAACGGCCCTCAATCCACGAATTCCGCGCTGGCAGTACTCGCAACCGACGGTAAACTGCGCGCCAAAACTGCACCATCGCAATAGATTTAAATGGTTTGCAGGCTGATCAACAAACATACAGTACACGACAGAACAACAATGGATACGTGCGCCCCTACCAAGTAGGAACAAATTTTGCGGTTGTCCGCGATAAAAATATTGGACTATTTGCAGCCTAATGATGATGCTCAAAGACTCGTGGCCCAACGTCAAAGCGACTACGAAAAGCGCGCGAATACAGGCCACGAGGTAGCAACTACGCCTAACAAACTAGGTCCTACTTTTGTAATTCTTAGCACCAGCCAGGTCAACAAGCGGCAGTGAACAAGCAAACAGCACAACCAAAAGTATTGCCCATTGATACATGCAAAAAAAATCTTCATCGCATTTTTTTAAGCAGGCGCAGCGGACTGAACAAAAAGTCGCTAAAATCTCAAGACAATTTCTGTTGCAAGTAAGCAATTGCCCTACAATGTTACTACCTCTTAGTGCGCGCACAGCTATAGCATCACGTACTTTCAGATGCCTACAGTAGACCCGCCAAAGAAAGCTACAAGTTCGCAGGTACAGGTATGTCGCTTGAATTTGCATATTTTTTAAATCATCGAAGAGGTTGGTAGCATTGCCTAATTGCAGCGTCAACCGCAAATGGAAGCCGTTCAGGCCGCTAGCCAACCGCGCGACGATGCGGAGAAGGCAATAAAACCAAGCACGGCAAAAATAACGCCCGAAACTGGCGTAAGTTAAGAGTTTGTCAATGAACTGAAAACTTGACAAGCCGCGATGAACGTTGGCTCATGAACCTTAAAAATTTCTGTTCAGGAAAGTGACAACGAAGACGGCACCAAGGAGCAACTGATTTTGTACAGGAAACCTAAGTTACCGCCGAGTCCGTCCAAAAAAACGGTATATAAAAGAAAGAAAAACGAACAAGACAAACAAACAAAACCGAAAGCGGCTGACCAATTGTAAACCGTCGCCGAATCGCATTTCGTTGAAATAACGCGTTTAATTTGAAAAAGTACGCAGTCAAAGAATGTCACTCAAAAAGCAATTAAACAAATCACAATTCTTCCTTTGACTTGAAAGGCGCAGTCTTTTTTAATACAAAAACAAAAAATTTCACTTTCTTTCTTTCTTTGGCGTTTTCACTAATTTCGAAGAATACAGTTTTTTTGAGCTTACATGAAAAAATATATGGAAACGCTTCCATCGATCGTACGCAGCGCTGATGACGAGAAAGGTCGCTGCTTCAGAAATAAAAGAAAAACTACACACGGCTGATTCTTGCGTACAAAAGCTTTGAAGCTCTACGCACCTGTAGGAAAAATCGAAGTTTCAAGCGAAGCCTACGAATTTATCAATAATAATAAAACTGAATGAGTATTTTGCAGCTGACAGATATAAATACAATCTTGATCTCGAAGAAAACTTAATCATATGTCTCGCCAAACAGTTCAGCATTTATGAACGCACGAAAAAACGCAGTTGGCCATAACACCATTTTAAATTTAAAAATATGCGTTACCGGTTAATGGCAACAATACTCGACGAACGTTCAAAGTTTAAGTGCTACAGCCAATCCATGAAATTAGAAATTGCGTAAATGACTTGGCAATGCATAGGATGATGTATGAAACACTTAACGCTTTGCACATTGCTAAGCATTATATACAACTTCTAACGGAAAATCGGCGAAGTGTTCAATCGACCGTTTTCATCTATGCCCCTGCAAGCATACAGTAGCGACACCTATGCGACAAAGTGTGACCTAAATATTAGTCGCTCTGTATAATGGCTTAGGTATTGTATGCAATATGTACGCAAAGTATGCAGCATGTGAAAATATTACGAACATTTCATACTTTGCCTGAGACTGTCACGTAACCTACAGAGCGCCGGCACTCCGTATATTGGCTGTAAAATATGGAATATGAAACTTAGAAAGTAGTAGAATCATTACGAGATTATTATTGAGAAAGCTTTTGGGATGCGTACTGCCCAGAGCTTGAGCTCACGCATACAGGAGATGAAGGCGCGAAAAAGTGTTTCCTGAAAAGTAAATGCATAAAAATCGTACGGTAGTTGAAAGGTTCAATCAGTTTGCGTAATCAAGACGCGACTACCTGCACAGTATTTAAATTAAGAAAAAAAAGGGTTTTGACGTAATCAGTTTCGGTCAACCGAAAGTATAGACTCATTACTGAGCGAACGAACGAATCGATCTGGATAATGCGAAGTTCACGATAATGAAAGAGAACACATTCCAATCAACTAAACGTGAAACGCTCTCCTAATAAAACGTTTCCCCAAAGGAACAGCAGTGAATTTGTTTACGACCATTCATTCGGATAATAGGCTCAACAAACTTGACGTACAACGCAACTTTTCAACACATTCTATCAAAGCGGAGTGGCGCAATCGATTATCCGTCCAGCTCGCGCATTTTGGTCGTTCAATATTTTAGGGGAGGCAAAAAAATTAATTTTTGCTTCCAATTTCGGCCGCGGTATCCCTTCAAACATTTGGACAACCCGGAATATCCCGAAAAAAGAAAATTACGCCTACAATGGAAGCTCGAACCGGCAACGCCTAAATAACTGATTTCAAAAGACAATAGGCGCCAAATCGGTCAGGAAAAGCTGGTGGAAGAAAGTTAACGCGCTTAATTGACGAATTTTAATATTAAAAATTAAAGAGAAGCAGATATAAGCAAAGAATAAAGCCAGCATTGTTGCTAATACAATGTAGCCGCCGAATTCTGCATTATTTTATTTTTTTCGACAATATCATTGCTTTATCTTTACCTCGCCTTTATATTTAATCCGACTTGATTTCATTACTGTACCACTACTGCATTCCATTTATGCTAATTTACTTCTTTTATTAAACTCGGGGAATACATCTGTCTGTTTAATTGCTTTGTTTTTATACCGTTTATTCCTTTATCCATCTGCGTTATTTTTGTTTTTTTTGAATTTATACCATTTTCATTACGGCTTTATAAACAGATTAATATTATTTTGTGTTAAATCTTTTTTTCCAGCTTTAAACTGATCGCCTCATCTGCTTATTGCCGACTTTAATATTTTCGCTTTTTCTTCGGCGACATTGACGCTATGCCACATAAAGGATATAAGAAACTGAGACACTGTATCATTTCGTATCATTAGTAAAAGTAAAGGTAATAAGAATAAATAAAGACGAGAGCTAACGGAGTGAAGACCAAAAATGGATGCTTTATGCAAGTTGAGATTTTCAAATCTCAAAGGGCCGCATACACTGTGTCTACGGAAATGAGCGCAACAAAACTAGCAGTACTCTACTTCGCAAAGCGTTCCATTATCATCCAAGCGGTTCCTAAGCCCCGGTTAGGTGTCGCGTTGGGTCTGACCAAAAATGGGAATAATAAAATACTACGTCTTGTGAAGAAACAAAGCTAGGAAAAATTTCTCAATGGGAACGTGAGTTTGTCTTTCCTTTTACAGGTAAAACCGTTGCTCACTGAGTGCCTGACTTTGAATGAAAGCAAAACTGAAGCGAAAAATAACGGAAAGAAAATATAAAGCTTTTACTTTAACGTGTCCACTCTAAAGATAACATTCAGACGTTTAAAGCGAAAAGTTTAAAGTGCGGAGCTGAGCAAACACCTTTTCAACTTTAAAATTTTAAAATGAACATTTACCGGTCATTACTGAAAGTAAGAAGTCCCGAAGGGCAATAAACCTTTTCAAAATCTTACTTGTTTCTTCCTAAAAGACAAATTGAAATGAGCGTAGACGTTTGGAAAGTCAGTAACGGGACAACTTAATGTTCATGAAAAATGCAACAGGAAGCGCTTTGGTCAATCTTTCGCGGTGCAAAATGATATTCGCTTAAACAACGCGCTGTTGCCTTTCGCGGACGGTAGCTGAAAAACAAAAAAGCAATTAAATTGCAAAAAGTATCCCGTCTCACAATTTGTGGCTCATTCCGTAGGCGATTACAGAACAAGTCCGCCGCGCCTAACCGAATCTCTGATGAAATAAAATTACAGTTGAAGTTGACAAGTTGAATTGACCAAACCGGGAATTGAACGTCGCTATGGGGATATGTAAAAAGTTTGACTTAACAAACTGCTAACTCGTTCTTGCTCTGAGAACGCAACGCGCAATTTACGTCCGGGAATATGGACTACTTTTCCAACGCTCAGCCGCACAGTCTGAAACAAATACTACAAACGGATTATCCGGCAAGCCTTATCCACTCGCGCAAGCAGGCAATTGCTTTCAGCGACTGATGACGTCATAGTAATCTACCTTAAAAGATTAATATGAAAAAAAGCCCAACCAACGGATTGAATGGAATTATAATCTTACCGTATTTCAAGGTGCTCTTAGTCAGTTTGTGAATTAATCAACTTGAAATGCCGTATCGAATTTTTTCTCATTTACCAACCCGACCCGAAGCTCCAAGCGATCGCCGACGTAATCTAATAACACGCTTAGCTGTTCTCGTCGGCCAATAGCCTTTTCCATTCCCAATAAACAAACAAAAATCGACCAACTCAATTAACTGCGGTCGGCGGGAAAAAAAAGTAAGCTACTTCGTCGTTGTACCAGTTACGTTGAACTATTCGCAACATAATATAAAGAGCTTGCTTGTCAAATTATGCGCGTTGGCGAAGTGGGCCTCAAACAAGCAATGCGTTACTATCAGAAGAAAATATTGCTAACAAAAATGAAACCGCCACGTTAACGCGAGTATTGAATTAAAACTTCCTAATTAAAATTTTTTTTGCTTGAAATACAAATTAGTTGGCAGGCAAGCTTGCACGCTTCGTCTTAAAAGCAACCAAAGTAGGTAGGCAGCTTTTGCGTACGTTTACAGATTGGCTTTTTTTAACGTTACGTAAGGAAAATCGTATCCATTCAGGGTTGAACAATGGGAGCTAATCGTTGACAAGTAACTGAAAAAGCGTTTGAAATTTTACGCCTGCGCACTCGGCGAACCAAAAAGCAAAGCGGAAAATGAAACCTACGGATAAAGCTACAATTACGGCACATCAAGCTGCCTTTTAAGGAATCGATTACCACGGAGCGCAATGAATGGTGGCTATCGCTTGAAAAGATGGAAAATTACGCGCGAGCCGGGTCGAAAATTTTACACGTCATCAAAGGGGCATACAAGAACTCAGCATGGGTGCTGCAAGCCTAAAGCAAGTAGCATCAACGTTGTCAACAAGGAAGGCAAAAAAATGACAGCTACTTTTCGTTCACTTTACACACGCTTTACGATTGCTACAATAACAAGTCGTTCATTCATCAAATAATCTCATAGTGAAATGGGAAAAACTAATTCTAGAGGAGAACGGTTGCTAGCCAACGAGAAAAAGGAATCCGCCGGCTTTAGCATAACGTTGAAACGCTATGACAATGAAAGATGGATGTTGTTGGAAATGACAAGTGATCGCCTACTAACAAATACATACGGCCTGAAGGCAGCTAAAAAGCCATTGAAACAATCGATGCTACTTTGGTCGGTTAGTTCTCGTCATGAGGTCACATTCCACCAGAGAGCGCCACAGTCGCCTTGAAAAGCATTACCAATCCACTGTTGCCAAGCGACGAGTGCCAAACGTTGCGTATAAGCGCGCGCAAAAGAAGCGGAAAGGTCGAGCCTCCAATCGACTGCTTCGTTTTTGTCTGGACAAAGTTAAATGAGCTTGAAAGCTCCAAGGCGACGCGGATGCTTTACTCCGGAAGCTACAGACCAAAAGAAACGCTGCCCATAGCGGTGGTTCGATTACTGGGCAAAGCCCAACGTTGTTTGGACTGAAGGTGCATGGGCACGTCAGTCTCGTTGGCTTCCTCGCCGGAACAGCACGATGGTAGTCCAGTGGAGCGCGCCAAAGAGATACTAAGGCAAAACCCGCTTAAGATGAGCTCTATGGTACGACTGGAAAGAATTATCAACGAAGCCGATAGTGGTGAGAAACTTCAACTGCTCAACGGAGGTATTGTACGCCGCATCATTGAACTTATTAGCACTTTGCACAACAGCTGGAGCGCAGCCAAACTTGAAAGTCCAATGAACGGTAGCAACATCAATTTTGCCAAAGTTCCGTTGGCTGCAAGCAGATGTCGCAACCACGGTTTTGTCACGCAGATAACGGTTGGTCGACGTAAAGCCAACGCAATGGCGCTAAGCCGAGGTATTGGATACAGTTGTGGGTCGACCAGGTGCCAATGGGATATCGAAAGGTACATAGAAGAAACTATAGTTAGGGAAGAGCAATTGGCTTGGCTTATGAATGCGCTGGCGGCCTTTCTCTATTCTTCCAGCGGAGACTTTTCCCATCCGGAAACAGTATTCGAAAAGCTTGGCCAATTGGAACTGAATCACGTCGTAGATGAAATAAGCAACATTCTTCAACAATCGACAATCCATTCGATGATTACGTATCATTTGAAAAACCAGTCCATTTACGACATTTCCGAACGCCTTGACTTTTACCAAGCTTTGTTGAACATGGTTTGTTGTATAGTTATTCACCCAGGGCTTATGAACTATGTTCTACGGCCTGACGGTCCCCCGGAGGAATCTTTACTGCTCCGTCTGTTGCCCAACTTTCGCTCACTGATAGTTTCTTATCTGGCCTTTACCAGATTGAAGTTAAGAACTCCCGACCTTAGGCTGACAGAATTTCTAGAAATGGTCGACTCGTGCCAAAGACTGATGAACGCCTGCAATAAGCGCTACGTAGGTTTGACCGCCAAAACTATTGCAACAACGCCATACATGGATGTCAATTCGACAATATCCGCTAAAAAAAAGACCAGTCGCCCATTATGCGATGAATCGGAACCGCAGGCAAATGAGATTACTACCGATTCGGATGCTCAACCAATAACCCCATTGTCGCCTGCTTCCGTCTACTACAGAGCGATGAAATCGTTGCAAATTCGATCGTGGCGATTCATTGACGAAAACGGCAAACTGTTGCTACCTTACTCTTATTACAAGGAGGCGAAGGCACTCAATCCTCTTAGCCCTTCACTTAAGGTAAGCATTTCTGACGATCCCGTAATCGCCACCTGACGTTTTGCTAACCATTTAAAATTGCGGAAACCTATCACGGTCTCGACAGGATAGAGCTCTCTCAGCCTGGATTCGTCCAACCTAAGTATTGTTAATGGGAAATGGCATGACGACACTAAGGAGACAGACAGTAAATCGATTTTGCCAGCGAACGAAAAACGTTGACAACCAAATTAGACTTCAACCCTAAGTTCAAAGCACCTGGACGCCTAAACGTTAGCCATGTAAAAACCTAAGTAATTTGCATACATTTCGGGATACAGGATGTCTTTTAACCAGTTTCGTCACGTGCTTTTTTTAACAATTTGTTCATCCGTTGGCTGATAAAAGGATTTTGCAATGTCTGAAGATCATCGGGAAGACAATTTGCATACAGCGGATATTCTTCACGGATAGCGCAAGCAAGAGCGTCATTACGCAAAATTTTGCTAAACACGTTAAGTCGAATTGAGTTCCTATAACGATAAGCATTAAAATAATGCCTTGTTGCATGCTTCGTAATTGGAGGGATATTGCCGTATACAAATTCAGATAGTTACTGCGGACGAATAATTTACAATAACTCATTCAGTGGAATGTGGTTAATTTTTCGACTTCCCTTTTAGTAGTATACTTGCATAGTATCGCTAAAGAAAATGAAAAGAAGTTACGTAGTTGCCTCGTGAGTGCCGACCGTACAATTACGTGACGTCAGCATTTCTGTTTTTCAAAGCAGCAATAGCTATGGCCCGTAACGTAATGACAGGCTGAACAGAGAAAAAGAGAGACGGGAGGAGCGATATTGAATGGAAAATCAGTGGGGAAACCTTTGCCTTAAACGATTGAAAAGAAAAACCCTAAGAGAAAAAGCACAAAAGTTAGCGAATAAAATAAACTTTGTTGTCGGCTCGATTTTTGCCTTTACAGTAACCACGCGGAGATTGGAATATCCCAAAGCCATCTGCGAGGGTAACCCTATTGTACCCATTGACTAAGAAATGAAGCACAACTTTCCAACTTTAAATATTTAACACGTCCTATGCAAAGCGCTTCCGTAGAAATTGTTAAAGCTTAGAATAGAATTTCCCGCGAATACGGGCATTGCGTAATTAACGAGGGATGCCCCAACCTCTGCGGACAAAATACTGTTAAAAAGCTATGGTAGTAAAGAAATCATTTAAGTATGGATTTTAGGATCGCGGTAAACGCATTGCTCGCGAGATTGCTTCGTTGGAGAATAATCTGCCTCTTAGCGAAAGCAACAGCATATTCGTTTGCGTTGAAGAAAGTAGATGCGATATTATGAAAGTTTTAATAACGGGACCGGATCAGACGCCCTATCAAAATGGCTGCTTTGAATTTGACCTTTTCTTTCCGGTCGGTTATCCTTTTACGCCTCCTAAGATGACATTTTTGACCACAAATGGCGGCGAGCTAAGATTCAACCCCAACCTGTACCAAGACGGCAAAGTATGCTTAAGCATCTTGAACACGTGGGAAGGGCGACCGGAAGAGAAATGGAATCCCTACTGTAGCCTACTCCAACTGCTTGTTTCAATCCAGGTAATCATCATCATCTTTAGGTCTTTTCCCGCTCGCACACTAAGGTCGCGTATTTAGGCATTAATATTCGTCAAGGAACCATACTTCAATGAACCCGGATTCGAAAAATACATGTGCACAGAAAGGGGTCAACATTTGTCCAGAAATTACAACCAGCAACTCAGACATGCGACGCTTCAAGTGGCCGTTCTGGAGCAACTGCGCAACGCAGGTGATTATTTCCAAGTAAACTATTTCCCACATATCAAATGACTAAATAACAATAATAATAACAACAACCATTCTTTGGAGGACGTTGTCTACCAGCACGTATGGCTAAAACGGGACTCCATTGTCCAACAAGCGCAAAAGTGCATGAATGAAGCTATGCTCGTCAAAACGACTTCGAACAAAGGAGAAGACCGGAAATTGTTGTACGCCAGCGATTCGGAAGCGCTGTCGCTGAACGTGGTCGCTCAAACCGTCGAAAGTGTCAACAGAGAACTTTGCAAGCTTGAAAAGTGGATAGCAAAGCGCAAGGATCCTCTACTTTCAAAAACGATTGCTTCGTGAAAAATTTAGCCAGCCGAAAACCATTCAAACGATGTAATGAGAAGTGTCAAATGAAATTAAAGCATTTCGCTCTATAGAACCTGAACACACTTTCTTTCGAGAATTGCACCCAGTGAAACTGAATCCAGCAAAATTGCTGCGCACATAAATCGGGAAATTGTAGACGCATCACAATGTGTTTTTTTTGACGAAATTAAACATTAGGAAAGACGTCGGGAATAGCAAGAAAGCATTAAACAATCAGTTATTGTATTTAGCCTCTACAGTATGACTTTTGGCAAAGTCAAACTTCCGCGTTTACGTAATCAAACTAGCTACAGATTAGGCTTAATGTTTTTTTACACGACGACGACAAAGGCTAATGTTCTATCAAGAGCGAGGAAAAAGGATTGGTACAAGCAAGTTGCAAGTAGCTTGCGAACAAACGATTTGGGCAAAAAGGCTAGCAATGACAAATGAAAAGTAATGTATTCTTAATACACAAAAGTAAAAAACGTCACTTACCAATGGAAGCTACGAAGAAGCGATCCGTTTGAAGAAGGACTTGCAAATGTACGCACAGTAGGAATGAACCTGCAAACGTCACAGTATGCCATAAATCCTGCGAATCACGGTTGACCGCTTCGCTTTTGCCGAATTTGCGTTTTTTCGCTTAGCAAAATTGTAGCGCTGATGTCGGTGACGTTGCATACGGCGTTTGGCAATTTGAAGCTCGAAATATTCTGCGAACGTTGCCCAAAAACATCCGAGGTTTTACTGCTTTCCGCTTTTAGCGTGTCGTCAGTTGGTGCTTTTCAGAACTTTTTGGCGCTCTGCGCCAGCGGCTACTACGACAATTGCCTCATACACCGTAACATCAAAGGATTCATTGTTCAAACCGGCGATCCAACGGGAACCGGCAAAGGCGGTACGAGCATATGGAACCAACATTTTTCGGACGAGTTGCGCGAAGATTTAAAGCACGACAGCCGAGGTGTCGTCTCCATGGCGAACAGCGGTCCGAACACCAATGGTTCGCAATTTTTTATAACCTATTCGGCCCAGCCTAGCCTCGATTTGAAGTATACCATTTTTGGAAAGGTGATCGACGGTTTCGATACGCTTTACCAGTTGGAAAATGTCCCTGTGGATGCCAAGTACAGGCCCATAAACGACATACGCATCAACTGCGTTACAATACATGCGAATCCCATAGCCGAGAACAGCGATCAATAATGGCACAACGGTTCTTTTATGGATGCTCTTTTTCTAAACATACGACAATGGGAGAGTGAAATGTTTTTAAATGTCCAAGTCTTCGTCCGGATCTTCGTCGTCTACGTCATCGTCAGCGTCAGCAACATAGTAGACTTTGCCAGACTGCGCTGAGTCTTTTTTGTATGGCAATTTTACCTTCGACCTCGCTTCCCATTCTTTCGCATTCAGGGCCAACCTGAAAGGAACTCCCGACTCGATGTCGCGAGGTAACCCAGCAACCGTAGCAACAGTGGGATCCGTTGGTGAGGTCGGTTTCTTTTTAATTTCTACGCGACGTTTAGCCGAGATAAAATTGTACGACGAGTCGATCTGAAAGTCCCAAGTACGCCTTACGTTGTTGTGGCAAATCTCCTGATATACAGCATGTCCGCTGTCGCTTTCCAAGCTTAGCCGATGAACTTTCCGCGCAAGACTTCGGAGGTGAACGAGAATATCGTCCGACAATTCTTCAACACTTCCTATGAGCACCCAAGCGCGCCTACAGCCGTCAGTGAACAGCCTATGCAACAATTGGATACAGGCAACTTGACCATAGCACATCAGAAGGCTTTCCAGGCAATCTAAAACGACCACTGACTGTTCCCCATCGATCGTTTTAAAATAATCTTCCAGCTGAGCAATGAAGCAGGATTCCGAATTTAAATTTTTGAAAAAATTTGCATAGAGGTCGACAACGCGAACAGTTGAAGGTACTAAGAATTCCCAGTCGTCATGGCGAACTGGTCGGTCACTGAATATGATCACTTGCGGTGCCCACGTCTTCACGGCCGTCTTCAGCAAAGCCTTCAACAATGGCCAGGCATTTAGTCCTTCGCATTGTTCAATCAGGTTGAAACCTTCTTTGGCCAACTCCATTCTTTTGCTGCAAGCAAGAACAGTACTTCATTCTTCTGCGGTATTAATACGAATGGAAGAATAGTTGCAAAAATACTACGTGCAAAAAACAACAGGCAAAAGGCGTATACGCCTTTTATGGAAGGAATTTTTATTCGAAATAAAAAATATATATCCCCCTTTGTAAGCTAAAAACTCGTAGTTGCACCGCATTGTTTGATCCATTTCCCAAAATGGTCAAAACTGACAAATAGGCGAAGAAGCTATCATCCCAAGGTCGACGCGTGGGCCGAACAAGTCTCGAATGTTGCTAATACCGTACTTGATCATTGTTGGTCTGCAATAATTGAACCGCGTCATTTTTTAAACAGCTAAAAGGAGGACGAACCTTTCCAGCGACAATCCCCACGCTATAACGTTAACATTTTCCGGAAGACCCATTGGAAGTAGAACTTCCGGTCTGAACATACCGGAATTGCCTACTTCGACCCATTTCTTCAAAGATGGATGGTAGCAGAAAATTTCCATTGACGGTTCCGTGTATGGATTGTAGGCTGGTTTGAAACGAAGTTCCGTTAAGCCTTAAATGACTGTTGTCATCGGATATGTTGGACTAATAAGGAGAACGACCAAGTTTCTGAAAGAATTCGTACAAAATGCCAATCAGATGGCTAAGGCTAAGGTCCTCGGCGGCTACGATCCCTTCGATCTGATGGAATTCGGCCAAATGGGTCGCGTCCAAAGTTTCGTTGCGGAACACTCTGTCAATGCTGAAATACTTTGCCGGCTTGAAAGGCTTCTAAAATGGGCCCACTTTAAGTAAAGGAATTCAGCCTTTTTGCATTAAAACCTCTTTGGCCAATTTGTAAAGCATTTTTGCACTACAGGCTGTTGTATGAGTGCGAAGTACGTTCTTCTGAGCTTCTTCCAACTTCCACTCGTATTGATAGCTAAAATTGAGGGCTACAATTACTTGGATAAGCAAAAGCCGAAAATCAACTTACCCCTTTGAGCCATAGCCTCCAACGGAGTGCACCATCTTAACTCGTTGCAAATATTCTTCGGGAAAGTCCGTTTCCAAAGGCGGATCTGCAACAACATTTTGCGGACATTTACCTCGCCTTGCATACTGTACCAGAGACGAAGAATGTATCCTGCGCATCGCGAGCCGGATGGTTCTGCGGTTGAAAGAGGGCGTCGAAATTCCAAAACGAACTTTCTACGTAATTATTTGTAGGCATTTCGGAAAATCTGCGCAAACAAAAAAAATAAAGCAATCGCCAACCGATTGAAGTCCGTTGGTATTTACCCCATTTCCAAAAATATCTGCCTAAATTCGGCTCTAACTTGCAGCAACGGATGCAAGTAACCTCTCGTAGGTGGAAGCCCTTTCGCTTTGAAATTGTACGGCTTGAATCGCTTCTTTTTCCAAGCGTCGCTGCAAAGGAATTTTTTGAAAAAAAATACATTATGGAGATTTCCTTGGCCAACTCGATTAGCAGTTCGGCCGTCAGATCGGTTTCAGCTTTTTCGAGCGTCGTTGAAAACTCTTCTCCGCGACTAAGGAGGAATGTCGTCCGCGAGCTTGGAATGAAGCGTTATTGTCAGCGGGAAATTAATGGCGAAAACGACGTAGCTCACACTTCGTAGATCAATTTGCGTTTTTTAAGATCGGCTTTCGTTTGGTCGCTGATATTGTCAATTTGCATTTTTGAGAATAAATTCAGCGTATGCTGAACAGCATCGTCAATCTTGTCTACCTGCGGTTACAGTAGAAAACTGCGCAATTAAAATGAGGAAAAACTATTTCACGCATACTTTGCGGAATACGATGGGCTCGGAGCCAGTTTTCTTGTCGAGTCTTATCCAACCGGCACTCATTGCCTTGTTGAAACCTATTTTGGCATTAGGCAGTTTCTAAACGAGAGAACATGCATAGAAGGTAGTTTTCGAAAGTGCGTACCATAAGCTTAGATAAAGCAGTGCCGTTGCTATCAACATTCTTCCAAATGATAGCTTCGTGACTCCCGTTGGCGGCGATTTCTTTACCCTCCTCCGTTAGCTCCATGTGTTTGTTAAGTACTTGTTCTGTCTTTATAAGCTGAAAAAAAAATTATTTGAGAGAAATTTTAACGTTAGCCTCAACGAACATTTCCATGGGCTTCCAAACTTTTCATAGCGCCGACGACCAGCTGGTGCGGAACATGGAATTCCAAGGCAAGATCCATTGTATTCAAAGGCTCCCTGTTGTCTAGAGCAAGCAAAATCTTTTCACCTAAATCTTCGCTCTGCGTGTCCTCCACATCCTGACTACTATGGTCGACCGCGTTGAGAGCCATGGGCAGCAAAAGATCTAAATTTGGCAAGTTAACAACGTAAGGAAGCCTTTACAAAGTTGCCTTCTTTAAATAAGGAAAAGTTGGGCAAACGACCTTCACCTAATTTTGACGCACGCATTGGGACTGCATAGAAAGAAATCGAATGCTCAAACTAAGCCAGAGCTTAAAAACTTTGCCCGTGCTGCGTCAAACCTGTGAAATCGTCCAAAAGATGTTACCGCCACCAAAGCTATTATAAGCAAATAATTTATAATATTGTTACGTAAGAATGCTAGAGTTTTGAGAATGACTAAAAAATTTTTAAATCCTGGAAATCCTGCATGCGCGAGATTTGACCGCACTTCGCTTTTTCCAATGTCTATTGCCTATTGATGAGTAGCTGTCGACTTAAAGCAAAAACAAACAGTTATTTGTTTTCTTTTCTAGAATGCTTGTCTGCTTTATTAATAAGTTATTAAGAGCAGAATGTTAAGTAACACGTAGGCGTACGTTCCCTTTTCGACTAGCTGGCGAAAAATATTAAAATTACGCAATTCATCCAGAGCATTAACAATGGAAAACGAATCTGCGCAAGAAGCTAATCTCACTCACTTATAAACGTAGTAAAAAATTTCAGTGCCAGTAATTAAATGCTGACGAAAACAGAGTGAAAGCAATCCGCGGGTTACTGTAATTGTTTTATTGTACAAAAGGTACACCGCGTCTAAGCTGCTTTTCCACTACTTCTCGAAAGCGTTGCCCGCAAAGGGGCCGAGATTTTTTTTTTATCGCTGCTAGGTTTAAACTACGGAAACATTTTCCTGTACTAGACAAGTTTAAAACGGAACAAGTTACTTTCGTAGGCAGCTTAGGAATAGGACGAATAACGTTATAAATAAAGATGGCAGCAACACACGTCATGCAAGCACTAAGTAATTTATTTTAGTCTAAATGCTTGACTTGCCCTAAGTCGCTCATATTGTTGCCTATCGAGCTACAAAAGGCGTTGATATATTCTTTGAACCTGCGGATCAGCGTACGCGATTCAAAGTGCACTCGTTTTGTGATGCCACGCCAGCGTAGCGCAGTTTCAGTTACGCGCTTGGACATGCGTGCCACAGCTTGCTAAAGCATTGAATTATTATAACGTTTAGTAGATGGTTCAAGCGACCGTCTAATTAACAACCTTATAGGGGAGCTTGTTTGTAGGTCATTTTTGGCCTGTTATTCGTTTCGGCCGCGTTGGCTGCTTGCTAGCTTCTCGTTCGCCATTTTGTCATTGTCCTTTTATAGGAAACGCGCTTGCTCGCATTCAAAGCTTACTCACCTTTCCCGCGTACAGCATGAAAACAAGAAGCCAAGCAAAGAAGGTACACCGCGTTTTTCAACGGCTGCGCTGTTCTGTTTACTCCTGTTTCGCTAGGAAACCTCTGTGCCCGCCAAAAGAGGCGCTCCGCGGTCGCCTAGTGCATTACCGAAGAAAAGAACCGCTTTTGGCGATATAACCAATGTAAGACGTCTACCTATTGTTGTTCAAAGTGTCAACAAATTTTTTAACGGTAATCAAACGCATAGGCATTGCGCAACGTAAGGATCAGCCGAGAGAAGACGTCGTCGGCTGAACAACCGTCAGCATTGTCTAGCTCAACTGAACAACAGTAAATCAAAATTCTTTATTCAAATAGCATTATTTTTGCGTTCAGATCGATCGTCAAAGAGGAGGAAGAACTCTACATTACGGCTGAGGAGGATAATGTAATTAATCCACGCCGTTCGGTTGAAATTGTGTAATCGAAAAACTTTAGAACTTTGACGAATTCTTAACGGATTACGATCGCTCTTTGGCTGACCAACCAATCCACTTGCCGAGCTTTGCCCAGGATATTTTCAACTACTATCGAGCTCAGGAGGTGAACTTCAGAGTTGGCTATTACATGGCCCGTCAGCAGCATATAACACCTCATATGCGAACCATTTTGGTCGATTGGATGGTCGAAGCGCAGGAAAATTTTGAATTCAATCACGAGACGCTGTATCAAGCTGTCAAGTTGACGGATCTGTATTTGGACAAGTATTGTTCAGGCGCCTTGGAGCTCAGTTCCATTGTTACGATGACCTTTTCAGAGTGCAGACCAGCAGAAAGGAGTTGCAACTAATAGGAACAACAGCGCTGTTCATATGCTCCAAATTTGACGTAATTTCAACGACGGATCGACGAATGGTTTAGTGAACCGATCTGTTTCGTTATTCAGGAACGTCTGCCTCCAACAGTAGACGACTTTTTGTACGTCTGCGATTATGCCTACAAAAGAGAGGAACTATTGGAAAAAGAACGTATGATGCTAACGGTGGTAAACTTCAAAATCGGCTTTCCGCTTTCTTACCGTTTCCTTAGGCGGCTAGCGAAGGTACGACCTATCGTATCTATAAATAGAAATAAAGTTATGTACTGCGCGGTACGCTATTGCAGATTACTGGAACCAGCATGGTGACGCTGACATTGGCTCGATATATTCTTGAGAACTCGCTGCTGTATTGCGAATTTTGTGTTTATTTGGAGAGTGAACTGGCGGCTGCATCACTTCTTCTTGCAGCGAAACTGCACGGAATTGAATGGGTAAAAAGACACAGGTTTTTTTGTTTAAAAAAAAGTTAATTCGCTCTTATAGACTTCTGATCATGAAAAGTACGGCGGCTATGACGAGAAGCATCTACTACCGCTAATGTGGAAGCTGAATGGCCTTATAGACGCGCCGCTGCCAGGTATCAGCGTAAACCACATTAAGCTAAAATATATGAATAGGTAAGTGGGCGAATCGACCTTCCTTCTAGGGCAATGACGAAGCGTTCTTTAGCGCTTTCTTCGAAGTTGCCAAAGTGAAACCTTTGAAGAATTCCGAAGCCAATGCCACTGCTTTCAACTAATATATTCAAGTAGATACGGACGGGCAAAACCACGCGTCCTCATTCAAACTTTTGAAGTTCGGCAATTCCCGTTTTATATCCTTGGAGTGACGATTCCCTTAAAACTAGTATTTATTTAAACCGTCAAGTATTTTATCTTCGGTAGCGCTCAGCAACTTTCTAATGTTTTCTACTACGGGTGCAACCCCAAAGATCTTTCGAACCGCTACAAAATAGAATAATGGGGTACAATATTTGAATACAGTATGAATCGTACAATATCTGTGATCGTTCCTTTGGAACTGCTTGGTGAAATCTGAATTTAGAAAATTATTCCCGCCTTCCCATTCGGCAAAGCTTTTTCAACAGGGCTGCATAGTATGTGTGAATAAAGGGTTGGTGAAGCAAAGTTTTAAAAAAATTTTCCCGCCAAATTTTGTTCACTCTGTTGCTTGCTCAACATATACGAAAAATAGATTCCGGCGAATTTTTATCTATAAGAAGGAATGACTGAAAATTAATCGAATAAAAAGGCTGCATAACTAATAGTGTAAGCTCATTGAGCGTAATCATTCAGTTATGACTAAATAAATGAATCAATTTTGAAACTGTCTGCTGTAAGCAATTAAAGAACAAAAATAGAGAACTAAAAGTTGGAATCCTGATTGCCCTCCGGTACGAATCACTCGTGGCGCGCCCTGCAATGAAAGAAACGTTCCGATAAGTGATAGTCTTTCTTAATGAAATTTATGAATGAACTTAGGTGTACAAACCGAAGCAATATTTGCGCTACATTGATTCAGTTCAAAACTTTGTTCGCACCTTTAGGCATTCCACTATACACGAAAAAGTCCAAACTAGCAATGACTTAGCCGCTGCGTCGTTTAAGCATTAAAGTTCTATAATTTAAACAGACCGCGGGACTACCAATGCGTTGCCCAAAGAGTACCCCAAATTCTGAGTTAAATTAATCAACGACTAACGTACCAAATCGTATGCAAATTTAAATTTTCATTCATTACAAAAAGGTGCGTAAATATTTGGCAATACTGCGTGCTCCTATTGTGGGTAAGTTTTCCAAGGTTAGCAATGCGTAAAAAACTGAATGACTTCGTCTCCCTCGCAACGTTTATTCAAACTGAATGATTGCCTTAATAGGGCGTTTTTGGAATAATAACTTTGCAGAATACGGAAGGATGTAAAAGGAAAATTCACCGAGCACTGCGTATCTGTTGATTACTTAAGCTCAGTCGACAGCAACATTTATGTAACGACTGAGAAAATGAAAAATTTGCATTGCGCATGCAATTAAGAACTAACCAGAATGAGTTTATTGCAAAGTCGACAGTTCATCTTGCAATTTTTTTAAAATTATCCCGCTCAACTTCGTTACATTCATTGGTAAACATTTCGACGGGACTTCTTTTAATCAAAAAGGTTACGCAGGAAACCAAGCGGTTTTCCCAGTCCGCTAGAAAAATTTAGTCACACAGCAAAAGCGAAAGATAGAATTTGCTTACAGCATTTGTTTAATGAACGTACGCAACGTAGTGGGCGTTGATTCACCCACCATTCACAAACGTAATTTAATTGTTCTAAGTCGGAAACAAATTGTAATTAAAGAGAGATGTGTTAGCTTTCTGAATGAATTTTAAAAGCTTCGCTCAATTTGAACCGGTACCTGCTAATGCTTTGATACTAGCGGACATTTACCGGAAGAAAAATTATAAAGCATTTGTATCGGCTGTCAATGACGTCATCAAGCTCTAATTTATTCCAAAGTCAACAGCTTATTATAGATATGCTGCGAAAATAAGAGCTTTAAACGTACGACAGAATACTGCTCCAGCGCGCAAGGCCAACCGTTTAATAGTGGCTCAGTTTTCAGAAAAAAATCGTTCCATTCATAAATTAGCATCAATGAAAAAAAATGACATCAAACGCTCTTCCCTTTTGATAAAAAGAAGCGAGTTTAACCGGCTTTTCATTTTATACTAATTGAGATTTTGCGAAATGTTACAAACAGCCGCACGTTCAAAGATGAACGTTGCAAAATGGGCCAATTCGGCTACGCTTTTAAAAAATGAAAGATGAATCTTATTTGCATTGACGCCCATTGAGCGCAACGCGGTTTCGAGCTTGCACAGCCGCCAACTTCAATATAAAAGAGTACTGTCAACAATGAAAGCGAAACGCAATTATGCATTGCTCAGTGGTGAAACAATTGCTTTGCACTTTCGCTTTTTTCATAGTTTTCTCCGACGAAGTGAGTCATTCTACAGCCAACGTACACGCGTAGCAAACAATTTCTTCGACGCTCAAAGAGACAACAGTTTTCTCATAATAATTGTTAACTACTGATCCTGCAGGAAAATCATTTTACAATTACTATAACAAAAATAAAAAAGAGATAAAAAAATAAGGAAACAAGATTTCATCTGCATGAACGGACGTTCATTCAAGTTGACCCATTCTTTCAGCAAAGCCCATTCATTATGGAGAATGCTAACACCGACGATGCGTACGTGCAAATGAAAACGCACTTCCAAAAAAAGGTACGCAATTCATTGTCCACATTTTAAGAATAGCAAAATTTCATTTGTCGCGCGGAAGAACAATAAAAAGGTGGCGAGTCAGTTTTTATCGTCCGTCGCTCTAATTTTTTGAATAAAGTCAAAAATAGCCCATCTGCAATAAACAACTTTTGCCGTAACGGTAAAACGAACTTCCGCGTACACTTAACTTTCTTTCGACAGCTCTTGTCGTGCTGATATTTTATTCAATGAATAAAACGTGAATGGGGCGGATTTTCATTCGGAAAAACCGTACGACTTTTCCAGGAGGAAGAAATAAAAGCAGCAATAAAAAACGGAACCTTCAAAGGCAGAACAGGTAACTGTTACGTTGTTGACGCAAACTATTGTTGCTGAACTACGTCATTTCAGCGAGCTTTGCCGCCCACTTGCAAAGGTATCGCGATGAGCGAAAAGGCTGCGGCAAATACTGCAAACCATGGAGTCAAAAATTTGTTGACGAAATACTATCCAACGGAACAACAAACGGCTACGTAATACTTAGGCAATGTCGCTTAATGTGCTACAAAACGTCGGTAAGAAATTTCAATAACCAAAAATGCCAAACTATTTTGCATATGCAAAATTTTACGTCTGCCATTAGCCTGAATGGGACAGACAATATCAGCCAAATAGGTCGTACATTATGAATTAACAGTTTCCCCAAATGATTGTAGAATAATGGTTTCCAGCAAAAAATTTTCCAACGCTTTAAGTTGCCATAACCAACGTTGCACATTTCTATATTTGCGGAACGAGGTAGCGTGTAACTACCTATTTTAATGACGTCATTTTGCGTACCGCTATTTCACGCGCTCTTATCAAATATAAGGATATTGCCGAACCTACAGAATGCTTTTGTTTTGCTTTACAACATTGGTGACTCTTGGAAAGGCGCCATCATACCCATGCGTAATGAATTTACGGAAGAATAATTAATGAAAGAATAAATGCCTTCAGGTACCATAAATATTCTTAAAAGAGGCACGTCGATCTTCCCTATCTAAAAAACGCGTTTAGAGCAGAAATGTGAAACTTAGCTTAATTATGCTCGGCAGGCTGACGAGAAACATGTCTACAGGTATTTGTTTATTTTCAGGTACTGCCAATCGCCAGAGCAATAACGAACCATCCTTCGAACTTGGGCGGCAAAGTATTAGCCACGCTGGGAATAAGTAAGTAAAATATTTTAAATTTAAAAAAATGGGCGTTAAAGTAGCTGACTTATGCGCACTAACGCAGTATAGTCAATGGCTCGTTTGCGTAATATGTTCTTTTTTCAAATTACCATTCTACGCAGAAAGTGTTGTACTAAAATAGGCTTTAAAATAAGAAGTGTTTTCAATGGTTTTAAAATATTCAAACACCTTTAACGTTACCGTTTCTTGTAGATATCAGCGCTTGGACGGACGAGACAAACGATGTAGATCCTACGGTAACTGTAAGCCCGGAACGGGTGAAAAGTTTCGCCATGGATATTATGAGCGCTTAATTTGGACGGAGATGGCGCAAGGACGTCATTGGAAAGTTTGCTACGCGAATCGTTGCGCAAGCAGAATTTGTAACGAAATGTTTCGAAAGTAAAAACGGAAGTAAACTGCGTTCGTACAAGAACTGTCGATCAGCCAATTCTTTGCGCTCGTATTGAAGCATCACGCTGGGAACTTTTGCTCTACCGAGAAAATTTTCCATAAAAAACGTTTGTCATGCAAAACAACGCTTAGCAAAAGTAGGGCTTACATAAAGGTGTCGACAAAAAAAACAATTTTAGTTTTCACGCAAAGACACACAGGCAAATAGCATGGGCGCGATTATGCGCTATCACAGGCGGGAGCCCAACGCTAGTGTAGCAAACCTCGATTAGGGTCAAAATCCTGACAATCGAAATCCCGAAAGGTCAAAATCCCGAATGGGTCAAAATCAAGATAAATCGAAATCCCGAACAAGTCGATGATATACTGTAAAGTTTGGCCATGTGGCACTTGTGCATTGGCATATTCTAGATAAGGAATGTATTTAACTAGAGGCCTTGTTACATTGGTCTTGTTTGAAGTTAGTAATCTAAAAAACAAGACCACCATAATAACGCATCTACTCAAACACATTCCTTGTCTAGAATATGCCGACCTAAAACTGCTACAAGGCCAAGCTTTACAGCGGATCTTTGACCTGTTCTGGATTTGGTCCATTGAGATTTGGGCCCATTCGGGATTTCGACCCACCAGGTTTTCAGCTGACCGCCGCTGATAGCGGCATCATAAAAAAGATTATCTTTCACATTCAAAGCGTCTGAGTCAGGCCAATTTAAACTTCTTGGCTCTATTGAGAAAACTATGATAGCAGCTAAGCATTGCCTTTCTTCTTCGTCTGTTCTTAGTCCATTTATGCTCCGTTAGCATATTAGTTGTTGAAAAGACCTCAGCCTAAGCCTCAGCTAAAAAAAGAGAACAAGTATCTGCTTGTACATAGACGTCATGTTCAGCTTCAAGCTTATAAGGAGTACACCACTTGTTAGAACCGAGAGAAAACAGTGAAATTTTGACGATTCAGTATTTTTGTCTTTCAGGATATTAAAGCGCATTGCAAACAATAAATCCTTACATTCTAAAGCTCTTGGCATTCGTTATATACTGATTCTTCATGTTCATCTTCTTCTTCTTTTTCTCTTCTTTACTGGTTGTAAGCTTATTTATGTTATGCCAGTATACTTGTTATTAAACATTTTTGGTTTTCTGAAGATAAAGCAAATGCAGGCCTTCACAACGGACGCATGAGCACTAATTAAGGAAATGATGGGGAACCTGACCTTCCCGTCGCTTTTGGAATCACGTTTGTATCGTCTTCAAAGATATAGACTGCAAAGGCATTACTCCAACATTGGGGGATTTGTGGGCTCGGTAAAAGCGTTGGATAGTACGGAAAAACAACCAGCTTTACATCGCGAGAGCATTGCATATCATGCTAACCTCCACCCCTTTGTTAAAGCTAGCTGAAAAGCTATTGTGGATAAACTCGTTAACGTATCCCTGAACTTCAAAACATAATGCATCCTGCAATGAATCAAAGGGAAGTGATCCAATGGCAGCAGCCATAAATAAGACAATGGACTCATTTAGTTACGAACGGGACAGGCGTCAAACTGTGCGCGCCAAAATGTAGGCGTCAAGATGTCTTCTTCCTTCCCGCTTTGCTCCTTTCTTCTTTTAATCTTTCGGAAAATTACACTCGCTACATTACTTTATTGTATAAACTCGAGCCTTTCGCATATCCCATCAGTTCTGCTTTTTTAAAATTTGGTTGACCATTTTCGCTGTCGATTAAATGAAACTGCTTCCAAAAGAATGCATTTTTTTGCTGCGTAACGTTGACTCAAAGCTGTCCCTGAGGGCTCTTTTGGGCGCGTAGTATGTTACGCACTAATGATCGAGCAACTTCGCTACTAAAAGGTTCAAACGAAAAACGAGTAGTACGCGTAACAGCTAACCTACTATTAAACTAGCTATTGACAGCTACACTATAGCATATGTTATTCGGTTGGTGCTCTTCAATGGAGTGATAAATTCTAAATCGGACGCAGTGTCACCTTTTAGGCACAATAAGCTGACGAATAGATGAAAAGCTTTTTTGAAATGAAACGTACGCCATCGCAATAGAAATAGGAATAAAGGGTCCCCACAGTTTGTCGTGACAAAGCTAAAAAGCAAATTTGGAAAAGCCTATTTCTGCCAAGCGCGCAGCAGCATACGCAGGCGCAATTAAGTCAACAGCTTACAATGAAGCTACGACACGACGAGATGGCTGTGCAAGTCACGTGATTTGCTGCAGTACAAACCGAAAACGGACTTCATTAGCAAATACAAGATTGTCAACAGAATAGCTTGACGACAAGTCGTAATTGTCAGTCGACTAAACAAACAGAAAGGAAAGAAGCTCTAACGTGAAAAAAAAGATAAAAGACGACTGATTCAAAGAACAGACTTTAGTGAGCGTCTTGAAAGTTGTCCGCTCGGTTGTAAACGAGCTTTTACCAACGTTGATTATTAATTCCTATTATCTAAACGGTAAACAATTAACAAGAGCCTCGTTACGACGTGTAAAGTAACTGAAAAAGATAAAAAGTCCCTACGGAGCAATTTGAGATATTTCTAGTCCCAGATGCCCATTGCGGTTTTTTGAGCCAAATGATCTTTTCAAATTCAATTATCTACTACCTGCACATCAGTTAGTTTTTTAAACTCCCTACTTTAGCATATAAATAAATAGTGAACTTCCAGGCAAACGGTTGCGCCCCTTTCCAAAAGAGTTGCTCAACAGCGGTGCCTATTAATCCATATTATCTAAGCGGTTAGCATCTTGAAAGTGAATAAATAATACCAAAGCTATATAAATACATTATAGCAGCAATCGCTTGACGCACTGTTGAATACTTTTTTGAATGTGCCCACTAGGCGGCGCTAAGCGTGCAGGATGAAAACTGCACAACTTTGTAATAAGAAATAAAAGGATACGCGGTTTTACCAACTTAATTTATTCGACTAGAGTAGCTTGAGCAAAACAATTTCTACGCAGCACAACTGAACCTATTAACATACCCGTAGTGCAGTTTGATTTTTTTGTAGGAGAAAACAGAGCAGTGAATCATTAAGTTGAAGCAACGCAAACGCAATCAGCCTACGCGTTAAAGTAAACAGAGCAGAACTTAAAGCGCACCTGAAATACAGGCTTGCGTCTGAAGCGTCGCATTGAAGCAGCAATGAATTTCTGCTTGTCAATCCAACCGATTCGGAGAACGCTTACTTCCTTTTCAAAATCGTAAAATATGCGTACTATTATGGAAGATGAAAAGTACCAACTGATCAGGCGGCCAATGAACATTTAATGTAAAAACGGGATGCCCAAAATTTCATTGCGGATACTCTTGCTACTCCTGGTGGCTATTTGCGCTTTGCTAATTCTCGTGGGTCACTTCACTGAAATAACAGCTTTATTTCCCGCCAACGTGGATGGCTTCTTTTCAAATGTGCAAAGCAACTTCCAAGCAACGTACATGACGTACACGGTAAGTTCTTAATATAACTTTCCTTATTTGGACATGCTTATTTCACTTTTCGAACCCATCAACCTTTCTTGCTAATAAAATCCAACATACTAATAGCTTTCCCTGCAGCGAATACAACTGCACATCGCTCAAGCGCTTAAAACGCGGTACTCTGTTAATGGGCGTTTCACCGCTGATAAGAAACGAAACTCTCGCAATGAATTTAATGCAAGCAACAGTCTGTCCCTAACAGTAGATATTTATCAGCGGAAACTGGAATACGCATCGTTGTAGCAATTACGTGTCGCTATTGCGGCGTCTTCATTTTAAATACTCACGCTAATGAAACAGCTGTTGTACGACGGCTTTTTTATCTGTAAGACTACGTAAATCACTCCAAAACATTCTGTTCTCATTTCTTAGTTACAATCAATAATAAACCAAAGTCACGAATGGCGCACGCTTTACGGTTGGAATCAAAAAAGAAAATTGAACAAGACCACCATGGTCACCTCAAGTCGAGTGACTGACCTTATGGTATCTGCATATTCAAAGAAGAGACACCGCAAAGGAAGATACAACTTCTTTTTTTAAATAATAATAATAATAGTATAATAGTAATAATAATAATAATAATAATAATAATAATAATAATAATAATAATAATAATAATAATAATAATAATAATAATAAGGCCTGTTGCTTTAAACCATGCGCAGGCTAACATAAAGTACCTGAGCATCATTACAGTACATCAAAATTCCTTGAACGGTCAACCGATTGAAACTTCCGAAAGGAGAATAAAAAATTTAGACTACATTCAAGTGTAGCTTTTATTCAGCGAATAGTTTTATTTAATTAACCCCTGCTATCCCAAATGCTGCAGACAATGACATGAAGGGCCTTTCTGAGTAAATTCATAAGGAAGAAGTTATTGACAATGCGCATCCGAACTGACTACAATTTATTTATAGGAAAGCGACGGCGGCAAGCTTTTTGGTGGACTAAAAATAGGCGTAATTGGAGTGCTACCAGCGGGAAGGCATTTTGAGTTCCTTGCGGAACTGGCAGCTTTCCTATATTCCTCTTGGACAAATATACATGAAGAAACTGGATTGCCACCCCACACAAGCAAAGATTTTTTGTATAACAAAATCGATCTGTTGATCTTTACAGAGAAAAAACATTTTAAAAAACTTTTGCCGGGCTGCGAGATTGTCAGTGATCTGCGGCAAATAAAGTCCACGAAGCCTCAATGCCTCTACTTGGAAACAACCGAGATCCAGCATACTTACACGTACATTAACACTTACAGTTTTTTGAATTGCCCTTTGTTCCGAAACTTAACGCACATTTACGATTATTTTTTGCGCACCGATTTGGATGTCTTTCTCAGTCCAACATTACTGACCTATCGTCCTACAAAGTCGTTCATAACTGGCAAAGGAGCATACTGCGTCGACTTTACGAGAAAGCATCTTGAGGAAGTTGCAAATCGACTGGGATATAGGCATCGTGGTATTCACAATATAGGTTCCACTTGGTTTGGAAAAGCGGAATTGCTGGCTAACTTGAGCACCTACGCGGTCACTCTTACAATGAAACTTTTCGACACAGAATTCGATCCCAAAACGCATCCAGAAATAGCTGCATTCATGAGATTCTCGGTGCACGGCCAATGGGCAGAATGGTGGAGGCCAACATCCTCAATGTACGCGCAAGAGATTGTACTGAATCATTTTTTGGATGACCTATCCGCTGAAACTATTAGAGGAGATTTATTGGACGTTGAATCATGCCGCAGCAGCGCTATTTCTAACCATTTGCATGTACACACATGGCATACTCGATGCAAATTCGACAAGTTCGAATTTCTCAACCAAGTTTCTCAAGGGCAGTTACAGAATGGTATGCTCTTGGTGAAGCTTAAATATGCAAAACGTATGCCGGTAAACAGTATGTCGGTTAGAGAGTATTGTACCCATATTGCCCAGCATGCGTTGTTCCATTTGGCAGAATGGTTTGCCGAATACACCGTTGCTCAATAAAAAATTAAAACACTTCCTTTGTCTTATAGCTGATCTCCTGATTCACGGGTTTTGGCCTTTTTGAACAGGCCAAAACCTGTGAATCAGAAGATCAACTATGAAACAACCCAAGCCTGCTAAAAGACATCCTGTCTTCAGAAACTTCCTTTGTCAACGAAAAGCTGCATTCAGCTCAATCATGTCAAATAGAAAAGAAATAACCAACCTAATATGAAAAATTATCAATGGCTAAGATCTTCCATTCATATCTATTATTGAACTGCCGTTAATTCATCTTAATATAATAAGCCACTACAACTATTTTGGCTCACATTATGATAACTGCGTCGGGAAACTGCTACTCTCAATCAATGACAAAGTGCATTCACATGAGCAGGAAGGATCGTAGGAAAATGAACCTCGAACAATCGACTCCGGGTATTAAATACGAAATGAAAAAAACCTTATATTAAGCTTGTTCAAGCAAACATACTGCCTATAAGAAGCCAAAGAGCAAATGTATACAATGGTTTCCGTGTTCTATTTAGAATGGGCTTCAACATGAGCTAACCAACTTGGCCTCGAAGCAATTGGTCCTGTCGTCATACCCGCATTCACGTATACAGTATACGCAATATACAGAAGGCCTGTAGTAACTACATAGCCAGCATGCAGTAAAAAACGTGTAATACAGAGATTGTATACCGTATACATTTAAGGTATTCATGGAGTATGTGGCATTCACGCAGTGTACTTTGCCTATAAGCAAAATACCTGCGATACCCGCGGTTTCTATGGTGTATGTGTAATATTTAAGCCCTACATACTTGCACACGAGAAATACTTACGTCATAATATGGCCTCCACGTGGTACACTTTATAACTGGAATAGCTGGGGTGCCAATGGAATCGATGCAGTATCTATAGTGTACATAGCTGCATGGATGGGATATTCGTGGAATCTATGACATGTACATGGTTTAAGTTGCATATAAAGAAGGTAACCATGATATCTATGCTCTGTAGATAACATGTAGTGCCTACAGATATACCTGCGCAGAGGGAATATTTAATGTATATGTAGCCTATACACGGTATACTCGGCAGTATCTGTGGCTTACACCTTTCCCCTCGGGCTATGCTTATGGGATGTACTGTATGCACGTGGTTCACTGCATATGGGCAATGGGAACACGAAATTTTACAAACAGCTTCTTTACAAGGAATATATACTATGTGCATATTACAAGAACATGAATAAATCGCGTAGGCAATTATATACGCTACAGATACTGCCTATGTCGCTGTGGTTATTTTTAGTCTCAGATGACCACTGTAGTTTTTGAGCGAACTGATCTTTTCAGATTAAATTATCTACTACCTGCACATCAGTTAGTTTCTTTAAACTCCCTACTTTAGCATATAATTAAATAGAGAACTTTCAGGCAAACGACTGCGCCCGTTGAGTGTTGTCTGCTCTTGTGTAAACGAGTTCCATACCAACGGTGGCTTTAATCTATATTATCTAAGCGGTAAGCATTTTGAAAATGAATAAATAATAGCAAAAGTATAAAAGTACATTATAGCAATAATCGCTTGACGAACTGTTGAATACGTTTTTTGAATAGGCCCGCTAGGCGGCGCTAAACGTGTAGGATGAAAACTGATCAACTTTGTAATAAGAAATAAAAAGATACGCAATTTTTTACCAACTTAATTTATTCGACTAGAGTAGCTTGAGCAAAATAATTTCTACGTAGCACAACTGAACCTATTAACATATCTGCAGTGCAGTTTGATTTTTTTGTAGGAGAAAACAGAGCAGTGAATCATTAAGTTGAAGCAACGAAAACGCATACAGTCTGCGCGTTAAAGTAAGCAGAGCAGAACTTAAAGCGCACCTGAAATACAGGCTTCCGTCTGAAGCGTCGCATTGAAGCTAAAATGAATATCTGCTTGTCAATCCAACCGATTCGGAGAACGCTTACTTCCTTTTCAAAATCGTAAAATATGTGTACTATAATGGAAGATGAAAAGTACCAACTGATCAGGCGGCCAATGAACATTTAATGTAAAAACAGAATGCGCAAAATTTCACTGCGGATACTCTTGCTACTCCTGGTGGCTATTTGCGCTTTGCTAATTCTCGTCGGTCACCTCACTGAAATAGCAGCTTTATTTCCCGCTAACGTGGATGGCTTCCCTTCAGTTGTGCAAAGCAACTTCCAAGCAACGTACATGACGAACACGGTAAGTTCTTAATATTACTTTCTTTATTTCGACATGCTTATTTCACTTTTCGAACCCATCAACCTTTCTTGCTAATAAAATCCAACATACTAATTAATAGCTTTCCCCGTAGTGAATACGACCGCACATCGCTCAAGCGTTTAAAATGCGGAATTCTGTTAATGGACGTTTTACCGCTGACAAGAAACGACACTTTCTCGATGAATTTAGTGCGAGCAACAGTCTGTCCCTAACAGTAGATATTTATCAGCGGAAACTGGAATACGCATCGTTGTAGAAAATACGGGATGCTATTGCGGTGTCTTCAATTTAAATACTCACGCTAATGAAACAGCTGTTGTACGAGGACGCCTTTTATCAGTAAAACGACGTAAATCACTTTAGAACATTCTGTTCTCATTTCTTAATTACAATCAGTAGTAACGCTTATGGTTGGAGTCAAAAAAAATTGAACAAGGCCTCCATGGTCAGCTCAAGTCGCGTGATCTTGTTGTATTCGCGTGTTCAAGTAAAAAGACGTCTCAAAACAAAATACAATTTGCTTTAATAAAAAAAAAAAAAAATAATAATAATAATAATAATAATAATACACATCCAGCATTCACGGTAATGACCCCGTTCTTTAAAAAGCTTTATTAAAAACCAGAGCTTTCGGGCATAACCGCTGCCCGTCATCAGTGGTTATAAAAATAAAACCGAGTTCACCACCAGGTTGGTCAGCTACTCAGCAAGTACTCCTTCCTAGCCAACCTGGGCAGAGGTAACATCGGTCGGGTCCAACCGAGGACCGCGATCGGGAAGAAAAGAAGTTGGTCAACATCAAGGAAGAAGTTTAAAATCCCAGTCACTTTAAACCAGCGGAAGTGGCTGGGTACACAAAGAGACCTCACCGTCGTTATTATTCGTTTGTCGCCACACAGGGCGGTCGGCAATAACGCTTGCGCTCCTGCTCGGCTGACTAGGGCTGGAGGAAAACGTCAACGCGGTCCTCGGTTGGACCCGACCGATGTTACCTCTGCCCAGGTTGGCTAGGAGGGAGTACTTGCTGATTAGCTGACCAACCTGGTGGCGAACTCGGTTTTATTTTTATAACCACTGATGACGGGCAGCGGTTATGCCCGAAAGCTCTGGTTTTTAATAAAGCTTTTTAAAGAACGGGGTCATTACCGTGAATGCTGGATGTGTGAAACAAAACAAAAACCCCGTACGAAGAAAAAAGAAAAAAGAAAATAATAATAATAATAATAATAATAATAATAATAATAATAATAATAATAATAATAATAATAATAATAATAATAATAATAATGCCCACTGCTTCGAACTGAGCGCAGGCTAACTTATAATACCTGAGCATAATTACAGTACATCAGAATTCCTTCAACAGTTAACCGATTGAAACTTCGAAAAGGAAAATAAAAAATTTAGATTACAATCAAGTGCAGCTTTTATCCAACGAATAGTTTTATTTAATTAACCCCTGCTATCCCAAATGCTGCAGACAATGACATGAAGGGCCTTTTTGGATAAATTCATAAGGAAGAAGTTATTGACAATGCGCATCCAAACTGACTACAATTTATTTATAGGAAAGCGACGGTGGCAGGCCTTTTGGTGGACTAAAAATAGGCGTAATTGGAGTGCTACCAGCGGGAAGGCATGTTGAGTTCATTGCGGAACTGGCAGCTTTCCTATATTCCTCTTGGACAAATATACATGAGGAAACTGGATTGGCACCCAACAGAAGCAAAGTTCCTTCGTACAACAAAATCGATCTGTTGATTTTTACAGAGAAAAAACATTTTAAAAAACTTTTGCCGGGCTGCGAGATTGTCAGCGATCTGCGGCAAATAAAGTCAACGAAGCCTCAATGCCTCTATTTGGAAACAACCGAGATCCAGCATACTTACATGTACATTAACACTTACAGTTTTTTGAATTGCCCTTTGTTCCGAAACTTAACGCACATTTACGATTATTTTTTGCGCACCGATTTGGATGTCTTTCTCAGTCCAACATTACTGACCTATCGTCCTACAAAGTCGTTCATAACTGGCGAAGGAGCATACTGCGTCGACTTTACGAGAAAGCATCTTGAGGAAGTTGCAAATCGATTGGGATATAGGCATCGTGGTATTCACAATATAGGTTCCACTTGGTTTGGAAAAGCGGAATTGCTGGCCAATTTGAGCACTTACGCGACCACTCTTACAATGAAACTTTTCGACACAGAATTCGATCCAAAAGCGCATCCAGAAATAGCTGCATTCATGAGATCGTCGGTGGACGGCCAATGGGCAGAATGGTGGAGGCCAACATCCTCAATGTACGCGCAAGAGATTGTACTGAATCATTTCCTGGATGACCTATCCGCTGAAACTATTAGAGGAGATTTATTGGACGTTGAATCATGCCGCAGTAGCGTTATTTCTAACCATTTGCATGTACACACATGGCATACTCGATGCCAATTCCACAAGTTCGAATTTCTCAACCAAGTTTCTCAAGGACAGTTACAGAATGGTATGCTCTTGGTGAAGCTTAAATATGCAAAACGTATGCCCGTAAACAATATGTCGGTTAGAGATTATTGTACCCATATTGCCCAGCATGCGTTGTTCCATTTGGCAGAATGGTTTGCCGAATACACCGTTGCTCAATAAAAAATTAAAACACTTCCTTTGTCTCAGATCTGATCTTCTGATTCACGGGTTTTGGCCTGTTTGAAGAGGCTAAAACCCGTGAATCAGAAGATCAACTATGAAACAACCCAAGCCTGTTAAAAGACATCCTGTCTTTAGAAACTTCCTTTGTCAACGAAAAGCTGCATTCAGCTCAACCATAACAAATAGAAAAGAACTAACCAACCTAATATGAAAAATTATGAATGGTTAAGATCTTCCATTCATATCTATTATTGAACTGCCGTTTATTCATCTTAATATAATAAGCCACTACAACTATTTTGGCTCACATTATGATAACTGCGTCGAGAAACTGCTACTCTCAATCAATGACAAAGTGCATTCACATGAGAAGGAAGGATCGTAGGAAAATGAACCTCGAACAATCGACTCCGGATATTAAATACGAAAAGAAAAAAACCTTATATTAAGCTTGTTCAAGCAAACATACTGCTTATAAGAAGCTAAAGAATAAATGTGTACAATGGTTTCCGTGTTCTATTTAGAATGGGCTTCAACATGAGCTAACCAACTTGGCCTCGAAGCAATTGGTTTTGTCGTCATACCGGCATTCACGTATACGGTATACGCAATACACAGAAGGCCTGTAGTAACTACATAGCCAGCATGGAGTAAAAAACGTGTAATACAGAGATTGTATACCGTATACATTTAAGGTATTCATGGAGTATGTGGCATTCACGCAGTGTACTTTGCCTATAAGCAAAATACCTGCAATACCCGCGGTTTCTATGGAGTACATATATTATTAAAGCCGTACATACTGACACACGAGAAATACTTACGTCATAATATGGCTTCCACGTGGTACACTTTATAACTGGAACAGCTGGGGTGCCAATGGAATCGATGCAGTGTCTATAGTGTACATAACTGCATGGATGGGATATTCGTGGAATCTATGACATGTACATGGTTTAAGTTGCATGTAAAGAAGGTAACTATGATATCTATGCTCTGTAGATAACATGTAGTGCCTATAGATATACCTGCGCAGAGGGAATATTTAATGTATATGTAGCCTACACACGGTATACTCAGCAGTATCTGTGGCTTACACATTTGCGCTCAGGCTATGGTTATGGGATGTACTGTACGCACGTGGTTCACTGCATATGCGCAATGGGAACTCGAAATTTTACGAACAGCTTCTTTACAAGCAATATATACTCTGTCCATATCACATAGGACATGAATATATCGCGTAGGCAAGTATATACGCCACATATACTGCCTATGTCGCTGTAGACCATATACCTCGTCTCAGATGCCCCGTGTAGTTTTTGAGCCAACTGATCTTTTCAAATTGAATCATCTACTACCTGCACATCAGTTAGTTTCTTTAAACTCCCTACTTTAGCATATAATTAAATAGAGAACTTTCAGGCAAACGACTGCGCCCGTTGAGTGTTGTCTGCTCTTGTGTAAACGAGTTCCATACCAACGGTGGCTTTAATCCATATTATCTAAGCGGTAAGCATTTTGAAAATGAATAAATAATAGCAAAAGTATAAAAGTACATTATAGCAATAATCGCTTGACGAACTGTTGAATACGTTTTTTGAATAGGCCCGCTAGGCGGCGCTAAACGTGTAGGATAAAAAGTGATCAACTTTGTAATAAGAAATAAAAATATACGCAACTTTTTACCAACTTCATTTATTCGACTAGAGTAGTTTGAGCAAAACAATTTCTACGCAGCACAACTGAACCTATTAACATATCTGCAGTGCAGTTTGATTTTTTAGGAGAAAAGAGAGCAGTGAATCATTAAGTTGAAGCAACGCAAACGCAATCAGCCTACGCGTTAAAGTAAGCAGAGCAGAACTTAAAGCGCACCTGAAATACAGGCTTCCGTCTGAAGCGTCGCATTGAAGCAACAATGAATATCTGCTTGTCAATCCAACCGATTCGGAGAACGCTTACTTCCTTTTCAAAATCGTAAAATATGTGTACTATAATGGAAGATGAAAAGTACCAACTGATCAGGCGGCCAATGAACATTTAATGTAAAAACAGAATGCGCAAAATTTCACTGCGGATACTCTTGCTACTCCTGGTGGCTATTTGCGCTTTGCTAATTCTAGTCGGTCACCTCACTGAAATAGCAGCTTTATTTCCCGCCAACGTAGATGCCTTCTCTTCAGTTGTGCAGAGCAACTTCCATGCAACGTACATGACGAACACGGTAAGTTCTTAATATTACTTTCTTTATTTGGACATGCTTATTTCACTTTTCGAACCCATCAACCTTTCTTGCTAATAGAATCCAACATACTAATTAATAGCTTTCCCCGTAGCGAATACGACCACACATCGCTCAAGCGTTTAAAGTGCGGTATTCTGTTAATGGACGTTTTACCGCTGACAAGAAACGACACTTTCTCGATGAATTTAGTGCGAGCAACAGTGTCTCCCTAACAGTAGGTATTTATCAGCGGAAACTGTAGTACGCATCGGTGTAGCAATTACGTGTTGCTATTGCGGCGTCTTCAATTTAAATACTCACGCTAATGAAACAGCTGTTGTACGAGGACGCATTTTATCAGTGAAACGACGTAAATCACTCGAAAACATTCTGTTCTCATTTCTTAATTACAATTGATAGTAGAGCTCTATGGTTGGAGTCAAAGAAAATTGAACAAGGCCTCCATGGTCAGCTCAAGTCGCGTGATCTTGTTGTATTCGCGTGTTCAAGTAAAAAGACGTCTCAAAACAAAATACAATTTCCTTCAATAATAATAGTAATAATAATAATAATAATAATAATAATAATAATAATAATAATAATAATAATAATAATAATAATAATAATAATAATGCCTACTGCTTCGAACTTAGCGCAGGCTAACTTATAATACCTGAGCATCATTACAGTACATCAAAATTCCTTGAACAGTTAACCGATTGAAACTTCAAAAAGGAAACTAAAAAATTCAGATTACAATCAAGTGCAGCTTTTATCCAACGAATATTTTTGATTCTTCTTTTTTCTTTTTCTCCTTTCTAACGGGTGCATTATTCGGAATAAAATTGGGTCAGTGCTGCCGCCGTCGTGGAAGGTCAGTTGGGTGATGGACGCAAAGTCTGACTGACTAGGTGGGACCAAAGCCTGACGGGTCAAGGATCGAGCTGACGGCTGAGGTTCCCGCCACGGTCGGCCGGACGGAGCGGCTTGCTAACATAATGACCGACCTGACGGCGGCTCACTTAGTGCTGATGACGGGCCCCGATGTGGCCCGAAAGCTCCGCGGGTTAAACGTTTGAAAATAAACGTTTTTAACTGACGAACGGGTAGCGAAGCCGCAAAAAATTTTATAACGAATAGTTTTTTTTAATTAACCCGTGCTATCCCAAATGCTGCAGACAATGACATGAAGGGCCTTTTTGGGTAAATTCATAAGGAAGAAGTTACTGACAATGCGCATCCAAACTGACTACAATTTATTTATAGGAAAGCGACGGCGGCAAGCTTTTTGGTGGACTAAAAATAGGCGTAATTGGAGTGCTACCAGCGAGATGGCATTTGGAGTTCATTGCGGAACTGGCAGCTTTCTTATATTCCTCTTGGACAAATATGCATGAAGAAACTGGATTGGCACCCAACAGAAGCAAAGATTTTTTGTACAACAAAATCGATCTGTTGATTTTTACAGAGAAAAAACATTTAAAAAAACTTTTGCCGGGCTGCGAGATTGTCAGCGATCTGCGGCAAATAAAGTCAACGAAGCCTCAATGCCTCTACTTCGAAACAACCGAGATCCAGCATACTTACATGTACATTAACACTTACAGTTTTCTGAATTGCCCTTTGTTCCGAAATTTAACGCACATTTACGATTATTTTTTGCGCACCGATTTGGATGTCTTTCTCAGTCCAACAATACTGACCTATCGTCCTACAAAGTCGTTCATAACTGGCAAAGGAGGATACTGCGTCGACTTTACGAAAAAGCATCTTGAGGAAGTTGCAAATCGATTGGGATATAGGCATCGTGGTATTCACGATATAGGTTCCACTTGGTTTGGAAAAGCGGAATTGCTGGCCAATTTGAGCACTTACGCGGCCACTCTTACAATGAAACTTTTCGACACAGAATTCGACCCGAAAACGCATCCAGAAATAGCTGCATTCATGAGATCGTCGGTGCACGGCCAATGGGCAGAATGGTGGAGGCCAACATCCTCAATGTACGCGCAAGAGATTGTACTCAATCATTTTTTGGATGACCTATCCGCTGAAACTATTAGAGGAGATTTATTGGACGTTGACTCATGCCGCAGCAGCGTTATTTCCAACCATTTGCATATACACACATGGCATACTAGATGCCCATTCGACAAGTTCGGATTCCTCAACCAAGTTACTCAGGGACAGTTACAGAATGGTATGCTCTTGATGAAGCTTAAATATGCAAAACGTATGCCGGTAAACAATATGTCGGTTAGAGAGTATTGTACCCATATTGCCCAGCATGCGTTGTTCCATTTGGCAGAATGGTTTGCCGAATACACCGTTGCTCAATAAACGTTTCAAACATTTCCTTTGTCAACGAAAGGCTGCATTCAGCGCATTCATGTCAAATAGAACAGGAACAGAACAGAACGGTCAAATAGCCAACCTACTACGAAGAATTATCAATGGCTAGAATGTATATCACTCCGTCGCATCTTCCATTCATATCTATTATTGAACTGCCGTTAATTCAGCTTAATATAATAAGCTACTACAACAATGTTGGCTCACATTATGACAACTGCGTCGGGAAACTGCTACTTTCAATCGATGACGAAGTGCATTCAGGTGAGCGGGAAGGATCGTCGGAGAATGAACCCCGAACAATCGACTCTTGATATTAAATACGAAACGAAAAAAAACCGTACCATAAGCTTTGTTCAAGCAAACATTTTACTTATAAGAAGGCAAGGAGCAAATGTATACAATGGTTTTCGTGTTCTATTTAGAATGGGCTTCAACATGAGCTAACCAACTTGGCCTCGAAGCAATTAATCCTGTTGTCATACCTGCATTCACGTATACAGTATACGCAATACACAGAAGGCCTGTAGTAACTACATAGCCAGCACGCAATAAAAAATGTGCAACGCAGAGATTGTATACCGTATACATACAGGGTATTTATGGACTATGTGGCATTCACGCAGTATACTTTGCCTATACGCAAAATATCTGCGATACCCACGGTTTCTATGGTGTACGTGTAATATTTAAGCCGTACATACTTACACACGAGAAATACTTACGTCATAATATGGCTTCCACGTGGCACACTTTATAACTGGAATAGCTGGGGTGCCTATGGAATCGATGCAGTGTCTATAGTGTACATAACTGCATGGATGGGATATTCGTGGAATCTATGATATGTACATGGTTTAAGTTGCATATAAAGAAGGTAACTATGATATCTATGCTCTGTAGATAACATGTAGTGCCTATAGATATACCTGCGCAGAGGGAATATTTAATGTATATGTAGCCTATACACGGTATACTCGGCAGTATCTGTGGCTTACACATTTGCCCTCGGGCTATGGTTATCGGATGTACTGTATGCACGTGGTTCATTGCATATGCGCAATGGGAAAACGAAATTTTACAAACGGCTTCTTTACAAGCAATATATACTATGTGCATATCACACAGGACTTGAATATATCGCGTAGGCAAGTACATACGCCGCAGATACTGCCTATGTCGCTGTAGACCATATATGTCACAAATATCTTATTTATGAGCAGTGCATACCTGTATAGGCCATAGATACATAAATATTCTCTCTGTGGGAGTATACCTATAGGTACTGCATGCACTCCATAGAAAGCGTAGATATCATAATTACCTCCTTATATGCAGCTTAAACTGTGTGCACAGCCGTAGATTACATGAACATGTCCCTAATGCAGTTATATCTATCGTGGATGCAACATCGATTGGGAGATACCGTAGCTATCCTAGTTAAAGGTTGTACTACATGGAAGCCAGATTATGGCGTAAATATTCCTCATATGCAAGTAGATACAGCAAATATATTACATGTATACCTCGGGAAAGGTGGGTTTCCCAGGTATTCTGCCTATAGGCAAAGTATACCATGAGAAATGTCGCGCATTCTACGAATATCTTGTATATACAACCTTTATTTTACGTATACGTTGTAAAAAACCCTGTAAATCAGAAAACATCTTACGTGTAAACTGCATGCACTGAATGCACGCTGTACATGGCATACATACGTACGGGCTGTGTAGTTACAGCACGCAAGTTCAACATATCATGTATGTTGGATTTACAACAGGAAAATTGCGCACGCGATTGCAGATATCCCAACAGGATCAATTGCTACTAAGCCAAGTTGACTTGAACTCATATTAGTCGGGCAACGTTCTATTTGTCGCAAAAAATGAAAATTTGAAATGTTCCTTTAGAAGACCTTCAAATCGTTATCTTAAAATGAAAGTCGAACCCATCCTAAGCTCTAAACGTTCTCAAGGCGAGCAATTATATTTAACCGTTTTCTTGCCTTCCTGCAACGAAACTTTAATGTATGGGTAAGAAAAAACGATAAGATTAAAAAACATACCTTCCTTAGCGTCGCAGCTTCAACAATAACATATTAAAAAATCGCGAAAGCAGAGCAACGAAACTGTAGTACCTACAGTAAACTAAGGTCAGGTACAGTTCAATATTAAATATACTACGCATTGGTTGTGCACCAGTAAACTTTAATGCAAATTTTTAATAGCACGAAAGAAAAGGAAAATTGTCAATTACGTTCCGAAAAGTCCATAAGGAGTCCGGAACGAGCCAAGTGCTCATTGTGAACGACGGTGGATCGTTTGGTAGATTTACGCTTTGGTACATAAGATTCTCTGGAACGAGGATTTGCCGAAAACGCTTTTGAAGAATCAATGCCATGCTTGACAAGGTACTCTTCCAAGCGTTGGTCATTCAAGTGTCCAACGTTCACACTTCTCCATAATGAAACGTAAGCTGCAGGCGGGAAGTTGTAAGACTCGAAAAACAAAACAAGAGCACAAAAAGTACCTTCGTCAACATTTAGCGACAGGTTTTCCGTGTCGTTGTAGAACAGCGCCACGTCTTTTCTTTTGTTCACATTCACGTTAATGGAAGTGACGGCATTTCCCAAAGCCTGAAGGCAACTTTTTAAAACAAAAACGAAAAAGCTGCTAGCAATAAGCAAACCGCGACAAGCTTTTCGGGACAGGAAACGCATTCCGCCAGTTCGGACATCAACAGGGCGCCGCTACCTTCCATTTCTCGTCTCTTCAGAACGCCAAGCAAGGAATTTTTCCCTTTAATTCGATAGGGCGGTTTGTAAATGAATTTTCCATATTCATCCCGACTGATACGAGCATTTTCCGGTAGAATCTAAACGCCGACCAATAAGCGAACACGCGAGCAAAAAACGCGCTTTCCGGACGAACTTCGGCAAGCCACATTTTCACTTTGTTCGAAACGTCGAACATTTGAAGCTCTTCGAAAATTTCCTGTAACGACAGGCTCCATGTGGCTTGTTCCAAGTGACGTTTCTGTGAGGAAGCATGCACGTAAGAAGGCTTTTCAAAAGGCTTTGCGCGCCAAATTACCCGTAGAAAATCGAGCACTTTCGCCAAAACTCCAAAATTGGTAGCTACGCAAGTCTTTGCGGTCTTGTAGTCGAAAGGGGCAGCTAATACCGACCAAAGTAGATGCCTCCTTCGCTTTCCGGACGAGACAATAAACAGCACTTACGTTTGCGCACGTCACCGTCAAGTTTCTGCCTTTTAGAATCTGGCAAGGTGAAACTACCACGTCGAACGGTCGTCTCACGAGCCTTCGTTGCAGCCGCCGAAGAAGGACGAGAGGAAACCGTAGGAACCGCAGCAGCGCGTTGCAAAAATGCCTGCCGTTGCTTTAGCAAAGCGGGATCCATTCCTTAAAAAGCAATTGAAGTCTAAATGTGGTTAACATCTAGCGTAAATAAAAATACCAACACTTTTAAACTCGACAGACTCTAGAGCTATTAAAGAAGCAGAAAAGACACCTAAGCCTAAGCCCAAGCCCAAGCAAAACACAAATAACGAAGCTTTCGCGGTTAAAATAAGCTTGCCAAATCACATCTGTCGCTAATGGTTTTAAAATAAAACAACAGCGAACCTCGGAAAGCGATTTCACTTGCTTAAAATACTAATGACGAAGCTACACTTTGCTATTAAACAAACTCCTTTTAAGGTCGTCTGCCACAGAAAGAGAACGTTAAAAAACTTAGTAATGCAAACGGACTAACTGTACCGTTTAATTTAGGTTCTTTCCTTTTCAAAAACGCCCTCGCTAAGGCGAAGCAACAAAAACGAAGCTAAGCGAACGGACTTACAGAAATCTGCTTTTATCGTCTACAGATCGATCCCAAACGAATAAAAATAAAAATAAAAGTGGAAATTCCTTATCTGACAGCGTACGTGCGAGACCACTACCGCTGCGTGTCAAAACTCAACAAAGAACGCACAACCCTCATTTAAACCGTAAGCTTAATGATTAGCAGGTTCGAATAACGAACGTGCACACACTTTAAAGTACTGTAGGTACGCGCAAGCACGGGAAATAAGCAATTTCGTTTATGAAATAGAGCTCCTTGCTTGGATTTATAAAAGCCAGCTTTATTTACACATCTTCGCGAGCCGTTTGGCTCAATTGCGCGCTAATTCGACAGTCGTCAATTTGTTTTAATTAGAACTTTCGCGCCTTTGCTATTGGCAACTAAATTTAGTGCTGTTGATGAAACTCCGAGCAATAATTTATTCAGACGACGAAAGGAAATGCGAAGAACAAATTTTAGATAAATTTCCTACAAAAAAGCCGGTCCAGAAATAGGACGTCTCAGCAGTTGTCGCCTTTGCAAACTGTCAACGGATCCGTAGTAGGTGAGCATGTTCACTTTCTCGACGGCTAAATGCTTGTGGCGACCGTAACTTGGCGCCAGCAAATAGTACCATCCTTCGACTTGCTGAAAGAAAAAATAATAAAAGCTAAATAAATTATTTACGCCTTCTCTTGCCGACCTTCGATTCCACCAAACCGCGAATGCTGAACGCCATGCAACCGAGCAGCCCTCCTTTCCTACAAAAGCGTAGTTTAAAATTTTGTCAGCGCACACTTGGCAAAACCAACTTACTGCGTTACGGCGTCTCGATTCCAAACAGAAACGAAAATGCGCTTTCGATCGTCTTCGGGAAGAACTTCGCTTAAAAGAAAAATTTTTTTTTGCGCGTATTACGGTCAAATGACCTTGAAAATCATTCACTAACAAGCTGACGTTCAAGTTGAAAACCGGGGCGTTGGAACCTGGCACAACTTCCGACTTGTATTGAGTTCGCTTCTCCTCGTCAGGCATTAGCGTCAGCTGAAGGAACCTTTGTCAACAACTTTTTCTTTTTAATTATCTAACCTGAAAATCACTTACTCTTATGTAAGCGTTGCAACTAGTGCTGCCCGGAGGCGGTTGCAAATATCTCGCTTGGTCGACTGAAGAAAAAAATGAGACAACCCGTCAAGGTAACTGGCATTTTCTTCAAGCTTACTCGAAATGGTCAACATTCCACGATTGAGTATCATGGAGACGTACAATTCGCCTGAAAAAAATAAGCGGCGGTTAAAGGGTACTTGAAAAGCGGCAAAAAAAATTGAACATCCTTTGGCTACACGCGAACTTGTCAGTTGCCCGCTGAGACTGTCAATCAAACGAACCTTGTTGCAGAGATGTCAACCAACGATTGGATTTCAAACTTTAGGCTAAGGGACGCCAAGTGACCTTAGGTCTATCAACTTAGGGCCCCCAGCGATCAACGCTGTCAATCAATAGTTCATACCCGCTAGAATTACTAACATTTGCTTGAGATAAAGGTAAACAATACTTTGACGGTCTACGGATGAGCAGCTGCTATTAGCGGGATACGAACCTGGCCAATGGGACCTCTTGACGCGTAGAGGTTATTTTCAACCTGATCGCGTCCATCAGCTGCTACGTCTGACAAGTTCAACGCAAGCCGAAGGTGATCATCGGCTTGGCGGGAAAATTGGAAGAAAAAAAAATTTGCATGTTTACCTTTAATGCCAAAGGTTTTCAATCCGGCAATGATTTTTTTCATCTGAGCCTTTTGGTTGCCGCTGCTTAGCGACTCTTGGGATTCGGACGAACCGGAATTGGTCTGCGAACTGGTCAACGCGCTGTCCGTTGTGGTCGACTCGCTTTCTTCAACTATTGGACAAACTGCAGCAAGAGCCGGCGTCTCTCTTGGAAGAACACTGTTCAACTTTGGGCGGCATTCCGGTTGACCACATTTGATTGTATTTTTGAAGAACGGGTTCGTTTTTGGAAATTTGTTCGGACTCGGATATGGATAGTACGGTTCGTTGCTGGACGAAAAGGACGAAGACGAGGAAAGCGGTGGACCAAAGTCGTCACGAAAGTTCGCCCTTTGACGTGTCCGTTGATGAGGACGCAACGAAAGGTATACTTGAGATTGCTGAACGCGTTTACCAAACGCATTATCACCGGTTCGACCCTTCGTTAAGGACGACTCCGCAATGTCGACTTGCTTCTTTCCATTTTTGCATACTTGATTCAACAACGTCTTCGAATAGCGACTAGTCGAAGGTATATTGGCTGAAGATGACGTTCCGCCGGTATCCATTTTGTGCGTCTTCGATCGACAATGCTCAGACGAGTTTTGCTTCATGACGGCTCGTTTAAAACGGCCAACCACCGTCAGCATTGTTAACAACAAACGGCAAACGTGTACGAAAGTAGAAGAACGAACGAAAAATGTCGCCTTAAGAGGCACAGCTGCTTGGAGCGATTGAACGCAAGTGACGGTATGCCTTCAAAAGTTGTCGCAAGTAATTGTCACGATGAAGGACAAGAAAGGGACGCTGATCAGCGGTTCAACATCTGCTGACCAACTGTCTCTCTTTCTCTTTGTCTATGTATGCCACTCGGACCATCAATGGTACCTTGTCGGTCCCTCGACAGGGAAATGACGAGAACCAATGTTGGATGGCCAATTAATTGCTTGAAGCTTAGTTGTTGTGTCCGTTTGCTGAGCGACGTTGATTTGACGGCCAAATGCGGTCGAAGGAAACGGATCGACAAGGACGACGGTTCTCTTCGACCAGTTATTGAATTCGCAGATCCATGAACCACCTGCCAATCAAATTTTGGCTACACGCTGGCATGGCACCACGCTCTTTTTCCACATTAAAAGCTGCTCAGCGCCATTGGAAACTATGGAGACAATGGCACCGGTGGGCAGTTGGCTCGCTTGACCTGAGCTGTTTGCTTGTCCCTGACCGATCGACCATTCGGAGTGACCGTTACGTCGGAAAAAGAAAGGTGCGCTTAGCAGGCGCAACGATTGCACTTTTTGGTCCGACCGGAGCCCTTATTTGCTAAAAGCGTCATCGATTGACGATTGGACGGATGTCGGCTAATATCCGTTTACTCTTTCCGCCGGATGTTAGCCAAAAGCGGCGTCTTCTTATTTACGCGCCAACGTCTGGCTTTGCTCAATTTCTGTCAACAAACCAAACATGGCTAGACGACGCCACGCTTATTTGGAGATTCAATTGAAGGACGAAAACAGTGGTCGGACATAGGCGATGGAAGAGCAAACAATTGTCATTTGGGCTTAACCGTTACGCCATGCAAATGTTGCTTGGCTCGCCTTCTCCGCATGTGTCATTGCGATTGTGCCTACAAACGGAAATGAGAGGAGACAATGACAATTACTCGACAGCAAATTGCCAAAGGCGTCATAATAGTGCCATTTCAATTTTCAACAAGGTTATCGTAACGGAAAACTCTCTGTCCGTCTGTCTGCCTGTCTGTCTTCTCAAAAATGACTACACGAAACAATGCACTGCCGATGAACAAATAGTTGGCAATTCTAGCAAAAAAAAAAACTTTTTTCTTAAATGCTACACTACCTTTATTGTACCTGCAGGCGAAAAAAAGGCAGTAATCAATAGACGAATGCACGCGAAGAAAATTAAGGTTGAGAGTTGGCAGAAGCATCGAAACAAAGACGATTAGAAACGCGCCTAGGCTGCAAGTCTAACTTCCATTTCCACTTCCGTATTTGTCAAAAAAGTTCAACTGCCCCAAAAGAGCAAAACGGTCATGTCGCGCGGGGAGCGAATGAACTCGCGGAAAGTTACAGCGAATTTTTTCCAAAGCCACGAATTGTCAATACGCGATGTTCAATGATGATCCAAAGGAACATATTCATTCCCGGAAGCGTTTTCCCGCGAGGCTCTCTCTGCTAATGAACTACAAATATGGAAGGAGGAGACAATTGAGGTCCTATACGCGTTAGGCTTACGAAAGCTGACCAACTATTTAATTAAGCCGTATGTTGTTAAATAACAATAACGTAAGTGGACAAGCTGAACGCTGAGCGGGATTTAAGTTGCCAAAAATGGCAGAACTCTGCTATTTTTGGTCTTCGAAAGGAAATGACCATTAAAGGCCGAATGGCAGCGGAAAGACCAATTTCCGTCGCGATTGACATAAAGCATTTGAGCGTGAAACCTAATCTGCCGGGAGATAACTCGTGAAAGTCGACAAGTTCGTACAATAGCGGTGTAAACGTCAACTCCGCGCTTAGTGACACAGTTTGATTCATTGTATGATCGCGCGCGGCGGGGATTGTCCCTTTGAGCAGCTTCGTAAGCCTTTCATCAAAATGAAAGCATTTCATTTTACTCCCTTAAGAATACGCAACGCTCTGAGGTCGCGTGCATTCTTTAGAAGAGTAGTAGTAATACAACGTAAAGAAAAATTGAAAACAGTTTTTACTATTATGTAAATTTTTCTTGAATGTTTTTCATTGAAAAGCAAGCTTTTGATTTCTCAATGAACGAAAGAAAATATTCAAATTTGAATTAATACTTTTTCACCCATATCGACAAGTATGGAAAAAAAGAGACGATTTTTTCATGCGTACTGTTGAAAGCTTAGTCGGCTAAGGAAAAAGTATGAAAACAATAAGATAAGGCGTAAATTGTATGCGGGAATTCAAGCTCTCTTATTCGCCTAAAAAAAGAGACCCAAAATTTAATTAGTGCCCCGCATTCAACACTAGTCATATTTCGGTTGTTTACGTTACGTGACAATCACGAAAGCGGTGCATGAGAGCTTAACAACTCGACAAAATAGCTTCAAATAAAACTAACTGAAAAACAATAACGTTTTATTCAACGGTATATGCTTTAAGCAAAGTAAACTGTTCAATTTCATAATTTTAAATAAGCATAAAATTCGCAGTATTTAATAAGGGGCTGAACAGCGGTTGAAGTTGAATTATGCAAATCAATGTTCGAGCTCCAACAATGCCCAACAATTTCCATTCGCTACAGCGGGCGAAGTGTGTGTGTTGCAGCATTGTTTGAATTTTGCATTGAACCGTTCGTACGCAAGCTATGGAAGCTCATTCAAAAAAAACAAGCACATGCCAACTGAATGGCCCACTTTATGCCTTCAATATTAAATTATTAATTTCTGAATGGACAATCTGATCAGTGCACGATCATTCATGCAATTTTTTGAATATAAAAAAGCGGGATAGAGTCAAGTGAATTTTTTCGTAGTCTCACTAACCGGTGTACATCGATACAAATCATGTCTAGCGCTGCAGAAAAAAAATACTGCCTTAATAGAATACTGATTCAATATTACTGCGTTCACTAATGTACACTCTGTGCTTAATGATCACTCGCCGCAACATAGACTACAAAAATGGACTTCTTCTGTCCAGCCAATCGCCTTCCAAATCCTACTGAACAGATCAAGCTCGTGAAGGTTCCATTTTGGGTCAACGCTACGAGAGCCTTATGGTCGAAAGGGTAACATCACCTGCTCGCCTTCATTAGCGTTGCTTTAAGAGAACAACAACCACGCGATAAGGACTACCGCGCTAATGCCCTTATGGAAAAAGCGGTATTAAGCATAGGAGAAAAGCCCTGGCTAACCATATCGACCTTGCCACGTCATCTTTACATGGTCGCAATGACGCCGTATGATTGATCGCGAGCAGATGGTACGCAATAGTAACTCTGAGCGAAAAAAATCAAACATGGCAATAAAAGAGAGACGAAAAAGGCATTGGATTTTCCAAAAGCCGACCAATAAAAATGACAAGCGGACAGAATTATTTCACATCGTTTATCGAAGAAAAGTATGCCCCAAAGCGCTGAGCGAATGGACTACTTTTAAATGGTCCATTTTGCGCCCAACCAAAGCGCCAACAAAGGCAATGCAACATTGCTCGACGTCTTCAAGGAGATTTTGTTGGATAAAAACGGTAATGTCGGTCCGACTGCTTTAAGGCGGATCGGCAATGGCACGTTGCGCAGAAGAGTGCCCATATTCGGCAGCCAACAACGAGACGTCGTCTCTTCTTCTGGTCGTTGAACGTTTGAATGACGACCAAAACTGGACGGACGAATTGGCGAAACTTTTTTTTTGACGTACAACCAACTATTAAGAGAATACGTTTAGCGTATAGCGTCAATCAGCACAGTTCGACGACCGTGCAGGGAAAAAGTAGCCTATATCGATTGAGGCCAAAAGCATTGCAAGTATCTTAACGCGCAGTTTTCAATGCCGGCACTTCCTGAGGCTGTTTTCGCGGTTGCCCACTTTGCGTACACTCTCCACAACCAGTCGCAACTTCAAGCAAACAAGCAGACATGGACGGACCATATTTTGTCAGTAACGAAAACTGTCCCATTGCCAAATGAAGGATTGGTAAGTGTGCACAAATCAATATGTTACTCTTACCAGCGTCGATATCTTTTGCTAAACATTGCGGATATGACGTCAATATCCATCCGAAATGTCAACTTGAGCAGACTGCAAGATTTTCATTTTTCATTATTACAACAACGATAAGAATTTTCGAGGAAGCGCAACGGGTCAGCTTTGTTCTTTTCTTTTATTCGACAGTACACAAATTCCGCAACACTGAGACGTCAACATTTTTGCCATTAATTGCTCTCTTCGATGCCATCATTAGGAGCGGCAATTCAGAATTCCTCGACATGAAACTGTTAGCCTGATTTTTTGCCCAACTATCGGCGTTGCAAGCGCGCACCAATTCAACGGCTGAAGAATAAGCAAACGACGTAAGTTTCTTTCGTTCCTTGAAGTTGATTAGCGGCCATACGGAGAGGCGCGACTTGCGTGTGCGCAAGAATTGACGAAATTCGGTCAGCGAACTGCTAGGTGGCGCTGCTGTCGTGACCAAAAAAGCATTGGAATCTTGCAGTGAGGCGGTTATCGTTGGGCACAATGATAAAAAGCAGCGACTTTGATTTCCATCCAACACCTATCGACCGGTAATGGCGCAGTAAATTTTTTACGCACCATTTTGTTCGACCAGTTTCGCGGAATTCGATAGAAACGCCCTTATATGGCTCGCAGCGCAAATAAGGGCTGCTCTTCTTGCAGGAAAGATGATGCAAAAATTCATTTTTATCATTTCGCTTTCCTACTTGTAGCTATGGATAACTTAAAGAAACTTAGGAACGCGAAACGTCTTTGCCCACTACTGGCGAAAAGTTACTAAAATAGTATAATTATAACTTGAAGACGAAATTGGCTCAAGAAAAGACTTAGGCATTTTGCTTAGTCAGATGTAGTAACACTACTTTGATTGTACTGATTCGCGATACGAGAAAAGTGTGATCACACTAACCCGTCACGGCTAAGGTTTGCACTTCAAAGGGGTTACGTAATAACTATGCGGTATAATTAAAGGAAGAAAACGTTGTCTACACCGACCTTTCAAAAGCAGATAGAAACCTTAGCCGTTTCTCATCGTTATCGCAATAGCTAAACGTAACCTTATCATTTGCTGCGTGAAAAGAGAAGCAGTCGCGCTATCGGCAGCTCTTGAAAATTGACGAGCCATTCGAACTTCACTGGCAACAAGTGCCCAACGCGTAGCGCATATTGAACCACTGCCAACCTTTGAAATGCTGTCATTTGATCAAACTTTTCTCAACGACTTCAAATGACGATGGTGAGACTTCGTTACACGCTTTATAGGACAAAATGTAAATGACTCGTTTTATGCTAATTTTTACTCGCTCAAAAACCAACTATTTTTTGAACAATGCGCGGACAAGGTTGGCATATAATCGCGTCAATTTTAGCTTGCCAAAACGGTTTCACATTGCTCATTTTGTTCGTAATTTTTAAAAAAAAAATAACCGATTCAAAAAATTTCAGCAACCGCTCAACGAAGCGTCTGTTAACTTAAGCTTAGGCACGACGTCAAGAGACTGCCATTGCGCTAACGCGGGCTTGGCTAAACAGGAATAGTAAATTCTAGCTTACTGCTACTTGTCTAAACAGCAGATGCGCAATGCGAAATTTTCGCATTGCGCTTTAGTGCCTTCGGCTAACCACAGCCGGATGCGCCTACGAGCGATTACGTGGGCTTATTGAAGGTAAGAATACTTTTAGGCAAAAAAATAGAAAGAACGCCTATGTTGGCTCTTGTCAAGCGATCATTGCCTTATTTGATTGGAAATGAATAGAAGATGGCTCACCATGGTGTTACGCTGTTTTTTTGGCTGCCCAATACGACGGCATGCAAAAATTCTATTCATTTTTTCGGTGGCTTCTCTTCTTTTGATGTTTTGTACTCTGATACTGTATGATCACCCTTTGGGCGTAAAATGCTGCGCCGACTGGTATGCTGATCTGCTCAAGTGCGCTAAATGCGCAATAGCTCTCAGGCTTAAACTGCTCCCTGAAGTTGACGTAGTGAACGGGCCGTCGGGAAGATTCAACTCTTACGCATCGTCTTCAAAAGACGGTTTTTGCCAGATTCAACCGCAGCATTTAGACGATCCCGAAATCAATAGGCTAATGCGCATTCCAAAACCGCTGTCGTGTGCCAAAGAGGACAATTGGGTCCGCGTAAAAAATGGATATTTCTTCATTAGACCGGAAGCGTCTGCCCGCCATGGGAAGATAACCTGCGATTGCCAACCGATTATATTTGTGGACGACTTCAGGTTAAAAAGTTGGATGCTCTACGACGTCACATCGAACAGCTCTGTCCCTACGGACTTTATGAAGGTTGCTTGCAACGCGGAAGATGGTACGCAGTACGAGAACTATCACGCAAACGTGGTTCCACAATTGGATGTGATCAACAGGGTTCAGTACCGCTCGTCAACTGCGCTTCCTGTAAACTTGTACATTCTTGCCTTCGACAGCGTCTCGCGACTTCAGTTCATGAGAAAAATGCGGCAAACCTATAAATACATTACTACGGTTCTTAAGGGTATTGTTTTAGAGAAATATAACATATTGGGCGACGGCACAACGGCGGCTATAATACCGCTATTAACTGGCAAAACCGAACTAGAGCTGCCAGTAACGCTGAAAGGTGTAGAAAATGCATCCTACGTTGACGTATACCCCTTCATTTGGAATGAATTGAAAAAGTTAGGCTACGCAACGCTTTACGGAGAAGACGGCGCCAAAATTGGAACTTTCACCTATCGACTCAAAGGCTTCAAGCGACAGCCGACCGACCACTATATGCGCGTATTCTACAGAATGACCGAAGGTTCAAACGGCTACCGCCTTTGCTACGGAAGCAAGCCGCAAATTCAAGTTCATCTCAACTACGTTAACGACTTCTTCTCCGCCTACAAACAAAGGCTCAAGTTCGCATTCCAATTTCACAGCGCTTATAGTCACGACGACCACAATATGCTCTCGTTGGCCGACCAAGACGTCAAAGAGCATTTAAAGTCTTTGTACGGTAAGCAACACTAAGCGCTATAGCTTACGCATTTTTATAATTTCAGCGGTTAAGGCACATTTCTGTATACGCAGCCTTTTTGTTTTTTTAACTTCATAGCCACGCGATGCGATTGTCTTGTTAGCTAGGCAGCGAAGCGCAGCTTTCTGTGAAACTTTTTGAAGACGTCGCTCATAACCTGAGCATCAAAAGCGCTTGTGTACTGTAGCTACTAATTAATCGACAAAATAAGAAGCTGACTTTACGGTTAAGCATTGCCGCCTTATGACAAAAGTTGTTTAGAAGACAATTTTTTAAACGGCACCATCTTGGTGGTCATGTCCGACCATGGATCAAGATTTTCGTCCGTCAGGCGTACCTCGCAAGGAAAGTTGGAGGAATTGAACCCGTTCGTTTCGGTCGTGTTGCCTTCGTGGTTTCGACAAGCCTATCCCGACTTGGCGAGCAATCTGAAAATCAACGGAAAACGGTTAACGACTCCTTTTGATCTGCACGCAACGTTGGAGAGTGTTTTAAAATTTCCCCCGCCAAAAAAAGGAAACTTGAGCCAGCGGGCTATAAGCCTATTCACCGAAATACCAGCGAACAGACAATGCAAACATGCCGATATAGAACCCCAATGGTGTCCTTGCCTTATGTGGAAAAAAGTTGCAAATGACACCGTATTTGCATGGTACGTTGGAGAACAAATCGTCAATGCTTTCAATAAAAGGCTTGAAAAGCAAAGCAACCTGTGCGCTCCGCTAAGTCTTCACTCCGTTGTCGATGTGCAGCTGAGTCAGCAAAGCAACGAATACATTGAGTTCGTGGAATCTACAGCCTATGTTCGCGGTTTTCTATCGCGCACATTCGTCAGCCGCTATATGACGTACCGACTGACAATAAGTACGCATCCCGGAAACGCTCTCTACGAGACAACCGTAATTTTGGATACAACAATGAACTTGCTACAAATAGATATGAATGTTGTTTCTCGCATAAATGCGTACGGTTCTAAACCGCACTGCGTTTTAGACATAGATTCGTCCTTAGCTAAATGGTGCGTTTGTTATGACAAGCTCAACAGTTGAAGAAAAGCTTAATAAACTTGTTTCAAATACAAAAGGGAAAATGAATGAAAATTCAAAAATGTACAATGCGTCTTGCAACTGTCTTCTTGACAAAAAGCAAACCACTGCAATACGTACTTTGGCATTCTTTCAACCTCTTGCGTACTTAAAAAGTGCACTGTGCGCACGGTTCGCAAATGTCGCCCTTTCTTTTGCTGCCAAATCGATCATGAGCGCTTCACGTGCTGAAACAAACATTGCAACTTGAAGATTATCAATTACCTTCCAAAAACGACAGAGCAAATGACGTTTTCTGTCACTCAGCCTTGTTCAACAAAACGTTACGTGACAACATTTAATAAATGGCTCAAACGTGTTTGCTGATCTTTCTAAATTGTTATGAACAAAGTATTTTACGCTGATTTCGTAAATCTTAGGGGTGGTAAGGTACGGTATTTTTCGAAAACTTTGAAAATTGGCAAAAAACAAAAGCGTAAAAACCTGGTCAGTAAGTAGTACTTACGTTTAAGCACTCGTGAAAATCAAACAAGCACGCAATGAAGCAAAACAAGTTAAAATCGACTCCTAAAGCTGCAAGATACAGATTTTCAAATCGATCGATCGAACACGCAGGTTCAGTCTGTAGCAGTTGACAACTTGGCCTGAGACACGTTGTCTCAAGCATTGGAGCATTTGTTTTAATCTTTTTTTGTAGCAATATTTTTTTCGGTCCGTTTTTATTAACGTTTTTCTATAAATGAGTCAGCAAAGCAACGAATACATTGAGTTCGTGGAATCTAACAAAAAAAAGATCAGAACAAATTTTCTACAAGCCCGTTACAATAAAATAAAAACGAAAAAAGAAGAAAAACAAGCATTGGGGCAGTACTAGTGTGCGTTGTTTACGCGGTTAGCGATTTCCTGCACATAACTTTACTTCCATAGTGAACTTTTGTAAAGGATGCGTAGCTCTTCACAAATGCACCTGGAATAGCCATATTCAATATTAAACAAGTATACAATTTTGCGATGCAAGTAACCTGTAAATTTTTCTCTTCAAAACTCAGCTCATGATAAGGCATTTCGGCTGTAATTGCTTGACTTAAAAAACGCCTATTCACTTGTTGGGTTTTAGCGTCGCTTTTTTTCAGGCTTGAAGAACCTGTACTTGAATATTTCTGCAGTTAAGACGACGTGATCCTGCAAATCAAAATACTGTACGATAGTGGCAGCGGTGTACCGGCAGGTTGGCAGTGACAGTATTTTTTTACGTGTTTAATCAATTTGTCTCTTCCCTTTTAGTTGTTGGTTCGTTTATCAGCCGCTTGATTCTGTGCATGGAATAGCTGTGCCATTTCAAGGTGTCATTTTTTCGCATTTTTTGTACGTCGCTAGCGATTGCTTACTTGCCCACCTAAGGAAGTTTGCAAGTGTTTTAGCGAACGTTGCGTAACGATCTAGTTTTTAAGCTTTTGTTTTTTAAGTATTACTCAACTTCGGCTGCCAGTTGGCGTTAGCTGTAATGTCAAATTTGAACTTTTCACTAGTTCCCTATCAATCCTGTTAGAGCTATGATCGACGTTTACTTTTATCGTTTTTAGAAAGTGTTCATGCAGGTTGAACGGAAACTACTCATCAGCAAAGTCCCAAAAAGTCAAAGTTGACAATATCTCTGTTTTAGGGCAGTTTCCTCATTGTTTACGTTGTACCATAAAGAAGTACCAACTAATAACCTGAGTACTTAAAATCTTTAGTTCATTCAGCTTAAGTAATTGCACGCCGGCAGAATAAGCTCGTGGCCAAATTTAGAAAAAAAGAAGTGGGCCCCTTTGCGTACATTGTTGCTTTCACGCATTTTGATCGTTCTAAAAAGAAATACACGATTTCAGGACCTCTATGCTGCTGCAGAAAGTTTGCTCCGACTGCGCGCTGATACAGTGTTCGGGTTCGAAGTTTCTGGCGTCGCTTCGATGCGGCAAAAGATACTTCTCTCAAAGTCCGCTGCTTGGACAGCAGCAGCAGAAAGCAAAGGAGCCACCCCCGCCCAAAGGTATTCCCTACAGCAAGCTTAGCATCGGTGTCCCCAAGGAAACATACACCGGAGAGCAGCGGGTTGCTCTAAGCCCAGCGGTAGCGCAGACTTTGATAAAGAAGGGTTTTACCGTACGACTAGAAAAGAATGCAGGTTCAGCTGCCAAGTTTGGCGACGCTGAATACGCAGCGGCTGGTGTCAACCTATCCGATTCTCCGGACGCCGTGTACAGTAGCGACATTGTGCTAAAAGTTCGCCAACCGAGTAGTGCGGAAGTTGCAAAATTTAAAAGCGGCGGCACGTTGATAAGCTTCATCTATCCTGCCCAAAATGAAGCCTTGGTGAAGGAGATGGCCTCCAGAAAGTTGACCGTATTTGGCATGGATTGCGTACCACGCATCAGCAGAGCTCAGGTGTTTGACGCTCTCAGTTCAATGGCCAACATTGCCGGCTACAAGGCGGTAATTGAAGCTGCAAATTCCTTCGGTCGATTTTTCACCGGCCAAATAACAGCGGCGGGCAAAGTACCGCCGGCAAAAATAATGGTTATTGGAGGTGGCGTGGCGGGTTTGGCAGCTATAGGAACTGCAAAAAATATGGGAGCCATTGTCAGAGCGTTTGACACCCGAGCTGCAGTTAAGGAACAGGTTGAATCCTTAGGCGCCGAGTTTTTAGAAGTCAGCGTAAAGGTGAGCATCCGCTTTGACAAGCGACTCTCCTTAAAAATGATTAAATAATACAGGAAGCCGGCGAGGGTGCCGGTGGTTATGCAAAGGAAATGTCCAAAGAATTCATCGAAGCGGAAATGGCCTTATTTGCTCAGCAGTGCAAGGAAATAGACATCTTAATCTCGACTGCGCTAATCCCTGGAAAACCGGCTCCTAAACTTATTTCAAAGGTTTTTTTGTTTTTAAATTTTGAATATTTTCAATTGCCGACTGTATATTAGAAAATGGTTGAATCAATGAAGCCGGGAAGCGTGGTCGTTGACTTGGCTGCCGAAGCCGGCGGTAACATAGAAACTACTCGACCTGGTCAAATGTACGTCTCCAACAATGGCGTTATTCATATTGGCTATACGGACTTCCCAAGCCGTCTACCCACGCAGTCAAGCACTCTGTATGCCAACAATATATCCAAATTCTTGCTTTCCATAGGTAGGAAGAGGAAGCTTAAAGTGAAGTGAACTTTCCCTAGCTTTCGCGACTTATCTCTTCAGGAGCAAAAGACCATTTTTACATAGACTTGGAAGATGACGTCACTCGGGGTGCCATAGTCTTAAAGGAAGGTCAAATGATGTGGCCACCGCCGAAGATTGAGGAACCCTCACCGCCGCCTGCAGCTCCGAAACCGGTTGCTGTTGCCCCTCCGCCGGAGCCCAATTATTTTATGGAAACGATGAAGAAGGCTGGCACTTATTCCGCTGGTCAGTCAGTATTTGCATATTTATGAACATCCCTTATTATTGGTTGTTTAGGCTTTGGAACGATCATCGGACTTGGCTATATCTCACCCAACGCTGCCTTCTCTTCCATGTGCACTACGTTTGGTTTAGCCGGTATTGTTGGTTATCATACAGTCTGGGGAGTAACGCCGGCGCTTCATTCTCCTTTGATGTCAGTTACCAACGCCATATCGGGAATAACTGCGGCTGGAGCACTTCTCTTAATGTGAGCTTAATATTTTGCATATTTTTACGCGCGCGCGTCAATTGTTTTGTACGCTTTCAGGGGCGGGCAATACATGCCGACTAGCGTGCCGCAGTCTCTTGCATCGTTGGCATGCTTTATCTCTTCTATCAACATTGGAGGAGGTTTTCTGATAACTCAACGTATGTTGGACATGTTTAAACGACCGAGTAAGTACAGAGAAGAACGTTGAAAAAATTGCACTGCTATACGTTGCAGCCGACCCGCCTGAATACAACTATCTGTATACGGTCCCAGCGGCCGTCTTCCTTGGAGGATACGGCTACGGCTTGTATACGAAAGTTCCCGAGATAAATTCTCTTTGCTATCTCGGCGCTTCGCTGGCATGCGTTGGTGCCCTAGCCGGTCTGTCATCCCAAACGACTTGTCGATTAGGCAACAACCTTGGTAGGTTTGAGCGCGCGACTACTCCGAAAAGGAAAATGCCGCTTTCCTTTTAAGGTATGATAGGTGTCGCTGGTGCCATGGCTTCAACAATTGGCGCACTGGAGCCAAGCAAGGAGCTTCTCGCCCAAATGCTTACATGCATTAGCCTTGGTGGCAGCATTGGTCTTGCTATTGCTAAGCGAATTGAGGTGACCGACCTGCCTCAGCTGGTTGCCGCATTTCACAGTTTCGTCGGTGTTGCGGCCGCGCTTACCTGCATAGCCAATTATCTAGTCGAATATCCCCACTTTGCCAGCGACCCCGCGTTGGCGGTCAACAAATGCGCCCTCTTTCTGGGCACATTTATTGGCGGCGTCACGTTCACCGGATCGCTTATGGCTTTTGGCAAATTGCAAGGCATTCTGAATAGCGCCGCCGTTCTGCTGCCCGGAAGGCACGCGCTCAATACGGGGTTAACTTTGGCCAATTTGGGCGCCCTTGGATGGTACATGTCGTCGGATGATTTGAACATAGGTTTAGCCAACCTGGGCGCAACAGCCTTACTGTCCAGCGTTATGGGCGTAACGATGACTATGGCCATTGGAGGCAAGTTTAATGCTCAGGCAACGTTAGTACGGTTGCGTTTTTTTAGGCGCCGATATGCCTGTCGTCATTACCGTATTAAATAGCTACAGCGGTTGGGCTCTTTGCGCTGAAGGTTTCATGATGGACAATGACCTGCTGACAGTGGTTGGAGCTTTGATTGGTTCTTCCGGAGCAATTCTTTCCTACATAATGTGCAAAGCTATGAATCGTTCTTTGGCAAATGTCATCCTCGGAGGATATGGTACCGTAAGTACCGCAGGCGGCAAACCAAGAGAAATTACGGGGACGCACACCGAAGTAGACGTGGAAACTGTACGCGAAGAAAGGCAACGTCGATCAATTATTTGTTACGATATTTTTTAGACTGTCGATTGGCTGCTGAACGCGAAAAATGTTATAATAGTGCCAGGCTACGGATTGTGCGCGGCAAGAGCGCAATATCCCATAGCCGAACTAGTGTCAACGTTGCGCAAAAAGAATATAAACGTCCGTTTTGGTATTCATCCCGTTGCAGGCAAGCAACAGGGGATATTTTGCCAAGTTGTTTAATGAAAATTTTGTAGGACGCATGCCGGGACAGCTGAACGTACTGCTAGCCGAAGCAGGCGTCCCCTACGACATTGTTCTTGAAATGGACGAAATCAATCCCGACTTTAATGATACGGACGTTGTATTGGTGATCGGTGCCAACGATACGGTCAACTCCGCAGCCGAGGACGATCCGAATTCCATCATTGCCGGCATGCCTGTACTGCGCGTATGGAAAGCCAAACAGGTTGTCGTTATGAAGCGATCGTTGGGCGTTGGATACGCGGCTGTTGACAATCCCATTTTTTACAATCCCAACACTGCCATGCTGCTTGGAGACGCGAAGAAACGTTGCGACGAGCTACTGGAAGCGGTGAAGCAAAAGATAGCCAATTCTTAGTGTCCATTTACAGCTCAAACTCGGACGAAAGCCGAAGACCGAATCGGCAATAGACTATTACGTGCAAATGTTTGAATTTCTTAGCTGTTACGTGCCGAATCCGTTGCGTACCTGCTTTTCTCTTTATGTTCGTCAGCTGTCGTGCAAACAACGGCTGGTTGCTTAACGTTAACGATTCTACCGTTATCGCTTAGCAAAAAAGCGTTTTTTAATATTTAATATTTGTAGTTAGCAAAATAGCCAAAATGAGCAGAAAAAAAGTAACGCGTTTGCTCAACGCTCGCGAAATCGAATTGTACTTTTATGGAAGGAATCCTTTTGTATTGTCGCAAAAGGTTCACTTTTGTTGATTAAGCGAAACGCTTTGCACTTGTAGTCATCCTGAACAACGATCGATGAGAGCGAATGGAATTCTTTTTTTTTTTAAGTTCGGATTCGTTCTCTTTGAAAGCAGCCGCGAAGTGCATATTAACGAACGCTGCTTAGCAGAGTAAATTAAGTAAAGTCAAATTCATGCGACGACAATCCATAATAAGAACAAGTTAATAGGGGTACATTCGTAGAGGATAATTGTTAGTCGCTGCGAAGCTGTACGTTGCTTTAAGCAAGCTGAGAACGCGCGCAAATGTTGCGCCATTTTTATCGATCGATTTATGAGCTCAGCGATTCGTCTTTTCTCCTTTTACGGTTAATTAACAATTCATTATTGTTCAAACGATTGCTCGTTGCGACTAAGTCATAAATCAACTTTCGAGCACGCTTCGCAAATGAAAGCCGGAGAAATTGCAATAAAGGTTTTAGCATTAAGGTGTACCTGCAAATCATGTTTTTCAAACGCGCAGCGAGAAAAGTAAAATTTGACCAGAAATCAATTTTGAACAGAGCTGCTACGGCAACAATAGGCGTAGAAGTAAATTTTGTATCAAATATAGCAATTTACGCGCCCGGACAGCTGCTGTGCAGACCGAAAATAGCTCGCAATGTTTGAACATACAGTATGACTCATCTTTATAAATCGCCATTTCAGAAGCGATGCGCCCAAATATGCTTTGCGTACGTTTGGTGGTCGCCATGCGCTGGCAGGATTTGTACAAGTAAGGGCATGTAGCCCAATGTTACGCCCGGTTTCCGTTAAGGCCGTTTTGAATTTACCGTACAGCTATCATTGCCGGTTCGCAGTGTGGAATGAAAGATGAACGATTTTGCGTATGCAACTTTTTGCTGACGTCACATTTATTCAATTAGATTTACGTTCGATTTCCGAATCGCCCTTCTCTTTAGCAGACGTGCGCGGATGGCTTCGTAGCGCGCTATTTTGCGATCGCTCGGAAAACTGCAGAGCTTTTTTTACTTCTGCGAATGTTTAAAACTTTCTCTTCACCGATAAGTCGGCTGGAAAATGTTAGCTTAAATGCTGTTTGCGAAGAGAGCTTTTACCGAAGCCGCGGCATGGGTGTTGCGTCTCCTAATGGCCTATTGGTTTCAAGAGAACGTCTACGGCATCGTTAAGCACTGCCGGCATTCGTGTACCCCTTCGGAATGTATATTCGTCAGCAATACGTCGTCGTGCGAAATCGAGGCTAGCCCATTATTCGATTTTGATTTCAAGCAAGAGCTGCCCTATATAGCTCCATGCCCGGCATCCCAGATTCGCGCTTTTTTGTTTGCTCGAATTGTTCAGCCTAAGCAGTATTTTCCCTTCGTTATGCTGAACGTATCGACGCTAGTAGACTTGCAAGAGCCAACCGCCGTTCTGGTCACATTTAAATGTATTACTTCGTACGGAATGTTGAATGAGTTTTGCGAGCAACCGAGAAGACCTTGCCGCTTGATCAAATGGAATTCCAAAACGGCAAGCATGCTCAGCAGCGTTGAGTGTTTTCACATGCCTCCAAATTCTTTAATCGAGGTTAACGTTACTGTACATTTCGCCAATTGTACCTTACGGTACTTGGTCCAAAGCCCTTACGCATCGCAGCTCCAAGAATCCACCAGCTTTGCCGACTGGCTTCCATTCGTCTTGGTGGATCCTAACGCGGACGATGATATTGTAGTGAACGTTAGCCGACCCCCAAGCACCATATGGCTTCAAGGCGTTCTAGTGGAGGTATGGAGTCGCGAAGGAGACGTCTTCGGACTCCTTTATTCAAAAACGGCCATGTTTCCAGACGATTCCGTTCGAATTAGTAATCTAGCTGCAGGCGACTACATCCTACGCATTCATGTACTGCATCCGGGATGCCCCAAAGGGCGCTGTCGCTATCAGAACTTTAGCCTTCAACTTAGACGCCCTTATCCCGCCCTTTCGGTTCAGTCTCCAAGCGGCCCTATTCTACTGGTAGTGCTGACGGTTCTCATCCTTTTGGCTACTTTTCTCCTGGTCATTTTGTACATGCTGAAACGCCAAAGGAAAAGTCGTCGCCAAGCAACCGTCGTAAGAGTTAATATACAAAACTTGGTCAAAGTATTTCTTCTCTATTCGCACGACAGCGAGCAGTACTGCGACGTTGTAGTAGCGTTAGCCAACGTGCTGAAACTTGACTTGGGTTGCGAAGTGATGCTTGACGAATGGGCTTTGCGAGATGCCGACACGAATCCGGCCGACTGGTTGGCCGAATGCATGAACAAAGCGAATTTCTATTTGCTGCTTTTTTCCGAAGGCGTCGGCCTTCTATGCAACGGAATGACACCGGTGAATAATGTTCTCCGACCTTGGACAGACGCATGGCAAGCTGCAGTGAGGTCGGTATGTCAAAAAGCGGTTACGTCCAAGTCGACTGGCGACCATACGCCGTATATATGCTCCACTTTGTCAACTACGCCTTTGTCAGTTTTGCCGGTATGTTTAACTTTGCCTTGTTGGTTCAGATGTCGACTACCGGAAGAGCTATCGGCGTTGGCTTGCCATTTGCATAGGCTACCGCAAGGTCTATTGGACCTAAGTCGCAGCGAGGCTTTCCAAAAGTTACAGCAGGCTCTCTCTATCTACTTTCAACGTCGGTTGGCCATTTCGTCGAATTCAAATGGCTACGAATGCCCTACAGGACGTTTTGACGCGTGGAAACAGACGGGTCAGACAGTGAGCACATTGCAAGAAGATATTAGCGACCACGAGGTCGACGAGGACGAGGATACGCAAATAGCCTTCGAACGTTATGCGGAAACGTGCAAGGTCTACCAGCTGATACCGCCGGATAGCGCGGTCGACGGCCAACCGCAACAAAAGTACAGTCTTCTTCCGCCGGACGCCGATAGCGGCGATGAGGTAGAAAATTTTCACATTTCGCCTGCCGCATGCTCGACCAATGAAATGACAAATCGGTTGCTATGGTTTTTGCATTTTTTCAAACGAACACTGACTGACCCATAAGTTTTCAGCGCGCTCTCTTCCATCACCATCTTCGTCATGTCGTCGGACAATGGTGACAACAGAGTAGCGGCTGTCAATTGCAAAAGCGGACAGAAATATCGATTACGCGCTCGCAAAGCCAGCATCAGTTTATCATGTCATAACAGGACAGAAACGGATCGGAAAATCATTAGGCAAGCAGCGGAAAAGTACAGTCGACAATGCGCGCTGCTCAGCGTGTTAAGCATTTGCGAGGTAAACCGACCGATCAAAGCGACAGAGAATTGGGAAAAATGGCGAAATGAAGAAGAAAGCTCAGAAAACGCGAATTTTTTACGGCTGGCAGTGATGGTCTTGTTTACCGGCTAATATTTGCATATAATGTAGCAGGCGTGTATCAGGCCGGGAATGTAGCCAAGCAGGGTAAGCAGGATGTTGATGACAAGATGCTGGCTACAACCTTTCTCCATGAACACGCCAATAGGCTAAAAGAGGAGTAAAATCATTTTTTAAGTCTCATGAAAGCTATAAATTTTTTTTTCTTCGATCCAAATAGCCTAGTAGAAAGTCGCTTACCGGTATAATAAGGGAGCAGCACATCTTGCAGCAATCTCCAGGTGTGAGTGGCATTTTTGTAGGCTAATTTGGGGATCTACTTTGACAAGTTTGCTTGAAGACCGAAGTGAATGTTCCAAGCGTTGCTTCGGGTGCCTGGTAATACCGAGGAATGAGCTGCTAAGCTTGCGAGCCTGCAACAAAGTTAACTTTATTGATTAAGCGGTGAATCATCTTCTTAGCAATGAGATAACGTAGAAGTGCGGCGTTTTTAGGCGCAACGGTAAACTTGAAGAAACAATGGCCACCTTTCAACCGCCAATATGACGCAGCCTTTTGGGAGAAAATGACTAAAGAAGAATGGCGGTTTTGAGCTTCGTCGCCAGGGACGACTAAGCGAATCTCCATACATACTAAGGGAACCAGTTTAAATTGTTCGCCCTACTGCGTCAGAGAAAGAGAAAGAGAGAGCGAGCTGTATGCCGCAGCCGAGCTCTCAGAACGTCATATGCCACAACTCGTCAGGCGAACCAATCGGAAAAGGTTCTATGAAAAGCAATGTCGAATGAATGGACATTCAAATGGTTGCAAGCGCACGGCCACTCATGTAGAACAGTTTACCGCTATCGAATGTAGGCGGACCTGTTTGAGAAATGATAACATTAAAGGTTGAATCACGCAATGCCTAAATGGGAAAGGTGGGTGTTCGATGGTCGAACAGAAATTTAGCAAAACGGTGACGCATTCCAAGGACGTCAATGGCCGCGCGATAAAACTGGTTTCTTCGCTGCGCCTTCGTAGTAAAGGAGCAAAAGCAAACTTGAACATTCGCTCTGTGTCAGTTTAGTAGAGCAACACGTCGCGCGGTGACAACCAATCATCGACGCTTTATTTGACAACTTGCTTTTCAAACAAGCTTACCTGCAGCAACGGTATTATCAGTTGCCAAATTACTGCTGTCTACCTGAAAACACTTTTATGACCGAGCTAACAATGAAAGTATCATTTTGAATGGCATATTGATCATTCCGCGCGCTGATGACGAGTTGAAATAACCAGGTTAAGTGGGCGCTTATAGACGACACCCTTCGCACGTCTGCGTCATTCGAAAGCGCAGCCTGTCAGCTATTGTAAAAGCCTGCGCTCAAATGTGTTGACAGTAGCAGTCCTAAGCTACAAAGACGAAATATCTCTTTACGCTATTACACTTTGTCGAAAGCATTTGGTTTGCTTTTACGCCAGATGTTGTAAGGGCCCAAAACAGCCATGTAAATAGTTCTCGCGTGTACGAAAACAGGCAGCCGCTTTAACTTGGATTTTAAAGCCCTTTGAAGCTGCAAGGTTTAGCCGTTTTAGCCTACCGCTTTTGAAGGAGGCCAAAATGCCTCCTTCAAAAGCGGTAGGCTAAAATGCAACTTTTTTCTTCGAACTTACTCATTTTTGTTGAACGGTACGATCAACGTTAAGACAGAGTCGGTTGGCTAATTGGCAAACAGTTTTTTAAAAATGTTCGCAACATTTTTTCGACTTGCATTAATAATATGACAAAAAAATTTGCATAGTAAAAAATTACAACAAAACTACAGTACGCCGTCTAGGCTCTTTCGCTGATGTTTAGGGAACTTCGGCGAGTGCTAATATATGGAATGTTAATTTTTTAAACTAAGGCATCTATCCGCATGAGTCTAAGCTTCGCGCAACCTTGCCGCTAAGCATATCCCTTAAGTGATTGGCATTTTTTTGTAAACGGCCTTCAAAATGCTTTTGCCCTGAAGGCAAAGCCTATAGGAGCAACGTTGCTCTGCTATCGCGTCCTCTGCGGCTGTTAAATCAATTTTTCACCGTAGTAAGAGAACTAACGGTAGGGTGACGTAAGGGCAACGACCTTCTGGAATATGTTAAATGACGAAAAAGCGTTGGCACGAGTTTGTACTGCTGCTTGTTTGTCAAAATACGCAATGCCAACAACTAGCTGTCAACAAACAGGTTCAAGCATGACGCACCAAGAACTAGAATTTTAAACGTCCTCTCTTACCACCGTCACGCCTAGAAATTTATTTCGTCATTGGAAAAATGGACGCTTTAAAGATAGGTAAAAAGTTTGCTGTTTGCAGTCGTACTTTTTATCATTAAAACCAGTGAACACCCAATCGTACGCTACTTAAAAGCTAAGCATCTGTAAACATAAGTAACTTACCTCAAAAAACGGATGAATAGAATACGTTGCACGCTGAGGCTACGCAGCTGTTTACGTTGCGTGTTGTAGTTAGCGCAAGCTGCCAATCTGAAAAATACAGAAATAGGCAAAATGTCCGCGTCAAAGTCGTTGTCAGATTTACATCGAAGAAGTTAAAAAGATTGCATCTTTTAAAAGCGATGCGCTGACATTTGATGACTAAAAATCGTTGGCGAAAGTAGAGGATGAAGAAAGTTAACTATCGCTGCTAATGGTTATCCATCTTTAAGCTGTTCGGAAAAGCAAAGGAAATTAGTAGACATTTTTTGAATCCGCTAACGGAGCACTCGACAAGCAAAAACAACGCGCAATTATGCATCTTTGATTTGCAGGAACGGAGAGATAACATTGCATAGGTAGTATGAAATGTGTCGGAATCGCCTTCTCTCTCTCTTGTTACTGCAGTATTTTTCATTACATTCCTCAATAGAGTCACTGCCAGTCCAGATATAGGCAACGCGAGAATGATTGGATGATTTATTTTTGAACAGGCTTGGCAGGCATTGATTTTATCCTAAAAAACTATTTGCTTTACTGCAATGCAACTCAAAGAGGCATATTTGAACGATAAATTGGTAATTTTTTTATTGCTTCCAAGTTTTTTTAAAGTAAGCTTGAAACAAAACTAATAAGTATTACGGTTTTTACATTATAAACTTCGGACGTTTAATAGAGTTTTAGCGTACACGAAACCATCATCAACGGCGTCAAATTGGACATTTTATAATTTTTTACCATTCGAACATGAAAATCATTATTATGTTCAACAGTTGTAAGTGCAAGCGGAAATGATCTCCTACTTCGGAAACTGCTACTAAAGCAAAATGCGCGGAAAAATAGCCTTTTTTCTGCCTAACCGAAAAACCACTAGGTGATTTTTTAGGAGCATTTCCATTAGACGCCCGCTGAGTACTGTAGATGGAACTAAAATCAAGTTTCATCAGTCCACGTAACCGCAGGCACCCTAAACTGAAATTATTGCTCATTTGAAGGATACGTTTATATTGTGAATGGTTACTGGAGGTAATAAGGCTTAGTTTTACGCTTAAGCTGTGGTTGAACGACGTTATAGCGACTTGGACAACTTGATTTTAGTTTTGTCTACAGTATCTACAGCGCATTTAGCGGAAATGACCCGATTTTTCCTTTAGCCTAAAAACTCCTTCGCTCAAATTAATAAGCTATGCACAACGTGTGACGTAAAAAATAAAACGAAAGTAAATACACAAAAAATTATAAATTTTTGGCTTTTACCGCTGCGGGCGGCACAAGTTAAACGATTTTCAGGTTCAATGAACTTTTAAAGCGCGTGTGGGAAATTTGGTCACCCTTTAAAACCTTTCTTGCGTTGTGTCGTCGATTGACTTTGGAATTTGTTCTTCGGCAATACTATGACAGCCGAAGACGCGTCCAATCCGGACAGTCCGCGTACAGGAGGCACGGAAACTGATCCGCCGTTTGTGCGCCAGCTGAAAGCTCCTTTGTTGGCTTTGAAAAAGCGAATATCCAATTGCTTAGAAGATGGCCTTCGGAATACGATTCAATACTGTGACGATCTGCGCGACGAATTTGAAAGACGGCTGTCAGAAGCGCCTACAGTTGTAGAAGACGTTAGAAAAAAGATTGAAGAAGGAAATAAGTCGTCTGTCGACAAAAGAAGCGTACGTTTAATCTTCGAATGCTGTCTATGGCAGTCAGTGTGCATGTTAGCTTTTGCCTGGGGAGTAACTCTTGGTCGCTGCGCCTTATTATCATCCCTGAGAACATACGCATGCGAAAATCAATGGTTCTTTTTCTCACTTATGGCTTTCTTCATACCGTTCAATCTGTACATATACTACAGCAAGCACATAGTGTCGGAAGAAAGCCGCCGCTTCAGCCTTCTCTGTGGCATGATGGCTATTGGATTCATTGAAGGATTGACCGTAAAGTCGGCTATACCATTTAGCAGATATCCACCTGCCGCCATTCCTCCGTTGGCAGTTTCTGCCGCTGCTTACTTCGTCGGAAATTCAATGTCACAAACGGCTGTGAAATTCTCTTTTCTAAGCGCATTATTTCCTGTACCATTCTACCTTATTTGGGGTGTAGCGTTGTCTGTTCTGTCTCCAGTTTATCTGCTCTTAGTGATTGCCCAATCCTGCGCACTATTTCTGTGCATGATATCTATGACAGAGTTCTTTCGCAACTCTTCTACCGACTCCCCGATAAATTACATGCTCGTTGCTAACCTAGTTTGCATCGCCTTTAACGTACTAATGTTCCGATTGGCATAAAATTATCATTATAATTTACGGTGATTTCGTTGCAAGGTACTGTGCATTGATGTCAGCTGCCAATGAAAGGAAAAAAGTTAATTATTTTATTACGTGCTCAGAATAACAATCATTACAACTGTGCAATAATTATGCGAAATTTAGGAAACATTACTTCTTCTATTTGCAGAATTCAAGTAACATTCTCATACTACCTGCAAATCGTTTTATATGCTTTAATATACAGTAAGCTTGTTTCAAAGCCAACAGGCCATTTCCATTGTTACTGACCGCGTTTTTCCCATAATTTCGAACTTGTCTTTGCCAAGCTATGAAAATTGACACAAGCTCGCTGAATGAATTGACGCTGCTAAAAATTACTAAGGAATCGGCTGGGCGCATAAATAGCGTCTGTTTTTCTTCGGATGGATCCTACTTGATTAGTTCCGCCGAAGACGACACTCTAACGGTGTACGATTGCAGAACAGGGCAGTAAGTAGTCGTGTGCCGACTTTTCACCGCAATTTTTGCATGATTTTCTTATGCTTAAGTTCCAATCAAAACAAACTATAATTCGTGTTACGTTGGTTCAGCGTTAGGCTGCATGTTTCCGTCTTTTTAATTTTTAAAAAATACCTCGACTTTGCAGGGGACATCTTCGTTTATGTTCGCGCAAGTACGGAGCAGACCAGGTTATCTTTACGCATACGAATCTCAACTGCCTTCATTCGTCGACAAAGTCCGATGGTAGGGAATATATTTTTTTATAAAAATATGCTTGTCATTTTGACGTTATGCTTTTACAAGATGCTATACGGTATTTGTCCCTTAATGAAAACAAGTACGTTCGATTCTTCGTTGGTCATACGAAAAAGTAACTTCCTTTTACGTCATGCCGTATGATTAATTGTTTTATGATTGCAGAGTTGTAAATCTGGACTTGTCTCCAGTGGAAGATCTATTTTTGTCCGCTTCGCTTGATAGAACCGTCCGTATGTGGGATTTGAGAGCTCCAACTGCTCAGGTATGTCGCCGTATACTATATGCTAATTGTTGGGTTCATTTTTTCAGGCTATGGTTCATTTGCCCAGTCGTCCTTTGGCCGGATTTGATCCGGATGGACTTATTTTTGCCGTGGCAATCAATTCGGAAGCTTTAAATCTGTATGACTTGCGAGCTTATCAAAATGTGCGTTTTTAGTTTGCTACTTACGAATGAAGTGAAACGCTTATGATTGTTTTCTCTTCAGGGTCCCTTTTCCACCTTCCTTCTGCCTCAAGATCGTGATTGTGATTGGACAGGTCTAAAATTTTCTCCGGATGGAAACTTTATACTGATATCCACCAATGGTCAAGCTGTGCGTATGATTAATGCCTACACGGGCGAGTTGATATATTCTTTGACGGTAAGTGTAGCTCCTATGACTTTCCAAGTTGATGAATGAACTTTGTAGGATCGTGTCAATGGAAGAGGCATTCCTCTTGAAGCGTCATTCACCCCGGATGGAAAATACATTTTGTCAGGTAACTTAATGCTTTCACTTCTCGTTGAATGCCTCTAACTTGTTGTAGGGTCAACGGACGGGAGCGTTTATTTTTGGAACCAAAATGACGGCGTACTTGCTGCTCAAGTGCATCACGACTCATCCGCTATAGTTAACTGTGTACGATTCAATCCGCAATACTATTTGATGGCATCGGCATGCAACGGATTGGTAATCACCTGCTTACTATTTTTTTGAAGATATCTCATTTTTTTAAAGTTAAAAATTCACTCATCTATTTGATTTTTTTATTTTAGAACTTTTGGCTTCCGTCCAGTTGCATTGACTCGGCCGGCGAACCTGAATGAGCGATTTTCATGTTCGATCATTCTATTGCGTCCCTCCTTGCTATGAAGTTAACCTTTTGATGATTTTTTTTCCAATCGATCGATGCTGAATAAAGCGGTGTCGAATGAATATGCAAATTTTGCTATGCATGGCCTTTTTTGGCCATTAGTTAATACTAGCCAATGTCTGCTGCCGATCTGCCGCGTCTGCATAAAACGCCGCAACTCCATTAAGCTAATTTCGTTTTGTAGGTGTTAGCAGGCTAATAAATTCCGTTTGTGCTATACGGTATATGCGTCAATGTAAACTAGAACAACTGCTAAATATAAGCACGTAAACCGCAAGTCCGTTTGTTTATGCCATGCAGCAACTTTCTTTTAGGCAAGTGACAAGTTGGTGTTTAAAATTATCCATGTTCTAGTTAGTGATGCACAAAAAATTTTGTTTTAATGATTCTATTTCAAACAGACTTCTTGAAAATAGAAAATGAGTTTTGCCGCGAGACAAAAAACAAGTGAAGCTCAAATAATTGCCGAAACTGGAGGAAACGTAGGTTTTCCGGCGTTAGGGTACTGTATGGTAACTTTATTTTCATTTATCCCATTGGCTCGACTTTCCGCAGCTGTTTTAGTTAATAAATGTTTAAAGCTTTGATGCAACCAATAAAAATTTGTTATTAATTCAGTGAATAAGCTTAATTTATTTCCGAATCCAAATATTGTCCAAACAAAGCAACGACCTTTCGTTAGCCGTAAAAATAATTGTAATGCTGAACAGTTGATAGACTGAAAACTCAGAGTTGTCGACAAGGTTGCGCGTAATGCATTGCAACCGATTTTTGCATAGTTTCATTTCTGTTTTGCATATTTAATTTATTCAATAAATTTTGAAGCGGAGAAAAAAGTACAGATTTTCAATAAGCATCACAAAATAAATTACCGCTATCCGTTCGCTGACAGCGCGTATGGTAACCGGTAAGGAGCAGTTACGGAATCCAGGATGAACATGTTTTCACGCTTATATTTCGGGGTAGTATTGAATTTTTTAAAAACATTTGATTTTTATAAACGTACCTCGGTTGCGGGAAGCGTTATGCAGCGCTCTGGTCAGCTGTATATTAGAAAGTCTGTCCGCTCTGATAAATGATTTTCAGACATTATTGTTCTTACTGTATTTGTAGCGCCAACTTGGAGTAATCGCCCGTTTTCTCCAGGCAGTGGATAGCAACACCGCTAAAAGGTAAATTTTTAATATTTTTATAGTAAGCGCTCCTGAGCCAACAGTGTTTCACCCATTGATTTTGCATTTGATAGAGATGTCAATTGGTATAGTTGTAGTCAGGTGAACGCGCGAAGCGATCTAAGTTATCGCTTATAGCTTGACTGTATTGCACGTAATGCAAAGAAACTTTGCAGAGGCAGTAGGTCGATTCTCGCAGTTCCGTTGCAAGAGATAGCTGACCTTTCCACGTCAAGTAACAGTCATTCCTACCGGCTGTTATCTTTGATAGGCTATCGTCGGCGCGTCCTGATTAATCCCGAATAGCAGCGTTCATACAACATTTTTCGTTTGTTCGTTGTGCGCATCTTAACATTATGCTCTTCACGTTGCTTTTTAGAAAGTAGACTCCACTTTGCTATGGGGATTAAAGCACTTTTTCCCGTCGTCAACCCCGCCTGCAAACCGTCCCATGTGTCCGAGTTTAGCGGAATGAGCGTTGCGGTTGACGCGTCATCCTGGTTGCATAAAGCGGCGTTCGGATGCTCGGACATGATTGCTCGTGGACTCAAGACCGATCTGTGAGCTACACTTTTCCCGTTTAATAATGTACTTTGCACTAACGCTAAAATTCGTTGCCTACAGTCACGTTACGTATTGCATGAAAAGAGTCGAAATGCTTCTACAAAACGGTGTACGTGTCGTTCTTGTTTTTGACGGTGCCAACCTGCCGGCCAAAAGGGAAACCAACGCTGCTCGAAATCAGTAAGATTTTATGTACTTTTAAGCTGTCTTTTCTTTCATTCAGTAGGATTTGCGTATTTAGCCGCTTCAAGTTAGAATTTCCCATTATTGCGTTTCAATAATTTACATTTATTACAGTATCCTAATAGTATGCAGGTTCCAACAATACCGTAATACTTTTAATATCTGCCCCTCTCTCTAAAGGAACCTTTTGTTTTTGTGCTTTTTAGGCGTCGAAAGTCGATGAAAGAGCAAGGCAAAAAGCTGGCAGCGGAGGGAAAATTTAAAGAGGCAGCCGACTGCTTCCGATTGGCTACGGAGGTTACGTTCGACATGGTTGTCGACGTGATCAAGGTGCTTATAGGCGAATTGCTTGCTTTCACTCGTTTCAAATTTTTTATGAAGGCTTGTCAAGGTCTACCGAACGTATCCTGTTTGGTGGCCCCTTACGAGGCGGACGCTCAACTTTGCTTCCTTAGCCAAAGAAGGCTCGTAGACGTGGTAATCAGCGAAGATTCCGATCTCATTCCTTTCGGGTGCACGAAGGTTTATTTTACTCTGACTGCTTTAACACATAACGTAAAGCAAATCCGTAAAGGTTTTGTTCAAAATGGACATCTCCGGATGCGGTCAACTGTACGAACGGGACAAGTTGCATTTGGCGTTGCAAGTAACCGTTGAGAGGTTCGACTTTGCCAAGTTTCGTCGAAGCTGCATACTTTCCGGCTGCGACTACGTTAGCAACCTGCCGAACGTAGGTATCAGAAAGGCGATTAAATTTTTCAACAAAGTAACTTCGGATGATCCAAGAAAGGTTCTTGATCCGTAGGCTCAGTGAAGAAATTAATATTTGTCTTCATTTTCAGTTTCTCAAAATGATCCCCCTATACTTACGGATGCCAAAGCTGGTGGTCACAGAAGAATATATAGAGCGTTTCATTGAAGCTGAAAATACGTTTCTCTATCAAGTTGTATTTGACCCTGACAAACGTTATCAGGTGCCTTTGAATCCATATCCGGACGGCGTAGACTCGTCTAGCTTTCCTTACGCTGGCCGGTAGATCTTCTCTATTATTAATAATTTCGCTTAGTTGATGTTTTACAGAAATAGCAAAGCAGAAGTGGCTGTATTATTAGCAGCCGGAAGAATGAATCCTCATAGCATGAGTACGCTACAGCTATCTCTTCAATCGGAACCTGTGGAGGTACATTATTTAAATTTTGCGTAGCGTATCAGTTTTTTGGCATAATCACCTCGTAATAGCCTTTATGCACTGCGTAAGCAATTACAGTAGCCTTAATAAGGATTCTGTTCGTTATAAGTGATGGAGTTGAGGGCCAATGAGTGGCTTTCTACAAAAATGTCTTTATTCTTACCTTACGAATGAATGGAACCGCCAAAGCTTTCAGGAGCTCTTTAGCTCTTTTCAAGATTTTCAATTTCGTTTTAGTTTCCGACATCCGTAGGCTCCAGTGATTTCGACAAGTCTTTGAAACATTCGAAAACTTCAACGTGCGCTTTTGTATTCGAAACAAGCACGCGGAAGGTGGTTTGCAATGGTGACACTTGGATATTGTAGTTTACTTTCAACTTTTTCCGACGGCGTTCTTGTAGACCAAATCGTAAGGAAGGCAAAAGCGGAAGATGCGGTTGACAATGATACGAGTTTGAATTGCGAAAGTTACAGTATGTATCTATCCGAGTCTGTTGATGATAGCTTGTGCGATTCGGAGAGAGAAATTGGCAGTCCCTTCTCAGTTGGATCAGCCGTCGCTCATTCAAGATCGTCTAACCCGATCAGATCAAGTTATTTTGTAAATAGTTGTGAACTTGTCCCGCGAAAACGGTTCAATCCCTTCAAAGCACTCTCGGATACCAATCTGGTTAAAGTCAATTCATCCGAAGAAGTAACGTTCTCTTCTTTGCCCGAGTCGCGGCGGGAACATTTTTCCATTAGTGAACGAACGTCATCTCAAGAAACTGTTATGGATAAAAGCGAAAATGGCGTACGAACTAAAAGGGGGCGAAACAACGTTGTATCGAGGAACCTATTTCAATATTTCAAGAGCGAATCTTCTCAGGAAAAATAACTATCTTGGAATACGTTGCTACTGAAAAAATTGTTTGTTATAGTTATTAAAAGCTGAATGTTTTGCCTCAGCAGCCTTCCGTTGCATTTTTACTGGTCAGTACCGACGTTATACCGAATATCATTTTTCTACATTTTTCTCAGAGCCGTCAGTGCATTGCTTAGCCTTTTAGGTCGTGCACGTGCCTACATTAAGAAAGAATGGACTTGTGCGAGACTTTTCGGGGTCTATAAGGAGTCATCTATTTTTTAGAGTCTTTCAGCCATGGCGGTTAATGAGATGCAGAGCTTTGAACAATGATCCCGATTGAGAAAGCTTTAGCTTATCTGCAAGCACACTAATAGCCTTGCTTGCAGCTTTATTACTCGCCTGCTCTCTCATTATTCTTACGAGGTAAGTGTTGCTTCACTTTATAGATTGCTAACACTGAATACCGATAAAACCTTGTGCGTATATTATTTTGCATTGAGTCACCTGAAGTACAGTTTATGAAGCACGTAATCCCGAATAGTCAGGTTGTCGAACAGGAAGAAATGCCCAAACAGCCTTAATCTTCGCGCGGGTTTCATTCCTAAAAGCACAGGCGTTGAATAGGAAGGAGCTCTGAACGAGCTCAAATCCCGAATGTCAATTTTCTGTTGTGGCTCGGAAGTTTGGAAGAAGAAAATAAAGACAGCCATGGAGCCTTAAAGCTCATCTGCCGAATCGCAATAGAAGGATTCCTTTCTAGTGAAAATGTTCTCCCTATTTAGCTAACGTAGCTGCTGAACAGCCGTTTGAAGTAAGCGTTTGCTGACGTGGAATCCTGAAAGTCCGTCGGTTCACAATGTCTTCACACGCTGAGGGCGTAAAGGCTGTATACAGACGTTAGTTTGATGTCCTTCGTTCTTTCGTAGCAACTGCTTGACGAGGAGAGTTTAAGAGTGCGCTATGCGTAGGCGGAAATTGTTGTAAAATCACCGTAAGAAAAAAGTCGTACTACGGAAATTGTTTAGTTTTGTCACTGTTTTACGCGCCAGTTTGTTCACAACGATCGATTGCAGTTTTAATTTTGTCTTTGGCTAAACGTACTTCCTCCGATAAACGTAATGTTAATGATCGGCTGAAGTTAAAGTGTCAGTTCGTCCTTTCCGCTTGATAATGAATGAAGAGGAAGAAATAGCTCTCTTTTTCAATGCATCCGTTAACGTGATCAAGTCTGATTGTGGCAATTGAGCCTTCGCTCGTTCATCTATTATCTTACAGCGGTATGGTTGTACTTACGCTATTTATTAATATATTGATTATTGCAGTCTCTTATCAGACGACGAAGATCAGTGTAATTCAGTTAATGTTTTTGTAAGGAAGTTTTATCGTCCCAGTAGTTCATATGTACCGATGTCGTAAGTTTACAGATATGTAACCAAGTGGCGGCAATCCCAGAAGAATATTTAAATGAGCATAACAAGCTTTACAACTAAAAAGTCATCAAAATGCAGTAACAGGACTTGATGCGGCGGCAGAGTTTTCTCTGTGCTGCATTATTATTATTCAAGCTGCTAACGACGGCAAGAGCTTTACTTAACGACAACCATTGGGCAGCAGATGCGCAACTGCGGTGCGCATAAATTACTTAACAGGTGGTCAGTTGCATACTTTGCATATTGGGTCCCTTTTGTGGGATACATCTTTTTCCAAATAAGCATTTTGACAGCTCCAACGAATGACCATTTGTAGTTCACATCTCATTATTATTTTTATAAACTATTTATATTGTTGTTATTATAGTACAGTTTCAATCGGGTATACAACATTATTGTACTACGGCAGTTCGAAAGTTTCAAAGTTTTTTGGCCTTGAAGGCAGTTCCTTTCGTTAGTTCATGTTTATGCTGTATTCGAATTTTCGTAAACGCGTTATTTCTTCTTTTTTATGCTGCCTAGAAAATTTAATTGTTTGCTTAGTCAACTATTCTATTAATACTTGCAATGTTTTATTCATCCGTCATCAACCATTTTCTCGCGCGTCTTATGCAGCTGCAATGTTTTTTTTCAGCAATTTGTTCGCATAATATTAATAGTACGACAACTGTTCGTTGTTTTGAGCTGATGGTAGCATTTGACGGATGTTTTCCTATAACTGATACTATTGATAGGTTGGGGCTTCTCAGCTTCTATTAACGCTTTATAATTTGCCTGAAATTATGATAAACCAAACCTAAATGCTTTTAAAGATGAGGACGTAATAACATAGGCCTTGTTGGTGCCCATATTTGCTTGTTTATATCCTCAGTAACATTATTGGCTCAGAGGTTGGATCATAAGCCCAAAACCATCAAGTATAAGAAGAAAGTGTGCATTTTTTACTCGGGCAACATCAATAGGTGACTACACCATCCGGAAGGTTGTTTTCATTAAAAGCAGATGACAGGAAAGTATATGTCCTTTTCTCAGAAAGCATATTTTTCCCGCTCAAGTAAAAGCCGCTGTTTTAAATGGATTTATGCAAAATTCAACTATTCAACTCGTTCCTGTGAATAAGAAGGGCCCTTTTCTGGAAAAAGTTATAACATTCGCACGGTAGCGCTTTTTCCCCGCCGGCTTCTGGCTGTGCGAGCTACTTTGCTGTCCGCATTATCTATATTTTAGCCCTATGCTTGAACGAGGCAAACAAAACAATTTGAACTACTCCAGTAGCTTTAAAAAGTGGTCGTTTTCTTCGGTAGAAATAACTGGCGGCGTTTGTTCCGTAATGGCAATGGTTAACATTCGCGAAAAAGGCCATTTCGCTCTGTAAACTTTAACGAGACGATTAAAGGAAGTGCCGTCTTTTTTAATTTGCTATCGGCGGGTGACAAGTTCGTTGTCGGATTTTCTTTGCGCGGTAACGTAAGATGAGCTGAACGTTTCGTTTCCATACGATAAGCACAACGTAAGCGGGAATGTTTGGTAACATGCAGTTAACCAGGGGGCACCCAAAGCAAAGTATGCTAAGTATAGACGGTGTTTATAAGCGGGCGTGAAAGTTCCATACTTTGTCGTGCATATGGTATTCTTTTTTTAATTCGCGTTTAGGTTTTTTCAAGTTCACCATTCGTTCATATTGTTGCGGAGCGGTCAAAATTGAATCTATAGGGTACCAGTCGCGCCAAGGTACGATCAGTATGTATGCCCGTTGTTTTGCTCGTCAGTTCGCCAACACACTTGCCTGATCGAGAAGAGTCGCTGTTTTTCTTCTCTTTCAATTGAGACATTATAGCGCGGTTCCATTGTCGGTGCGGAATTGGCTCAACTCACCTCCTTCGCTTTTGGTTGGCAAAAAAGAATGCATTTCGCGAATCGACGCGCTTCATATCAGGCTGATAGATCGGATAGTTTGAAAAAGATGGCCATGTCTATGAATAGAAAAAGTTTTCCATTCTTTTTACGCGCTCGAAGGCACGTTCGCAGTTCCCGCGCGTCGCGTAGCTTTTTGTTGTTGACGCTTCAACAGCTTCCGGATTTTGAATTTATGACTTGGCGCCAACCAGTCAACCCTACGTAGCGCCGTCCGAACAGCGACGATTGACGCGCTTTGTCAACTGCGAAGGAGGAGAGGAAAGTTTGCGAGGCGAAATTTTTCACGTTTCCCCCAATTCTTTAAAAATAAGCCTGCTTTAGTACATTATGAAATGAACATTGACTGCGGCAATGCCTTTGGCAATGTGCACTATAGTGTTTGTGTGTGTCTCCGCTTAGATCATTCAGCACTTTTTAACACCTCTTGACAAGCAAAATAACCATAGTTTTTCCAGTGACTCACCTGACTACGACCAACCTAAACGATGATCATAGACGTTAGTGGCATCTGTGCAGAAGAGAATACGGCATAGTAGTCTCCGTGTGTGCGTACGTGTTTTCCATGATTTGTTGGAGTTCCAACGATAACGCGACGCTTTGCTTATGCCGGAGTGCCTAAGTACTTGGCGGCGGTGTTTTTTTTTTGAAAACGGCAATTTCGAAAAGTTTTGCTACGAAGATGAGGTCAGCTGATTTTGAAGCGCGTGCCACCTTCGCTTTGCAAGCCGCGAAGATGAGGCCATTGCCAGAAGAGAGAAGAACGCTTGTCTTCAATGCTTGCTTGCATTGGCGACCTCTACCTTGCTTCTGCTCCTGTCAGTCAAAGGAACGTGTGCAGCACGAGTGTCAACGAAAATGGACTAAAGAGGTTTTGCGTATCCGTTGCGCTCCTATTCACGCCCTTAATCATAGAGTCGTTCCTCAAGGGGCGATCAACCTTACTAACTGGCAGCCTTCCTTCTCCTTTGGTCATGAGCTAACCAGGAGCTATCGATTCCGCAGTCCTGACTCGAATGTGCACATTAATGAGGGCAGGCTGAAAACAGGCAAAGAGGCAGAGTCAAGTCAATTTTGCGGCTCGCATCGATCCTTAATTTTTCTTGGCCCCTCGTGAGCCCCGTAGTAAGATGTAGAAGTGAGCAACGACCGAAAAGAGTTAGCTACTTCCGCGACCTCCGGAGAGTGGCGCGCTAGTTGGCACCTAGAAAGCGTCGAAGCCCGCCCGCTAACCGCTTTTGCACCTATACCGCCCATTGGCGCACGCTGTACTTGGATGCTCCAGCCGGCTTGCATAGGACTCCACTTGGAGTTATGATTAAGCAGCGACAACTGATGCCTGCAGCTATGGGACCTCGTTGGCGCTTTATCGCGGACAACGGGTGACAAGAGGGAGCAACTGTGTTTAGAGCTGAGCATCGCGCCGCCAACGTTAAAGATACGCAAAGCCCATGCATCTTTGCTAGTGAATGACAAGAAGAAGAAGAAGAAGAGCAATCGAAAGGCCATCGCCAATTTCGCCATTTTGCCATCTTGCTTCTCCAAGTGGCGTTTGCCGTTCAAAGGCACAGAGCAAGGACGAATGCCTGCAAAGCGTTTATCCGTTCGTCTGCCGCCGCCGACCCCTTGATTCGATCATGGGTGCTCGGTGGGCGTCACCGTGGCTTCTGCTCTGGCAGCTGATCGTTGGCTGCTCGTTTCTCCTCTGCTCAGCGATGCTGTGCGATTTTGAGTCGCCATGCTCGTGGCATTTCGAGCCCTCAACTGGTGATAACAGTTTTCGCATAGTTTCCGGGACAGAAAAATCCGGCCAATCAGGTATCCATCGCGCAAACTATGTTCACATACGCATTGACGCCCCTGCAGGTCATTACGCCTACTTTGGTACGTCGAAGAACGAGGAGACCGTTGCCAAGGTGGTTAGTCCATTCTATCAACATACGGTAACCCATTGCAAGCTGAAATTCCACTATCGCCTACACGGTATGCCAAGAACGGAGTTGGTTGTCGTTCTGGAAAGCTTGCCGGACCGGTCGAACTTAACTAGACCACCAATGCAGCTAAAGACGTTCCCTTCGAAAGCTGGGCTCGTCTCCAAGTATACTTTCAACTTTCCTAGCCCGCCCTCTACGGGTTTGAACTTTAGGTGGACCGAAGAGGTGGTCAGCATTGGTCAATTTCCTTGGCCAATGAGGATTCGTCTTGAGGCGTGGCTAAACAATAAACGCTCCATAGCTCAGGTTGATTATTCGGCCGATTGTATGATAGATAACATAAATTTGGTTGACTGCGAGGGTAAGTTTCCAGACGCGACGCGATTGCAGCGCCCTCTTTTCATATTGCTAGTCACCTCTTTAGAAGAGGTGTATCAAAGTGACACGTGCCTGAGCAATCGGACGGAAAAATACCGCTGCCAGTCAAACAAGGCGTGCATAGAATGGGACCAACTATGCGACATGAGCGTCGACTGCTACGGAGGGGAGGACGAGGACTTGTCGGCTCATAATTGCAGTAAACAAGTTTTTCTTTCTCCTTTGAATTGCCCAAAAAGCGTCATTTCAGGCCGAGTGCCGCCCGGTGGTCGATGCAACTTTGAAAATGGCACTTGCGGCTGGACGAGCACGTCGGACAGCGAATTCCGTTGGAGGCGAGTCAACGTCACCCATCGGCGTCGTATAGAGAAGGATGGAGACCGCGCCTTGGCCATTTCCGATCACACAATGCGCAACTCTTCCGGTTGGTTGAGCAAGCACCTTGCAAAGGACGCGCCTACGTCAAGTGAATGGGTTCAAAAATTTTCAGGTCACTTCATGTACATAGAGCCGGGTAACAGCGAAAAAATGTTACGCGCCTTTTTTACCAGCCCGCGATTCCCGCCCATGTCCAAGTCGGTCGACGACCCTTCGTCGCCCTTCTTTCAGCAATGTAGGGTAAGGAAACTCGCGCGCGACATGCCAAAAGGTGGAACGCGTAAATATTTTGTAGGTACGATTTTTCTTTCATCATTTCGGTCGCGACTGGCATTCCGTCTTTTTGTTCGTCGTCTCGCCGCACGGAACTGTTCGACGAAAAATATGGGAAGGCGACAAAAGCGTTACCGCCGTAGCCGACCAGCACGGCTACTATTGGCATCGCGTCTCCGCCATTATTCCTTATCAGGAAAATGAGTAAGTTTACCCCGCCTACTTAAGAAGAGTTGAACGCTAAGGCGACTTGGTGCAGCTACGCGCTGCAATTCGTAGCTATTCGAATGGCTATTTTCCACGGCAACTTTGGGCTCGACGATATCTCTTTGACCCCTCAATGTTTTCTAAACGGTATACGGAATGCCTGGTTGTTCGCTAGAGACACTTTGGCTTTCTAGAAGGCGGCTATGCCGGCTTGCTGCCAACCATGTACAACTTCAGTACCTGCGGGGCAGTTGGAGCCATTGGACCGGAGCAGGAGATGTGCGACCAAGCGTACAATGGAACCGCGGTTGAGGTCAAGGTGCTTGAGTCGCGCAACCGGCAGGGTATACAGAGTTGGAAAGTGCCCACAACCGGAGAATATCTGTTAGCTAGCGAACGACCTCTCTTTTTCCTTATAAGGTAGTCTTCATGTTTCAGTCTAGTAGCCGCGGGTGCCTCGGGCGCTAAGCTCGTCAAGGATGACGTAAGCAGCGCTAGGTTTAACGGCCATAGTGGCGCTGTCGTCGAGGCGGCGTTTAATTTGACCAAAGGTGACCAACTATGGATTTCCATTGGTCAGACGGGTCAAAATCCATGCCAAACCGCTACGTCATCTCGTGGACTTAACGTAAGTTCATCAGCCAGCTCAACTTAAGCACCTTATAACGGTCGTGAGTTCAGGTAGTCCCCACTGTTGGCTGTTCGGATGCGTTTCTGTCCAAGCAAATGGGTTCCCTGAACCCTAACGATGTTCCAGCCGGTGGCGGAGGTGGCGCCACCTTTGTAGCCAGGGTATTCTTTGCTTATAAATTCGTGCGATCAACTTTTTTCAGGCTATTTTCAACTTTAGCTAAATTACACCGGCCAGTACATGAGCGAACTATTGCTGGTGGCAGCCGGCGGGGGTGGTCAGTACGCGTCCGGCGGACCCACCAACGATTCCTACGGAAGAGCTGCGACCTTTGCCCGCTCGGCCAACTCAGGGGCAAGTCTATTTCATGGACCGAGGCTCATATCCGGCGGTGGGGCGGGAGTTGAATACTTATACTCACGCGTGCCTTTACATTCGTCACCCGACGGTCGACTCTTCGCCTCTGGTCCTCGCGGCGGTGTTTGCGGCACTACGGAAGGCTTTAGAGCATCCGGTGGTTTTGGTGGAGGCGGCCCTTCATGCGGACCTGCCGGCGGAGGTGGTGGTGGCTTTGTCGGTGGCGACGGAGGGAACTTCTCGCACGGAAAGGGCGGCTGGTCGTTCAGCTCCGCTCCATCGGCCGTATTCAGGCCTGACCAAAATCCTCGCTCCGGATATTTGTACATATACCCGTGCGCAAAGCAGTGTACTCAGCAGAGCGTCTGTCGATTCGTTGGTCGAACTCAGGTTTGCGTTTGCCCCGACGGGCAGTTTCTCAACGCATCCGACTCTACTTGTCGAGGTAATTAATTGGCGCTTTTTAAATATGCAAATTTTGCCTTCAGCGGATGAACCTTCGTCAATTCTTCCCTCTGGCGGGAAAGGAATCACTAGTCAAGAGAAGCTGTTCATAATTGTCATCTTTGCCTTTAGCGTTGTTGTTGTTGCTTGCGTAGTGGCCTTCTTTATAAGTATGCAAAATTTGTTGAAGTTCAGCTTTCGACTTGGCGTTGCGCTTTAGTATTCCGCAGAAAATGCCTTTCTCGTAAAAGCGACAAAAATGGTCTTGCCGTTATCAACACGGCGGACATGCCGTTGGATCAATTGTTCACTAGGAACTTTCATACCGAGTTCAATCCGAACTACGAATTCTTTGGCAACGGCGATTATAGCCTGAAAGATTTGAAGGAGATTCCTCGTTGCTGCGTTATTCTTACTCGGTACAAGCTCTATTGCCTTTTAAGAAATTCGCTCATTTCTTTTTTTTTTAGCGCTCTTGGCCAAGGAGCATTCGGTGAGGTTTTTGAAGGGACCCTGATTGGTCTTTGCTCAGATATTGACGGGTTACCTGTTGCTGTCAAGGTAAGAAAGAGACTTCCAACTATTTAAGTAAACCTATTCATGTATAAAGTTCAATAGGTCGTCTTTGAGGCGCGCATAAACAACTTGAGAGCAGCTGTGATATTTTTTAAGTTTATTTGAAATACGCAAGTTTAACTTCGTGTTAAGGCTGCTTATCCAGCGGTGCTTTGTTTTGCCTCATTCGCGTCGTTGAAAGGAAACTTGCCAAAGTACAGCTTACGGAATGGTCTTTTTTGTACTCTAAGCGAATAGTATTGAAAAATGCCCATTCTGGATATGCACATCGGCAAACGGACTTTGTTGCCACATGGAAAGGAAAGCCGCATTCTGAAGAAGCTGGCAAAAAGCCTACAAGTTTGCCGCTACGCAGATTCCAGAAGGCATGGGCAGCTGGCGTTCCTTGTGATGACAAACATTTGGGTTAATTTGCGTAGTCGAAAAACAAGCTGTTCGACATTGGTTCAAGTAATGGAAGTAAGGATCAAATGCGTCGAAGCTCCGCAAGATATTCATGACTTTGGATTCATACGAAAAAATGGCGTTAGGCAAAGCCAGTCGGAAAAACCAATTTGATAAGGCGTGCTCGCAGCATTGCCGGATCGATTTGAATGTTATTACTATTGTTGATGCTTGTTTAAAGTTCCAGCTTTTCTAAATTTAAACATTCAAACTTTTTCGTACCTGCTTATACTTACAGTAGGCGGTGAAAACTGGAAAACCCTAATGGTTACTTGCATTGGTCCAACGGGCGCCTGCTAGCCTGTTGAGAAAAGCTATTTTTTCAATAGCTTCATATCCGGCTGTTAAAAAATCAAAATCAAAGTTAATTTAATACAGCCACTTTCGCTTTTGGTCATTTTAGCTACTATCAATGATGCCGAGGCGTCACTGCTTCGGTGTTTACTGTTTGTCTACGATTAGCTTGAAATGTAAAGCTCAGTCGCGTAATGGCGGGTTTTGTTTATGCATTTCCAAAATACTTCTAAATTTAAAAATTTCAGCAGCCACTTCCTTACGTAAATAGTATGTTTATGCTTAAGTTGATATAATGGACAGCAGTTGCGACGGGCGTCAATGTATCCGTCGGCATATCAGGTTAAGCCGCGCTTGTCCGCGATGTTTGTTTGTTGTTGAAATGACGGATGATGCACTTGCGTTTTCCCTGTCTTGCAGACTCTTCCCGAGTACGCGTCCGAGCAAGCGCAAATGGATTTCCACATGGAAGCGGTTATTATGAGGTTCGAACAGGCGGCGCCTTTCCGTCCTCATTGCATGCTCATGCATTTGGTTTTAGCAAATTTCAACACCGCAATATCGTTCAGTTCCATGGAGTTTGCTTTGAAAAGATGCCTCGCTTTATCGTTTTGGAACTGCTGGCAGGCGGCGATCTGAAAACCTTTCTACGCGAGAGCCGCCCAAAGGAGGTGAGCAGCTTAAGCTTGTTGAGCTTTTACTGATTGGATAATTTCTCTTTAAGGGAAAACCGTCCGATCTGGAGATGTTTGATCTGCTTCAAATCGCCTTGGACGTGGCGCGGGGTTGCAAATACTTGGAAGAGAACCATTTCATCCATCGAGACATAGCAGCTCGCAATTGCCTGTTGACAACAAAGTGCAAGTCTCGGGTTGTTAAAATAGCCGACTTTGGTATGGCTCGCGATATATATCGGTAGGAACTTTTTTTTGATGACGTCACTAGTTTCACAGATCATTTTTAGCGCTGACTATTACCGTAAGGGAGGAAAGGCCATGCTACCCGTCAAATGGATGCCTCCCGAGGCTTTCTTGGACGGTATATTTACCAGCAAAACAGACGTCTGGTCGTACGGTGTTCTTCTATGGGAGATATTTTCTCTGGGCTATATGCCCTATCCCGGCAGAGGTAACCAGGAAGTCATGCAGCTTGTAACCGCCGGCGGAAGGCTTGAATGTCCCACGGGATGTCCCATTAAAATGTACGTATGCTTTTTCAGACTTGTTTTTTTTAATGATAAGTTTTCGCTTGAAGATATCAAGTGATGACGCATTGTTGGAACACCATATCGGAATCGAGACCAAACTTTGACGCGATCATAAGTCGCTTGGAATCGTGCATGCACGACCCGTCCATATTAGCTTTGCCGTTGCCTTCGGTCATGAAGCCTTGCTTGACCGTCGATATTGATCCGGTGGAGCAGAAAATGCTGTCTTCTCAACGGGACGAGCTGCAGCAGAAAAATGAGGAAGTATTGAAGAACGGTAGGCGGCATTTTGGAAAGTGTTGAATGTCGCGGCTTGAATGCGTACGATTTTAGTGACCGGCATCAATCCGGATCTGTACCCGCCCTACCAAAGGCAGCCGATTATGTTTGGTTCGCCCATTCAGGGCAAAACGCCCTTTGAGTTCCCCGACGTTGACAGCCAACAACCGCTCATCTGATTAGCGCCGTCGGCATTGTTGTGTCCCGCGATTCTTCCTTTCTTGAGCGGTGTCGTTGTTTGTCAATGCCGCTTCGCCGTTTGCAAATGTTTTCGCCGAATGCTCAGTTGTTGCAATGTTCCAACGTTGCTACACGGTGTAAATTACTTCTTGCAATTCCTTTCCAGTCTTAGCGCGTTAGCTATTGCACCAACGCTCGAAATTGGAAAGGTAAGCGGGAAAACGTTGACTACTGCACTATCGCGCTTCGGAATACCTTTCAACTACACACAGAGATGATGAGCACTTTGAATAATGATGGATAAGATACTTTGTAGGATTGGTCAAGCCATTATGCATTGCCTTGGACCAAGTCAGCAAAAATAGTAGTTCTTGTGCGCGGATGCTTCCAAAGTTTTTTACGGTAACAGCAACAGAATCACAGAAGAGAAGAGTGCTTGGCATGTTGCGTAGCAAAGGTGTTTTCGAATTCAGTTTCGTTAGGCCAGCTTGAAGTTGGTCGCAGAGCTGAATAGCCTTGCGTCTGAGGGTCGAACATTGAAAGCCCATGCTTAAGCAAACACAAGGCACTTGACGTGCCACCTATCCGGTTTACGTAAAAAACAATACGTTCATCGGCAGCGGTTAAGGCATTTTAGCCACTTTGCTTATTGAGCAAGTGAATCTATCATTAGGAAGACTATTTGCGCTTATATCAAGAGCAGCGACAGATATATTGAGCGGGGCAGTCCAGGCTCGCTCTGGAAGCCACTACCCGCAGAACAAACTTTTCCAACGACAACTGGTCACATATGAAATCAGGATTCAAGGGTTGCCGCATTTTCTAAAACATCGCTGAACTGGATTGCACTCTTTTCTCAGTTCACCTCCGACTCAATGAATGCTCACTCGCAAATGCCTCTCGCGGACGCTGCTAGTACTTAGTTTGCGCATTCCAAAAGATAGACAGCATAACGTGAATGGAGAAAGATCCATCGTGGAAGTACCTCCGTCCACCGGCGGATATCACCGTCAGCGTAAGTGCCTCCCTATTACTTGTTTGAGCGATGGGAGGATACTGGTTTTATAGGATGATAAGAAAAAATATCACAGCAAACGGTCATGCTGGATCCCGGATCCGTCGGAAGGTTTTGTTGGCGCTCGCATTAGGTCGTCTAAAGGCGACCAAGCGATCGTCGTTACGGACAATGGAATAGAGGTTTGTTTACCTGCCCGTCATGCCGCCAATAACAATGACGAACTTTGGAGTTCTGTAGAAAACTGTAAAAAAAGAAGAACTGCAAGAAATGAACCCGCCAAAATTTGAAAAGGCCGAGGATATGGCCAACTTAACCTTCCTGAACGACGCGAGCGTGTTGCACAATCTCCGTCAGCGCTATTATTCCATGCTTATATACGTCAGTATACCAACTGATGCGCTGTCATTAGCTGTGATCATTTTGTAGACTTACTCGGGATTGTTTTGCGTCGTAATCAATCCGTACAAGAATTTACCCATATACACGGAAAACGTCATTCGAATGTACATGGGAAGACGAAGAAGCGAGATGCCGCCTCATCTTTTTGCCATTTCAGACGAAGCTTATCGCAACATGATGCAAGGTACTGTTGCTTTGGCCTTAAACATTTTTCAGCGTTTCCAACAGCAACATAATATTACTTAGTTTTTTTGTCAATCAGTAGAGTTAACAGCGCATTTGGTGCAAGGCATATTTTAAAAGTATTTTAGTACGCAGCTTTTCTATAGGGTTTGTTTACTTGATTACTTCGAGAACCGCTTAGAGACGATTCACTTTCAGCCTTCATACTTTATTGTGATCTGTGAACGCTGTGCTCGGTCGCGCACGTAGCTTTTGTTTTTATTTTTACTCAAATTGCTTAATAATAGCAATAATAATAATAATAATAATAATAATAATAATAATAATAAATGAAATATCTTTATTACGGAGTGAGTCCCGTTTAATGTGCAATAAAATCTTGAGCTCATGAGCTTTCGGGTTACTCGAGACCCGACTTCAGCGGTTTTAGAATTATGAATATAATATTCATCATATTCATAATTTTAAGACCGCTCAAGACGGGTCTCGATTGACCCGAAAGCTCCGGAGTTCAAGATTTTATTGCACATTAAACGGGACTCACTCCGTAATAAAGATATTTCATTATGAAAACATATTGTCCCGTACCAAGAGATCACATCTTCGAGAATAATAATGTGACTGTTGCTGATTTATTCATATTAAGCTGCAGTCGATTTGTGTGCCATTAACGCTATGAGTAATGAAATTGTTGTTGCTCACTTTGTTGCAAAGACTATTGTCAGAATTGAGATGGCAGCTTGCCAAGAGAACTGGTTTTAGACGAGACAGAGAAAACGTAGTGGCAATATGCTCTAAGTGCTTTCTTTTAATAGATATAGGTTATTTGCATAGTCGCAGGAATTTAAACAATTTTTACTAAGGACTGCGCGTGACAGTTTGAGAAAAAAAGTAAAGGCAATTTTTGCATATACCCTTTTAGGGGTAGGCTTGAATCAGCCGGGAAACGTTGGCGGTTGATTGAAACGTAAAAGGAGAAGGGCATACCCGACCAGTCGGTTCAGTTATCCTATCTTAGAATCATTGGTTTTCAGCGGTTTTTGCATTTGTATAACTCAACGGAATTGCGAAAATAAGCGTCGACGACGGGGACAGAAAACTCCCTGAAAGTTCTGCGTTTTTTGTTACCAATAACTGTCTGAGCTTGAACTTAATGACTTTGAACGGAATCCCGAAAATTGCATATACCACACCTAATGCAATGAGAAATTTTTACCTAACGAGCAATTTTGTGTTTGCTGAATTAGGCTGTACGATATTGGCATTTTCATGACAGAGGTTACGATGCACAAGCTTTACGAAATAATAAAGAAAAATAAGAAAGGCTGATCCGACGACGAGGGCGGCAACCTTTTTTTATTGTTCTGTGTTTTTCGTTAATCGGACACGCCCTAAAGTCTATCATGAAAAAGTATATGGCCTATATTCGGTATTACTCTCTCAGCAAAAAAATCGATACTTCATTCGGAATGGCTATTAGTATGACTTCTATTTCAAAAGCGCATTCCTTATGGCGTATAGTTTATGACGACTACTCTTCTTTCATACTGGCATGGCTTTGTGAGCTAACATTTTTTGTTTGCTACTGCTCTGCTCCGTGTTTATCAATAAACTTACGATATCCAATCGAAATGCACTCAAGCGATTCAAACTCGTTTTTCAAGTCGCGGCGGGAAGCTTTTTTTCGTAGAAAGCCTTCGCTTTCGTCTTAAATGCTTAGCTTGTTTCCAGCTCGCGCTTATGACTACAAAAATAAAATACTTCCTTCAAACCGAAGGCAGTTTCATGGTTTCGCCGTTTTCCTACCATTACTGAGTCGGCAATAAGAAGCGCAGCCGCTTTCAATATTAAAGGCAAAGCTGTAATTTGACATTAACTTTTACGTTTTAAAAAATCATTCCGTGCTACATTAATTTATGCTTATCATTGGTACTGATATGCAAATGAAGTGGTTTCATTTTGAAGGCAGCATTTGCATACTTGCTTATCTTTCTTCGGTAGTTTTAAAAGCTAACTTTATGGGGGGATCATTACGGCTCCTTTGCTGCTATGGCAAAGTTATGCAAATATAAAAAAAATATGCAATATACAAGACGTAAGGAGTAACAGGTTTTTAAAATGCGCTGTGATTTCTCAGTCATCAGCTAACGTTCTTCCTTTTTGTTTTGTTTGTCGATGACTTCTCCTATCCAACGAGGATAAGAGCATAACAATAGAATAACGATGGTACGTGTCAGTTTTTCTTCGGATAAGAAACAGAACTTATTTTGTCGTTATAATTACTTTGACCCTACGAAAGAGTGAAAAGAAAAAAATCTCAAAAACATACGTACAGGCTGGCAGCGCGGAATGTGTGTTCGCTTGCTATTGGTTAAGAATCCAAATGTTCAGATAAAGAAAATCAGAGTATTTTGATCACCGGCGAGTCCGGCGCTGGAAAGACGGAAAATACGAAGCGAGTAATTTCCTACTTTGCTACGGTGGGTGCAACTCAATCGGCAAGAACAAAGGCGGGCAAAAAAGTCGTTAAGTCGCTTACGCTTAATTAATATTATTCTTACTTCGATTGCTTGTAGGCCACGCTGGAAGAGCAAATCGTTAAAACGAATCCCGTATTGGAAGCTTTCGGCAATGCCAAGACTGTACGAAACAACAATTCGTCCAGATTTGGAAAGTTCATACGAATATACTTCAATGGACATGGCAAGCTGGCCGGCGGTGACATAGAGCATTGTGCGCCTTTATAAAATACGTCAGCGTACAGTTTATTCATTTTCCAATGGCTTTCAGATCTGTTGGAAAAATCACGAGTTATTAAACAAGCACCGGGCGAACGTTGTTTCCACATATTTTATCAACTAATGTCCTGCAGAATTCCCGGACTGAAAGGTGCGACTGCTATCGCGTCAGCTTTCGTCGTCAGCAATAGTATTCATTTCTCTTTTGTAGAGAAGCTGTTTTTGAACAAGGAAATTCGCCATTACAAACTGATATCGCAGGCTGAGGTCACAATCGATGGAATGGACGACGGTGAGGAAATGCAAATTACGGACGTATGCAAAAATTGCCCTTCTCGTACTTGTCCTACGTTGTTGTACGCGTTAGGAAGCGTTTGACGTAATGAATTTCGAGCAAGAAGAGAAAGACAACTTGTACAAGCTGTGCGCAGCTATTATGCATATGGGAGAAATGAAATTCAAGCAAAGACCACGCGAAGAGCAAGCGGAATCCGATGGGACTGACGGTATGCCTCCATTTTTCAATTTCTGTATAGAAAGGATTGGAATCCTTTTGTCCACTCAGAGGCAGACATGAGCTGTCGTCTTATGGCTATTGACACTGCGGACTTCTTAAAGGCTCTATTGAAGCCTCGAGTCAAAGTGGGCGCCGAATGGGTTAACAAAAGTCAGAATCTTGATCAAGTCAGTTGGAGCGTTGGCGCCTTATGCAAAGCTATCTATGCGCGCACATTTAAATGGTTAATCACAAGGTGCAATAGGACATTGGACGTGGCCGACGCGGACCGTAAATTCTTTATCGGCGTGTTGGATATTGCCGGTTTTGAAATTTTTGACTTCAATTCCTTCGAGCAGTTGTGGATCAACTTCGTCAACGAAAAATTGCAACAGTTCTTCAATCATCACATGTTCGTGCTCGAACAGGAGTTGTACAAGTCGGAAGGGATCGCTTGGAATTTCATCGACTTTGGACTCGACCTGCAAGCTTGCATTGAGCTGATTGAAAAGGTCAGTCTCTTTGAAAATTAAGGAAATGAGCCTTCCTGTTTTTAGCCTTTGGGAATAGTATCCGTTCTGGACGAGGAGTGCATAGTGCCAAGGGCAAGTGACCAAACGTTCGTGCAAAAGTTGAACGATCAACATTTGGGCAAACATCCAAACTTTCAAAAGGCAAGATCACCCAAAGGAACTCAGTCTGAAGCCCATTTTGCCATTGTTCACTACGCTGGTACAGTACGTTACAATGCCAGCGGATGGCTGGAAAAGAATAAGGACCCATTGAATGATAGCGTAGTGTCTGTCCTAAAGTCATCGGCGGATAATCGATTAATTGTCGATATTTGGGCTGACTACGAAACGCAGGAGGAAAGCTCGAAAAAGAAAGTTGATCCGGTTAAAAAGAAAGGAAAAGCAGCCTCTTTCCTAACCGTCTCAATGATGTATCGCGTAAGATAATGGATATGCTTTGCAACTATGTTTGCATAGATTCAATTACTTGCTGCAGGAAAGCTTGAATACATTAATGAATATGCTGAGAAGTACTCATCCTCACTTTATCCGTTGTATCGTACCAAATGAGTCGAAGAAAAGCGGCCTTATAGAAGCTGGTTTGGTTCTCAATCAGCTGACGTGCAATGGGGTGTTGGAGGGCATTCGAATATGCCGAAAGGGTTTTCCGAATCGTTTTTCTTTTGACGAATTCGCTCAACGGTAAAGTAGTTCACCATTTTAAACAAGTTTGCACTTTGTTTGTGCTCTCAGCTATTCCATTCTGAAGGCGGAAGAAGCGGGAAAGCTGAAAAGTTCGAAAGAAAAGACGAAAGCGATACTGCAAGCACTCGTAACAGACGGGACAATAACGGAAGACGACTTCCAAATTGGAATCACGAAGGTACGAACGTTTCCCGCGAGGTATTTAATATGCATGCTCAATAAATGAGTCAATTTTTAAAATTTTTATTATCATTATAAAACTCATTCTAATAAACCTTAATTAAGTTGTTTTATCATATTATTATTGCTTCATGCCTGCCGCATTTTTTTGTATCTTATAGTTTTAAATTTTTCGTTTCGTTTTGGATAGAATGTAAATTAGCTCATAAAAGGAAAATGAATTTCTCCTGTATAAACTGCCGTTCCTTCCGAATGTGATCTCCTTGTATCTTTATAAAGCGCTGATGACGGAGCGACATGCACCCAGAAAGCTAAGCGAATGAAAGCAATTCTTATAGTATAGAGGAGGTGATGAAACTTGGGATATCCTTTAACACTAGCACGTAGGTTTTCATATTCAAGCACATTTCTCAGGTTTATGACGGCGTACGAGAAAATGCAATGTTTTCGGGATTCGACCGATCCCGTATTCATCAAAAATCTGAATCCCGAAAGTGTTACGGTTTCGCGCAAGAATAAACTAGTCAAACGTGTACGTAAATATTATCCCATATAACAGCTATGATATAAGTATAATGTGTTGACATAGGGATTATTCTATTTTTGGTCTTGAATGTATTAACCAATGTTGCGTCTAGCCCAGTAGTAAGCCTGTACGCTCTATTGTGGCAGTAGCGTTAGTATCTATTCCAATCCAATTTCTCTTTAGCAAGCGTACACTAGCTTATGCATATATTAATATGAATAGGTGGTGGTATATATATAAGCATAATTTAAGTCGGCAGTAACGTGAGAAAAGTACATTACTATTTTAAAAAAATTTGCATATATAGATACTATCCTTGCGATATAGACTGAAAACGTTATACGGAACTAAAAGCGCCAGTTTGGGTTTGCTCGCGCAGTGATTGTTTTTACAGTGTTTACAGTTTTTACAGTTTCGCAGTGTTATACTCTTAATTTCCCACTAACAAGATAGTTAGACATTTGTAATTATATATACATATATATATATATATATATATATATATATATATATATATATATATATATGTAAGAGTAAAAAAGCAATCACTGTGTGAGCAAACGCAAAGTGGCAGTTTGAGTTCCGTATAACTTTTTCAGTTTATATCGCAAGGACAGTAGTATCTATATATGCAAATTTTTTTAAAACGGTAACGCAGTTTTCTCACGTGATTGTTGACTTAGATTATGCTAATATGTGCCACAAATGCGGGATTGTTGAAGCAGCGTAGCGACCTTTACTCTTTCGCGAAAAGTGTTGTTTAACGGTTACATGAACTGAATACGACATAATGATTTCTCAGTATATAGGTTCTTTAGTACGTCGATACGCAGAATTGATGGTATTAATGTTTATGCTTGCGAGACAAGCTTATAGCGAAACTGAAGCGACGAATTCCGAGCTCAAACTCTTAAAGCACTCGCTTGAATGTTTTTCAAATTCTGAAGTTATGCAAATTATAGAGAATATGATGGGATACATGTACATACTGAGAGCTTGCAATCACTTTAAAAGGATTTGAATGCTTTTTGGGTGGCGGTCCTGAAGATAGAAGGAAAAATATTTTTTACTTGAAGTCATGGACTTTCAGACCCTTTTTTTTGAAGTCTTACTTTTTTGCATATTTAGGTATTCTTCAAAGCTGGAATAATGGCTCATCTGGAGGACATGCACAATGAAGCCATGTCGGCTATGTTGCTTGGTGTTCAAACGGCAATGCGAGCCTATCTGGCCAAAGCGGAATATTACCGTAAAAAGAAGGAAATGTGAGAAGCCTTCCATGTCGTTCGATTAGGATAGCTTATGAGATAGCTTTCCAGCGATGCGTCCGTAATTCTTCAAAGGAACGTAAAGCGATGGCTCGAACTGCGCCACTGGCATTGGTTCAGCCTGTATGCTCGCATCAAACCATTGTTATCGCAGGCAAAGCAGGACGAACTCGTTGAACAAATGACGTTGAAAATAAAGGTCCATTTTGAATCGGACAGCTTTGATGTACAGACCGTGAATTGCAGAATTTCGAAGAGGCCGTTGCTTCAAGCGAACAGTTGTGCAAAAATCTAGAAAGTCAGGTACTTTCCTTGAACGAACAAAAACGTCGCATGGAAGCCGAACTGGCCGGCGACAAGTCGTCAATAGAAGATCTGGAGCGTACGATCCAGCGGCTGTCGGAAAGTAAGAAAGATTTGCAGGAACAAAATGAAGTATATTTGGTTTCAAAAAAGCGCGGTTAGCCGCCTAAGGCTTTCGGAATTTAGGATCTGCAAGATCAAGTCCATCAAGCGCATAAGCAAAACACTTCGCTGGAGAAGTGCAGAAAAGGTTTGCAGGAGGAAAATGACCTCCTGAAAGACCATGCAGAGGAGGTGCAAACGCGTTTGAAGGCAGTTCAAGCTGAGAAGTCGACCTTAGAGCAAACCGTTCATACGCTGAAGGAGACGATTGCTCGGCAGGAGAAAAATGAGCTGCAGCTCAGCCGGGAGAAAAAGCTTCTGGAAGAGAACAGCTCTGCGCTGCAGCAGGACATAAAATTAGCCGAAGAAAAGTTGACCAGTACGGTCAGGCAGAAGACCAACTTGGAGCGCACCTTGGACCAAGTGGAGCAAAATTTGGAACTGGAAAGGCGAGCCAGACAAGACGCCGACAAGGCAAGACGCAAGCTGGAAGGTGACTTGAAAATTTCCAAAGAAAATTCGGACGAAGTAAACCAAATCAGGCTGGACCTGGAAGCGAATGTGCGAAGGTACGTTTTCGACGCGCTGCAAATATTTAAATTACTTAACACCGAATATTTCGCAAAAATAGCGCTGGTTGGACCAGTGATTTTTTTCTAGAAAAGAAGAAGAAATATCCACGATGGCCAGATCGCTTGCAGAAGAAGAGGATGCCAAATTGAAATTACAGAAAGCTATTAAAGAAATGCAGGTACAGATAGACCAACTGGCCGATGAAGTCAGCCAAGAACGGGAAAATCGCCTTAGGGTAAGAGTGCGGTCTTTTTGCGTTTGCGCAGAGAGTATATTGTCGATCCAAGCCAGTTTCGAAATGAAAAGCCAACTTTTTCCCCCTAGTTTAAATTTTGCGGGCAAGACGAGTGCTACTGTAAAAGATTGGTGCTTTAAAGGCAGAGCGACGTCGTCAGGAGTTGCAAAGTGAACTTGAGGAAATCTCCCAGCAGGCCGACGAGGCAGCCGGCGCAACCCAAGCTCAGGTGGAATTGAACAAGAAAAGAGAACTTGAAATAGCAAAATTAAAACGCGAACACGAAGAGGCTCTAATGTCCAGCGAAAGCCGGCAGTCCAGCCTGCAAAAAAGGCATGCCGAAATTGTAGCAGATCTCAATGAGCAGCTCGATACGCTTCAGAAGTTGAAACAAAGGTGAAAGCGCCTTCAAGCATTACGTATTCATTAAACTTCTGCCTCTCGCGCTTAGGCTTGAGAAGGAGAAGACAGTGTTGCAGAATGAAATTGAGGAACTACGGTCGATGGAAGAGAATGAAAGGATGGCAAAAGCCTATCAAGAAAAGCAGCTAAAACAAGCGGAATTTCGAGCCGCCGAAGCGATGCAAGGTCGAGATGAGTATGCTCAGCAAGTGCAAGACTTGGAGGCTCAACGTCAGCGGTTGGTAGCTGAAAATACATCCTTAAATGAGGAACTAGCAAATATGCAGTCGCAAGTGACCAGTATGACCCAAGCTAAGCAACGTATGGTAGTTCAGCTTGAAGAAGCGAGGAAAACCGCCGAAGAGAAAACCGCTGTACACGGCAGCATCTTTGAGCCTTTCGCATTTTCAAGCATTAGCCTAATTACAGAAATGTGATCAAATGATAGCCGAATATAAACGATCGGAAAAGGATTTGGCTCAAGTTAGCAACCAGCTGGAACAAGAGTTGGATCTCAGGTCGGACCTTCAAAGGCAGTTGGCCAAAGCGAAGGCGGAAATACAATCGATAAGGACAACTTTCGAACACGAGCTTTTGAAAAAGACCGAAGAACTTGACGACGCCAAGTATACTCGCTTAGATGTCCAACTTTTTGTGCTATTTATGCGCTTATAGGAAAACCCTTCTGCTTCGTACGAATGCAATGCAAGTTGAGCTGGAGAAAGACTCTGCGAAAATAAGTTCGCTTGAAAAAGTGCGCAACCGATTGCAACTTGAATTGGATAGCTGTCACGAGGAATTGGACAAAGTAATACTTGTTAAAATTGGTCACTTTTTTGCTCGTACGGTTAGCTGCAGGTCAACGCGTTGAATAGCGCGTTGGAAAGAAGGCAAAGAATGTACGAGAAGGCGACGGAGGAGTGGAAACAAAAATGCGACGAAATAACAACCGATCTGGAGACGAGCCAACGAGAAAACCGCGCCTTCAGTACGGAGGTATTCAAACTTCGCGCCATGGTCGAACAGGCGGTGGACAAAGTAAGTTTGACTCTTGAAAAGCAAAAGTGACTCTTATAACCCTTAAAGGAAGAGGCTGCTCGCAGGGAGTGCAAAGTGCTTACGGACGAGCTGCAAGACTTGACCGCTCAACTGGGCGTAGGCGGACAAACATTCTTCGAGATACAGAAGAACAAACGACGCTTGGAATTAGAGAAGGAAGAGTTGCAGGTAACAAGTCAACTAATTGAAATAAATTTTTTAAGGGTCTCTTACGCAAGCTGTAGGCGTAGGTATACAAAAACTTAAACTTTTTAGAATTGTTGCTAATGATTTTCAGGCAAGTACTGTATGCTAATGATTTTCAGGCAAGTACTGTACTGCATGTCTTTTAAAAATACTTCGCACGTTTACCTGCTTGTTATTGCGTCGTTTCACTTAATGACTTTAATGCTTTCGGTTGACGGGAAGTCGGCAAATCCTTTTTTTCTTATCTACCAACAGACTGCTCTGGAGGAAGCGGAATCTGCTCTCGAGTTAGAGGAGTCTAAGACTTTGAAGTCGCAAGCCGAGCTGACTCAGATTCGTCAGGAAATTGAACAGCAGTTGCGCGAGAAGGAGGAAGAGTTTGCGGAGACTCGGTAGAGCAGCGCATATTCAAATTTATTCACCAAAACTCAATTGTTCAGTCGGTCGCATAGTCGCGCCATTGATTCGCTGAGGGCTACCTTGGAAAGCGAGTCCAAAGGGAAGCAGGAGTTATCAAAGACAAAGAAAAAGTTGGAATCGGACATTAGCGAATTGGAGCTCGCCCTTGACCACGCCCACAAGTCGAACGCCGATTTTACAAAGCAGTTGAAACGTTATCAGGAGCAGATTAGGCAATTGCAAAATCAGGTGGACGAAGAGCAGAGAAATCGGTAAGCTACTTAACGCATTTCGTACAACTTTTTTTGGACGAAAAGTTGTTTTTTTCCCGGCTTGAAAAAACGCTTTAAGCAAAGGTCTTTGTAGCAACGAGTTGAGGGAACGGTGTGACTTTTTGGAAAAGCGTTTCCAAACGCTTTTAGCCGAAAAGGAAGAAATGACAACGACCGTTGAAAATCAGGAAAGGCTACGTCGCCTCAATGATCAGGAGGTGAACCAGTTGAAGGAACAACTGGACGAAGTGCAGCTACTGCTCAACTCGACTACAGTAGCCAAGAGAAAAATGGAAACTGAAATACAAGCTCTTCGGGTAGGCGTAGAATGGAGCTTTTAGGGAAAAGAGTGAATAAATGGAATGATGCAGGGCGACTTGGAGGATATGACGCAGGAAGCAAAAGATAATGAGGAAAAGTACAGAAAAGCAACGCTAGACGCTACAAGGCTATCCGACGAGCTTAGACAGGAGCAGGAACACTCGCAATACCTTGAACAGAAGAACAAATCGCTCGAGCAGCAAACCCGGGTCGGTACTGTCCCTATTCGGTCGTTAGGATGGACATGACGTAATTTGTAGGATTTGCAAACATTATTCGAGGAAACGGAAGTCAACAGCGTCCGGGGAAAAGCGAAATACATCAATCAATTGGAGCAGAAAGTGAGCCGCCGACATTCCATCGACGTTTTGTAAATTCGCTCCGATTCCTTTTTCTTCAGCTTCGGGATTTGGAGATGGAATTGGATTCCGCCAGGCGAAAGCAGCAGGATAGCGATAGGGTTCGTCGCAAAAACGATCGCCAACTAAAGGAACTTGAAGCGCAGGTAACGCTCGTTGTTTCCATTTTTGTACATAGATATTCAGTTGTTTTGTTTTCAAGCTGTTTATTAATAAAAATTATCGCTGAGCATTGATAAGTCGTCGAGCTTTAATCGTTGAGGCGTTTTTTCAGATTTTTATCTGTTTATTTTCAACTAGTGATGACGTCATCAGAATAGCAAGTCAATTTTCAGATAGAGGAAGCAAGAAAGAACGACGAACGAATGCACGAACTTATCGACCGCCTCAATAGCAAAGTGAGGGCGTACAAGAGACAAGCCGAAGAGGCGGTAGGAAAAGCAGCCGTCGCCGGTTGGCCAAATAAGGTCGAAATGTATTGCTTAGGAACAAATTGCCGCAATGAACTTGTCCAAGTATCGGCATTCGCAAAATCAGCTGCAAGAAGCGGAAGAGAGAGCCGATTTGGCCGAAAACTCGTTGGCCAAGTTTCGCGCGAAGAGCAGATCGTCTTCTTACAAAAATTTGAGCAACATGAAAACAATGGTAATTTTTTTCGCGGAAAAATTCAAAAATTTGAATTTCCTTTCCGTAAGCGACAAAACGCGCGGGCTAGCCCAAAGCTATCATTGCTTCGTCCTTTTGAAGCTCGTTGCTTTGGGAAAACGTTTACCAAAAATGGGCTTCGGCCAATGGAGACATAAACAATAGTCAGAATAATATTTGTTTTTGTTTTCTTCTTCCGCGCGGCAGTTTTTGTCCATAAATGCAGTTTTTTTTCAGATGACGCTGTCAACGTCTTCGAGAGATTTGTCCAAATCTCAAAGTGCACTTCAAAAGGACGACGACGAGTCGACCAGCTCGTTATGAACAAAAAAGGCTTCTTCTTCCTCTTCTTCTCATTGTCCGCAGACTGATCAAATACGGTAAGCGAGCAAGTTTGCCCACAAAGCTTTCGGCGCTCGGCGAGTCGCTTTTTTGCATTTTTGGTGATATGCAAATTTTGAGAATGTTCAAATTTCTTTTTTTTCAACCAAAGCTCGCACGCTCTTTTGTCAATCCATTGCGCGTCAAGGCGCGCGCGCGCGCTTCCGTTGCGGCTGCGCGCCAAAGCCATCGAAGGTTGAAGACTTTATGCTTGTTAATCAGATTCAAATACTTCCTCGCAAGCCAGTGTTGCCAACGATTCGCATACCGCTCCAACGTGTCTAACGTACAAGTAATTTTGGTCAATTTCCTTGAATGGAATGTAAAAAATGAAAGCTTACGGATAACATTGTCCGCCTTCCGAGTAGGACCTCAATTTCGGGCTCGATTCAAGGCTTCCCGCAGCCGGCGCGGCAGTTGCGTTATTTTGCAGTCTTCTTCTTCCCCGCCTCAGGTGGAACAACGTACCAATGCCGGCCGACTGGTGTTCCTCGTAATTGTTCGCCGCTTTGGGTGCCGTCGATGGGGTTTCCGACCTTGACCGGCGCCTGTGAGGCGGCTCCGTATTTCGACGCCGAAAGCAAGCGGACGAATCCGCGTCCTCGCAGTTTCGATGAATAGCTACTCCGCAGTCTTCGCATTTCAATTCCGGCCGCAGCACGTTCCATAGCTAAAATCACCGCCTCCTCCTTGGGTCAGAATTTGCTCGAAACTAGCGCCACCTACCAATCGTTTGCAGTGGTAGCAGAACGTTGGCGTCAGTATGTTGACCACTCTGAATCGGTGGTTGGAATCGCGCCTTTGGGCGCAACGAAAGCGCATGAAGTAGATTTTCATTTCTCGTTTGCTTATTTTTCCATCCCTGCAAGAAGACGCGTCAAAGTGAAATGTTGCTTCGGCGGGATTTTTTCCGCCTTATGTGACCACCTGTTGGAGTCGAGCGTTATGAACCTATCGAACAACGGGAAATTGCTTCTGATCAGGTCAAATTCTTGCTTGGAAATGTACCCGTCTTGATTGAGGTCGTAGTGCCTAAAAACCGCCTGCAACGAGGAAGAAAAAGGGCGTTCGGTCATGACGTCACGAGCGCATGCCTACCTCAACCATTGCATTGACGTGTTTCTGCATGACGGACGAGTCGACTCGATTTTGAATTCCGGCTGCCCAATCAGCCAAAACTGGAGATGTCTGTATGGACGGCTAAAAGGACCGTATACTCAGTGGGGCTTTCAATTAGTAACAATAAGTTATTGGCTACTTGAAGAAGGGTCTTTGGTTCACGTTTTAAGGACAAGTAGTATATTTCTTCGTCATTGTAAGCTATGTTCAATGCGACCTTGTAACAATAATAGAAAAGCGTTTATTTACGCGAGGAGTCAGTCTTGAAGCGCTCACCTTTAAAGTGTTGGTCAGACTCTCATTCGGGATAGGCAGTTGTTGCGGTTGTTGGACATCGAAGATTAGATGAGAGAATGTGGCGAAAAGTTGCGTAAACTTTTGGCAGTTGATCTCCTTATCGTCTCCATAGTCGGGGACGGCAGTGTGAAGCGATATGAGGTCTTTAAGGTGCACACCTCTGCAACAATGGATCCGCCTATCGAACGAGTCACAAAAGGCTGAAGACATTTACATAATGGGCACCCTGTAGCCTTTCGACATGCAAAGTACTTTGCGATAGACGGAAAAATTGCTCCCTGAGGATAGCAGGTTTGAGTAGCCAAGCAACTCCTGAATCAATATACTGCTAATTCGTATGCCTAAGAAGCGCGGTTCCTACCAAGCGGACTTCATTTGGTACGCATACCATAGTGCGACTTAGTCGAGCAATGGCAGAGTGCGTTAGCGCTCCAACTACCGCCATCAATGTATTGTAATTTTGCAGCTGCTTGAGATTCTAAAGATAATAAAAAAAAGGTGGCGACCAAAAAGTGACAGCTGGATCAAGCTGGCCTGTAAAGCCCATCATACCTGAGCAACTCGGACGAACTTTGTAATAACTTCAGCCCTTTCCGACGCTTTGGACTTGTTCAAAATCATGCATTGTATCCACTGGGATATGCTCTGGAAGAATAGTTGGAAAAGTTAGTTTTCGTCACCCTGCTAAAAATGGAAAAGTTTACATTGAAAGTGGCAATGCTTTTGCGCAAGTTGGATTCGTCGTTTAAGTGATTGTTGACCGCGTAGCTTTTGTAGTCGCGGAACTGAACAGAATAGACATGTTGAATATGGATATATTTTGATGGCCGAAGCGCCCGCACCGGTATTCTTCTTAGTAGTTTGTTTTCAATGTGCGTTAGATTGACGGCTAAATCTTCGGGTGTCCATTGGTCGAACGATAGGGATACCTTTGCCGATAAGGGTTGCTTGATGGACGAGTAACGCGACCACGAGGTGGAGCTGCAGAACGAAGCGATCTACTCAGCTGAATAGCATAGCAGTTGCAACGGGCTCGCCCCCTTTTAGCGCAACAAAGAGGGTCTATACCGGCACTGGAAGGAGAATTGAGAATTGCTTACAGGTAGGACATGTTCGGAAAATCTTTTGCCTTGAAATCCGCTACATTCCCTGAAGCCCACTGTCGCAAGCGGTCGATCGCTTCGCAAAGTTCCGATCGAATGCTGAAGTCTTGCGGATATATTTGCATCCAAAGGCTGAAGAGAAAAAAATTTTTTTTCTTTCTCTGCCAGTGTCATATGGGACCTACTTGAATAGCCTAACAACGCTTGGCCACCGTTCAGGCTTCTTTTCCAGTCGTCTGAAGACGCAGTCGATTAACTGCACCGACCCAATGTACCATTCATGCAGAACAACAAAGGCAATAACCAGTGGGTCGTCGTTGTGGTCCTGCGAATCATTTTTGTAATCTTTAAAAAAAAGAATCCTTGTTAATTTCCTTCTCTCGTTATCGCGTCACGCGACTTGAAGCAGTGGGCTTTAGCGCATCGAATCAAATGACAAAAAAGAAATGCTTTGGTGCTCTCACTAGGCGACAAAGGAGAAGATACGTTTGCCTACGGGGCCCAGATTGACCGTAAACCGTACGAGATGTAAAAGTGATTTTCTCCTAGCAGACGAACCTATTAATAATTCATGCCATATTCATCCTTTGTCAAATGTACCCTCAACTAAGCGTTTGCGACCATTGTGCGTTCGGTATTTTCGTCCATTGATTATTCAACTTTTGCCTCCGCCTTTTTTAATTTCTTCCGTCGCGACGAGGGCGGTCTTCGATTGATTTAGGCGGAGCGCAAAACACTACCGCGCGCGCGCTTTGACATAGACGAATGCATTATGGCAAGTTTGCACAAGTGAGCTTACGCTTACAACGTCAGCGTCAAGTCGGCTGAAATTATTTAGCATTCCTTTTTAGGAAAGTCGTTTGAACGTGCTCGTTAAAGCGGGAGACAATTTTAAATTTTCAAGCCAAAGCGTCTGGAAAAGTGAGCGAAAAAAGTCCCCCTTTTGGTTAAGCGAACCGGGATGTCCGCTGCGTAACGTTAGATCCAATTTTTGAAAAGCGGTTATTAAGTTATAGAAATCAAACGAATACGAGCCACTCGAAGCGCGTATAGGTTTACGCCCGTTGGTTCAATGCTTGACAGCTCGCAAACTTTGTACTTTTTGTCTAGCGCGCTACCGTACCCTATTTGAAGCGAGTAGGCTTTATACGAAGCTCCTATTGAGCAGAGTCTATATGATAAAGCAAGTTAAAATCAATTCGTCGCGTAGGTGGCAAATTTCTGCGGCAGTTCTATTATGCAAATTAGCATTTGAATCTGTCGAATTTATGCAAAACTTTGAGGCGGCTGTTAAGGGCTGCTTATCTTTTCATTTTCGTTTAACACCCGCCGAAGCTGCATGATTCTTATCGTCAATTCTCGAACGGTCTTCGCAGGTATTTTTAAATATGGTTGTTGAAAAAACGGGGATGTTTGCTACGCGGAAATGGAAATGTTTAGAAATAGTAAACCGCTTTCTGTCGTAGCTATTGTTGCTTTTGTCGTTTAAAACGTCATTGCCGTTGACCGGCTCAATCGAAATGAAACTCAGAGGGTGCCCGTTGAGAGTCGGAAACTCGTTGAGCGCCTCCTTAAATGCGTCATTATTCGCTGTTGGCAAGAAATAAAGCGGACCCAAATTAGTCAATTGGCACAGCGGAACATGGTCGATTCCGACCGTCCATTTGTTCCGCGCTCTTCTTAATCTGAAGTGCTTCATAATCGTTTATTACGTCGACGCTGGACGGAATCGATGGCCGAACGGCAGCCGATGATAATGAGTTTTTTTTATTCACAATGTTCCGGGGCAAAGGGACCAAAATTCCGTTATTTCAATCCTGCCAAGATTTAGCAGCTCGGCGGAAGAGGGTTTTGTCTCCTTCTTTGGCTGAGTGTGCTTTTTCAACAAGCGCAAAACAACGGTATCCGCGTCGCGCAAAGTTGACGTTGGAAAAGGTAATCCGCGCACGGAAAAATGATGCCTACTTTAGCAGGTGATCACCGTCGATTCCAAAACGTATTTGTAATACCCGGCTGGCTGCCCTACGCCGCTCGATCGAACATTGTCGCGGTTTGTTGCAGCGACACCGTCGTCGCAACGACGGCGACAACGTTCGATTTGGCGAAGAGAAGAAGAAGAAGAAGGATTTTTGGTGTTGAAATTTTTGCCCATCTAAGGCGTTGTTGACCATTTGATACCAGGCAAGATATACGCAAGGTCAACTTTTGTAAAGAGTCGCGCAAAAAAGAAAGCCGTTATTCAACAGAAGCGTCTTTTCTAAATTAGCCAAATTCCCCTTGTAAAAACAGTGCAATTGTTCGGCGGCGCCGTTCCGAGTTTTTTTGCCAACTGAAGCGCTCGTGGTGGGATATTTTTTAAGGGTGCTTAATCTGCCGCGTTTCTAATGTCCTCCGCCTTTGATGACGAAGCATTAAAGACTTTGTACACTGTTGGGTGGCTCGTCAAAAAATCGTTGCCTCCTTTGGCGACGACGGTGGTCGCGTCTCAATCCAATTGCGTATTACAAAGGGCAACGAACATGCTGTGACGATCAAGTCGCCTTGTGGGAGGGGGACAGTCCACCCAAACAAATCGTTAGGAAACGAAACGCCTGCTGTCAGGTAGGTTGCACGAGACGATCAATCGTTAGCAAATTTGATGGAGAACGTCCGACCAGCCACTAATGGCGCGGGCAGCGTTTGGACCATTGCTCAGAGCTCATTATCTCGACCTGAAATGGGCCCACAGGTTCGCTTACAGCATGGATATGCCGAAGCAATGATCCCGTCATTTCGGGAGCCCATTATCTCCCTTACAATGTAATAAAGGAAAAGAAAGAAGGGGGCGTTGAACTTACCCAACCTTTGTAGGCACTGGTCGACCAAATCTTCCATGTGCAAAGACTTTTGTTCCAGTCGAAAGTTGGCCAAATCACATTTGGCGTACCAGTCGGTCATGGCGCTTCTTTAGCCGGCTGTAGCATCCACCCTCCATCAATATAGGTGAAATGGGCTTTATTGCGGCGGTAAATCTCGGTGTTGGTCTTGGTCGTCGTTGTCGGCTTCAGCGGCAGCAGGCAGAGGGTGTGTGTTGATAGACCTCCTTGAGGAGCTTGCGGGGTCGATATTTTCCAATGCCTTGGGAGAGGAAACGACAAGGCGGCTTTGAAAATAAATTTCGGCCGCAGCTATCAAGAAGGAGTCGCTTCTGGCGGCTGAGAGGGATGCGACTGAGCGAGAGGGGAAATACGCTTTCAAAAGGTTTGCTGCCTCCCTTTTCCCTCGTCTGAATTGAAAGTCGGATCGACTAAACGTGTGAAATATCGATACCCATCGAACGCGGTCAGCAAGTGAACAAGAGTAAGCTTAATTAGCGACGAAGGGTGAAGGACCTGAGCGACGTTTGGTTCTCCACAGACGCCTTCTACTGCCAATAAACGACGTCACTGTTTTATTGATTCTCCATGGTTTCTAGGCAAAGCAGGCGATCAGAGAACATTCATAGTTGGATGACAAGCAGCCACCGCTGATGCAGCCGCTACAATGACAGGCAAACTGCAGCGCTGCTGCTGCTGTTATTCCATATATAGTAGTGAACGGAGAACAATTGCTGCTGTAGCCAAAGAGCCAACTAGCGTACACTCCTTTACCTTGCCAACCTGTACACCTTGCCAATGGCATGTATGTAAATGTCAAGTCAGTTGACGCAGTAGTCCTTTGGCGCCACTTTTGACCACGAGTTGGGAATTCACGAGTTACCTAAGTTTAATCAGGCACGTTTCCGCTTTTTAGCAGCCGCGGCTACCCCTCTGCCGCACTACTTCTCTACGAGCTTTTCGCTAACAGTTTCTGCTTTGCTTAGCGTTGTCAAATATTTCCAAATCGGACGTCATCCGGTTGATGAAATGCAAATAATTTTCCAGCCTGCGCGAGACTAAAAAGGCGCTAGAGCCTAGTCGGCAGTTCTTGTTGACTAGACACGTATTGTTTTCTTCGCGCTCGGAGCGGAGAAGAGTTGTTAATTCGCTTCCAATACGCTTACCTGCCGTATTCTCTTATTGATAATACCTGATTATCGTTTGGCAAATTTGAATTTGTGAATTTTGAAACTCGTTGCTCTTTTTCCGCCTTAGCGCATGTCGCTGTAGGCGATTGTAGATGCTTAAACTGCGGGAAAAAGAGCTTCAGAACTATTCCTATATATTTTTTTGTTTATTTTTGCTTGCTTTTTCAAGGAATGAGCCCCGCGAGGTTTGCGAGCTTGCCCATTCCGTAGAAATGACAACTGGTGCAGTTTTTCAAATTGAATTCCTGCGAGAAAAAATTTTTGTCCCTTTCGTGTTATTTTCCACCATACGCGGTCGGTCGTCTTCCGTTGGTGTTGGCTGTTTGAGGCTGCTGGAACGCGGAGCAGCGCGGGTTTTGTCGATCGAAAGCGCGCAAATGGTTGCCCATTTTGCCCACCTAAAGGCGCGCTTTGGGTGCCATAGCTTTTTGTCGTAAAAATATCTTGAAAGCAGTTCGCTCTGCCTCCCGCTTTTTACGTAAACTGTGCGCGTTGAATTGTCAGACGACGCGAGCATTAATTTGGCTTGAAGATCATCCGTCAGGCTGCGCGGCAACTATTGCTATTCTTGAAGAATTAGATTGTTTTTCGTCGTTTTTAGCCAGCGTGAGGCAGAGACATGGCGAAGGAGCTAAAGAGGCGCTCCTTTACCCTGACGAGGCGCTGCAAAGACTTTTGCCAACTGTGCTCTGACATCCAACAAGAATCAACTCCTGTGTTGTTGGTTTGTCTAGGATTTTGCGTAAAACAGCGTGCATAAACTTGTTGCTGCTATTTTTGGTATCATACTGGCTCACCTTTGCAGCTACGCTATTTTTTTCTCTTTTCTTGACTTAGTCGAGTTGGAATTCTTACGAAATCTTTTGAACGTAAAAAGAGGGCATCCTAATATCCTCCTTTTCTAACTTCTGTCGCTTAATGGTACTTCCCCTCCTTAGAATTATTACGATACTTGAATAGTTCTTGCGACGACGAAAATGAGCATATTTTTTCGCTTGGCCTCTGTCCAAAACTGAGTAAAAAATTGTAGCAGCTAAAAGCTGAAGACTTATTTTCTGTTTTTAACTTTAACCTTACCGTACCGTCAGTCTTGTTATCGTTTGCTGCTGTTTATTTGCTGATTTTGAACGAAGAGATTTTTGTTGCTTTTGCCCACGGCATTGCATCGTAAAATGGTGAACATTAGCACGAAATGTTGACGCGCTACCGCGACTGAAAAGATCGTAAAACTCGTAGCCCTTTTGCTGTACTTTAAAGTACCCCTAAACGGTTTTTCTGTGCTCTTTTTGTACTAATAGATTTCTTTTTCAGCTGTGCAACTTTAACAGACGACGAATTGCCATTTGTTTGTCTTACCAATCGCTGCTACAACTTGTAGTAACCTTTTGTGCTAATACGCTTACAATGCGCACATTTGCGCAAACGGTTAGCTGGTGATTGTTTTAAACTGTTCAGTCTGAGACGCAAAGAGGCCTACTCGCAGTCTGTTCCCTTCAGTTTACTTTGTTCCTTTTTTCGATCTGTATTCGTTTGATTATGCAAAGTAGTAATAAATATGTCCTATGCTTGTGAGCTGTCTTGACGCATCGGTCAGTTTTTAATTTTATTAAATTGGCTTTAAAAAAAGAGTAAATGTCGAATATGACCGCGTGAATGCGTTTTTTTGGCTGATTGCTCTTAAGGGTACCTGTTAATCACTTCATACTGTACATGGTTTTCAAAAATTTGAAATTGCTACTTTCTTAGCGCTTGACAATCAATAGCCTACTGTATACTTGCTTAGGTTGCAATAGTATTTTCAAGAAAGGTGATCACAGTCACGATTGGATGAAGCATATGCGGAAACATCTGGCTGGTAAATTCACTAGAAGCGCTTTTTCTGTTTTTTCTTTCTTGCGCGGATGTATATTTATAATTGAAGAGGAGCAGCGTTTAGCTTTAAAGTTGCTTTTCCGCATGCACAACTTTATTCCGTAATATTAGTATGTCGTTTGGTTGTTCCTAAGAAAGTCGCACACGTTAGTACTGATTTTCATTTTATACCTTGAGTGAATGATTGTATGCGCTAAGTTTTTTCTTGGAATGAAAGAGCCTACATTGGCTGAAGAATTCGATTGTTCATGCTGTTGTAGTTAGTTCTGATGTCATTTTTGACTTGTGTGATGTTCAAGGAGAGCGGGCAGAGCAAACGTTAGCTTCAATGTGATCAGAGATACGATAACTTTCCCAAACAGACAGACAGTGAAAAATGATAAAGTATTTCCTCTTATCTGCCTGCCACACCGTCACTGCCAACTGAAGGCAATGTCTTGCTTTGAAATTTTTGAATGGCAGTACAGCTTTGAGCGCATAGCATTTTTTCATTCAACTTCATTCGGCCTGCGCATTAATACAAATGTTTAATGCTGGTTTGCTCAGCGAAGAATGACTGCATCAGCGACCCAACAAAGATGCCATTCACTTGAAAACCAATACAGCCCGCTGCATACGTTTTATTATTTGACCATTAAAATGCTCGTTTAAGAAACCGCTTCAACCGTAGGACAGTTGTACGAAAGTCACTAACGCTAACATATGCTCGGCGTTTTACAAGTCACACCTGCCAGCCAACTATCGGAAAACAGCAATGCAATCGTTTATTTGAACTACAATGGCTGGTTTTATGTAAGCGAACGTAAACGTGCGCACAAAAGACCGTAATTCAAATGGGATTTGCAGGTACGCTCCAAGTCAGCTTGACGAATGGCGTACTATATTTTATGGCTTAAATGAAGAAAAGCGAGTTGCGCACCGCAGGTTGCGTATTTTTTAACCGCCCAATATAACAAAGCAGTACTTGCCAGTGCATTTCCTTCAAACTGATAGCAGCAGGTTTTAAACTCAAAAATCTTCAAAACTGATTATTACGCAGCAGCTGTTGTTTCAACGTGGTTTTTTCAAATTAACATTCAGCCAAGGCAGCAGTACTGCCTTTCGCGCGCAGTAAAAACAAAGATCATAGAAAAAAAACTACAAATATACAAAAAAAGAGATACTGTAGATGCAAGAGGCAACGGTAATGGAACTTTATTTTTCTTTATTCAAATTTGTCAGCTCCATTTGCTCGAATGTAACCACTTTAATTTTTGATATCGTCTATAAGAAACTCGAGTTTGTTTTATAACGATTTCTGCCTGTAAATCCCGTGTTGGAGAATGGACGGATAAGGTCCAGAAAACAATTGTCTCCAATGCAGCCAACCGTAATTTGTTTCGGTAAAATTCCTCTTAAATTGCCTACCGCGCAGGCTTACGAAGAAAAGCGCCAAAATTGAAAATATTGCTAAGTTAGCATTAGTACTTAATTATCAAATAGGTGTACGGTAAAAGTTCTAAAACTTTAAAAACGATTTTTATGAAATTTAGATTTGGCTGTCGTTTCCGAAAGGTTTTCAAGGGTTATTACGACCAGCTGCGATGCTTGGCGCAGTTTGATGCTCACGCTAATGGCGATAACCGCAATAGCGTGTCCGGTCTATGGGACCTTTACCGTTTCATGAAAACAACGGTTGACCAACGCTTGCTACAATCGCCGGTCAATCCAACGTCCGTGTTTGCGAACAACGAGCTCGACCTATCCGAAATCGACGTTTACGGTTTTGATTACGACTACACTTTGGCGATATACAGAAAGTCGCTGAACAGACTTATATATCTTTTGGCTTTAAATCGCTTAGTTTCCAATTACAAGGTTTCGCTAAGATTTTGCTATATAAGCTATTTTGGCTGTTGGCCTTTTCAGTACCCAGAAGAGCTGAAATCTGTCGACTACGATCCCGAATTCGCTGTTCGCGGTTTGCACTACGACGTATCCGAGGGCATCCTGTTTAAATTAGATGCTTTCAATCGTATTCAGAAAGGAACGGCCTACAGGTAGCATTTGCATGCGTTGATATTACGCAAACGAACTGGAAAAGTTTAGGGGTAAAAGGAAGCTGTCAGACGAAGAAGTTTCCTCGATTTACGGAGGTCTCACCGTGCCAAAGGCTTTTCTCTTTCCAGACACGTCGGTAGGCTACAGTAGCTACTTTCTTTTTAGGTTTTTTTGACGGTTTAAATAAATAATAGGGTTACGAACGAACCAAGCAACTCCATGACTTATTCAGTTTGCCGGAAGTCGGGTTGCTGGCCAACGTGATAGATTATTTTGAAGATAATGGAGTAGCCTATGATTCTGCCTCTCTTTTCCATGACGTCCAACACGCAACTCGGTTGGTTCATTTATCGGGCGATATGTACCGCGCTGTTATGGAAAATACTGGTAAACTTCGTAGACGTTTCTTCTTACTAAGGCAGCTATTTTCTAGCGGGATACATCAAACGATCCAACGGACTTCGTCAATTCTTTGAACGTCTGGTGGCCAATGGCAAGCTCGTTTTCCTCATTTCCAACAGCCCATTTTTCTTCATGCACGTTTTTCAAACACGCTTTCTTCAGTCGTCCCAGAATGGCGCCATTTCAGAGATGCTGGCATGCGCTACTTACTCGGAGACGACTGGCGATCCTGCTTTCATTACGTAATTGTTAACGCAAGAAAGCCGCACTTCTACACGACAAGAACTCAGTAATGAGTCATTTGCAAAGTTTCCACGTCGTCTGTTCGCTCAGTCGGTTATTTATTTTCCAGCAAGTTTAGATTGTATCAGCCGACAACCAACGTCTTATCTTGGGAAAAGGTCACACAAATCACGCACCATTCAGTTTATTCTGGCGTACGCTTTGAAATTCGTTGCTTCTTTTTTCCTAAAAAAACGCAACATTTGACGCTAGGGCAACCTGGGCGATTTTTTGGAACTAACCGACATCAAGAAGAAAGGTATTCTCTACTTCGGCGACCACGTTTACAGCGATCTGGCCGTAAGTAACTTTTTATGCGTCTGGCTTACTGCTGTTGCCTGCTAATCACTTTTTTGAATTCAAATAAGCGATTCTCATGTTCGTGGGTTACTGTAGGGCCTACGCTGCCTTATGGCTGGTCTGTCTTGCGACAAACTTTAATTGTACGAAGACTAGCTTTTATTTTTCCTACGCCATGGCAGTTATGCATTTATTAGCCGAAAATTCTCTAAGCTTACCTGACTGTTGCCTACTGTAAGTTTTCAAAATTCAAATAGTTACTGTCTGGTGCGTTAGCCGTACAGTCGAGTATTAGCTTTTTTTTTTGTCAGGAACCGACGGCCCGCGTTGGATGGCGTGCCGGTGCCATTGTTCCAGAGCTAACCAAGGAAATTCGTTTGCAAAATTCGGACTTCTTCCGTCGAAGATTGGCTTGGCTCAGCGCCCTGACCTCTCTGGTCGAACGTTTCGAGCAGGACATCTCCTGCGACGCGGATTCGCGAATGGTACTAGCCAAATGGAACCAGGAGCGCGAGCAGCTGAGGGAAGAATTGAAAATGGTATTCAACCCGCGATTCGGTTCGCTGTTTCGTACATATCACAGCCCATCCTACTTTTCCATTCGTTTGATGCGTCTTGCCGACGTGTACACGTCAAGCGTGGCCAACCTGTTCAACTACGGCATTGGGCAGAAGTTTTACGCCCGAAGATGGTTGCTGCCTCACGAGAGCGACCTTCTGTATCCGAATTTGTACGTGTGATCGTAAGCAAGTCTGAAATGCCAACAAGTCTGAACGTTCATTATCAATGGCGACCAATGAAAACACTTGTACACTCGGCCGTGAGAGGGCAGTCTGAGCGAACTTCCCATTTCGAAAATGAGCGCACGTTGCTCCTTAGCTGACAGCCGCCAACCGCTACCTCCCTATGACTTCGCAACGGGCCAGTTGCCATTGCGTGTATTGTGCGTGCTGGTCTCACTGACCGTTCATTGCTATGCACCATTCGTCAAAGGCGCGGCGACCAGCGGCTCATTACCTGCCATGCTTTATGCCAGATCTGATCTCGAAATAATCATTACTTGGGCCATCCTGGGCCTCCTTATATCGCTTTTGCCAACTGTCTCTTGTCGACAACTTGCCGACGTCTACTGGAATGCCAGTAGTGCTACGTAAGTATATGTATAATACATTTAAAGCGCATGAAGGTAACGATGGGTGGGTGCTCTTCCGCGCTTGCATTTCATCTGCGTTCAAGGGAGACCAGTTTCGACATCTCCAACATGCATTTGATTGATGCATCGGAGAAACGAGCTCCTGCGACCCACATGCGATGCGGCGGCGTAGGGCAGCGTACTAGCAGATATTAGGCCGCACCCTTAAGGCGAAAAAAGAACTGGCCATTTCCTCTTTGATCAGTTTAAGTCTTGCATGACTAAGGCCGTCCAATAATTAGGTTGTCGCTTGGAGATTTTATATTTATCGATCCTGTCAAGACGTTAAGCCTCTTAGGAGGCGCCAAATTCCCATATGACAGATACAATTTTTCGGCGACTCATCCTCCGAGGTGCCCACCGATACTAATATAGGCAATAGCATTGCTAAAACTAGAGCTCGGATGGAACGTACGTATTAACAAAAGGGTCATTGAGATTCATTCTCCGATGGCAACTTCAGTTTCATTGGATTGGCGGCAGATTCGATCGAATGGCGCGTTCTCGTTGTCTTTTCCGCCATCTTTGCGCCTGCGGATTCCAAGTAAAATGACAGAACCACCTGTCAAACATGTTTATCGTCATTTTGAACGACTACTAACCGCGCCTGCGCTTGCATTGAACTAACCATCTTCAGTCGCGACGAGGGCAAAGTTAAAACGAAGAGAAAACAACAGGTGCCGTCGCCGCCAACCTCTTAGGCAAACATTACCTGCGAATAAAATCAATCTTTTCTAAATTTGCATAGTTTCCTTCTGGCCAACCGATACGGTCCAACGTTGGATGTACAAATTGGCGATCGACTGAACATCCTATGTCCGTACTATTCTACACCGACCGCAGCGACACCACGTTTGGACGCTTATCTTGAAATCTATCGAGTAAACTTCCCACAATATGTTCAAGCGATTGATTGTTCTCTTGTAGGTGCCCAAAGATGGTTACGAGAAATGTATGCTTAGCGAAGGTTCAAAAATAGTCGGCGTTTGCGCCACACCGGAAATGGTCACTCCGTTGACTCTTGTTGTACGCGAATTCACGGCCAATCCTTCAGGCTTGGAATTCAAACCTGGTCGACGCTATTACTTTATTAGTAAGTGCTTATCTTTGAAAAAAAAATAAACATTTCTCTTTCTCTCTACGTTTGATCGTCTTGTTGTAGCAACGTCCGATGGTAGCCGCGAAGGTATGTCCAACGCGAATGGCGGCTTGTGCCGCTCGAACGGTATGAGGATGGTTATGGACGTTCAAAATGCAGCCAGTAAGATATATATGCATATATAGCCAAAATAGGATTGTAATAAGATTCGATGATCCCTCGGCGCTTGCAGACAACTTGACAAGCAAACCTCCAAACCCGGCAAAGACAAAAGAGTACTTCTTCATCACCTATCAGACGCCCGAGTTCTTTGAAGACGATGATGATAGCGACCAAACAACGCAGGTCGATTATGACGATTCTCAGAATGGCGAAATTACAACCGCCGTAACTGGTGACTACGATACTAATGAATGGATGCGGACAACCGCCAAGGGCGACACCACCGACATGTGGTACGTCGTCCATACTCGATCGCCGGAAGAGCAGCAAACTTTATCGTACATTGACAACCAATGGAACGAAGGTAAGAACGCACGCTGTCATCGGGCCGGTTGGGCAACCATCGTTTGCCTTATGTTGCTCGCTTTCCTTTTCCGGTAGCGCTAAGGTTGACATGAATGAAAAGATTTTCTTTTCTTTTTTTAAAAAATGCGTATGTAATATAGAATCGGTCACTCCCTTAAACAGCGCAACAAGAAAAAAGGTTTTTGGAACGTTTCAAGAGGAACTATAGAGACGGGGAGAGGCAATGGGCGACAAGCAGTGTCGCCTTGCGCAGCGATTATTTAGATAAACAGGCGAAGGGCTCGGTGAAGCCTCAACGCGCTGTTAACGCTCTTTACAAGACGCGGACGATAATGTAGGGCGCCCATAAGATGTGTGTTCACCTGCATTTCGCTAAATGGTGTTGCTTCGTCTACAGTAGGGTGCATCTTTTTTGTGACCTCTTTTTGCGTTGCTTCGGATCCGGGAATCGCCTATTGATCTGACGAACCAAATCGTAAAAGACCTATAAGCATGACAGCCTGAAAAGCGACCAATCGCCAACGAAGCTGCTGGCTGGCACCTCGTTGACGTTGACTTTAGCCTTTGCGGACGTCTCCAGAAAGGCGCAGTTGAATTGACGAGCTAAATTTTGTCCTTGGTCTTTTCCGACTACTCGTTCATCTTCAAGATCACATTTGTTGCCAACCAAAATCATAGGTACCTGAATTACGTAAAAGCTACAGTATGGAAAGAATGAGAAGACTGCCCGGAACGTACTTCATCCGTATCTTTTACGCGCAGTATTTGGTCGCGCAAGTCGATGAGATCGTTGAAGGTCGATTGGGCGGTGATCGAGTAAACGAGCACGAAGCCTTGGCCATTCTTCATGTACAAGTCGCGCATGGCCGTAAACTGCTCCTGAAGAAGAGAAAGTACGCAAATGTAATTTACGGCCATCAGACGCGGCTGCGCATTGATCTCCGTTGGCTAAGATGAGGACGCATTGCGTCGTCTACTTTTTTTTTGTTAAAACAGAATAATCACTCGACGCCTTTCGGCACCTCGCTGGAAATGAATCTTTTAGTCAACGGAGGCGAGCCGAAAGAGGCGCCAAGAGCATTGGACGTCGGGCGTTAATTTGCAAAACAGAAGTGGCCTCCGAAGAGGCAAAAAAACTGTGAAATAGACTCGACAAAACCGCATTCTAAGAAGGTGAGTGTTCATCATCAATGATGACCGAGTAAGGAATGTGGAAAGAATTGAATGAATGTCGCGTAAAGCGTTACCGTTCCCGCCGTGTCCAGAATTTCCAGCATACATTGTTGGCCGTCCACTTCGACTTGCTGCAAAGGGATGAATGTGAAAAAAATAAAATGGAAAAGGAGCATTCAAACCTTTCGATAGCTGTCCTCAATGGTCGGGTCGTATTTTTCGACGAAAATGCCTTGCACAAATTGGACCGTCTTAACAGAGGGCGGTAAGAAGAAGACGAGATGTGAATATATTTGCTCTGTTTACTTACAAGGGCACTTTTGCCAACACCGCCGCTGCCGAGAACTACAATTTTGTATTCGCGCATTTGAGGAGTCAGTCAGTCACTTTCTGCGATAAGCCAAATAGTTTCGACACAATGTGACAGTGCAGACGATCGGAAGTGGCGCGTAGCGAGACGGTGACCTATCAATACGCGACCGGAATCAGTGACTGAGTTCGAGAACAAAGGTTGCTAAGCCACGCCGGAAGTCAACGGTCATTGAGAAAAATGTTTCGCGTAGGCCGATCACGCGTCGACCATTCATCGGCTGATTTTTGAATGAAAAATACGAACGTAAAAGAACATGAGCTCGAAAAGCTTACGTCGTATATGACAGATGGATGTCTGCAAAAACGAAAAGCGAAATGAAACATACTGCAAAGTGAACTACGCAAACTTGTAGGTGGGACGAAAAAATCAATACTTTCTTTGGCGTAGAAAACAGTACAATAAACGGTCGAGTAATGAAAATGAATATTTTTTTCAAAACGCAATGACGAAACGATGCGTGCGTACGTAAAAATATGAATGGAAAATGATGGTCACTCGGCGCTGCCTATATAACAAAGAACGTGCAAATGGAAACGCTTCGCATCGACTGCGTAAAGTAGAAGTACAGTAAACAAAAAGGAGAGAATAAACTTGCGCTTATTCATGCAGTCGCGTGACGGATAGCTTAAAGATTTAAAGAAAAACCAGCGAATGTCGCTCGGTAGCGTACCGCCATTAAGGGCGACAGCGCGCGGCAAAGCGTTCAAAGCAAAGACGGAAAAAATGGCGTAATTTTGAAAATTCGAAAAGTTCATTAAAAAGACAACGAACGCGATCGGAAAAACGACACTGTAACGACCAACTGACGTACCAAATACGGAAGTCAAATAAAGTATAAGCAGGTACACACTAAACTATGCAATAGTAAAAAATACTCGGAGCCTACCATTGAGCAACTTTGAAGAATAATTTCAAAACAAACGCGTTAAAAATTATTTAAAGTCTTTTGTTTAGGCAGAAAGGCGTTATTTGAAAGCCGGTGTGCGAAAGCCAGGTGTCCTACAGTAGGCTATGTGAAATGCAAGTAACATTTAAATTCTTCAATTCAAGTAGGCACTCCTTTGCCGCGCATTTACTATTTAAATGCATTTTACCGCATTTATTAAATGAGCATTAGTTTATGTAAATTAAAAATAAAGCTTATTGCCCGAGACGCGATTCCTGTAGGAAAAAGTTATACAAAAAATGCTAAAAGCAAGTTTTGGTTTCGTGGAAAAAAATTACTCTATGCCAACACATCACAATTGTTTACTACAAAGGCGCTGCTGAAGAATCAGCAGTACTTTTTTGACCAAGCGTTTCTTGCCGTAGTTGCAAAATTAAGTCGACGTTTTTTAAAAATAACAAGTTTTTACTCATGCGCATTGATTACGCAGTATCAAAACAGCCGGCCAGTGCCCGATCAACAAAATATCGACGCGAGTAGTAGTTCGAACCTGAGGGTTGTACAGTAAGACTAGCCAAAAAGTTTACTTTTTCCGTCGTAGCATGCAATTCTGGCGGGAAAGAAACTGTCCGCGCTGGTTCACTTGGTCGGAGCGCTTTAAAGTAAACGTTTCTATTTTAAATTTGGCAAATTTTTAAAATTGCCTTATCGTCGTTCGTTATTCAACCCTATTTTAGATTGTATGAAAGGCGGCTGTAGCTGTACGCGCGTCCAGGAAGTGCCCTCTTTTAAGAGCATATTTTCGTCATTTTACTAACAGATGAAATCGGTAGAAGAGTGGTCTACGGAAGACGTTGCCGCATGGCTGGTTGACGAAGGTTTCGAGCAGCACGTCGATCTGCTATGCTGGCAACACAAAATAGACGGGCGCGCTTTGCTTGAGTTGAATGAGCAAGATTTGCGTTTGCCTCCATTGCAAATGCCCGTACTTGGCGAAATCAAACGTCTCTGGGTTGCTTTGCTGCGTTTAAGGCAGGAAAAAACCGCCGACGCAGCCGCCTCCTCGGTGCATGAACATTCCACTACTAGGTAATTGCTTGTCCAGCCAAACGATTTTCTATTTTGATATATTCCCATTTTCAGCGTGTTTTCAAATTTCGAGGAATTCTCAGCCGATCTGTTGATAGCGGAAATCGAATCAGCAGACACAAGAAACAAGAGTATACTCAAAACAATTCTTGCCGGTTTATACTTTGCAGTTTCCATTCTCATTACCTCTCTTGTTATGGTGATCGTCCATGATCGGTTAGACTTAGGCTGCCTAGTTTCGCGCTTCGCTACGGCTTTACAATTTAGGGTTCCCGATTCAAAAACCTTCCCGCCATTGCCCGACATCTTCCTTGACAATATACCGCTTATCCCATGGGCGTTCGACGCGTGTGAAATATTGGCATGCTTTCTTGGAACAATTTGGACTGTGGTTGTTATATTTCACAAGCACAGGTTTTGTTCGTAATAACTTATTTTCGCTCTCGCTTATTTTGTTCTTCTCTTTATTAGACTAGTATTAATGCGCCGATTTTTTTCTTTGGTTGGAACAGTCTTCATGCTGCGCTGCGTAACCATAATGATAACTTCTCTGTCCGTGCCGGGAGTTCACTTGGACTGCCAAGCGGTAAGTTACTGTAATTTGAATTTCAATTGATTTTCAGGTACAATCCTTGTAGCGTCACAGCGACTGGCCGACGAAGTTGTACAGAGCTTATGAAATTTGGTACGGTCTCGGCTTGTCGTTGTTTAACGTTCGGTCCTGCGGTGATTACATGTTCAGCGGTCACACGACCGTTGTTACAATGTTCAACCATTTCATAACTGAATGTAAGAGTTGTTGGCTTTGAAAGTAATTTAAAAATTTAAATGGTTTACTGTAGACACTCCGGACAGCTGGAACTACCTGCATACAACTTCGTGGGTGTTCAATCTTTTCGCCATTTTCTTCATCCTGGCTGCTCATGAACACTACAGCCTGGATGTGTTTGTCGCATTTTACATTAGTTCGCGTCTTTTTTTGTACTATCATTCACTTGCCTATCATGCGCAAGCCGTTTCCGCCGGTGACAGTCGTACGAGAATTTGGTTTCCCTTGTTTTGGTTCTTCGAGTCCGGTGGTCAGGTGGGTCGCGTTCCCAACGAATACGAGTGGCCGCTGCCGTCTATGTCGACTTTGTCCACTTACGTGAACGGTTTAGCGTTTACGCGGTCCTTCAGGGAAGAATTAACCAAAATGCGATCCATCTATCGAATTCATTTCCACAAAGCCCAGCATTTCTTTTTAGACCGAAGTGGCGGCCGAAGAGTAGTGACGACGCATCAAGAAGACATATCTAAAAACGAGTAGCCTACGGCCATCCCGTGAGCAGATGTTCTTTTGCTACGACCATCTGAACCACTGTTTACAGTCTTACACATTAATTCGAGCTCGTTTCAATGCTCAACGTACACGTCTGCTTTAACCGATTGACCATAAATGGTCGTTTTGAAGTTTTAATGAGTACGTTAACGTTTACCCTGTCCACAGCAAGTAAAAATAATTTACTGAAAGACTAGTTTCTGTTGGCTCTTTTTCTTTCGTTTTCATAGTTTCAAAGTGAAGGCGTTCAAAAGCTCGCATACTGTATGCGCGCTTTTGACGTCACAAGAGTCCGTGAGCTGTATTAATAGATCTGCGGTTAGTCTGTACCTTGCAATGCGCACGTTTTCGTGAGAGTGGTCGCCGCGGCAGAGTAAACTCATTTGATTTTTAAAAGAACTTGAAAATCTTTAATGCTCACCGCGACAGTTAAAGTTATATTTCTGGCTCGACGAAATTCTGCTGAAAGAATAAAACGGCCAAGAACAATCGCCAAGCCTAAATAGATATTTTGTTGCCTTAATTTAATGGAACAGTGAATTGGAAGAAGAAAACCGAACGGCGTTACCTGCGCATCATTAAGCTTTTTGAAATTACAGACTACCAAGTTGTCCTACTTACTGTCAAAAATACAGTGAGCCTTTGTATACGTTAGAGTAGCAAAATTTTGTAACAGGCAAAGCCTTAATCTTTTTCAGCCGAAATCTCATTGCATCCTTTCTTATTTTTTCTTTAAATCAATTGAGTCCGTGAGCTGCATTCATAAATCTGCGGTTAGTCTGTACCTTGCAATGCGCACGTTTTCGTGAGAGTGGTCGCCGCGGCAGAGTAAACTCATTTGATTTTTAAAAGAACCTGAAAATCTTTAATGCTCACCGCGACAGTTAAAGTTATATTTCTGGCTCGACGAAATTCTGCTGAAAGAATAAAACGACCAAGAACAATCGCCAAGCCTAAATAGATATTTTGTTGGCTTAAGTTAATGGAACAGTGAATTGGAAGAAGAAAACCGAACGGCGTTACCTGCGCATCATTAAGCTTTTTGAAATTACAGACTACCAAGTTGTCCTACTTACTGTTAAAAATACAGTGTGCCTTCGTATACGTTAGAGTAGCAAAACTTTGTAACAGGCAAAGCGTTAACCTTTTTCAGCCGAAATCTCATTGCATCCTTTCTCATTTTTTCTTTAAATCAATTGAAATGCCAGAATCAAGATAGCTTTTTATCTTTAGCCTTCCGTAGCTTTCAACTACGCCTGAGAGGTGTTGCGCTTTTGAAGTAAACAAAAAATACGCAGAAGGTAAGAGCAGCACTTGCTGCATCGCGAATACATAGCAACAACCGTCAGCGGCTTTCTCCTATTGTTGACAAGTGGCAAAAATCGATAAAAAAAATTTTCGAAACGGTTTCTTGCTTTTAAATACTCATCCTTCCAACTGAGGATTCACAGCGCTTTTTTATACGCACTGTGTGTCTCCACAAACTACGCGGACATTGCGGTATACGAGTTGTTTACAGTCGGGCGCTCACAATTAAAATCGGCTTGCTGATAGCGCACGTTGCTGTCCCTCATTGGAATATTAATTTTTTCATGCACAGTGATGGAAAAAACAGAATCCGTTTTTGTTATGCAAATTTGTTTATCTGAAATTATGTTTATTACTAAACGTACGGTAGTCCCAAATTGAGAGCCTACTGCTCAGCGTTACGTTATGCACTTTTTTTATCGTATCGTTAATTATTAGCTTTTCCCTGTTGGCTTCAATTAAAATATTACAGTACAACATGTTGATGCGTAGGTTTTAACTATTCTCATGGAACTACTGTAGTTTTTCCCGGTCCGAACTGGCTGTTGCACTGTAAGTCTTTTATTAACGAAGACTTTAAATCATTACGTGCACATGTTGGATTGCGACCACGTTACGCGATTGTTGCTATTCGTAATTTTTAGTCGTTCCTTGTTGTTAGATGATGGCTTTCTGTCATGGGTGAACCTGTTGTCAAAGATGAACCGTCGACTTCTCAGGAAGACGAAGAAGACAATATAGGTAAAATGTTTGCGCAGTTAACCTCTTACGCATGTTGCCAACGTGACCTGTCAACTTTATGCTGTTCATAAATTTGTTTTTGATTTAGCAGTTCGTAGTAAGCGGCTAAAGAGAGCAACAGCGCGACTGAACTATAGGGCACTGGAAGCTTTCAGTACAAGCGAAGAATCGGAGGATGATAGCTACGAACCTGGTTCGTTATGAGTAGTAGTTGCCATGGCGGTAATGCGCTTATCTTGCTTGCTCTCATAGACACCGATGCACGCAGTGATAGCAGTTCAAACGACGAATGTGTATCAGGTGAATATTTTTGAGCAGAGCAGCCATCTTTTCTAATATGCAGAATATTTATAGATGACGGTGATAGTCAAAAGGCTTCAGCGAAGTCAGTAGAGGAATTTAAGTCTTTTCCTTTGGGACGTTCATTCACCCTGTTGTTCCAGTCGTAGTGACGGCTTGGGAGATCTGCTACTGGAGTATCAAGAAGCCTACAAAGTGGCCGTATGTGGCGTTCCATCATCTTCCGCTGACCACCCATCCAAACGGGCAAAGATGTCGCCAAAAGTGGTACCTACACTGTCGCCGGATTATTACCAACATTTTACCGACAAACTGCAAAGCATAAATGAACTTAACCAGTCCATTTCTACCACTGAAAAACTGACAAAAGAAAGAAGACTTGCTATACAGGTAAGCTGCTTGTAGTTGCGTCCGCCTTGACAAGACAGTTTATTCAGTTTCTAAAGCATCGTGCCGACAGTGATCACGTTGGCAGTGCCCTAAAAGAACTTCACGAAATTGGGTCCCTTTTAAAAAGCTTTGGCGTAACGAACGTTCACACGTCCCACGATTATCTTAAAGATATGCAGGATCGAGTGAACAAAATGCGAAATGAAGATCAGTTAACTAATTCAGTTCAGCTAGATCAGTTGGACGGCGAAAATTCGGAAGAAGCAGATTCCCCGGAACGAAGCGATTGAATTTGTGACGTGCCGCGGAAGGAAAAGCAAGATTAAGTAAAGTATGCGCAAGTACTTTATTTGAATTTGAATTACTGTATCTGTTTTAACAGTGTTCAGGTACTATTCTGGAAGCAAAAGCACCGTGTCCGTTTGAAGAGGATGTCGTTTGCTGATTTTGAATTTTCTTCGCTTTGTTTTAAGCAGTCGGCGTTAGAGGTACGTCGCGTATTGTTTTATAAAGTCTCGAATGCTCACAAGCGTTTTTTTAAAATGTGAAGTTAGTCTATTGCCGCGTAGCTCATTTAAACGAAAGCATTGCGTCTGTCGCCGCCGTGCAGGTTGTTTTCGCAATGTTACAGTAAGGCTAAGCTTTATGTTAAAAACCTACGAATTTGGAGATGGCCGATTTGAAAAGTTTGCACCAAGCAAGCATGGTTTTCGCTTTGTCAATTGTGAACCGCCGGCGTACAGGTCATCCGTGTAAAGCACACCGTTTTGAAGATGCTGCCACGTAGTAGAGTAACCGCGTTCGCCTAAAATGGTAAACATCCTGCTATGCAAAGTTTTTTTTCAAAAACCAGTGTTACCTGTTGTGCTTGCAACATTTCGCTGCCGAAGAGGTTTGAAGTATGTACCCGCGATGTTTTCTGCCTCACTTTTGGCGAATATCTTTGGAGAAAGAACTTTCCTACCAAGTTTTGTTGAGCAAAAGAATGGTCATACCTGTCGAAGAATTTCGTCTCCTGAATCGCTGTCCGAACTATATTCGCCATTCAGAAACATTTGATCTTGCCTACTGGAAGACGCGGATCGTAGGCTGTTTGCTGTAAATGTAAACTCGTTGTCATTAATAAAGTCGGCTAAAGCGCAAAAATTACATGATGCCGTTTTGGGAAGCTTTGTTTTCGTTATGATAACTTCCGGTAGGTTCCAATTTTGGCAGTCGGCATCCCAAACGGCAGCTCGTTGCACTCCTTCCAGGTCGGCGTAGTTGCAATCACGCGGGATACATGGCTTTACTCTGTCAAGCAGTTGACTTAGTAGTTTGAGCTGTTGATTCTGTTTACGTATGGTGTCCAAGTAGTCTTGGCGTTCACGTTCGAATTCTCCGTACAAATCTTGCACGTCCTTTTCCAAAGCTTTGTTTCTGCGTTTTTCCATCTCCAACTTGCCTTGAACGTTTTGCAGCGTATGGTTGACGTCCTTGTACGCATCCATCATTTGCTCCTCTTGAAGTTGCCGACTTCTTTCCATTTCTGATAGAGGATGAGTTAGTGAACATTCAAATATTCGCATAAGCTTACCTCTCATCTGCCGTCGTCGACGTTCCGCGTCTCTCTTTTTTTGTTTTCTTTTTTCCACCAAAGCTTTGTTGCTAAGTTGTTCGCCGCCTATTATTTGCTCTTCGAGCATTTTCAACCTGATCGACCTCGCGAGTAAGTTGCGAACGTAAAGTTTGAATTTACAAACCGTTCAATCGCCTGTTCAGTGTTCATACCGGTCTGAGCGGCAAAGTTGGAAGCCAAACCGGCTTCTAGAAAAAGTCAGTTTTGCCGGTAAGTTTAAAAAACGAATTATCGTTAACCGTTGTTCTCGGCTCGTCCGATCGCGCGGTCGTAACTGTCGCGCAGTCTGCTCAACTCCTTTTCCAAACGACTCTTCGTAATTTGCTCCATTCTAAATTGTTCTTCAATGGCGGCCATTTTGCGTTCGTAGTCCTAATTTGAAAATTTGAATTCATACTGTACAAGTAAGTTGATTTACAGGTACCATGCGAAGTTGCTTTTTTTCTAATTCGTGCCGAGAATCGTCGCTCGGAATTGACGGCGTTTGCGCTTGCGTCGCCTGCTGTACGTTGCGTAGCAAACCTTTAAGCCTTTCAATTTCTTGCTGGTACTGCCGTAAAAGGGCATCTTTTGGATCTTCGTTGATTCTCGGTCTGTTGCGAATGTTCTTGGCTCGGTTGGCGTACCGCAATGTGCTTAGCGATTCTTCGTAATTGTAATCGGCCGGTGACAAGCAAGCAATCATAATTGTTTTCGTGTTTCCACCCAACGAATCCTTGAATGCATGAGAATCCAAATTCCGTATGCTCAAGGCAACGTACTTGCAAGAGCCGCGTCAACTTCGAGTCTCTGTAGGGAATATGGGTAGATTTGCCATCCACCAGGGCGGATATAACGTTTCCAAGGGCGGAAAGAGACAAATTAATCTTGGTTGCTTCCTTTAGCCGGTCTCCAACCGCTCCTGAAATAGTTTAAGGTAAGACTTATTTTGCACTTCTCTTTTGTGCCTTGTTTACTAGTTTTAGACTGCCTCTCGCTGCCGGCTAAGTCGACTAAGTGAAGTTTTGCGGTTTTTATGTGTTCTCGCCCGTGATGCACTTCGAACATTTCCAAATGAAGGGTAAATATGCTGTGCGAGCGGGAAGAATCCGTATTCATCAGCGTAGCAGCGGTAGCTCGGTTTCGCATGCCTTTTTGAAGCAATTTTTCGCATTCATTAACGTTATGCACGGGATGCATGGAAAGGCCGGCCACGTAGACTCCTCTTTCTTGATGTTCTTTGATTTCCAGCTTTTGCTTAGTGTCTCTGCCCAAAAGATCGCGAACGTCCTCGATGTAAATCTAGAAAAGGCGGCAAGGCAACTGAACTGACAGGGTGATCGCAGAGACGAGGAATCAATAACGGAATTTCCAGAACAGTTGACTGGTTTTCATGTTTACCTCGAGATAGGAAGCGCAGATAAGAAATTTGACATTTTCCGTAGTAGATATGGCTTCAAAAATATGTTCGAAGGTTCTTGGTACAATTCCCTTTTGAACCGGCCAATTGTCCGGTCCTTGCATGGTAAAAGACTTGCCGGAGCCTGTTTGACCATAAGCGAACACGGTGCCATTGTAGCCTTCCAAAACGGACTGAATGTTGTCTTTTTTAAAGACTGTATTTTGTCATTTTTGCAAGTTACCTCAACTAGCGAATAGACGACGTCATTGTACAGCAATTCAGTTGTGGCCTCCTTGTCGAAAACAGCATCAAAAGTAAAAACTTTCGGCTCCGCTGTCCTGTCAGCCGGATTGGCTATTGTACACTGGCAACAAGAAGGGTCCGTATCCAAAACGTAAGTACATCCCATTGACATTTCTTGTTCATTCAACGGCCTGGAACGAACGACAACGCGAACGCATTCCGAAGTTGGCATATCGTAGTGTTTTCCACCAATTCACCGGTAATGGTAAGTTTGCACCGTTATTTCACCGGCTAAGCAGCTCCATGTCGAGCGGTTTACAGCTTTGACCAGCCACGCCTACGAGCCAACAAGCGACAGCGTTGTCATGGTAACAGCCATTACGTTTCTCTTTTGTTGTATTGACTAGCCGCGAGCTTCCAGCGTAAGTTAATTCTTTTTGTTATATGAATGAGCTTTTTTCTCCGACGTACGTTCGTTGCTGCACATTGATTTCACAGTACGATTGATTGAGGGGGTTTAACAATCGAACGAGACTACGTCATCAACAGCCAGCTAGCAAACACGCCGAAGTAAGTCTATCTCAAATAATTTAGAAATAAAAAAATGAAAAGCGTCTAATTGCACTTCGCTACTTGTTATTGGGAGCTGTAGCGGCTGGAAAACCGCTTAGCCTCAACGTGCAGTCGGTGGTACTGTAATTTACGCAGATTGTTAAACACTGCTATCCTGCAAATCATATTCGTGTTCAAATTTTCTCGCTGTTGGTCATACTGTAGGACGGTAATTAAGGAATATTTGGAAAAAAACCCATCTTAGGCGTTTGTCCGCCCACGCACAGCCAGCTGCTTGAAGTAAGCGACGAAGACTTCAACGTTGTTTCCCGGAGCGTTTGGTACTTCGCGAAACCGTGTTCTCTTTCAGCTTTACGCCAACTATTTTGAATTACTGTATTTTTTAAAAATGTGAATGCAGGTTCGAACGTCAGATTAATCGCCTGTTCGTTTCAAATGTTTCCTCCAACCGGCGATGGGGATGCCTTAGGCCATTGCGACTTTGTTTGTGTCAACCGGTTGAAGTGAAATCTTGAACAGTGACGATACAATTCCTGTTTTCCGCGCTGAGCGTGGGCTGTCCCAACTAGGCGTCCCACTTTTGCCTCGAAGATGTTTTCGTCTCCTTCGCCGACGGAGTGGCTTACTTGCAGCAGCGAACAATCCTACTTTACCGTACGCTATGCGTATAGCCGTAAGCCTAATCCCGATTTGGCTATCGTTGACGCTTCGTTCGCAAGCTTACTTTGTACCTTGCAACGGTATATACGCGCTATTGTATTATGTCCGAAAGAAAGGGTCACCGTCCTTTTAGGGTCAAGCACAATTGGCGGTCTCTGTGACGTTGATGGCGACTGCAAGGGACACGGCGTTACGTGCATCTTGGGCAAATGTCAATGTCACTATTCCTACGCTCAAAAGACGGATGCCCACTCGGCATACCAAGTTTGCGTAAAAGGTATGCGTGTATTATTGGTCCGCCGAAAGCAGTAGTTCAATTGTTTTTTTTCTCAGCGCCTGACACAGTCGGAGCGCCTTGTTCGGATACATGTCGTTTTCCGCTCTTCTGCAACAATAATCGCTGTCAGTGTATACGCTCAAAGAAGGAAGGCAATCAGTGCTTTGTCGGTAAGCGCTTCCTCGCCCTTTAAAGCTAACATTGCTCCACTAAAGACTCCTATCTTGGACAACCTTGTAAAAGGCATATCGAATGTTCAATTCCTTTTTCGGCATGTATTAACTCTCAATGCGGTTGCGTGCAGGGAAGCAGTCGTCGGGGCAACTCATGCGACGCCGGTACGTCTTCTTATCTGTTCGATAGATAGTGTTCATCTTCAATTGATAATCAGAAGCCCATTGCCCTAATGGACAGAAAGCCGGTAGGCCATGCACCATACGCACGCTCGACGTAGACGTCATTCACAATGTTATCAATTCCGGCAGTATTTTGGACGATTGCCAACCGGGATATTTCTGTCACGCGCCTCCAATGTCCTTCACCGGTCACTGTTGCGCTCTAACTTGTCCATTCGCGATACAACCATCTACGGAATACACCTGCGACGCCAGAGACGAGCATGGTCGACCATGCCCTTCGGAAACTCACTACTGCCATCGCTTTGCCGGTATGTATCATGAGCATCATTAATAGCTTTCATACTGTAGTGTACAGGGCCTTCGTTCTCTTACCACATCTGCTGCAGAAGTCCTTGCAAGGAACCAAAGCCGCTATACATTCACGGCACCTGCTACGCTCGCGCCTTTCTCGGCAAGGATTGTCAGTTGAACGAACAATGCGACGGCGCAACCACGATGGAATGCAGCGGGGGCAAGTGCGCATGCAAAAATGGCTTCAAGCCTGAATCAACCGAACACACGTCAATTCCACCGATGACTTGCGTCCCTTCGCAATGCAGCAAACAGGGCGCTCTGGTCGGCTACGATTGCATAGAGAAGGCCAACTTGGGCGAACAGTGCGTCACGTCGGTGCAATGCCCAAATAGAGCCTACTGCTTTCGCGGCATCTGCCATTGCCAATGCGGCTTTGCAAAGCAAGGTAACCAGTGCGTGCCGAACCAACAAACCGGAACCTACGATAACGATGACGTCAATGACCAACCGACGCCGCCAAGACGCGGTATGACAACTAGCGCCATCTGCTTTAGCGGACCCTCACTTTTTGCCTATTTTAGGCAACAGCGGCTCTTCAACTGGTGGCGGTGGTTTTCTCAACGTCGTTGAGCGACTTCTGAAAGGAGTGCGCAGCGGGGGAGGCGGCGGGGTCAGCATTATGGCTTAGAGAATGATAATAACCAACGTCCCTCATGTGCCTATGGCTTTTTTTTAAAATGATGAAGCAAAAGTAACGCGTTCAATGTCTTAGCGCTTATCAAAGCTTGTCCGGTCTTTCAAAAGTTGTCCATAAACCATGGCTGCCCGCCGTTGGTTGGTCGTACGGTCAGTATATCGCAGCCCGTATCGGTAACCAATAAAGTGTGCTCGAATTGGGCGGAAAGTTTTCCGTCGGCCGTAGTGGCTGTCCACTTGTCTGGCCAGTGGATCTCGTGGTAAGTGCCTTGATTGATCATAGGCTCGATTGTGAACGTGTGCCCCGTCTTCATCACTCCAATGGCTTTGTTCTCTAGAAAATAATTGGGATCGATAGCGACTGAAATTGCAAGCGCCCTTACCAATGCCCAATGAATATAATACTTGGGCACCTAACACCTCCAGCCAATTCACTGAAAGCCGACAAAGGCTTTCCTCTGAGCAAAGGAGGGAAAATAAAGCAACAAAGTACACTTACTTGAGTAGTGCGGTACCGTCGGTACAGTGTGGAATAGACTGAAACGTAAAAAAATAGGTCAACTACAGTAGGCTTTGGTTAAAGGAAAATCAAGTTACGATGAATTTGAAATTTGAATTTTTTTTGCATAAAAACGCTACTTTATTTACCGATTGATCCCGTGGCCGCAATACGAGCGTACAACGGAGAAGCCGTGACTTCGAGCGTATTTTTCGATTACGCCTCCGATTTCGCGATATTTTGTGCCTGGTTTCACTAGAATTTTTGGCGTAATGCCCAAGGCGGCAATCGGCCGGAACAAGTTTACCTATTTTGATCGCTTCGGCTAAGCATTCGTAGGTTACTCGGACCAACTGTTTGGCTTGGTCGCTGACGGTGCCAACGAGAAAGGTTTCGTTCAGATCGCCATGAAAACCGCGATGATAAAGCGTTATGTCAACTAAAGGAGCAGCATGGCGAAAAAGATTAAAAGAAAATAAGCAAAATCAACTGACGATTCACTATGTCGCCGTCGGCTAAAGGTCGAAGGTCGGGAATGCCATGGCAGATTACTTCGTTTACCGAAGTGCAACAAGATTTCGGAAATGTATGATAGCCTAAAGGCGACGGATAGCAGTCGCGTTCGACGGACGCCTGAAAAAGATGGATGGATAAATTAAATGGAAGAAAAGAAACGAAAGGGCGGATCGAACTTCGTGAACTATTCGGTCTATTTCGTCGGTAGTCATACCAACGGAAATTTGCGCCGCTGCCTCGTCCATCACTTCGCGCGCTAGTTTGCAAGAGACGCGCATAGCTTCAATTTCTTCGTCATTCAAAACTTGAATCACCGAACTTTGCTTTGTCGACATTTCAAGCAACGATATTCCTCTAGGATGGCAAACGTAGTCGGGACGTTCTATCGACTCGGGCACCGTTCGTCTTTGGCTCTGCAGTCGACCAAGCTTTCAAGGGACAAACGGAGAGAATTAATATGTGAAGTAAAACCTGTAAGTGAGGTCGAAGCGGTCCCGAAAAGGAAAAGTTCGGATAGAGCGTTTCCAATTCTAAATGATTAGTCATCACGGGTCGTTTAATGGCGGTTGGCTCGCTTGCCTTGCGGTTTGTGCATCTTCTTGTGCACATTCCAGAAGCTCTTGAAGCACGGCTGCCAAACAACGCATCCTAATTGGGGCAACAGCAACAACGACAGCCCAAAGGCTAAGCACCAACCTGAGAGCAAAAGAACGCCGGAGGCAATTTCAATTTCAAGCATACGGGACATTTAAGCGTTGCCGGCTTTCCGCACTGAGGTGTTTGACAGAGATTCACAACGTCCGTCATTTCCAACGGCAGCGCACAACCTACCTTGCTAGCGCGGTCTGTGATACAGTAAGCAAATGAACCTGCTTGTCAAAAAGTTTGCTGTAGCACCCGTGGCTTCCCGCTGGACAAAATCAAACGATTTCCCAATTTAACAAAACTTTATTTAATAAAAAAATTTGATTTCACGCTTTACCTTAAACGCTAGGCCTACAAAAGCGTTCAACTGGTTTGAAATGCTTATAATACCATTAAGATTTTACACGCAATTTAATTTAATTTTTCGGCAAACATAATTTTATCTGAAATATTTATTTGCTTTTTCCAAGCGTGCGCTAATTATTTAACGCGAATTATGACTCACTTTTAAAAACTGACTTTATTACTGTTTTGGCTTACTGTAGCAGTGGTAACTTTTCTTTGTTGGGGTTGTTTTGCTTGGAAATTCGTTTAATCGCAATGGCTAAAATGTGTTTAAGTATCTATACATGATTTGCCAGCTGCGACGGTAAATTAAAAACTATACTTTAGAGAAAAAGAGCAAGCGAATGACCTGCCGGCTTCGTTACAAAATTCAGCGGAAGGTTGATTTTTCTCTTCCCACGTAGGCAGCCGTTGACGTTGCGCGGTTTAGGTAAGAGAGCACAATCGAAAGAAGCGTAAGGAACAAAGGAAGAAGGAAAAGACAAAATCGGGCGGCGGTGGTTTGGGTATTAAAAAGTTGGAATACGTTCCCAACAGTTGTCCATTCAAGCAAGAGCTTCTGGAGCAAGCGGAGCGCTCAAAGCGCGAGGTATTCAATTTCTCAGTGTTTGCTTCGCGCTTACAAGCCGTTTTTCTCGCCTTCAGGAGGAAAAAAGGAGAGAAATCCTCAAGGCGCAACTTCGAAAGGAGAAACATTCCCAGAAAGATTTGGAAGCGCTAGTCGGCAGCGCCCAAAGCAGGCAGAAACGTTTTGATGATTTGGTACAGTTCGCGATATGCAGATTAGTGTTTACCGTATAATTTTTAAGCAACAAAAGTCTGCGAACGACTTAATTATAGAAAGCCTTTCCAAGCCTGTAGAAGACTTTACAGTAGCCCTTAGAAGAGTACAATCTCTTTTTTTACTTCGTACATATCGCTCATTGTCAATCCTTATTTAGGTAGTGAAATTGTCGGATATTTTGCTCGAAATCCTTGACGCCAGAGACCCATTGGGCAGTCGATCCGCCCAAGTGGAAAATATGATTCTGGAGGCCGGCAAACGTCTCGTGCTTGTCATCAACAAAATAGGTGATTCATTTCTTGCATTCCATTCGGATTTCGTCGAAACACCAAGAGCGGAATGGCCAAGTTCCTTCCAGCTCCGTTTAAGCTGTTTCGTATAACGCGCAAACGCGATAAATGCATATCGTACACTTGAACCGCCGTCCCTTTTCGGGTTTGCATGCGCAAAAATTCTTTTTCAGACTTGATTCCCAAGGAGAACATTAAAAAGTGGTTAAACTACCTTCGAAGGGAGTATCCCGCCGTAGCTTTCAAAGCGTCAACGCAAGAGCAGCGAAAAAAACTCGTAAGAGGGGACGTTTTTCAAAAATTCGCGCCATTTATGCAAATTAAAAATATCTTTCAGGGATGGATAAGCGGCGCTAACGTTATAACCAGCAAAGCTATTGGCGCAGACATACTTTTGCGTCTTCTCGGCAGCTACGTAAAAAACAAAGAGGCGGCGGGCGTAATTCGCATTGGAATCGTAGGCAAGTTGGAGCCCATTCCATTTTTGGCGGTCACCTTAGCCTAAGCTTTAGGCTATCCAAACGTGGGCAAAAGCAGCGTGATCAATAGCCTAAAAAGGAAAATTATTTGCGACGTTGGCGCCAATCCGGGAGTGACCAGAACGGTTCAGGAAGTTCAGTTGGATCAAAAAATACGATTGATCGACTCGCCTGGTGTCATAATGGCCAAGGATGGTTCGATGGACGCAACCGAGCTGGCTTTGAAGAATTTTATTCGAACGGATAAGGCGGACTGCCAGACGGCTGTCCAAGCCATTGTTCGGCGCTGCTCGAAGCAAAAGGCAAGCGCCGGTTTAAAATTTAAATTATGCAAATTAGTCCAGCATGTTTCAGCTTATGTTGTTGTACAATCTTCCCGATTTTAACGACGTGGACGAGTTTTTGACCCTGTTGGCCAAAAGCACCGGCCGCCTTAGAAAGGGAGGCATTCCAGACCGAAGGATGGCTGCCAGAAAGGTTCTACAGGATTGGACTCGGTAATTTTTCCCCTTTGCCTCTCGTCAAGCTTAAGCATATGGGCCCAAATCCGTCCAGCGGAAAGATACGGTACTACTGCGAGCCTCCGGACGATAGAAGCGGAATAGTATGCAGCGAAGTGGTCGACCAGATGATGAAGGAATTTGACCTGGACGCCATTAGCGAAGAGGAAAGTCTCGTACTGCAAAGTAATCTTCACTGAATTTCAAATGTTTATTGATTATTTTAAATTTTGCTTCCTTTTTCAGGTCTTCCGTCGAGCGCCATTGCCGAAGCGGTTATAATGGGCGACGATGCTTTAGCGCCGCCCGGAAACGCTTGCGACCAATTAACAAAGGTAGATGGATAAACAGCTATTAGCTATTGAAAGGTGGAAGGAAGTATTGGCTTTTTTTGTAAAGGTCGACCTGAGCTCGCAATCGAAGGGAAGGAAGCGCCCTAACGACTACGATGACGTCAAGAGCAGTTTGGAAACGGAGGGCAATAGACAGGACAATCGTTTTTTGAAGCACATGGCGAAAAGGAGAAAAAGGCAAATGCGAAAAACGGGTACGAACTTGAGCAAAGCCGATTCTTGCATTTCGTTGTTCCCCGTGACGCGTATACTGTATAGAAAATCGATGCTCAAGATTGGCGGATGCCATGGAGACGGCTATGAAGTTGGCAGACTCGCCGGACAACTTAGCCGCTTATAATTTTGACGGCGCGTTGGAAATGGCGGAATAAAAAGCTTTGTAATTTGATATTCGCTTTTGTTGATTGCCGGCTGCGACTTTGCGTTCGACAGACGCGTGGACGTGTAAAAGTGACGAAAGGTCAAAAATTGAAAATTAACACTCGACGTCGCTTGTGCGTTGATTCGTCAAGCATTTGCTCCGCCTCATCCGCTTAGTAGCGCATTCATTTGGGACAAACGCTTGCTGGCGTTTCTTGCAGCTGCTGCTTCCACCTTTGACCCAAAGCGATTTACGCGAAGCTTTCGTAAGCTCTATTCTCTTTCCTGGAAAACTATAAAGGTAACTGGAGCTCGTAAAGCACCTTTTTTTCGTTCAGCTGAGAGCATTTGCCGAAAACATACCGCTATCCGTCAAGTCAGTGCGCTTTTTCTTTACATATTTTTTTAGCAGACGCCGCGGAGAGCTTAAAAGTTCAGCGTACGTGCGTATTAAAACAGACTTGCTTGCAAGAGTATTTATGTACCTGAAAATCTCAAAATTTGGCGGGATTTTTTCTGCCTACTGTAGTGTGCGTGTTGCATATAGGGTTAAATTCAGTTTTTTCCCTGTTCATCGGCCACAAGCGATGTTGCCAAGATGACGGGAAGTGGGTAATTTGGTTTTATTTATTGCCTGCTGCGGTTGGTACGGTGCCTTCGAGCATTATTGGTCGTCGGCGGCGGCGGGTTTGCTCATTTGGCATTTGTGACGCAAGTTCCGCGTTGGTTCGCGCGTCATTTTGCCTCGTCGAACGTCGTTGGTCGTTGCAGTCATTGGCTCCGAATGAAGTTTTCAGCCGAACTTGCATCCAAGTGTTCGCTGTCGCCCTTTTGCCAATCGATCGGCATCTAGTGTAGCCCTTCAGGGCGCGGGCAGTCGACTTTTTCCATCTTTTCCATCGAGCACTTGCATCGATTCATCCAAGCTCCATAGGGAACGTATTTCCATCCGGAGCAGTTGGTAGGTCCAATTAGCTGTTTAATTTCATTTTTTAAATCGCCATCCCTTCGCACTTCTCGCGCGGCTGGCGCTAATAACGTTTTGCCCAAGGCGCGCCGAGAGGTGTACGTATGCATGCAATGCCATTTTGGGCGCCGTTGCTTCGCGGAAATTCTCATGCTTTCGTAGCGTGTTCAATCGTTTCCGATTTGTTCGTTAGAGAATGCTCTGCTAGCGATGATGGCATAGCGAAAAATCAATTGCTACTAAAAGGGCTCCACCTTTCCTTTGCTTGGCAGATGCTCGCTCATAGCAGCTCGGCTTGGCGGACAGTTAGTTATCTTACGTTAAAGTTTACGCGATTCTGCTTCATTCCAACGAGTGTTGCTTTTCCGAGTCTATTGTTTTCCTTGCTTTGCCGAACAATTGTGATGCGCAGGTGACCATCGCTCGGACGCAGCTCGCTTTTCCCTCTTCTCTCATTTTGTCGCCAAAGCCAACCGCTAAGCGTGCCCAACTTAGCTACTTCTAATTTTGAATCGTCGAATGTTCGCTGTTAAGCTTTAATGCCACGTTTTGTCGTTTGTCGGGCTTGTTTAGGCGGCAAGTTTGCTTTTTCACGCTTTGATCAATTTTCACTTCGCCCTTCGTCAGTTGCGTGCTAAAATTTTTTCCATCCGTCAACTGTTGACCGTTCGTACGCGAACGCATTTTGCAGTCGTCCCGCAACTGAATTGCGCGACGAACACAAATGACAGCTCAAAACGAGCGGACTCCGTCATTTTCTTCGTCGCGACCGTTTGCATTATTAGCAGCATTGTAATTTTGCCGGTTGTTACTTTTAAAAGAAGTTCAAGTTCCCGAATGCAAATTAATGATGCTCAGGCTTTTGCCCCTTCTTGAACGTTGGTATACTGTACGCGACTAGGCGATCCTCGACCATCCCGCCAGCTTGGATTGTCTTTTGTTGACCGTTTAAAGAGCGTTTGATTGGCGAAGAAAATTTGCATAACGATTGTTTGATCAGGTAAGAAAATTCAAGTTGAATAGGTGATATCTCCGAGTTATCGTTGTGAGCAGTGCGGCTAATGGCGCGCTTTCTCTTTCACGTTGTCTTCGCTTTGTTTGCTCACCTGATCTTGCGTCCAAATGCTTAACAATGCCCTCCCTCCGAGCGACAGTCGCGCCAATCAATTTCTCAAGTCTTTTACTACATCCGAGCATCATCTTTTCCACTTTGCAGCCTGGGAAAGACGGGCGGGCTGTCGTCGTCGCCTTGCTCCTCTCTAAGGCATACTGTATTTCAAATACCGGTTAGTAAGTTGTTTGCATTTGACTCTCGACCAAAGCTGTCATTGACCTGTTTTTCGTCGTCTTCAATTCTTGCCGAACAATTTGAACGTACAAAAGCTGAAATGGAACTGCTTTCCCGCCCCGAACGGAGGCTACTTAGTCGCTGCTATTTGTTGTGCCTAAAACAAGAGTATTGGGTGGGTCTTTCGGGATCATTTGATTGTTGTCGTAGCGTCGAGGCGCGTCATGCCCTTCACCGGTTGACAGCCGGTTCAGTCATCGTCATTTCATTTCAGGTTAGAAGGAGAGAACCTGTTTTCGTCGAACCTGTGCTCTGTGTGTGCGTGTGCTGCTCGGTAATCGGCAATATTCTCATCATTGGGACGCGGCGGCGGTGGCCGTGTTGTGCTAGCCTTGCTTTCCGGCAACCGCATTAACGTGCGCGCACCTTTGCTTCGTTAACCATTTGCTGACAAAGTATGCCGTCACGAGGCGATGGCAACAGGCCAAATGCCCGCTCGAAAAAAGCTCAACCCGAAGAGACGCCGTTGGTTTCCGTCCAGGATGGCAAGAAAAGCAAAAAGGCACCGCTGCATGATCTCAAGCAGGAAATGGAGACGGTATGCGGCATTTTTCAATATTAACAAAAAAAATTATCCATTAGCAATTTTTTTTCAGGATAAGCACCAGATCCCAATTGAAGAATTGTTCAGGCGTTTGGATACGAATCCTCAGAATGTGAACAGTCGCCATCTCGTCTTGGTAATAAGCTTTGTTAAGTATTTGCCGCCTTTTAGGGATTGTCCGCGGACGAAGCAAAGCGCCGTCTATCCCGCGACGGACCCAACGCTTTGTCGCCACCGCCAAGCACCCCGGAATGGGTGAAGTTTTGCAAGAATTTGTTCGGTGGTTTTGCCGTTCTCCTTTGGATCGGCGCTATCCTATGCTTTATTGCTTACGGTGTCGACGTGGCGATGTCCGAGAACGCGCTGAAGGACAATGTAAGTACGACATAAGAAATGTCATCGAGGTTGCCGAGACCGCGTGCTATTGAAAACGTTGCAGCTATACCTCGGAATTGTTTTGGCCGCGGTGGTCATCATCACCGGATGCTTCCAATACTACCAAGAGGCAAAAAGCGAAAAGATAATGGAATCGTTCAAACACATGGTTCCCAGCGTAAGTGATCGCTCATTATATGTATGGTTGAACAAAGAGTTGTCCGCCTTAAGCGTAGCGGACATAGCGCGTCTGTATTGGTCACTTGCAACTCGGCCATTTCGACCAGTTTTCCCATTGGCACCCAATTGTCCGAGCGTTCGAAATAAGGTCGTTTCGAGTATAAAATTGGGCGAATACTCATTCCATTAACCGCTGAGGGCTATAGTATTTTTAAACTTTGATGCTCAGGTTCATTTGAATTTTCAGACAGGTGTTTTTTTGACGATGATCTTCCTTTAGCGCTTGGCCGGCATAGTCTAACCAAAGACAATTAGTTGTCGGTCCGAGCGCGGTTGATTAACCGTCGCTTGCCCAAAAGAATCATAAATTAACGGATCGTTCGGCAAAACAACCGGTTTCGTAATGCCACCTATGCCAGCAACGATTCCGTTGTTCCCCGCAGATATGATTGATTGCCCGTTCGGCCCTAAACGAAAATAGGCTTTCTATTTTCTTTTCCTCAGTTTGTAAGAAGCGTATCCACCGGAAACAAGCTTCAATCTTAGAAGCAAGTCTCGTGACTTCTCTACCGCTTGCCTTCTTGCGTATACTGTATAAAGTTGCTCCACGCAGTGGGCAAAAAATTGAAAGCGCCATCGCCAGTAGGCGCCATTAATATTAAGATCATACGTGCACGTTGTTGTACGTGAGCTATCGTTGGGGAAGATATTGATTTTAATGCATAGCGTAGTAAGAAGTGGCTCTTTTAACCTGGCGTTGCTTTGCGCCCGTTGAACACTAAGGAAGTTTGCGGGTCGATTGGGCGCTGTCTACTTTTCTGGTCCAAATAGCTTCCAACGAGCAGCGACGTTTTATTTGACCAACTCGTCGTAGCTCGCTCTCATTTGTCCTTTTGTTATCCTGTCAAAGGGGATACTTTTTAAAAGTTTGCATTTCCGCTTGTTCAACTCTACCGGGAAAAAGCGGACAAAGTCTTTTGCAAGCGTGAAGAATAGTACGTAGCGCTGTCCGCTCTTCAAAGTGATTTATGGGCGCTTAGTTGGTTCGTAAACTTTTTCAAAAATGTTTTCCATTGCGCGCTCAGCATTAGGCGCATCGTCGACAGTTGAATAAGCGCCCATTGAGTGTTCCTTCCTTTTCGCGGCTATATTTGTCGATAGCGACTGTTTGCAGCACCACTATGTCCAATTTCATTAATACTTCCATTATTTTCGATTTTTTTTCCACGTCCGTCCGTTCAAAGTAGGCTTCGTCTGACGCATTGACATTTGTAGTAGTCGACGGCTCATTCGTCAATCCTTTAACGGCACCGTCAAAATAATCGACACCGCAGTGTTTATCCAATCGGCGTTGTGGGCTACAAGGTCATTTCGGCTGTCGTGTACGCACCCTGTTTGTAAAAGTAATCGCGTTGACAGCAAGAAGGGCATATTGTCTGTCATGTTAACAAAACCTTCTTCATTTCACTTGATGCTTTAGCGGTTATTCTGCTCGACGGCGGCAAAGGTTTTTTTTCAACCCAACAGCCGGTTAGTCGCGTCTGTTGCGAACGTATACGCGCTTAGGCTAATGAAAGTTGAAATGTTTGTTGCGCACATTTCGCCACCCGGAAAAGCGCGTATGAACGATAAAGCGCACCTTTTAATAAATCAATATTCTCTTGATTTTCCGAGCGCGTTAACGTGGTTCTGTCGTTAGCATTTTTGTCCGAGCGTATTTAATATTTATTATGTAGCTAGTCGAAGCATATCGATTTGTTCTCTTTTCTAAATACGCCCTTAGAAATGCTGCACGTAGAATGCCTGAACTGTATGCGGCCAATGAGTTGCCGAGTCAAGCGCGTCTAAGTAAGGAGAAAGAGTTCATTGCCACTTAACGGTTTTATCCTGTTTGTACGCTGATAGGTCCTTATTTGAATAGCTCAGTAATTGTTTAATATCCGCGCGCGGACATCCCGCTTTTTCGTTAGTATAAAACTCGCTGCGCGCTTCTGTTGTTGACCCACTTTGTCACCCTGCGCAAATTGTCCATATGCGTGCTTTTCCATTCGTAAGGCTATGGTTCGTTTGAGCAATCATTGACCGGCCTAGTCTCGTGCGCGACTGTTTACCTGTCACCATCAAAACTGTCCATGCAAACTGAATGGAATATTAATAGCGCTCCGCTGTGTATTACCTATTGCACCATCTCGTTGGCGTCTTGAGATAAGACGCTTAATATGGATTGCTTGCGACAATGTCTGTTTGATTGATCGGTGGGCGTTGTAACGTTAACAACGACAAGTTTCCAATTTGATTTTCTTGCGCGCGCATTATCGCACCTACAACGCTCCTATCGTAACATACCGTACGGCGGAAAAATGCGCAGGTTTCCAGCCGTTTCAAATGCCTGTCGAATGTTTGTACGAGAAAGGTCGCTTGGGCTGAAGCTCGTCTCGACAATGTGGTTGTTTTAAAGACGATAATGCTTGTGTTTGGCCCACTTTCATCGTCCTGCGTAATGTTAATGGGTGACCGACAGCAGCGATACCTATGATTAGAGTTTTCGTTTGCTTGCCCCAATGAGGAGATGTCCACGCCAGAGAATTGTGACCTTAAGTCGGCAATTTATTTTTAAAAATAACATTGACACTTGTTAAACTGTTTCTTCTACGGAATGTATGTCCCGTTGAAAAATTTTTAATTCTCCATAGCTTTCGGGTCAATCGTGACCTGTCTTCAGCGGTATTAAATTGATGTAATGAGTAAATGCGAATCTGTTTTAACTGTTTAAAGACGAGTGTTTTAAAGTCGACTTTTTGGAGTTCTTCTCTGTCTGTCAGCTAGCTGTTTCTTCTGCTGTGTATGTAAGTTGTCGTTATTCATGTATTTAATTCATTTTTCAAAAATTTTTTTCATTGTTATTTTGTGTTTAATCCATTTCTGACCCGCTGTTGTTCTGTCTGTTGTTGTGTACACATGTTACCATCTTCCATGTAGTTAGTCCATTTTTTAGAATTCTCCATTGTTCTTTTATGTTTTATTCATTTCTGGTTTCATGTGTTATGTAAACGTGGTTTCTTGGTACGGAACAATATGTTTTCATGATGAAGAAATTTATTACGGATATGTCCCGTTTTTTTTCTATATAAAGAGACTCCGGAGCTTTCGGGTCATTCGAGACCCATCATCAGCGGTCTTAAGCGTAAATATGAATTGTGCCAGCGAGTGCCATCTATCGATTCTGAGGATTTTAAAGCGGGTATTTTAAAGCTTTCTGTTTGTAGGTTTTTGTATTTGAGTCTGTCAGCGCACTTCTTTTTCTTGTTGTTCCGTATAGCTTCTAGATTGTCTTCGTTGGGTTGTTTCGAACATTTTTCTATGTTGTTGAGTCACTGTTTTTTCATTTTGCATTCATTTTCTTCTTCTTTCTTTCTTCTTTTTTCTTTTTCTTTCTTTGTTCCATTTATATTGCAGTTTTGTCCATTTCTGTTTGTTCTAATTATTTGTTTTTTCTTCTTTCCGGGCTATTGTATTTCATCTGGTGAGAGAGCAACAATTATACCGCGTCGCAATATTTGTCCAAATCCCACTTATGTCCACTTCTTGATCGTGGTTGCAAGTCGTATTATGTCTAATATATAGTGCTTCTTTAATTCTTCTTAACCGTAAATTGTTTTCGTAACATAAAACTTTTGGTTGGAGTGGTTGGGTACATTGCGTCGCATGCTCCACTACAGCAGAGGCTTGTTTGGCTTTTACTATTGTAATTTTCGGGCCTAACATTGGTCTACCTCGCTGTGGGATTAGATTGCTACTACTGTTAAGTATGGCTTTCGCGTTATTGTAACTTGTGAGTTTTTTTATGTGTTCGTTAAATCTACGCTCTCGGGTGTTTCCCGTTTCACCAATATAAATCCCTGAGCAGGAACATTCAACCGCGTATATTAGTCTTGTCTTTTTGTTTTCGGGGATTTTAGTTTTGTCTGTGCGAAGAATTGCCCTGAGATTGGGCGAACTTTTGAAAAAGACTCTGAAGCCTAATCTTTTTCCCAATTGGACAATCTTTTCGCCTAAACCTGCCACATAAGGAATAACCAGACAAGTGTCGTGCGGTGTGTTTTGCTCTGGAGACTCACGTGTGCGAAGCTTGTGGTTAAGCACTTGGTTGATAAAGGATTTAGGATAACCGTTTTTGTAGAAGATATTTCTAATGTAGTTAATTTCTGATTGGAGATAGTCGGGACTGCATAAGTTGAATGCTCTGTCTATCATTCCGGAGAGAGGATACCACGCATTACTGATCGTGGGTGATGTGATGAAAAGTTGAGGTACTGATCTGTGTGGATGGGTCTCGAATGACCCGAAAGCTCCGGAGTCTCTTTATATAGAAAACAAACGGGACATATCCGTAATAAATTTCTTAATTCATGTGTTATGTATGTTAATTCGTTTCATATTGATTCCACGTTTCCATTTTTTTCCAACTATGGTAGTTTGCGTAAGTAGTTTTTTGTTTTTCCACTTGTTCCAGCGATCGTGTATCCATTTAGTTTAGTGAGCAGCAATTGGAGCGGGTGACAATGTTTGTCCATAGTTCATTTATTTCCGCTCTTTGATCTCGATTGTACGTCGCGTTGTGCCTGATGTAAGAAGCTTCTCTAATTCTTCGTAAGCGCACGCTGCTTTCATAGCATAAGACTTTTGGATGAAGAGCTTGGTTGCAATGTGTTGCGTGTTTCACAACAGTTGAAGCTTGTATTGCTTTTTCCATGGTAATTTTTGTGTCAAATATAAGTATCCCGCGATGTGCTGTAGGAGTGCTATTATTGCTAAGAATATTTTTTGCGTTATTATAACTGATAAGTCTCTTAATGCGTTCATTGAATCTGTGATTCAAGGTATTGCCTTTTTTCCCAACGTTGACCCTTGAACAAGAGCATTCAATCGCGTAGACTAACCCTGTTTTTTTGTTTTCTGGGATTTTTGCTTTGTTCTTACGAAGAATTGATCTGAGGTTTGGGAAACTCTTTAAAAAGACTCAGAACTCTAATCGTCTTCCTAGCTGGACAATCTTTTCGCCCAGTCGTGCCACATAGGAATTAACTAAACATGAATTGTGCAAAGTATTTAGTTTATGTAATAAACGGTTGCGAAGTTTGTGTTGGAACACGTGGTCACGTGATTTCGGATAGTCGTTTTTGTAGCAAATTTTTCCAATGTAGTTAAGCTCTGATTGGAGATAATCGAGATTACATAAATTGATTGCTCTATCAATCATTCCAGAGAGGATTCCACGCATTACCGATCATGTGTGATGCGATGAGAAGTTGAGGTATTGGTCTCTGTGTGGGTTTTCTATAAACTCTGGTTTTAAGTCCTTGGTTTGTGCGAATAATCGTAGTATCCAGAAAAGGAAGGGTTTCACTTTCTTCTTTTTCCATTGTGAAGACAATTTGATTAGGGCAGATGCTGTTTAGGAACTGTAGAAATTGTTCTTCTCTTCCATCTTTTATAATTACGACGTCATTTGCATATCTTTTGAAAAGTCGTGGTGCAATTTGTCTGTCTACAGTTTCCAACAGTTCTCTTTCAAAACTTTCCATGAAGATTTCTGCTAAGACAACGACAGAGGTGCCTACAGGGACTCTTCTAGATTGTTTGTAAAACTTGTTATCAAAAGTGAGAGTGTCTGAAATTGGAATGCTAGGGAATAATTCTTTCACATCGTAACTGACTAGAATCTCGTCCGGTTCAAAGTGGTATTTTCGTATTTCGTTGACGAAGGTTTTGCTATTTTTGACGACGGACGGTTAATTGCCAGTTATAGGTTTGATGATTTTTTTAAAATACCAACTGAGTTCACTTGTGGTACTGTTTATCGTAGTGACTATTGACCTTAATGGGACACCCGGTTTATGCACTTTTCGAAGCCCGTAGAGCTGAGGGAGTCTATAATTCGATGCGTTGCTAATTTGATGATTTCTGTTTCCTTGGTTTCTGTGCCGTATGTGATGAGAAGAGATCGAAGATTCTTTCTGAAAGATTTAGTATGGTCCGTCGGCAGAGGTGTATAATTGCTGGTGTTTAAGATGGCCGTCATCTTTTCAATGTAGATGGTTCTGTCAAGTATAACAATCCTATTCTCTTTTTTTGCTTTAGTTATAATTCTGTTAGGTTGCATTTTAAGTTGATTTAAACAGTTTATCTCGTATCGTCCTAACTATTCTTCTGCGGGTCAACAGAAGATAGGCTGTCTCTAACTGAGGCGATGATGTCAAGAAAGGGTGGTTTTTTAGGAGTTAACACAAAGTTCAGTTTTTTTCTTAGTATAGTCTTTTCACTTTTGCTTAGAGGAGAAGTGCTAAGATTTATTACCGTTGTGCTTAGCTCTGACTCAGTGATTCTTTGCAGGGTACTTTGATGTGGGGGAATTTGGGATGTCATCAGGAATCTGACCTGAAGGCTATCAAATTTCCTTTTTAGTACCTGTTTTTGTGATATGCAAACTGTTCTTGTGGCAAAGTCCACATGTCTGACCAAGGCTTCGTAAAATGTTTTATGTAGCCAGCTTCTGAGGAAATCCATTGTACTACTGTAGTCTGCTAGCAGTTTCGCTAATGTAGATCTGTATTTTCTTATAACATTTCTTAGTAGAGACATTCCAGTTGAAAACAAGATTCTTTTGGAGTGACTATCCAGGTTCTGGCCCCATTTTAACTGGAAGCACTTAGGTAGGATTCCATAGTTTCTGCATTTCAGCGGGAAGGTTAGTTGTCCTTGTATAAGACCCGCCTTAATACGTTTAACAGGACATGCATTCCGTAAAAGAAACAGCTTAACATGAAAATCTACATCCGTTCCAGGAAGCTACATTTTCAAAATATTGACACATAACAAAAAGCTTTGGATGTTACTAGCTTCCCGCCTTTTGGGTGTCGCTAATTTCATTATTGAGATGGATGCTTGTCCAGACGGTTGTCATTAATGCGCAGTGAGAACTGGTGCATCTTTTTAGTTCGCCAAAGTATGGCGCGACGGAAAGTTGTACGAAGTACCGACGGAAGAATTGGTCACCGGCGACATAATCGAAGTGAAAGGTGGCGATCGCATACCGGCCGATATTCGTTTAATCGTTGCGCACGGCTTGAAGGTACTTTTCGCCCTCTGCTTTGGCCAATCGGGCTTACCGGTGCTTTTCTTTTTTTAAAGGTGGACAACTCGTCGCTTACCGGCGAATCAGACCCTCAAAGTCGAACGACCGAATGTACCAATAGCAATCCTTTGGAAACAGCGAACATTGCCTTTTTTTCCACCAACGCCATGGAAGGTGCTACGCTTATTTTAACAATTAAAAATGACCGCGCTTCCCGCTTAAGGTACAGGAAAAGGTGTGGTCATATATACAGGTGACAGAACTGTGATGGGTCGTATTGCCCATTTGGCGTCAGGATTGGAAAGCGGCGAAACGCCTATTGCCAAAGAGCTTGCCCATTTTATTCATCTTATCACTGGAGTGGCAGTATTCTTAGGGGTTACCTTCTTCATCATTTCTTTGGCTATGGGTTACTACTGGCTCGACGCGGTTGTTTTCCTTATTGGTATCATTGTTGCTAACGTTCCGGAAGGTCTCTTGGCAACCGTAACGGTACGAAAAGCTTTGTCGTTTTGCCTCACGTCATCGCCCTTCTGTTAATGATTTCTAGGTCTGCTTAACTCTGACTGCCAAGCGGATGGCCAAGAAGAATTGCCTTGTTAAGCATTTGGAAGCTGTCGAGACGCTTGGTTCGACCAGTACGATTTGTTCGGACAAGACGGGAACTCTAACGCAGAATCGAATGACCGTTAGCCACGCGTGGTACGACAACTCTACTCTGCTAGCGGACACATCCGAAAACCAGGAGAAAGGCCGATACGACCTTAGCCAACCGACTTTTGTTGCTCTGATGCGCATAGCCGGATTGTGCAACCGAGCCGAGTTCAAAAGTCATCAGGAAGATATACCCGTTTTGAAGCGCAAATGCACTGGCGACGCCAGCGATATTGCCCTTATGAAGTTTGTCGAGCTGGCCGTTGGCAGCGTTGCTTCAATGAGGCAACGTTTCAAGAAGATATGCGAGATACCGTTCAATTCGACCAACAAGTTCGCCGTAACGCTTTTTCTTTTCGTAAACAGTTCAAACCGGACAATAGTTGCAACCTTTTCAGGTGACAGTCAACGCTGCCGAAGATCCCAACGATCCCACGTGCACCATATACATGAAGGGTGCTCCCGAGCGCATTATGGAACGTTGCACAACCATTTTGCTGAACGGCAAAGAGCAGCCGCTTACCAAAGCCCATCGCGACGCGTTCGATCAGGCCTATTTGGAATTTGGATGTCTCGGCGAACGAGTGTTGGGTGAATTTGAATTTATGCAACGACTGAACTTTATTACTCTTATTCTTACTGTAGGATTTTGCGACTACACTCTGCCGGTGGACAAGTATCCAAGAAGTTATCCGTTCGACGGTACCGACGTCAATTTTCCGCTTAGCGGTTTTCGCTTCATCGGGCTTATGTCCATGATGGACCCTCCCAGAGCGGCTGTTCCCGACGCGGTAGCCAAGTGCAGATCGGCTGGCATTAAGGTTACATTTTCTTGCATGCTGACACGACGTTTTGACTTTTCCTTCCTTCAGGTAGTTATGGTCACCGGCGACCATCCAATTACGGCCAAAGCTGTAGCAAAAAGTGTTGGTATCATAAGCGCTGAAAATGAGACCCCCGAGGACGTGGCTATGCGTTTGGGTATTCCCGTTGAAGAGGTGGACGGCACTCAGTGTAAAGCATGCGTCGTTCACGGAGGGCAACTGCGCGAAATGTCCAAAGAGGAGTTGGACTACGTAATCGGCCACTACAAGGAAATAGTGTTTGCTCGAACATCTCCTCAGCAAAAACTACTAATCGTCGAGAGCTGTCAGAGGAACAAAAATATCGTAGCCGTAACAGGCGACGGAGTCAACGATTCTCCCGCGCTTAAGCAGGCGGATATTGGTATTGCTATGGGCATAGCAGGTAGTGACGTCAGCAAGCAGGCAGCGGATATGATCTTGTTAGACGACAATTTTGCTTCCATAGTCACCGGAGTAGAGGAAGGTACAGTATACTTGGCTAACTTTACTCTGTGCGGGTAAGAAAGGCCGTGCGAATTGTAGGGCGCCTAATTTTTGACAACCTTAAAAAATCGATCGCCTACACGCTGACCAGCAACATACCGGAAATAAGTCCATTTCTCATGTTCATGCTGCTCAACATTCCGCTCCCTCTTGGAACGGTCACAATTCTTTGCATCGATTTAGGAACCGACCTGGTATTTCTCATTTGCGTAATGTGATTAGTACCTGCGCATCTCGAATTTAGTGGCCGGCCATATCGTTGGCTTACGAGGAGTCCGAAGGCGACATAATGAAACGGCCGCCGCGGGATTCAAGAAGGGACAAGCTGGTGAACGAACGTCTAATCTCATTTGCATATGGCATGATTGGCATGATGCAAGCGAGCGCCGGCTTTTTCACTTACTTTGTCATAATGGGAGACAATGGTTTCATGCCCGAAAGGCTGCTCGGCCTTCGGGACGAATGGGACTCCAGAGCGGTCAACGATTTGACCGATAGTTACGGTCAGCAGTGGGTAATTAATCAGTTTTCGCCGCTGTCCATTTGGTCCTAATCACGCGGTTATGCTGTAGACGTACGCCAGCCGTAAAGTGTTGGAATATACGTGTCACACCGCCTTTTTCGTTTCCATTGTAATCGTCCAATGGGCTGACCTTATCATCTCGAAAACGCGTCGCAACTCGCTGATTCAACAAGGAATGGGGTAAGAGCCTTAGTCGGCATCTAATTTGCATAAAGGGCTTTCAACCGCTTCCTTTTTTTCTTCAGCAATTGGACACTGAACTTTGGCATTGTTTTCGAAACTGTATTGGCATTTTTCCTGGCCTACTGTCCCGGATTGGACAAAGGGTTGCGCATGTACAGCCTAAAGTAAGCATTTTTTTACTTGCTCAGGTGAATGGGCGGGCTTTCAACTCGTTTTGCCCATTTTAGGTTGTGGTGGTGGTTCCCGGCGCTGCCATTCTCAATTTTGATTTTCATTTTCGACGAAAGTAGACGCGCTGTTCTTCGGCGAAGCAAGCCCGGCTCGTTCGTCGAGCGAGAGACCTACTACTAAAAAATGCGTCGTCGTACCGCGTTGAAAGCCGATCGACGGAGAAAGCTTCGATTGGGATTGTAGCTAACGACATACGTGTTGCAGCAATGCCACTCCGTTGTTATTATTGCCCTCAAGGCCGACCGAGCGTGTCAGCGAATTCGCAAAAGATACGGCCGCTTATTTTACCACCGGCGGTATTGTCCTTCGGTTGTCTAAAACATTCGGAAAGAGAGATGTAGCTTCTAATCGACTGCCGTTTTAAAATTAGTTGTTTACGTCAATGGGCCTTGAAAATCGCTTTCCGGAAAAGCGCGAAGTCAAATTCTTACTGTAGAAAAAAACATGCGAATCAATTATGTTCTTAAAAAAACTTTGAGCGATCAGTCGCAGTTTTCCTTTGCGCTGCGCTGCTCCTAAAAATTAACTGTAAGCTAGCATCTGCTTAAGCTAAGTATGACAAGTTCTGGTAAGCCTTGTAAGCGCCAATAAATGGATATGCGCTTGGGAAGCCTTGGCGGTCACCTCGAGGAAGTTTGTTGGGTTTTCAACGTCGAAAACGTGAATCGCCATGCATCTCTTGCATTTCGACTTGCTCAGTGTGTAAAAAGTTTGAAGATGCTTGTCCTACTTGATTGTTTATTGCGAAGGACAGTATTCTTACTTGAAAATCCTTTTTGGTTACGGTTGCATTGTTCTGGATCGGAATGGCAGTTGCAAATCGAACTTTTGAGGGAACCGTAGCCAGCGGTTTGGAACAAACCGCCGTAGAGGAAGTCCAAGAAAAGTTTCAGTGCTATGGAGTTCGATACGATCGCGGGCACGTCTACTTCTTGCTTTCGCCTGAAGAAGAAATATCAAAGGTTGGAAGTTGCTTCTTCGTCTCGTCTTGTCGTTGAACCGCGTCTGTTGCAGGTGCTTGGATTGCGATCTTTCAATCACTTGAGCATTGTGCTGTTGGACGAGCGTGATTTGGACATCCAAACTGACAAGGTAAAATCCCTCTATTGCTGCATCCCGCGCATTGCTAAACTGGTTGTTGTCGCTTGACACTACTTAATTACTCAGTTACCGCCGGTTGTCGTTTTCAGTTGTTTTCCTTGCAAGATCAAGTTTGTTTAGCGGTCTGCGGTTTGTTTTAGACTTGTTGATTACGGGTTGAGCACCTTTCATGGTTACTGTACCTTGCCGTTCATTTTCGCTAACAGAATGCATAGCGATTGAAAATGGCGTGTTTTGCGGTGGTGTTAGACAAAACGCGTTATTTTTACTCAGTTTTTAAGAGATGTCTCCGGTTGAAAGTTCCCCTACCACTTACGCGGCTAGTTGAGCAATGTATGAATGCGGTTCGCGGGTGATGCTAGGGCGATATGGGCGACCTAAAACACTTTAAGCATGCTTGGGTGTTTTGAAAATTTTCTAACTACGCGCAATATTCGTCCAGTGTATGCCATCTGTCCCTTTTGAATTTATTCTGACCTGCATTCCTCTTAGAATACTGTATCATAAGTTTTCGTCTTTTAAGTTTCTTAGTAGCTTTTCCGCTTAAAAATATGCGAATCTTTGTTCTTTGCCAACGGGTTAAAGTTAGGTACGTGAAGTTTATCCGTATAAAGTCAAAGCTTTATTGAATCCGTTGCAAAACTAAATAAGTAGATTCAGTTCATCATCGTCTCTATATTTTAATGATGTTTTTTGAGATGCGTAGAAACGACAAAGAGTGATAGAATCGTAACTTTGGTAAAGCGATGGTTATCTTAAACGTCATGTTGGCGAGCGATTGTTAAAAATTAATAACTAATAAAGTTTACCTAGAATGGGGTTACGCCAACTGGCCGTCCTTTCAAACTCAACACGTAATTGGCTGATCTCTTGCGTAAAGCTTTTAGAAAGCGGATGGCATGTGCTTAGTACCTGCAGATAGTCTTTGTGTACTGTAGCGTACAAGCAGATGCGCGTTTTTCTGCGATTACTGATGAGAAAATTTATCGTAGCGCAGTCTAAATGCAAACTTGAATTTTATCCTTAGGGGACGTAGAATATTAGCATCGTTGCTGTCCAATAGAAAATGTGATCGTAAGATTTCATTGCATTGCAATTTCGTTTGCTTGTTCTTTTTCTAAGCAGCGAAAATGACCTTAGACCTGTTAACTATCACGCATAAGTTGCACAGGTTAGTCGTCCATTCTTTCTCGTTGCGCAGACGTCATGAGTAGAAAAGTTATAAGTTCAAAGCAGCTCATCCTAGAGTAGTGCTGTAAATGCATTTCTAAGTTGGTAGATTGCTTCTTAATGCTCATTGCTTTTTGAGACAAACAAAACTAGTAAAATATTTAAATTTTATTGGTCATAGAATCATAACTATCGGTCAGTACGAGGAACTGTCCTCCTCTTCCTCTTTCCGAATGGACGCCTGCATGCGTGTACGTTGTGTAGCACTTTCGCTGTTTAAGGAAGCGTCGCTCGAAAATGTAAAGCGCTTAGTGGACGCGGCGGACTGGGATCAGGGTCTGCTCGTTTGGCAATCCGTTTACGGGCGCCAATTGGGCAACGGCCGTAATGACGAAGATTCCAGCGGTGGTTTCGTCCCAAAATTTCGCGTCACCTGTAATCGGACGGGAACTCAGCATGCCTTCACTTCAACGGAGGCAGCCGGTGCATTGGGAGCCGCTGTGGTCGACAAGTTTGGCTGGAAAGTCGATCTGGTCAACTTTGACGTGGAAGTGTTGTTGAACATAGAATGGCGAAGGGCGCGAATTGGTCTGGCTCTGACGGATCGCTGTCTGGCTTTAAGAAATCTTGTCAGCTGCGGGCCGACCGCTATGAAAGCTACAATAGCCTATGGACTACTCAGACTTTGCAAATTGCAAGACAACGGTAGCGTAGAGATAATGCTCTGTTTCCCAGGGCGTTTGGGCAAGTTTTACCCTGTTTAGAAATAATATGCGATCCAATGTGCGGCAGCGGTTCCATTGTACTCGAGGCGGCCAATTGCTGGTCCAACTGCCTATATTTAGCTGGCGACATAGGTGAACAAAATGTCAACATGTGCTGCAAGAATATATCCAGCTTGCGATCACTAAAGAGCCGCGTAAATATTCAACTCTTCCGCTGGGATGCCAAACATCTGCCTTTGCGCAACGCGACAGTCGATTGCATCATCACTGATTTGCCGTACGGTAAACGAAGCGGTTCAAAGTGGCAAAATGCCTTGCTCTATCAGGCGGTTGTTGAGGAGGTGGCCAGGGTTCTTCGACCCGGGGGGCGAGCCTGCTTAGTCACCAGCGACAAACGGAACTTGTACAAAACACTTGGCGGAAAGATGCTCAGCCTCTCCAAAGTTTACTCGATCAACGTTGGGGGTATGTTTCCAACCGCCTTCCTACTGCGACGTACTTCTTTAGAGTTCGACCTTCGTGGTTGAACAGCGAACTTATTTGAACTTCGTTAAACAATGGCGCCTAACGCTCAACACACGCACGCATACTTTGGGGTTTCGGCAGTTTGTTCCGTAAAATTTTGGAGAGGGTTTATTCCGTCAATTTCCGCTCCTCTATTCCATCTGACCAGCGTCGGTTGGAATTTCCGCCCTGGATGCAAGGTCCAAGACGGCCATCCACCTGAAATTGATTTGTATAGCTTTTTTTTACAAAAAAAAATGCTTTCTGCCGCTTGTTCTCGTTGGACACAACATTTGTCTATCTTACTTTGCCGTTTCCTCCTGGTTGGCGCAGCGAAAAAAGTACGTTCTGTTCTTGTGCTCAATGACGAATACTGTGCAGTTTGCCTTGCCCGACTCCTGACGAGAATCCGGAAGGCTAATCCTAACGCCCGGAAGAGGTAGACATGCTCTGGGAGTCTTTTCCTGCAAAGTGTGCTTTGTAAATACTAATAAACTAATTAGGCCTACAACAGCACTGCTCTGCTCACTTTGTCGTTTGCATGGCGGTACAAAACAAAGTCGTTGTTAACCCGAAAGTAAGCTTTTGTCCATGCTTTCTTGCTCGAACGAAATAGCAGATAGCCTTCCAACATACTGTCATTGGCAGGCACGACCTGTAATTGCGGCCACAGTTAAAAGCGATATCGTTTCACTAATACAAAGTCCTTTATAAGAAGAATTTTTCAGCGTCAATATGACGTCACAAGTATTCCTTGTGTGACCTTATATGACGATTCTATTGAACAATAGAACCAACATTTGAGAGTAACAGACTAGTTAATGGACCCAACGCTTTGGTAAGGACACTACAACCTTTGACGATGGTACATCTGGCGAATCCCGAAAGCGCTGCTATAATCTTGACAAGTTTTACATGAAGTTTATATTATCAAATATAGCTACACGACCATTGCCATTGTTAAAGAGAGAAAAACTTCGAACAAAACCAAACTATTGAAGTATTACTCAATATGATTTTTATGTAATATGCGCTAATGAAATTCATGTTTGTATTTGGTGCCCCAACACATCTTAGAAGATAGTTGCGAAGCGGGAAAAACTCAGCAAACGTTCCAAATAATGTACGGTACCTGTAGGGTATTCTCTAGTTTTCCTTTTTGATCACTTGCTTTGCGTTTCGTCGTCTCTTCGTAACAGTCATCGCAAAGGCGGCCGCTTTTACCATTTTCTCCTCTCAAAGGCACTTTGTGTCGGCAGCATTTCTTGCATGCTACCTTTAAAGGAAGCGTAGAGTTAAGAAAAGCAAGCCGACCTTTGGTGGTCCAGTAGCAGCGCGTACCGCTTGGCACCCGTCGCAGACGAACTCTCGTCGAAAGATGCCGAACGACGACGAGCAGAATGAGCAATTTCTGGCGATCATTTTGGCACCTTTGTCGGTCGTCATCTGTTTATAGCAAAGAGTAAGTGGGCAAGAATTTAAAAAATTTTAAATCGGCTTACCCGACTGGCCGCCTCGCGTGGTCCCGTAAATTGGGAAATGGCTCGCCAAAGCGATTCCATCCATTCGATTTTTTCCTTGAGCGTTTTGGCGCAAAATTCGATTGCCCTCTTTCTTGTACGTACATAGAAGGCATTTTCAATGTCCAAATGGTCGCCTTCGAGCACGAACATTTCGGATACGCGCAGCGATGCTCTTAGTTTGTACTTGTTCAACGGCATAACGCGCTCCGAGCACACCAGCAGCATGTCGTTGAACTAAGACAACGTCTCGTCGTGAATCCCGCCACAATTTTCTGATGTTCAAACTTTTACCAGAAACAAATGTCTGTGGTGCATTTCGTCCGACTTTGAACTTAGCTTTATCAGACGACCTTGCTTGATCAACTCGCGACTTGGAGAGATCAAGTCGGGAACTTGGCTTCCCAAATGCTCTTGCAACTCTACCATGTCTCTGTATTGGTCCTGAAAGACAACCATTCCATACGATTTGTTCATAGCAACATCTGTATGCCTATTGTAAGCATTACTCCAAATGGAGAAGAGTACCCAGAAATTGTTTACAACATTTATGGTAAGATATTTTTTGTTTTAACGTATATACATACATGGTCTGCGTCGCGGTCGCGTGGTCAACTTACACAGGTTCTACTATATGTATATATAGTATAACCCCTGTAAATTGACCATACAAGGGGCTGGGACAAAGTGGTCACTTTAAAGAGATGGTCAACATAGTGAAGTAGTGAATGGAGGTTTACTGTAGCAACATTTTCATGTACTTTACTTTCTTGTACATGTCTTCCTTAGAATCGCATGCTTAATCAAAATATAGTACAGTCATTCTTCATACTTTATCATTCAAATCCAATGCATTTAACAGTCGTTATTATCTTTTCTCTTCCCAAAAAATACCTACGTAATGTATGAAATATATATATATTCTGAAAAAATAGGAGGCTTGCCATCTGATGATGCAGTTAAAGTCATTTGCTGCTGAAAATGCCCAGAGATGCTTACTGATGTATACCGGAACTCATTCTTTTTTGGGAAGAGATAAAAGATAGTAATGACTATTAAATGCATTGGATTTGAATGATAAAGTATGAATGACTGTACTGTATGTATTTCATACATTACGTAGGTATTCCGTACAATGCCAAAAGACAAACGAGAAAAGCGTTAAAGCAACTCTTTTCACGTATTGTCCTGCGTGCCTACAGTGGCGACACCTAAGGGACAAAGTGGCTTTCTTTTTCGCTATTTTTCCGGCTATATTTTCCTTATATCTTCCTAGGCTTAAGCTTAGGCTACGTGCAAGAGGATATCCGAGATGGATGCGAAAAAAATTGGGCGCTTTGGTCGTAGAACGTTGCTGGCGGCTATCATGTTCTTCCGTAGCCTAAGCGTAAGCTAAGATACATTTCTTCGTTCCATATAATGCCCTTGAGAAGTATACGGCATATTAAAATAACACACATTTCATACTTTACTTAAAAATGTCATACATCTCACAGAATGCCGGCATTTCCTACGTTTAACTTCAATGTGCGATATTGATTCTGTTCTCTCTCAGCACAAGACGGGACGACTAACAAAAGATCAACAGGTATTGGTATGCTTGTCAGCATTGGCTTTTCCCTGTTGGAAACAAGTCGGAACCGCGCGTTATAATCAGTTCCTTACTACCTGTAAGGTTTATTAGTTCTGCTGAAACTCGATCGATATGTGTACGTGGAGATTAAACTTTTTCAAAAAATTTATTCAGTATCCTCTGTATGGCACAGTTGGCGTAATGAAGTAAGATTTGGCCGCTTAAATTCTCAGTCGTTGCTTTGAATATAGCAACTTATCCTTAACGCGTCTTTTCCATCTTTTCGTCCGTTCAATCACTGAAAGCACGGTTGGCTAAGCGACAAGCCGCTTATCGCCGTCCGTCTATGGCAAGAGCTTGTCTTGGACGGCCAAAACGTTTTGAATAGGAATCGTTTTGGCCGGCCAATGAGAGAAGCAAGTCGAACAAGCTTTTTTAAAGGGTTTTTAAATTTGACGCAATTACTCGTCGAAAGGCGGGCTCCAATAATCACTTTGGCCCGCCAATTTATTATACGACTAAGGGCCAGTCTTCGATTTTTTTTGGAGTCAATATTTTCCCTCCTCTCCATCACCAACGGTCAACCTGCCACGTGTAGCGTGTCCATAAATAGTCCGCCTGTCACAGTCGGTCAAAGTTCATTGGACCGTCGGTGACTAACGACCATTGGTTTATATCTATTTTTTTTAAAGCGGAAAAATTGAAATGTTTTAATACCCTACCACGGCCGCGGCTGTCACATCCGTGACCAGTCGACATTTGTAAGCTGAAATGCAGCCAACAAAGGCTGTACGTATTGATTAGTTGGGTAAAAACAAAGTTGCGCACAGTTTTCCGAGGGCTTAGCGTTGGAAAAGAAGGGTAGGAGGACATATTATGCAAATTTCCGACAACACTTCAGCGGACGTATGCGAATTTTTGCCTATGTTGTACTCTAAGCCGGATACATAGCGAAAACGACTAGTTTTCACTAGCCAACACAGCAATAGCTGTTTGGCCGACTTGCGCTGATAAAGTGTTTCCCGCTGTCGCCTAAGTGGATAGCATTTGAATTCCAATGGACAGTTAACAAAATATACCGCAAAGATTATGCGACAGTTGCTCGCGCATTGTCAAGCCGTCGAAAAGTGCCTCGTCGGATTGGCATCCGTCAAATCGATAGCGATGAAACGAAAAAGCATTGGTGGCACTTTCGGGTGAAACGAACTTCCACGTATAGATTGGCCGTCTGCCTTATCTGATCTCAATTCTAATTATACCCTCGGCTGCCCATTCCGCCGCTCTCCGACTAGTTGATATTACGTCATTTAACCTTCGTTACTCACCATTTTGCGCATGATCTCATTTGCATGATTTGCGGCGCTCTTCACCAATTCCAAAGCTTCTGCGCAAAGCACATAGACATCCGTGTCGCTTAACGTCGTACGGTGAATGTTTCCTACTTACTTTCAGTATCCTCTTTGTCGGGATGGCCTTCCTCAAGTCTCTTCAAATATTCTGAAAATTTAAATATGCAAATGAGCTTAGGAATCACCGCCGGTTCGGCCTACCTTGCATGAGCAAATGGTAGCGCATTACCCGCTGCACCGGAGCTATTATATGACTAGCCAAAGGTAGATTGTCGCACTCGGGTAGCTGCTGTAAAATAGGAGCGTGTTAGGCTGGATTATTTTGTCGACATATGGCCAACCTCAATATCGTCGACTATGTGGGCAAACTTGGTACTTTTCTTGTACATTTCCTCGCAGACGTTCGTTGCCCGCTTGTAGTTGTTTATGTAGTCGCTGTACATTTTCAAAAATGGCGCCTGCTGGCAAACCACGTCGCTTATTTTCCCCTTCGACGGCCTGCAAGCGAAAAAGCGCCGTTGGAAACAAAAAGAAAACGAACCGGCGAATATGTTGAGCAGCGTTCGCAGCGCCACCTACCAGTCGAGCAAACGGCTTTCCAATTCGGGAAGAAAGTGACGCTTGTGGAATGCGTGAATGGAATTCAAATTGGAGAATAGAGTGGCGAACTTCGAGTCGGGCATAAGGCGATTGGACTCGTTCGCTTCGGCCACTCTTTTTCTGAACACCTGAAAAATACGACACGAGACATATCTTTGGCGCCGAAACACATAAACATTAGGGGACTGCGAAGTGAGAGAGAAAGAGAGAGACCCATTTTCTTACAATTGTGGCGAGCGAATTCCACTTAAGGCAAAACGATGAATCATTGTTGTTCTTGCGCGTACCTCGTTAAGGAGATCCAACTTTTCCACGTAGCGCCTTTCGGTCTGCACCAGTTCTTCAGCGGCGTAAAAGGCGCTGCTTCGTTTTTTCTCCCTCAATGCTTCCCGCTTAGATTCAGCTTGCTTGTCCGAAATCGTCTTAGCGGTCGCCTCGATGGCAGGTTGAGGTTTTCTTCTGCTGCATCGGCCAAATAGGCCGGACAAAAATGGCGATGTGACCACGTCGTCGTCATCCTCACTTTCCGATTCCATTGTGGTCGATCCGTTGTCGTCCAACTTCATTCTAAGCTTGCCTTCGGGTCCGTGGTATTCGACAAAGGCTGTAGTTAGTTTTTTGCTCTTCGACCCATCCTGTCTGGTTACTCGGCTGCACCGTATAACGCTGCGCGTTTGGGTCGTCTGTATACGCGTAACGGTTCCATCCGCGTTGCGTACAATGCGTACCGACGTTTCCACCGGCGTCACATTCGTCCTGACGCATCGCAGTTGCGGGAACAGGTCGGCAAAGCGTTCCTTTTCCATACTTAGAAGATGTTCAAAGAATTGTTCGGCAGTTGGGGAGCTGTTGGGATCCTGCCAAGCTCCTTCCGGTACCAGTTGCTTGCCGGCCTCTTGTTCTTCTTGCTCGTCCAATTTTTTGGTCAAATCTTCAAGATCCATTGTACTTATATCATCCGAGGTGTTCAATACGACATGACGACTTGTCTGCCTTGTCGAAGTAACTCTCGAAGAGACGTTGTACGTCTTTGTTGACTTGACCGTTTTGCTTACTCCCGTACCGTTGCTATTGCTCATGACGGTGTGCCAATCGGAATTGTAAGCGCTAAACGAGACGGTCGTTGAAATAACGTCCGAACCAGCGTTGTTGTTGTCCAAGTCGACCCGCCCTTGTTCGCCGCTGCGCAAGCCGTTGTGGGCGGTTATCGTGGTGCCGTCGCCGCCGCTTCGTCCGGAAATGCCTTTGTGAGTATCCATTTCCGGAGGCTCTTCTTCGACAGGCCGTTGCAAGCTTTTGCCAATTAGCCATTGTTGTTCGAGCTGTTCGTTGTCCTTATTTTTTGCTTCCACTTGGTCGATTATGCCGCGCCCATCCATGGCAGCGGTCGCGCGTTGTGGGCACAACCAAAATGACTAATGACCTTGGTCGTCGATCGACCGGCTATGCACATCCGTTCAATGTTCGAGTACGAAAGACGACGGCGGATCAGAGGATCTACAAATGGGACGACTTGTACTAGCAAAGCACGACTCACTGTTACTCTGTCGTCATCATCCGCGCTTCGGTGTCACCCACAAAGTAAAACAAGTAAAGGCGACGACCCATAGGGCAGACGCGCGTCTCTGATGGCAACGGTTCCTGCGACGGAACAAAAACGACCGATAAGCGAAGAATAGGCGGCAAATGGAAGAACGCAACGTAACGATCGCGCGCTGAAGAAAACCGGTTTTCTTTCTTCGTCTTTTACGCGCATTTGACGCGGCAGCAGAACGTAAATGCCGCTACTACTATCAGTAAAGATCATCAGTTGCATACACGACCTTAGGGGCGCATTTTCTGCCGGAGACAAAAGTTATTATTACAGAATAGGCGAGCTCGAAACGATAGCTCGCGAAGAGCGTAAAACGCGCGAACCCTTTTTTTTCTAACATCGAACGATCAACTTGTCGTAGTTCCATAGAGGCGCCCTGAACGGATCGTATTGGAAGATAAGAATTAGCAAATAGGAGAACCTCTCCGCTATGGAGATGAGCCGCGCTATGGCAGAAACAAAAGAAGGGAATAACGATAGCGTCCGTCGAAACGAGGGCATCTTCGATGTTTTGCGCGTTCGTCTGAACGCCTTTCATGCTCAGACGCGGCGATCGGTGACTAAGAGTTTACATAGCATCAATGGTATTCAATGACGAGCGCTTCAGCTTTGTTGCTCGCATTCCGTAGGCACGCGCTGTACGTTCTATTGACAAAGACGACTCCGCGCGTTCCTCCAACCGAATAGTTCTCGCAATTCGTTGGTTATCACCGCGCTGGTTAACTGTAGAAATATTTTATCATTGCCGCTTTTTGCGGACGAAACGGGTTGCAAAATTCCCTCCAAAATGCATACTGTATTATGGTACTTGATTACTTTTAAACATAATCGCCTCTTTGCGGTTCTGTTTGAAGGCTAACCTAGGCGCTGCGAGCGCCGATCAACGAGCAGCTTACTTCAAACGCCTTGCGGGGAAGAGGTGTCGCAAGTTGGCATGCGCACCGTGAACTGCTTCGCTTCGTAAAAATGACGAGAGTTGGGCTTTTTTTCGGGATTCCTGCGGGGATACGCTTTGCAACGCAGCTCGGTGTGACGAACCAAGTTTGCGTACAATTTGCATTCCCAAAACTTCTACGGCGTAAGCGTATAAAACCGGCAAATAATAATCTGTTCGATTCCGGGAGCGCTCTTGTTAATGTTCTGCTCTTTTGAATGCCCATTATTCCCTAACGATGTCAACTGGATGCTATTGTTTGCTTATAGGTCCCTTACAAGCGTCGTTGCAAGATTTGTTGTCTTAATGGCAGCTGCTTTTTACGATTAGCTTCGGAATGCGTAATGCCTTTGTAATCCTCATCGGTAGAAAGCTAGTAATATGATTGATTAGGAGTAGCGCGTTGTCGCGTTCAGCAAGTAACTTTGCATATCCGCATAATATACGGTTCCTTTTGAATGGCAGCTATGCAGCGAGCGTTAACTATAGTGAACTTAACAACTTACGCAACAAAAAAAAAAGAAGAAAAGTATGCTAGTTGACGAACGACTTTGCTCACCTTGTTTGCATGTCAAAAGGTCGGCAACAAGGCTGCTAAGGAGAGAATAATAATTAATTCTACATTTTGCCAGTGGCCTTATTTTTTCCTTTTAAGGCGAACTGCATGAACAATAAAAGGCAGACGATGGAGAAGACTTTCTTGCTAAGTGAACCGGTCATTCCAACATAACAATGTCCCTTTGAAGACGTGAAATATACATCACTTTCGTCGTTTACAATGTAACGTGGCAAGGTAAGCTTTGCGTGTTTAAACTTGTTGTTTGGTCATCTGTTGCACTCAAAAAATGGCAAAACAATTGTGAATAGCTTATTAGTTAGTTATTATTGGACTGATGGTCTAATATGGCTAATTAATTAGTTGCTTACCTGCTCGAAAAGTTTTGTACGGTTTGACAGCTCAAAGGGTCCCAAGTGACAACGTGATTTAAGGCGTAACGGTCGAAGAGGACTGTACATATTAATTTTTTTTTGAGAAGTCGCCGCAAAGTTCCATTTGCTTTATTTGATAGCCACGACATAGCGTCGATAAAATCCGCTGGGAAAAGTGGACAGTTGCCTTGGCATTGCCGCTACAATAATCAGGCTACCGACTAAATGCAAGAGCTTCGTTGGTGTGTTAGCATTCAGTGTTAATTATTGTTAGTGCGCAATCAAGTTGCGCCTATGCTTCACGGTAAAGCTACCTGACAGGAAGCATTTTAATTCAAGCTTTCTCGGCTTTCGAAATTGGTTAAACATTTCGCTCCTTCGGAAATGTAAGCTCCATTTTGGGACGACGACTTTCGCTTTATGCCTTTTGGCAAAAATGGCAGAACAGCTCGTGGTTTCTAGCCATCGAATATGACAACCCGCCACCATCGCTTGTCACGCGTTTTCCACATCAATTATCGTCACCGAGCGGAGAGGTACAGTCTATCTTATACTACGAGTGCATTCGCGATAGCAACCTGAGGCGGTAACGTGTCGTAACGACGAAAGTGAAAGACGGTCGAGCGTTTGGTTTATATCTTGCATGTTTTACGATGAAGCAAATGTACGCTGGTTAAATGGGCACCAATTCAAGTGCCCCTCGGGAAGGGTAAACAAAAACCGCGTAAATTATTTAGTGTTGCACTTGAAGGGTCCGCTATTTTATAAACTTGGACGCATTGTCCAAATCCATCACGTCTCAAGCGTACTGACAACCCACTTATATGGTCGATGAAGTTTCGGGATTCTGTAACCTACTCTTAACCGATTACCTTCGCGATGCACGGGCAGAGCTGCGTAACAACAGCAATAGCAAAATGTCAGCCGAAGGGGACAGACTTGTCAGCTTATGATCGAAACGTCAAGAAATTTATATTCCCATCAAAGGATGCCGCCCAATTTTAACGGAGTAATGTAGCGAAGTAGCTACATATACGATCAACGTTTTTTTTCTCATTCACCTTTTGTCCGCTAGGACAATTGCACCTGGCCTGTTTTGATCGTCTAAAGAAGGACCTTTGTAAATAGCCAACTGCCTCTACGAAATGCCCTTCTTGAAGTCGCGCTTGAGGCTTAGAAGTGACGAGCTTAGCTTCCAATAAGACGGAAGTGCTGATTTTAAAATACGTACTTATTTGCGTATCCTATTTGGGCAAGGGTGACAAAAAGCGAAGTGTCGCACTTAGCTCTGCTTTGAGATGTCAACATCTTAACTGACCGGAGGGGACGTTGAAATGTGTTCAGTATAACCAGCACTTAGTGACATTGGCCTCAGAGTTTATTGTTGTCCGTATGTACAGATAGTTTTCCTAAGACGAAAGCCATACGGCGCCTTATGATCATTTCAGACGTTGCGCGTAAGAAACGAAAGGTGAATAGGCTTAGCAGACATTAAAGTCGAACAACGTTTGTTCGGAAACGTGTAGACTTTTATTATGTGCCCTTTCCAGTCGTCTGCGCGTGTTTTTGCCCCAAAAAAATAAATGAAGGCAACTTACCGAACGAAGGCTCGCGCGCTGGTCGGACAATGCAAAGTGAGAAAGTCCGTCGGCTGTTGCCGCCACTGCTGAGCCAAAGTGAAAGTGACCGTTACGTACAACGCGTCAACTCACTCCGGCGAAGCGGCAGAAATAGCGAACGCCCCTTTTTGCTTTCCTGTCCATCGGGCGAGCGTGCTAGTACGCTTTGGATTTGTTGACAACCGGTACGAAGTGATGCGCAGGAGCTTTTTAAACTTTTTTTTTCCGAATCCTATTCGTCACGAGTGGTTGCCGTCTAAAACGGCGATGCGAGAACATCGTTGTTTGCTCGCTCTAACGACGACCGCCGTCGTCTGATCATGGCCGGTTTTAGCTGACAGCCGGTTGCAGCCGCTTTGGGCGGCCCTCGAAGCGACGCTGGCCGAGTTGTTCGAGGCTTAGCTCCAAAACCGATCAAGAACGTATAGTCATCTACGCCAGCAATATACAATGGGGCTTTCAGTGAAAAGCAGACGAGTTAAAAGTTCATCTGCTTATCTGTTGCGTAGGTGCGGCCGGCCTACATAAATTTGGCGCGCAATTGCGACGTTGTCAACATTGACGCCTGTTGCCGCCCGGATATGACGCACTTTCTGCTATTTAAATTTTGTAAACCAGCTTTGATTAACCGCGTAGAATAGAACGCTCCTCCGCTACGGTGCTATTGTTTTAGCTGTTGCGTAGGTGCGGCCGGCCTACATAAATTTGGCGCGCAATTGCGACGTTGTCAACATTGACGCCTGTTGCCGCCCGGATATGACGCACTTTCTGCTATTTAAATTTTGTAAACCAGCTTTGATTAACCGCGTAGAATAGAACGCTCCTCCGCTACGGTGCTATTGTTTTAGCATGGTTCGTCCGCTTTCTGCTGCTTCCACGTAGGAGGAGGAGGAAGAAAGCTAAAAAAATTTTCCACCAAACGCCGACAAGTTGAGCAACAATTGCATTGCGTGGCTTGACGGCAGTTTTGTCGTACAAAGTGGTCCAACGAGGCTTTTTGCCACTTGTACAATCATACTTCACCGAACTGGTACATGTTCCGTTGGAATGGCAGCACGTGAGCGGGCAAAGTCGATTTGTTCCCGCCACTGCCCATTTGCGATTGATGGAAGCAAAAAAATTAGCATGTACATTCTCTGCGGGAGATCAGAGGAGTGTTTAGACATAGTTTTTACTACCTGCTTGTCATTTTTCTAAATTCGTCGAAACAAATTCCTTTTACAGTCTGTACCATGTGACGAGTAGCCGACGACGAACCTATTTCCTAATATATCGGTAGTTTAAAGTGCTTACGCTGCCTCCATAGTAACCATTTGGTAAAAGCATGCAGAAGCCGAGCCATCGATTAGGCAATGGTTGAAAAAAAAAGGTCTTTCGTGACCTGCCTAATAAAGAGGGCGCCACTGGCAATATTTTAAAATTTACTCTTAGATGGAAATAGGGGAAGGATAGCTTTGCGGCTTTTGGTTTATCTGCCGATAGCTTCCTATCCACATGAGCGCAGCGGCGCGGCGCCAAAGAATCCATAAAAGGGAATTTGACTTGAACGCTCGATTGGTCCGCATAACGTTTACTAGTTGTCCCTTTAAGACGCGATTATCCGCCTTCGGACGCGGGGAGCTGCTTGTTTCTGAATCGATACTTAAGGAATGAAACGAGCTTCCTAGCGGCGCGGAGCAACACTTGATAACGTTAATGCCAATTCCTTTTTTGTACAATGAAATCTGTTCAAGCGTTCTTAGCTTACCGCGCACGCCGGGACGAGCGCTTCGCCTCGGCCGGATCATTGCTGGCAAATAGTCGAAGTTTAATTGAATGGCAGTTTGGGAAATGAGTTTATGCTCGGTCGATCAGGTGCGCTTTGCGAGGAGGCTGATGCTTCCGCTTCGCCTAAGCGAACTGCACCCTTGGTCGTAATGGGTGCCTTACGGAGATGGCTGCAGATTTATTCGGCCATTTGCTAGCACGCATAAGCTATTAAAGTAAACGCTTGAACTTTTAGGTTTACGCTTTTATTGTTTCCTCAATTTGTATTAATTTGCCTCTACCTTAAATGCTTAGCTGATGCGTAGTTGAATGAAGCTTAGCCAACGCTTCATTTCCTGTAGATAGATGACCGTTATGAGCAAAGCGTGTTAAGTCGAGTACGCAGTCATGCGCATATGCTCAACTGACGCGGCGTGGTTTTCTTTGAGCAGAAAGGGTCCATCCGGAAGCTAATAAATGAGCGCTTATTTTTTGCGCGCTTTGCTTTTGGCCACCCGATGTCCGCTCGATCGTCAACGACCTTTGGGTGTTGTTTTTGTGCAGACAGTATTTCGTCTTTCTGCCAACTTTACGCCGCGCGCTTTCGCCCACGTGGCGCCGTTTGAGAGAAAAAACATTTTCTGTTTATTCCTCCTGTTGGATAAAAAAAAAGTTGTTGAAACGTGTTCGCTTCCATTTCTGCTCTCGAAAATGCACTAAGGCAACGACCATTCGCAAAGCTCGGCAGCGCCCTTTGCGAGATATTGAAAGGATATGGAAATGCTTAAGCTTCCTAAGCCAGCGTGATGCATGCACAAGCATAGGCTGTTCTTATATGGAGGTGCTAGCGGATTCTAAGCTACGCAATGCGCTTTTTGCATAACGTAGCTTATAGTAGCTGAAATGCCTGAAAGCCACCACTTGTTGGCGCATTCATAGGATGCGCTTAGTTACGTCATCGACGCTCCGCTTCAAAAGTCGCAAAATTAGCTTACTAATATTTTAGCAATGTAACAAGCCTTACGATACTGCTCGTCTCTTGAGAAAACAGGTCTCGAACTGCTAACTCTGCGTGAAACGCGCTGTTATAGTCTTATGCGAAAAAGCGTTGTGGAATTTTACATATTTGTATGCTATAGCATATAGCTATGAAATGTTGGCTATTAAAGGACCAAAGACCCTCGACGAGTCTTCAAAATAATGTCTATCTTTGGTGCTTGCAAAGCCTACGTAGCCGTAATGGGAAAGTTGAATTATTAATCGCGTAATGGCAGGTTACTATAAAAGGCATTCTTAAGATAGCGTAGTCTAGCTTCATTGGAAGGTACATTAAAGGAGCTTACCTCGGGTGAAGAGCTTTTTACCGACGTATTATTAATAATGATGGCAGCTTAGCAATATTGAATGAAAGGAGACTTTTTGAGCACGATAACCTTCTCCCCTCTTCCGTTACGCCTAAGTATCAACTTACATGCTTCGAGGGGGCATTCGCTTAGGAATGCGTTTGCTTTTGAACTTTTTCTCAATTTCGTCCCGAAGCTTTTCCCTCAATCGAAGAAGTGTCACACTTCATTTGCTTTCGATGCCAAGTCGAGCGGTACATCTACCGCGCGATGCCCCGGTAAAATTAGCATTGCGAAACGTCGTCTACGGAATGCCACCTTCCAGTCGCGGAAAGGTGAAGGTTTAGTTGCCGAATAAGTTGTGACAAGTTGTTAGGAAAAATCAAGTTTTTTTAGTTGCTTTTTTCCAACTGACGTACTGCCACTGCGGTAGGACGTCTTGGGCTGGTGGCAAGCTTTCAATCATTCCCGCCGTTAAGGCGTGAACTTATCCTCTCGATAAACGAGTAGATCGCAGCTGGCCGTGTGAAAACTGATTTTGAATTAATATAATTTTTCCATGATGCTCATTGGTTACCTAACGGCTAGAAAAGTGACAGCCTGACCTGTAAGGAGTCAATGTGACGGACTGGCTTTACTCTTAGGACAAATGCGGTTACCGAAAACTCAGTGCTGCGTACAAGTTTGCTACATGCATTTACGTCGTTGAAACCGAAATGATAAAAGCTCTCCTTACCTTAGGCATATATAATGCGTGGATGTTAGGTGAGGCGCCATTGGAGCTTTCGTAGCAGCAAAGCTATTTTGAAACGACAAAACCTCTTATGCTCTTTCACTAGTCGACAGCAGCGATTAATTGTTGAAATTTTTTTGCAAACCTCTCCAGACGCGAAAGATTCGATAAGCTGGCACGCATTGCGCCGGTCGAAGGTGGGGTTTCGCACCCCCGTTTGTTGATTTTATCTATTCCACATGTGACTTCGTCTTTACGTCTCCCGCGCATTTCCATACCGCCCGGATGAAATGATACGCACGCTTTCGTTCCGTCACTCATAGCCGTTGAGCCGACAGCAAAGTGAAATGATTGGCGATCCAACGCATTTCTCGTTACGGCTGAAAATCGAGTCTGTATGCAACGTTGACTTTTAAACTTTCGAACCTTTTTTGGAAAGGAGAAACCGCTTTTTCAAAACACTTCGTAAGCGAACGACAGTAGGGATATTAGCACTTATTCTGCCATTGTTGAAAACCGGAAGGGCAATGTGGTATTTCTTTGCCAGACGCAATCGAGAAAGTCGCTGTACATTGAGCTAACAAAAAGTGGCACGTTAGTAGTTCCGTCTGTTTAATTTACCTTTCTCTAGTTTTGAGTTGGCTGTTTGTTTGTCGCTTGTTGATGGTTTTTCCCGGCGGCTAATGAATACGCGGGTTTACAAGTCCACAAATGAACGATAAGCGAACTTGATAAGAACTTTCAATGGCGTAGCTATAACGTTCTTTTGAAAGCGGTGGAGCCGCTTTGATTGACTTTACGATTATGGCGGCAATGACTTTTTCCTTGCGCGGCGAAAAAGAACACTTACGGCTAACTCGCATTGCGGAAAAGAGCTTTGTGCTTATATGCGTCTGCTTCTGATGAGCTGCTTCTCAGGAGCAGATAGGCTAAAATAGGCTTAACTTTACGGCGTATACGTTTTTCGTATATCCGGTTAAGTAACCTGATTTATTGGGACAACTATTTGGCGGGCGGATGTTTGAACAACTAGATTGATGGTCAATAGCAGTACGCTAAACGTTTATGTTGTTTCGAGGTACTTTTTAAATGGTTGGAAACTTTTTAAACCAAAAGTTTTAGGCTCTTAATTTGCCCTATGATTATCAATGCTTTCCGCGGTGTCGCTTGACTGCTCGAGCTGCGCCATTATTGTAGAAATTATCTCGACTTAGCTCTGAGAGATGCGAAAGTTATAAGTTGTTTTCTTTGTTTCACTTTTTTTCATTGTTTGAACAAGAAGTCACGAGTGCTTTTCCCTCGAAGTGCACTAGTTTTCCGAGGGGGCTATTTTGCGCTTAGCGATGGCACAGTGCTCAAGGCTTAATTTGTAGCAATCAGTATTTTCTGAACCCTGAATTACGAAGCAGCGGCTCTGTGTAGGCTGCGTTATCAAAATGGCACAAAGAAAACTAATCCCGAAAGTGAATACTTGACGCGAAGTACTATGGAAAGATATAGATTGCTAAATTTTGCGTTGTACTCCATTGAGGAAGTCCAAAAATTGCATTACTGTATTTTTGAATTGAAAATTTAGCTCTACTACGTCAGCGTCTATTAAGTTGTGCTTTTCCGCTTGAAAATTAGGATACACACTGCATTGGATGTTGAATGACGGTCAAATGTTTTGATTAGATATTGTTGGCCTTTTAAGCTAAGTTTATAACGCGGTATTCTTTTTCTCATTTTTTCACTCTTTAAATTTTTGCCTTTTTAGGAACAGGCCCATCGCTGTTTGCTTAGAATTCCCTAAGCATCAGCTGACGCATGCCGACCTATATCTTTTTGATTTTTTTAAAAAGTTTAAGCTTAAACGTAGACTTCAAAATCGTAGCGGGATACATCGGAGAGATCTTTTGGTAGGATGAAAAACGTTTTGAAACTTAAGTGTGCGCAGGTTCGTACTTTCAAATTGTTTCGCCTCTTTTTTCTCGGACGCAATTAAGCTATTGAAGCCTTCAATGCCAAGCAATTGTTTGCGCTTTAACAAACGGTGAAAAGGCTTATTGTTAATATCGTTCAGTTATTTCATTGAGCACGTTAAGCGGATGGCCAATGAACCGTAATCTGTCCGCGAAAGGTAAAAGACCATAGATTGCGCACAACGCAAGCTTCCCAAATTTGATCAGACACATTCTTTTGGAGCTTATCCAGAAAGGGTCCATCGATCTTTATTTTCGGCCCGCTTGAGCTCATTCGTAGCGTAATATTTAAATTTTTCATAGCGTTACTTTCGTATGCATCGTTGGCGTAAGGTTTGGCATAGAAATTTCCAGCGGTTAATTCGGAAGCAGAGTATTTTTAAATTTTAAACGTGGGCGTGTTGGTATTAGGTTGAAAATCAAGTAAGTTCGTTTTCCTTAATAGTTTGTGACTCGAAAATTTTTTTCAACCGCAGTCCCTGCGCTATATTTGTTTTGTTCTGCATAACATATCCGAATTTCGCCTCAAGGTTATGTATGGGTTTATGCAGTTATGCTATGGCATATCTTTTAGGTACAGGATAATTGGCCTATTTTCGATCTTGCTTTACGTTTTAGCTATTCTATAGTTGTTTATTTGTTAATAATGCCCGTGTCGGAATACCTTTCTTTGACTTTGGCTTTAACTTATTTCCAAACATTGAAATTATCGACCTGAACTAGCAGCAGTAGTAAACACTAAGGGCAACGCAACGGAAATGATAATTAGTTGAAAAGGTGCTTCGCATCTGCATTCACGATCGGAAAATGTCTTTAAAGTGGATCACTCTTGAAAATGATGTCGTATGGACAAATACTTTTTCCTTGTCAGTGTTATCCTCAGAAAAATATGAATTCGTAATGCGAGCCTCGCAAGTGGTACGACATGTCAATGAAATGGATAATTACTTTTCGCGTTGTGTATTTATAGTCTAAGCGTTTAACAGCTATATGCTTATGTACTCGACGTTGGCAGCTCTCCTTTTTCTTGGCTTTCTTTGTTTTTAGGCCATATAACTTGCCTCTGCCACACATATAGTATTACATTTAGTCAGTTGTTGTGTTAAACTTATTTTCTTTGTGTCAAACAAGCAGAAAATTCCCTGCGAATGGAATCGTTGCATTTCAGTGAATCCCGCCAAGGGGTTATGCTTTCTTCTGTAACAGTTCGACGTTTCAAAATATATATATATATATATATTTTGAATCTCCACTATATCGTAGTACCATTCCGAGTTTGTCGTAATCAATAAATGCTATCAGCAGATCATGGCGATCATTTAGAATTTCTTATTGCTGATTTCCAGTAAATTTTAGATCACAAAATTCTAGGAAGGTTTTATGTTAATAAACGAGTTTTTTCCTGTATTATTGACTTCCCTCTTCAAGCATATGCTTATAAGGGAGAATACTGAATGATTGTGTCGTTGACAACTGGCGGGCATTTAGAAAATGAACGTTTCAATATCTGCAGCTTCCGGTAATTCAGGGGCTGCGAATATTAAAATTTTTTATGTTGTCAACAATCGCCACTCATCAACAGGGGTTGAACGTACACTTTCAACAACTGTGGATGGGAATAGTTTACAAAGTTTAAAACTATCTGCAATAGCAATTGAAGGCGTGCAGAAAAGCTTCGGGTCAGAAGTGGAGGCATACACTTTCATTTTGTAGTTGTTTCATTGTCGATACTGTCAGGGGAGTTCAAGTTTACTTTAATTCATTGCGAGTGTTTCAAAGAGAATTCAGCGAAAACTTCTTTTATTTTTTTTTCTGCTTTGGCTTCCTAAAGGCGGCTGGAATTTTTCGTCCGCGAATGGTCTTTGTTTGACGGTTGCCAAAAGAGCCGCGCTAGCCTTGAACAACCGTTGGAAATCGAAGTTTATTAATCTTGCAAAAATTGGAATGCTTTGAACGAGTTGGGAGTATTTTTGCTTTAAAAGACTGACCTCGTTAAATCGTTTGCCTATTTATTTGACAGCTTTAAATCTTTGTCCAATCGTGCCTGCGCGCATTGACACTTTCGCGCTATCCGTTCTGCCGTCGAACTGATCAGCTTAGGCATGCGCGTCGATCATGGGATAAATAGGTTATCTATCGCAAGCTCGAATCAACCTTCTCTCAGTAAGCGCCTTTGCGAAGATCTTGATCGCATTGCGTAAACCTGGCGCGTGAATCCCTGTTCGTCAATTCCAATAATTGACGTTTCAAAAAGGTGCCCACAACTGGACGTCAAGATAAAGTCCATTATGCATCGGAAGCTGTTTGCTATTCAAACTTCCGTCTAGCAGTGACGGAGTTTTTGGCGCGAAGTGACGCTCGTGGCTTGTTTTCGCAAATATTGATACAAAAAGTGAAACGCCTCTGGCAGCAGCCAAAATTGCTCGCCTGAAAAAGAGCCGATAGCCATTTTTCGATTTCACCAGATTTGTCAGGGCAATTTACTAAAAACATCAGCTCGGAATTTTGCGACCTCTGCTCGTTCACTGGTTTTCTATGCCGGCGTACTGTTCTGACATGCAAAGGTATGGTTGTTGGCCTGTTTTGCTTGCTCGGAGCCGTATGCCTTCAAAGGAAAAAACACTGTTGAGCATAAGGTTAAAATTACAAATTTTAGTCATTCCGAATATTGCTACACGTTTTTGCCATCTTAATGCAGCTATCGGTCAAGAAACCTCATGGCAAGGGAAGTTCAATAATTCTTCTGAGTCATACGTTATTGGATTGCTCTCTCCGGAGGCGTGGTTGAGAATATTGAAAAATACGATGCCAAAAATGGGAAAAGACGTTTTCTAGTGGGTTCACACGCGTTCAAGTATTTAATAGGCGCATAGTAACGACGTGACGTATTTGGCAATATTACTATCAGCTTTTATAAACCGTTCGCTTTGGCTGCTAGCAATAATAGAAGCTCCTCATTTCGGACAGTCTGGACGAGCCGTGTTTGCTTACTTCGCGCGTGGGATCTGGTGGGCATTAAATAAATTTTATTGGCAAAATAGACGTTTCATCTTTTTGACATTGCGCGGCATACTTCACTGAGAGAATTTACTTTTCGATAAAGCATACAATATTATTAATAATAGGTTTATAATAATTGTAATATTAAAAGCTCAAAAAATAACCGAGTGCTAGTAAAAGGCGAACAACGACTAACCGATGTCAAAGTATTCAGACTTAAGGGATTCAGCTGCCTTTCTTTGGTCATCTTCGTTTCCCCTAATAGCCCTTCCATCATTCGCTGTAGAACGTTTCGAGCTTACGCAATGGAGCAGCATCGACTTCCGAATTTGAGATTCCTCCGTAAGAGAGGGATATATTGGATAAAAATTAACACGCCAACCTTTAATAGCGTCCAGTTTGAAATAGCATCCGCGCGGGCTCTACTTATGCTGCTATATATGAGTATTTACAACTTGTCAAAACGATTAGTACGTTCTACCAGTTGACTTAGCTTTACGCAATCAATTAAAAGTGAATAAAATCACATCGTTCGATAAGTTAGAAATTTTAAGGTAGCTCTCTAATCGTTCTCGTCATAATTATCGGTTTCATCAAGTTAACGCGGGACAGCCGTTGTCACGCGACGTTTTTTTTGACATGGTGGTTCCAGCGGGGCATTAAGTGAGCAAACCAGCAGTGGATTATTCGCATAAAATTGGTGTAGAACTATGGCGGTTAGACAGTATAAGCTACAGGCTTGGCAATGTCGAAGGTCATCATGGAACTCTTAAAGTACGTAAGTTGATGTATTTATAGCATTTGCACCGGGCTTGCTGTAGCTGATACTTAACATGGGTTGGCCAACAATGAGCTTTTCCCTTCGGGCTTATTCCCGCAATCACTGACGACTGAACTACAACTTAAAAAGTGCTGAACTTGGGTGAAGCTCAATGAACGGTTTCACTGGTGTTTATGATGACGCGTACGCTTAAGGAATGCCATAATTTTCCATATTGATTTCATAACATTTTTTCTTTCTTCACTGCCGACTACGTCTTTATTTCCTCAACGGTTATTGGTCAAGATAGGTGCGACCTTCGGTGACCGCAGCAATTTGATAAAGACGATACTGAATCCTGTAGCTAGTAAATACCATGCATATTTCAGCTTAAAACACTAGTTTTCCTTGCCGCGGTTTGGCGAAAATAGGTGAATCAACGCTTAAAGAATTTCCCTGAAGGGAAGAGGATATTTATAACTTTTGTAGCTCAGAAATATACTTTTCAAAAATCCCACGAATCCCTGATTACTATGCCTTTGAAGGCGCGCGCGTTGAGGTGGTCTTTTAGGAACGGAAGCGGTCGCGCCGCGCAAGTTTCTTGTATGGATTTGAGTGCACCCCTGATGCTTCTTAAAGTGGTAACGGTCGATTGCACGCATCCTGGATAATTGATTTCGCCGAAGACAGCGCATCGTTCCTTCAAAAGGTTCTTCGGTAAGTTGGGCCGCCCGGAATGCAACGAGGCAGTGAGGCGCATTCCATTTCCAGCCATTTAGCTTAAGGTTTTTTCAAACGCGGAAGCAGCTTTTAGCGGCTGGTCAGCCTCACGAAACCTAAAAGTTTGACCATATTCATCGAGCAGTATGGTTAATGTTGGCATTCTTCTTGCCTCTCCCTTCTGGCGCCTATAAACTCTAACGCTTAAAAACTCATTCAGTCACTGTACAAACAAGGACTATAAGTGCTGCGTTCATTATTTATTTAGAACCATCTTTGGAAAACTTTGATTAGGTGGGTGCGTTCGCTTTTTAAGATCCTTAATTGTCGCCTGGTAATGAACGCTTTGCCTATATTTAGCCATCTCGCTTCGATAGCCGCTCCTGCGTTAGATAGAGTAGAAGTCATTATTACTAGTCCATAAATGGGACGTCGTTTATTAATTAATAATAAGTAACTATAGATGACATGGCTTGCATTGACCATATGACCGCCTAACATGCACGTTGCCGAAGACTTGCGCTGCTAAATTATTAATAACACAGTCTCATACCGTTTGTTATTAGCGACGTCATAAAAATACATCTAATCTTCAGCGATAGCAGCGTGAAGGATAATTCGTAAGCTTCTGATTGCAGCGGGAAATCAAGCTTCATTTCCCCTATGACGTACGTGCCGCTTTGAAGGACTTAAATTGAATTTCATTTCTCCGGCGTGCTGTAAACGAAAGAACGATCGAAATGATTGACTGTGAAGTGAGAAATCAGTTGGTGCGGCTCATTTTTCTCGCCAAGCAACTTGTGGGACCCAGCGGATCCTGGCGCCAAGAATACCTAGTTGAGCTGCAACGCTGACGGAATGTTTCCTACGCATGATGGCGTTTATTGCATTTTCAAGTAGTTCTTTGTTCTTTTCTTGCACGTGCTAATAATGTATTGCGCCGCGTCAAACGTTATCAATTAAGCATATTCGGGTGTCGTGCTACTTGCGCATAGTGTGAATCGATGCATTCCATTAGAAGTTGATTTTGTCCACCTATTGGGAGTTCAGTTGAGTAAATTTATTGCTGGCGGCCAATAATCCGCCGATCTTCGCGGCAAACGACATTCCTTTGTGCCAAGGTGAATTTTTGCCCAATGACTTGACATTGTTCATTTGTTTTTCAAATATCCCTGCAAGCACGCAGTGCGTGACGCTATTTATGCAAAGTCAATCTATGTCTGGCTAGGGGGCGTTCGATGGCTTCGGTTTTGCTCCTCCAGCGCTTGAATGCCCTTGAGAAGAAAATCAGTTGAGGGCAAAATGAAAAAAATGTACGTGTCATTTTCGTGACTCATTAAATGTCAGAAGCGCCTGTTGCTACTTCATTGGAACTATCTTGACGTAGGTATTAGTTGTTCGTTTCAGAGTGTCTGTCAATCACTGAATTGCTCAGTCGGGATTCAGGAGCCGTTAAGTGGTGTCAGGTCTGCTTGAATGACCAATTGATCATCTAGCCTGCAATGACACTAAAAGTGCTAGTTACGGTTAGTAATTTTAATCTACACCCAATGACATTTCCCTCTATACACGCACACGCATACTAACTCATATCAGCTTATTGTTCCGTTTGGTTTACTTGCCATTCCGCCTCATTGCTTCAGGTTAGCTTCCTCTTTCGTACTTGCTTTGGTTTTGTACTTCCATTTTACTTTCGAGCCGAATAAGCTGTCAGCAATAATTAAAATTGACTTTCTACCTTTTCCCAAAGCGGGTTGACAACTTTGCGCTGATCTAAAATTTTGAAAATCTCGTATTTCTCCCTTGAAGTAAAGACTTGCAGTTTATGTCAGGTATTCGGCTAGAAATTTTCAGTGTTTATCCTCCTCGTTGGAGTCTTGTCAGCTGGTTCGTTATTAATTTTCATTTAATTCTCTGACAGCATATGCAAAATTTGTAACCGCCATCTTTCCTTGAGCTTCGGCATTTAAGTCGCTTAAAAGGAAGTTGGCCGACAGTATGCTTGCTGCATTGGGCAGCGGAATTTTCTTTTCTACGGTTCGTTGATTTTGTCTTAGCTGACAAGTTTTTGAAGCTAAAAAGTGAAAGCGCTCATGCGGCACGGGCAAGTCGCTTTGCGCTAATATGTTAAATCGAGCAACGAACGTTGGCTTTTATTGGACTCCGATTGGTCTTCGATGGTTTGCTAAGTGAACTAATATGTCAGAGTTAGTAAACTTTCGAAAACGCTTTTTTCTTTGCGACTGCAGTCGCGAAATGTTCGTTGCCTTTACTACAAGCGACGGCAGGTGGTATACCACGAAGCGGAAGCAGTAAATAAGTCTGTCTAATGTGTTTAACATATATCTTTCTTTTTTAATGGACGCAGCTATTAGGCCTACAACCCTTTTGATTCGCTGTTAGCTTCGTAGTTGTAGATGAAGTTGTCGTCAGCAGTTTTTCCACTTTTCCGCATCGAAGAAATCATGACGGTTCCAGCTCTAATCTTGACGAACGACCATGTCTCAATGCAGCGTAAAGTCTATTCCCAGAAAGCGCAAGTGACGAACATCTCCATTCTTCAACTTGGCGTTATCGTCAGGTTCCGCTTTGCGTCCGTATGTGATTTTGTTACTTTCGCGTCCACGCTTGGCTGAATTTTTTCGCGCTGCCAATTAGGACTTGAATTTGGCAAAGCCATTTTTGGGCAGCCCTAAAGCAACCCAGGGATGAATAAATCTCTTTCGAACGCTGTTGGCACAAGGCGTGAAGTAAGAGGGCGTCTTGCTTGACAACTCTTTTTACGTGATTAATAACTTTACCAACTTTTCCTTGCGCCTCGCTCGCGCCTTTGGATCGAACGCAGGCAGCGAGCGGTTGCCGAATTTAAGAGTGTACACATATGTGACGTCGTTTAGCATTACCAAGTATGGCACTGACGCAATACAAATTACGGCTAGTTTTCAGCTCACGGTAAGGGTCAATTTTCGCGCATAGCCAATGGGAGCCCATCCCGGAAGTTAAAAGCACTATTTTCATCTGCTCTTTAAGCTTTCTGAACGTCAGGTCGAAAGTGGGAAAATTCCGCTTCCATCTTGGATATACAGGTTTGCTGCGTAGAGAGGCGCTAGCGAAAATTGATCCAATGCTGTCAGTTTTTTCCGCGCCTTTTTTCTCTTTAAGTAATCATGAAATCTTCATTCTTCTCTTAGCGTTTGCCTTCTTACTATTAATAGTGGCGTAATAGGAAGTTTGTAAAGCACAGGCAGAATTGTTGTTCGCTCGAAGCGCAATCGATAGCCTGCTGTTTTCTAGACATGTTGTGTTTTCGGAAGAAATGTTATCGCTTTCTACCAACATTCCATTGCGTATTTCCGACTCATCATTTATAAATTGCGCAGTTAGTTCGCTGTTAATTAGCATACCGATAAAGAAATGTTCTTTCAGGACTGCTGTGGTAATCATGGTTCAGAACTATGCCTGCGGGCTTTAAGCTTCAACGGAACGTATTGAGTAACTATGGGGAAGAAGGTTGGCTGCCTATGGTCTCCCTGGGCTTTGGTTATGCTGTTAAGTGGTTGTGTAGTGGGGCAGCGCTGTAGTCATTGGCATCGCCGACCATACCAACGTGACAAGAAAACACCTCTTTACGTTGGAGCCATGTTCACCTCAGTTGAAGAGTCAACGTTTGCTGGCTCAGCCGCGTCGAACCTAAATCCCGCCACCTTTTTGGCTTTGCGAGACATTGACAAGCATCCATGCGTGCTCGTCGGGTACAACTTAACGTTAATAGACAAGGATACTCAGGTTAGGTTGACTAAGTGGTTTTTTGGACAAATATTCCTTTGGTCATTTAGTGCAAAGCGTCTCTTGGAATGAAATCATTTTTTGACATAATCAACGACAAGAAGCAAATCGTTGCCTTATTTGGCGGTGCTTGTACAGCAACGAACGAACTGGTAGGAATGGCCACTAAGTATTGGCATAAAGTTCAAGTGAGAGAGAGGACTTTTTTTCTTTATTAAGCGAAGGCTAAAGAGCCGCTTTTGCTTAGCTGTCGTACGCAGAGGATCATCCAATGTTTTCAACTCGGGACAGCCACGATTTGTACGGAACGTTCTACCGCGTTGTGCCTAGTCACCATAGCCAAATACGGGCAAGAATAAGCTTCTTGCGCAACTACAATTGGACCAAAGTGGGTGCCCTCGTGCAGAACGACGATTCACGCTATTCTCTAGTAGACAGCGACATGTTTGTTCAAAGATTACGGTTAAAAATTTAAACTTTCCTTCTGCTTTAGCTCATGGACGCCTTTACCACAACGCTTGAAAGGGAGCACAACGTGGCGGTGCTCGCTTCCAGAGGGTTTTCCTCAAAAAAGGCAGACATCAAAACCAGCCTGGAGGCGCTGAAGGTGACCTATTGCCTGTTTTCGGCATTTTTTACGTGGTAGCATGAAATTAAGGTCAAAGACGCGCGGATAATCGTTGGCGGGTTCAATTCGACCTTTGCCAGTTCAGTATTTTGCCAAGTAACCTTTTTCTCCGCCTTTTTTGCATTGCAAGTACGCGTTGGTGCTGCAGGCCTACCAAATGAATTTATACGGGGCCGAATACGTGTGGATCATTGCGGGCTTTCATGAGGAGCAGTGGTGGCTACAGTCGACGAAACATTTGTCTTGTTCGCGAGATCAGCTGCTCAAGGCTATGCGGGGCCACTTTGCCTTACAATTCAGCGTTATCCGTTCCGACAGGACCATCGTGGTCAGCGACAAAGTTGTAGCGCCTTTGTTGCTTAGTATAGTTGATTTCAAGTGGTTTACTTTTTTTCTCAGACGGCACAGCAGTATGACAAAGAATACAGGACGATGTGTAGGCCACCAAGGTGTCGCTACAGCAAGTATCATGGTTATACATACGATGGTCTTTGGACGATAGCATTAGCTTTTGAAACGTTGATCACTAGCATGCTGACTCACGGCATACGCTTCAATCCTGACCGCGATCTATTGAATTCCGACGAGGCGATGGACATATGGAGACAGGCGCTGATGGATACAATTAATGGACTGCAGTTCGAAGGCGTAACCGTACTATTTTCTTTCTAAGCTTTTTCTGTCCTCCCTACATGGTGGAACTGCTTTAGGGGAAAGTGCGTTTTCAGGACAATGAGCGTTTGGGTACAATTGAAATAATACAGTTTCTAAGTAAGTGTTTGCCTGTCTGCCGTTGAGCTATGCCTTATTGTCCCTTCGATACGCTTGCCAAAATAGGCAGCGGTCGCGTGTTGAACGCTGTCATTTGCATTTATTCCGTGCTTTTGTTGCAGACGATTCTTACGTTACCGTCGGGCAGTTCGACGCGGCGGAAAATCGCTTAAGCATTAACGAAAGCTTGATACGGTGGATAAGTGGGTGAAACGTCTCATAACCTCTTATTTTTGGCATATTTTCAAATGTTTAAGACGGCTCTCCGCCAGCCGACTCAACGCAAGAATTGTTCGTCCGCCGATACGTCGATCAGTCAGTCTTTTGCGTAATGTGTTCCTTGGTTTCCTTGTGCATTCTGGTGGCCATCAGTCTGCTTGTTGTGAACATTTACTTTCGAAATCACAAGTAAGTTTCCCCATTACTTTTTATGCCAACCAGCCGCCATGATGGGGCGCCTGAAACGCCTTTATTTTGCCCTCTGTGTTCGCTTATGAACTTTTAAGGATTTTCTTTAAAATCTGTCGCCTTTCCGACATGGCATGCGACGCTCATTCTCTGGGTCTATCTTACGTGAATGATCAATGGAAAAGGCGGGAAATGGAGCAGTTTGATTTAAACTGAACTTAATAAATGACCACTCTGTTCATATACTGTTAATCTTTTACGTTGTAAGTTCTAGTTAGGTCGAACCGCGTCTGCGAGTTGCTAGTTTCTTCATTGTTGGTTTAGGTTTTTGAAATGATTTCAATTAGCGGTTACTCATATTGAAAAGTCTTTCGTCTTGGCGCCTGAGTGATGAATGACGTCATTTCTTGTGGTTGAACTTAACTTGCTTGCACCCATTGACAATTTCTGTCAGTTAACCGCTAGGCAGTGATTCACTGTAGTTCTGCACATTAGAAAATATCATTTTCCTGAATAGCGGACCCAACGTATGAATATTTTTCTTCAAAACTGTTTTTATTTCTTGTGGTACCGATATTTGTCATTTCATGTTCTCTTGAATACGGGATACTTTCTAGGCGAAGGTATACAGGGAAGCAATACATTCCGATAGGGTGCTACATCCCATCTCAGTAAAAAAAGGCATCCTGACGGGTATGGTGGACTTTGCTGTCTCAATATGTGATCCACAGTCCGTACTCTCTGAGTTACGTCTCGTTACGCAGACTTCGATGATTTTTAGCCTTTACCGAAGGCTTAACGCTCGCAGAAGATTACTCGAGCCTAATAGGTTTTCTGTCTTACTACCGTAGTCTACAGTTGAAGGGCGTTTGTTCGGCTTAGTTTTAAAAAACCAAAAACAGTAGTCAGAAGAAAGCCGTGTAAAACTTCAGTGCGAAAATTATGTACAGTAAAACCTCCCTAATCTGAACGCGTCGGGGCGGGGAGTAGTTCGGATTACGTAAAAACTCGGTTTATGGAGGAGGCTTACAGTAAGTCACAGAAAAGCAGGTAATACAATTTTAGATGTAGGTTCCTGGCGTCTACAGCGCGATGTCTGTCTCTGCAAACAGCGAATAGCTCAACGAGGGCAGCGAAGTCCGTCTGATTAAGAAAAACGATTGACCAGCGGAAACCAGTTTCTTATATGGCGTTGACGCTGTGCCCCGAAACAACGTGGAAAATAGTTCCTGTGAACTTATTTTTCTGTATTCGCAGTTAGCGGCCGTTCATTGCGTTATACGAAAATAGATTGTAGTTTTATACGACTGAAAAATACCATGTTTTTGATCCACACTTCTGTTTATTTGGGGACGCCTAGGTCTCGAGATGCCTTGCTGCAATCAACTTATTGGTTGAGATTGGTTCGGCAGAGTCGTGTGCTCCTATGTTAACGTATAGCGAAGGGACCGTTGGCAGGTTGTTTACTGCCATTATAGCCGTTGCCGCCAAGTGGCTGCCCGTTTCGCATAAGTAGCCTAATTATCTTTAATGTATACTGTCGCACTCTTTCTATACGGAATGTAGGTCCCGTTTAAAAACTTTTAAGGGTCTAGTATGTTTCGCGGGCACCGGAAGTAGAGGCGGCTTCTTCAAAGCGTTATCTGCGAATCTACGGCGTAATAAATGGTTGTTATCGGCGCAACAGGACGGACGTTATCGTCAGGTTTAGTGAAAGGATGGAATTTAGCAGATGCGCATGCATTCAAGTTACGGGAAACACAATGGGGCCTGCAGGTGTTTAAGCTGAGACGTCGTGTAGGAATTCGTGAAAAACATCGCAGGTCAACTTTCCGAGCTGAGGCGTGCCTTGGTAGACAGGGTAAATCTCATTCTGCGTTATGTCTGTCCCGGGATCTAGTGACAACTTGCCATCGACAAGTGGAGGCACCGTAAGGAGGCACTGACGCCTTCTGCCTGATTAGGTACACCCGAGTGAACCCGTCGGATGCGCCTCCAGCGAAATCGACGCGTCGCCTTCGTCAGGCTGAGCGCCTGCGTTAGCAGTACGTATGCTTTTTCCCTTTTTCCGATAGTCAATGCTCGCGTGTTCACTGATCGCTAAATAACGTCACTTTGCGCTATGCTTCTTGTATTTTGCGCCACGGTCAAAACTGCATAACCCAACAGCAGCAACGAACACGCGTTATGTTAAGGTTTAGGCTTAGGCTTAGGTTTGAAAATGTAGTTTCTTCGTACGGGAACGTATGTTTTCATAACGCAAAGGTTTTATTACGGAGTAGTTCCCGTTTAATGTGTTAAATTGCTCCGTACGGAGCAATTTAACACATTAAACGGGAACTACTCCGGAATAAAACCTTTGCGTTATGATAGGCTTAGGCTTAGGCTTAGGCTTAGGCTTAGGCTTAGGCTTAGGCTTAGGCTTAGGCTTAGGCTTAGGCTTAGGCTTCCTTAGGCTTAGGCTTAGGCTTAGGCTTAGGCTTAGGCTTAGGCTAGGGTTATAGGACGCACTTGGAAACAATTACCAGAAAACTGTTTCCAGATGTGCAGCGTGTTGCATCTATTGCTTCTAATAGCCGCGGTGAGTTCACGTGATTTGAAGAGAGGGAGCTTTCGGATTAGGGGTGGTTTTATCTGTATTCGATAGAAATTATATATGCTATAATAAGTCCGTTTTTACTGTATACTATCTATGCATCGCAACGGCTACTAATGGCCAGTCGTTGGTGGGACGTGGATTAGAATATTTTCAAAAGTCACTCGTATATTCAAGTGCTTTTAACCATTTTATTTAGTCTAAAGATAGCGAATTCTTCGTTGCTTAAGATTTATCAAAATGTCAAGTCCATATGTGAACAACTTGATTATTCTTGGGTCGATTGTCACCTACTGCAGCGTGATACTTCTTGGCGTCGATACTCGCATTGTCTCTGAACAATGGTTCAGCATGGTATGCACGGTGAGTCTTCTTCCTTTATTGTAACCCTCGCAATGTTTCCTTCGTTTAGGCTAAGGTGTGGACGCTATGTTTTGGCTTTACGCTGACGTTCGGTTCGATGTTCAGCAAAACGTGGCGCGTTCATTCAATTTTTACCGACGTTCATTTGCATAAAAAAGCGATCAAAGACTACAAACTTTTTCTGCTTGTTGGAGTGCTTTTGTTGATCGACAGCATTATTTTGGTTACGTGGGTTATAGTTGATCCAATGCGCTTGGCGGTAAAGCGATTGCCCACTTTGGTAGGCCGGAATGCTCGTCCGTGACGGCCTTGTTTTTAAAAGATTGCCTTTGCGCAGAAACGTACAACTGCTAACGTGATCATCAATCCTACAGTTGAGCAATGTAAAGCCGAGCACGCGGTTGTATTTCAAGGTTTGCTGTACGGCTACAAGGGCATCATGCTTGTATTGGGTTGCTTTCTCGCGTGGGAAACTAGAAATGTTAACGTTCCAGCTCTCAATGATAGCAAGTATATTGGAATGTCGGTGTATAATGTTGTACTCATCTGTGGCGTAGGAGTAGCCATATCGTTCATTCTGCAAGATCAGGTCAACGAATGCTACATAATCATCTCCCTTTTCATCATATTTTGTACAACGCTCACTTTGGGTTTGGTATTTGTTCCAAAAATCGTTGAACTCGTTCACAGCCGTCGAGATCCAACAATACAGTATCCGAGAGCAATGATGCGTTCCCTGTACGCGATGAACAAGTCCAGAATGGAAACGAAGGATTTAAAGGAAAAGAAGCTGCTGGAAGAGAAGGAAAATAAATTACTGAAGAAGCGTCTGAATAAGGTAATTTAGGTTTTTGCTCTCACGTTATCTCATTGGATATTCTTTATGCAAGGCCCAACGTGAAACTGACGTTCTGGTCAAGATAATAGCCAGAAGCAAAGTGCTTCTAGAATCTAGAGAAGCTAGTATAGCCAGGCCTGCGCGTATGCAATTGATCGACAATGAACCTTACGGTGGCGTCTATTTGGGTCCGGAGCTTTACGGTGGTGTTTATGTAGGGCCTACTGATACACTTACTACGGACAACGCAGTTCCAACTACCTCCGCTATGGAAAATGTTCCAGTAATTAAATCGGAATGTGAAGTACGGGCAACTCCATCCATCGGCGAAGCCAGAGAAACGAACAGCTCGCTTAGGTATTTTGCTTATGTAAATTCTTCTCGTATCATAATTTTTCCAATATCTTTCTCGAAGGCTTGGAAGAGTTCTTAGTGAGCTCAAAAATTCAGAAATGTGTAATGTAAGATTCGGGCGGTTTTCTTTCGTCGGCCAATCGAGATCTCGTAAAAGCGCGCTAAAGAAAGGGAGAAGAAGTCTCGATATCGTGCGTTATTCAAGGATTGGTGATGTGGCGACAAGAGTGCCTTACAGCGAACCTCCTTCGCTTAGTTACTGCCAAACAGCGGAAGAAGATGGAGCCCACTTGCTGACGAACGTGATGCAAGAAAGTCAAGGTTTCGTGTAGTGCTGACTGTTGTTCATTAGCTGCTTGTTGCGTTTTAGGTGTCCTTCAACAAACGCTAAATCGGGGAGCTCCACCGGTTGCAAGAAAATTCGGACTATTGTAACAAATCGCGCGAAGATAGGTTGTTTCCCGTTTAAGTTTCGGATTTGTAGGAGCCGCTTCAAAAAACGACGCGCAACAGTGTCTGCTCAATGGAGAGCATCACTTTCTCTACTGGACGCCCTAGAGACGTCCCAAGTGCCTGCAGCACAAAGGAAGATGTCATGTAACGAAGAGCTTATGCGCACATGCGTTGTCGGAGCTGACGAACTTACGATTGACGACGTACCTCAAAGATCGGGCGACAATTGGGAATCTTTTGAGTTGGAGTGAATGTTAAGTTGGTTGCTGAAAAACCACCTCATCTTTATGGACTAAGAAGTAGGAGCTTGCTGATAGCACTGTTGTTCAACATGTTCAGTTAGTTGATGGGCACAAAGCTTTGGATATGAGCCTTGCATGAATTCTCGGCATGCTTTCAAAAGTATGAGAGAGAGAAACTTAGAAGCTGAGGTTTTCAACTTAGGAGCCCATAAAAAAAGGATACATTTTCAAAAATTTCAGGTTGCCTCGTAAAAGCAGTTCCGTGCGAAATGATTTCGAGAATTTTGCTCGGTGCATTTTTTCCGCCTAGCTAAGAGACGTCTTCTAGGAAAGCTTAGCCGATGAAGGTTTGTTTGTCTTTGCTAAACATAGTTACTTGTTTCGTTGACTTTTTTGTTGAGCGTTATAATGAATTATGTAAAATATGAACTAAATCTTTACTACTTTGTTAGCGCTGTTGCTGGCAGTGACGCTGTGCTTTTCGCGCGTTGGAAATTTCTCTCTTACCAGTTGTTAATAGAGAAAAGAGTGTACTTTTTGTTTGCCAGTTTCGATGTTTTATTCTTTTATTGTTATCGAAAAAAGCTTAACGAATGACAGATGATAATCTGGCAGTTTGGGTAAAAAATATATCGCACTCAAATTCTCTTGGTTAACTACGTAAAAAGTTAAGTACAAGAAGTCAGTGGTGACGATAAAATATGCTTGAAGAAATTTATTTTGAGAAAAAGTACGGAATGGAAGCGATTTTAAGCAAGGGGTTAATACCAATCGACGGCGGTTAAAATCCCGAAAATGGGAATCCCGAATAGGTCAAAAACCCGTTAAGTTGAAATGCAGAATAGGTGGAAATTGCGCTGTAAAGTTTGGCCATTTGGCAGCTGCGCATTAGCATGTTCTAGATAAGGAATGTACTTGAGTAGAAGCGTTATTGTATTGGACTTATTTTTTAAATCACTAACCTAGAGCAAGACCAGTATAATAATAATGCCTGTACTCAATACATTCCTCGTCTAGGCGAAGGCAATGCACAACTGCCGCAAGACCATATTTCACAATGTATCATCGACTTGTTGTAAATTTCAACTTTTCGGAATTTTGTCCCTAACCTAATGCCAATGTACCTAAAATTATAAGTAATGAAAGATCACTAAATGAGTATTTGGTTAGTTTGACAGCTTATGTTTTGCCATTAAGCTTTTTCGATACGGCCGCACTACAAAATTTCTTCTTCTCATTGTTGCTGCCGTTGTTATTTTTCCGACTTCGGAAGATCGTTCATGAAACTAGGTTGTGTGAACTCTGCAGCCTTCAGAATTTTTTCATTCTCTTTTCAGTGAGGAATTTCAGGTTGTCCATTGTCGGCGATTTCATAGCAAGGTGATAATTGTATTATCTTATCTTAACTAAGTCGATTCGTATTTTGCAGTTAAATGAACGTTGCAGTTCTTGTAACTGGATATAAGCCGCCAGATGATTCTACTTTGCAAGTTAAGGTAAGTCCAATAGTTTACTTGATTATCTTTTAAAGTTTTTACCGTGAATAGATTTTTTGATAGCATCTGTTAAGCCTTACAGTCCGTTATAAGAGGTACATTTTTTATAAGAATGAATAAGGTTACCTCAAGTGACGACATTGTAACGAAACGCGTCCTGTTGACTAGTGCGTTCGACTTTGTAACAACTCTATGATGTTAGCAGAAAGAAATAAAGCTTCTAATACTGAACGCTTTATACTACTGTGAATTTTAGCGGGATTTGCTCTCTTTCAAAGTAAGTATTCCCGCATCTTTAGGAAGTAACGTCAAACTGAGGTCAGCTTCCTAATACTCGCAAGGATGACAATGTGGAATCTTATCATACGCTATAATCTTTTTTGAAGCATATGTCCAATTAAATTATTAGGACCAAGAAGTCTAAGTTGCTTTATTTAGGATTTAGAATTATTAGAATTTTCACCACTATTATTCGCTGTGCTACGAAACATAACTGAAAATTTCACAGGAGGTAGATCCCACATAGTCATCTTTTCGCTTATATTGTAAGCTGACGCTAAGTAATTTTGTCCCTGAGGGCAATTCATTCCCAATTATTTATTCGGTTGCCAAAACATGATATGTATAGCTTACGTTATTAATTGCCTGATGAGAAGCACATATGCACTAATCCGTTTCAACAACTGCAATCACTTCAAGTCTTATGTAAAAGCGATACATTTCCCAAAAATTGACTGCGCTTTTGGAAAGCATTTTTTTAATCGAAACTAATCACATGCAGATAAACTTCCGTATGTTTCCCTGAGGTATGATAAGTTTGCGTATGGTTATCATAGTTTTAATGGATAGTTTTCATACAGAACATTTAAGAAGCACCGTATTGTTCAATGTAAATCTACCCTCTGCAAAATCAACTGTTTCAGTTCTCTTTTCTCACCGGCAGTATGCATACAAGCATTGGATACTGAACACGTTTCGGTAAATTTTATCGCGGCTTCAGCAACACACCACGTCAAAAAGTCGTATACAAGACATCCCTGAATGCTTCCATCGTTATTAAGATTACTTGGCTGCTCTTTCTTCGGAAAGTAGGACGCAACCTTAGCTCTAATGACGCAAATTGGATAAGTTTGGTTGCTATGTCTCCTGTAATTGTTTGGTTTTCCCTTATAAGTACAATGTAGTTCCACAGCTTAAACATTCCCGCAGCCGTTTGTTCTTAATGGTTGAAGATTACAACGTTGCAATGTCTCCTACTGAAAGTTTGCTGGAATTATGTTGATCGATCGGGGAACGGCCAACGGCGTATGGAAGTTCCATTGCGCATGCGACTACCTTTGCATTCAATGCTTGGCTGAGCTTTGCACTCTTTCTAGACATTGACAACTGAGCATACGAAAAGACAGAATAGGTGTGAACCTTCGATTACACTTCTGACGGAGCGATACTTTAAGAATAGCTGAGTGCTTTTCGGTTTAACGACCGTTAGTGTCCTGCCAAATGTACATGTTTGAATATGTATGTGATGACGTAATATCTCGGTTTAATGGTTACAGAGAACAACTGTATTTCCTATGCCATCGAACGCCCACTCAGTGATTCCACAGTCTGCCGCTTAGGTCTGATTGTTTGAAAGTGTAATTAAGTTTAGCGTGTTCTCTTGGGTTAATTGGAAATACACCTTTTAAAATTAGCATTTCTTCCGGAAAGGTTTTTAAGGTGACGTTACGGGCAAGAAAATATGAAAAAAATTCTGTTTGAGACTTTCGTAATCAGCTACTCTGTCGCTAGTCCTCATGTAATATGGCGAATGTCCGTGCGTAGCATTTATGTAATGTTGTCAGGTATGGTCAGGAGTGCGTAACGGATAAACCAGAATGTAACTTTTAGAAAGTGAGGTAAAGTAAACAGCAAGGGTAATGGTCAAAGAGAGAAATCGTACCTCTGATGTTAATCAACGTTCATTACGGGTTTCAGGTATAAGGTATAAGTCAGTTTTTTAAGAACGTTTCCCACAGTATTAGTATTTTTATTTATTTCTATTCCTCTGTTGTCGTTTGACATTATAAGAATGAACTTTCTGCTGGTAATCTTGAGTACTAAGCAGAATTTTTAAGAACCTTGGTTTTTATATCATGTAAGTTCTTCTAGGTAGCTTTGTTAAACAAGCAATAGCTTTGCAGTAAAAGCTTGAAAACGTAACACCTTCGTACAGGACAGTGCATGTTGAATACATATTTTTGTTATGGGAAAAGTTCCGTCAGTCAACATTCAATAAATTTTATTCGTTTTCATAGCTTTCAGCTGCAAACTTCACCTGTTAACACCGGTAAGGAGTCAAACATGTTCATAATTAAAGTTTCTCCTGCGTTTCCGGAAAAGATATTGAGACTTTAAGCTTTCTCTGTACTAACTTTTAGTATGAGCGGCCAGTTGAAAGCATTCTTTTTAGGATTTGTATTTCTTGCTCATCATACGCGTTTCTTTGTGTATGAAATCAAGGAAGACGTAAGCTTAACATGCAAATTGCTCGCTGCTAAATTATTTCAAGCAGTTTTTCGCAGTACAGTTGGTTGAACATGCTCTCTCGTCTTTGGAAAAAACTTGCTTATTTATCGTCATATTTGTGCGTTTGTGGTTCTCCCATCCAAGAAATAACAACGCTCTAAGCCTTCATATGCTAATAGAACCGGAGCGTTTCTGGTAGATATTCTTCGCTTTGGATCGGATTGTTTATAGAAACAAATTTTCCATCTATGAAGCGCCGCCGCATGCCGCGTCATAAGACAGATAGAGTAAATGTTAAAACTGTGCTCTGATTTATTTTAATATTTTTTCAAGCAGAAAGGAAACGCTGTCAAGATAATGTGCATTTATACGTCGAAAACACGCGTCTCTTTCTCAAGAGTACTTTGCACTCCATCATTTCAGTTTGCTCAATGTTTCATCCAAGTCGGGATCCATTGGTCCAGTGCTGGCTACTGAAAATACTCCACCAGGTTTCTTTGAGGCAACAACTTTATGCTGCAGCACGGGTGATTTTCCTGTCGGTTTACATTTCTTTTCGTCGTACTAAACGTAGATAAGTGAATACTAGTATTGTGTAACACAATATAACCAATGAAAAGCAGATTGAATTGATGATTGAATTGTCTCTAAGAGAATAAGATCCATTCAGTGATATGCGATTGCTCGCTAGGCTATAATTTGTTAAAAGTGTATTTATGTTTCAGATTCTCTTTGAGGATGACTACTACGAGCTGAAAATGAAATTTTTGAAATTAAGACTTTTAAGACGAACTTTGTTGACGTGATTTGAGCTGAGGAAACATAAAGACGCGGTTCACTTGAAAAGGACGTTCCTAGACCAGCTTTTTTGATGACTGAGCAATGGTAATTATGGAACTCATGATTTATTGGGGGCGTTCAATCTGAGCTGTTCTATAGGCGTATCGAGTGTGATTATAGCATTGTTGCGCACATACTTTACGTAATGGCACAATGTAGCTTACCTGAGTGTTTTTTGAGCATGAAGTCTGAACTGCAATTAAGTCAAAGGTTACTGCTTTGTCATTTTCTTCGACACTGGAGTATTTATAGACGATGAAAAGTTTGTCACCAGAGTCTTCGTCCTTATTTATGCCATTAACTGCAGCCTGCGCGAATTTTTCCAGCAGTGCTTTTTCAACGGCAGAAACAGCTACGAAACAGAGAACGATGACAGACAATTTGAGAAGGGCAACCATTTTGCAAAGTAGCTCTTTGAGTGTAATGGCATGAACTGAAGCGGCTCAGTTTTTATAGGAGTATTTTCTGTACGACTGTTTGTTATGAAGGCATATGGCATTATTTGAAGTAATGAGCATTAGTTGAATTTTAACTGGTTTTTTTAAACATGAAGAACGAACATGGTGAACGTCAAGTTGCGTGTTTGAAGTTTCTCTTGTATTTGCATTTATTTTTTAGCGGACGGGGAACGATAGTTTACATATATTGTTTCAAATGGGCATTTTTTATATCGACGGTACGCTTTTATATTTGGGCACTTAGAGTTGTCTGGTTTGCTGCTTTTTTTTGCTTTATCAGTGACAGGGTAAACTTTAAAATAACATTTTGTCTAGCCGTCAAGTAATCATTGCATTCAAGCCCCTCTCCCCGTGCCGTTCATTGCTTTTTTTAAATTCGTTTTTTGTGGACATGAAGAGCGAGGTTTAGATAGGCCCCTATTATAAGCTAAGATGATTTGCTTGACTTTGTGATTATTCTTTTCCCGCTGTTTGGCGAGGGCTTTCTGTAACTTGGCTTTATAATAATCTCATCCTAGGTGAATGAAATGCGCTTTAGTAGCCCTCATGTGCCTTGCCAAGATTTGCCGACGTGGATATAAGTTTGAACGGCATCGGTGACGGACAAAATCCCGAATAGGTCGAAAATGCGGTTTACGATTTGTTTTTTTTGGCAGTTGTGCATTGGCATCTTCTAGATATGAAATGCACCTGAGTAGAAACGCTGTTATACTGGTACTATTTTTTAAGTCGCTAGCTTCAATCAAGACCAGTATAGTAACTCATCTATCACTTCAAGCCTGTTGTTCTCCCATTAAGCAGAGAAAACCAAGACGTCATGAGAACGCAGTTCTCATGACGTCTTGACAACAAACATACTTTTCTGAAAAGATTATGTTCCTGCGTTGCCTTTTATTATGAGAAAGTAATAGCGCTTAATCTGCAATGATTTTTTAAATAAGAAAACAGGTTTTATTCGTCCACTGCGCTGTTCTATCGTCAGCCTTCTGTGAAGCGCATGTTCGATGACCACTTAGCGCACGCTGAATAGCTGTTAGAGGTCACCGAACATGAGCATCATTAAAAGTCAACGGTAAAGTGGGGTGGGTAGATGCGCAATGGCTAAAGAGAACCATTGTGAAGTTTTCTTATATAATATCCGAGAACTGAGAGCCTACAAAACTGTTGGAATTGAAAAGCTGATTAGATTAGTTTTTCGACTCATAGACGGGTGAACGAACTTTTTCCGCAGTATCAAAGTTAAAAAGGCATTAAAGGCAGCTCTGAACCGCTTGAAAGCATTTTCGGTATCATCCAAACCTCAGAATTCTACTACTAAAATGTAGTTAGGTAGCGGTAGTGAATATCTGCTATTTAAGACGATGATTCAGGAAACTACCGTTGCTCCGCTTTTTCCCGCCAATTTTTATGATGGTCAGGTAGCATCAGCTAATCAGCAGGCGTTGGGTGCGCTCAGCTCGAGAAACATTGAACTAGGTGAATTTGGAGACTATGCTTACGATTTGAGTCATTGAATACGCATGTAGGTACTACTCCAATTTACCCTCAGTCTCCCAGTAGTGGATTTCTCGGCAAAGCAGTTCTGATGTTCTTGGAACTCGTGGAACAAATTTAATACAAGGGAAACGGTCATATACGGTCTGGATATTGTTTCAATTTTGTTAATTCCCATCCGGTCAGTGCGGCGGCATTGTGTTCAAAATGCAACGTACCTACCTGCAGGTATTCTTCTTAATCGATAATCAATAGGTTAAAGGCTTCCAGAAACTTTCCATTTCAGGAGGTTTTTTTCGTTTTGAATGTTGTGTCACATCGCTTTTCGCGCCCCTTTTAAGGGTAAAAGTTTAACGTTGACTGATAAGAGCTGTCGCCACTTTTCAGCTGCTTGATAAAATGCCTACTTCAATGCTGAAGTAAACAAAGGTGTAGTCGGCTGCCGTTGTAGGAAAAATTGCTTCTCGTTTTTATTCCACCTTTTCATTTGGCGCGTTAATCGAATGGCAGAAGCCGCTAATGAATCCACTTCGATCGGATTTGGTGAAAACTCGAACTTGTGGAAAAGTCGCCATTTTTCTATAGCAATAACAGATTTTATTCTGCTGCTGCAGTGCGTTCAATATTCAATATATTTTTCCTCGTTATGGCCTCATCTGAAGCAGGCACGTATCGATTTAGCCAAACGGCCTTCATCAATTTTGCAACTATTCAGATTGACAGTGAAGTTGAGGAGATGTTTTTTGGATGGACAGTGGCCATGTATAGCATTGGTCAACTGGTCGCTTCTCCTCTGTTTGGTTTTCTTAGCAATTGGACAAAACGATGCGGTTGGGTATTCATTTTGTGCCTTTGTTCAGCAGTTTTCGCCAACTGTCTTTACGTATCGGTTGAACTTTTCCCCACGAATCGCCGTTACGCTGTCATGATTGCTCGACTTTTTATGGGCATTGCCGCCGGTCGGTTTGTCCCTGTACAACGCTCTATCCATCATATATACTCCTCGTTGGCCAGGTATGAACGGTACAGCCATTGGCTACGTTGCCATGAGTAGCAGCGTAACAAAAAGAGACCGAGCCGTCTCCATAGCTACCGCATGCATGTCGTTAGGCTTTATAGCAGGACCAGGTATGCAGAAATTAGCATAATTTTAACGAAAACCCCTTTAAATTCCCAATTGGTTTAGCCCTTCAAGCAGCTGTTTCCTTCCTTGGCTATCCTGGCGTTGTGTACGGTATTATTCGTTTGAATTTGTATACCGCGCCTGCTCACATCACCATTCTTCTTCTGGCGGTTGCACTTGTGTTGACGGTTTGGAAATTTCAGGAAGGCAACTTGGCGGTTGCTGAAGTTAAGGCGAAAGGTTGTAGTTTCTGCTCGCCAATTAATTGGGCCCATTTCCCTATTGTTTATATTTTCACAGGAAGCTTTTATGTTGTACCGCGCTACAACAGGATGTCATTGTTGGCTGTTATCTGGTGCTGGTTCAGCTTTTTCGTCGTTTTAGTCGATATGGACACGTAAGTTATTGGATCGATAGTTTGGGTGCGGTATCCGCCTTGGGTCCTTCCGTCGGTTCTATTTAAAATAACGTTTTCTGATTTTTAAGTGTTTCAAGTCCCATATCCATGGCCTACTACTCGTGGACCGGCGAAGAGGCAACATTGTATGTCAGTATAATGGTTGGCGTTGGATCAGTCTTTTCCGTCATTGTATACGCTCTGCACGTTGTTTATTTGCATAAGTATATGGCCAAGTTCTCATTGTTTTTCGGGATTTTGAATTTTGAAATAGGTTTGACGAGAGACGGTTAATAATTAGCGGAGCTGCATTGCTTCTTCTTGCGCTGCTCATATCCTATCCATACCCGTTGTGGTTACTTGTTGCGGATGAACTTGGTGAGCTACAAACTGTTAAATTAGGTGTCATCTTGAGTCGATTGTCGTTTAGAGCATGGCAGTCATTGTCCGTACGACTGGTGCCAAGGAGCGCCTAAGGCTCCGCTACCAGTATTTATTCTTTCTTTTATGCTTGTCTTTATCGGTTTTCCGCCTGTCAACGTTGCCGTGTCGACATTGTATACGAAGGTAATTGGACCCAGAGAGCAGGTAAAGCCTTAAATTTTGTTGCCCTCCTGTGATTGGTTGATTTTTTTTTATCAGGCCGGCCTTCAGAGCTTGCTTACTTGCGCTGGCAGTGTGGCTCGTCTGATCTGCCCTGTTATAACAATGTAAGTTTCATCCTTAGCTCGCATGTCCTCTGAGGTCTTTTTTAAGCTAGGACGCTTAGTCATCATTTTGCTCTTATTTAAATAATGGATTCAAGCTCAGTCGTTTAGTGACGGTGTTGTATTCCTTTCCATTTAAGGCAGTTGTTCGTTTCGTTCAAACCGGCAGCTGTCTGGCTGATGACTGGCTCATTTGCCCTATCGACCATTATAGTTACTTTGTTGTGCTATAAAGTCTTAATCCCTTTGCAAGTTAATCCGAAGTTGAAGGCAGGACAGTCCATTCGATACGACAACGGAATCGTTACAAAGTACTGAAGAGGCGTCATTGCCTGCGTTACCGACGAATGATCAAACGTAGGTTGATGGAATTCAAAGCAATCGTCTTGCTACGGAATATTCATATGTTACACTACGAGATGCTGGTGCTTCCTTCGTTCTTGGCTATGAAACAAGTTTTTACAGACTGTAGATAGTCCTGCATTTGGAGAGAGTCTATTATCCGAAAGGCGCTCATCTGCAAATACCTTTGTAAGACCTGCTTTCCTGTAACATTTGACCTAGCGAAGCTGGCAACAGACATTTTGCTTTACACATGCAAAAAGTTAATTGATAGCCGTGTTTACGTTACTCCAACTAGGAGATGACTCAATAGTTGATCATGTCAGACAGGCAGCGCTGTAAGCCTGTAGTTTGTTAATGCAAGAAAGTTTACCAGTTTATAAAGCTAACAGCGCTGGGTAAACTTTGGAAAGTTTTTTTTGAGAATGGAATGCAGCGCATGCTTACTTCCTGGTTCAACTTTTTTGGGCCTGTTACACTATGCGAATTGTTTCATTTGTTTCTTTAGCTTTTTTGCTTGGCTTCACCCGTGACGGTGTACCTTGATCACTTACGTCGGTCATCCTTAGCTAAACAGATTTTTTGTGTACCAGGAACAAAGCTGAAAGAGTAACATGTCAGTGCTTGGCAGGGAGGTTTCTAAATTGCCTTCTCTTGGTTTCCAGTTAACTTATACACAACAAAGCTAGACAACTCCTAAAAAAAGGTTAGAAATGGGCGAAGCAAAGCTATTTGACTGTGCTAACGAAGAAAGTAAATCAATGTGGCCAGTTTAATTCCTTGAAAAATCATTTTCCCTGCTCTTGTTGAAGTGCGACTTGTTATGCACAGTACGAAAAGTGAATGCAGGTGAAACGACGAGAAAGTTAAATTTCCTGTTCGCTACAACCATTTGTTGATCAATATGAGCGTGCTTTATTAAAACAAGAGGAGAAAATTAATTTTTTTTTGGCTGGTAAGGGACTATAATTAGGAAGAGTCAAGCTTTAAGTGACAAATTATCGCACCCGCAGCTAGTGAGCTGAAAATAGTGCCGCACTGGGTCCTGCTGGGCAAACAGGAGTTCATTTTATGCTTAATATTAGGGGTAACCAATAAGAACTTTAATTTTCCCGATAATGCACCTGCATTACAGCTGTCTTACTGTACGTAACCTTTTATTTAAATATTGCTCATAAGCAATTCGAGCGATTGTGAATCTTCAGCATTATATTTAGTACTGCTAAAAATGGCTATAAAAAAACTGATTATCATTATTGTCCAAGGTTTTTACTTGAATGACTGGTTATTAGAGTATCAGCCCTCAGTCACCAGCCCACGTGAGATCATAGGTTGCCACCTTATCGTAAATAATTTTCACAAGGTCACTAAAAACAAACTGAATAATAGGAGAGCTTTTATTTACTGGTTTTTGATGAATAGGTCCAACTTTTAGCTGCACTATACAATCAGTTATTCGTGCGCTAATAAAAGTTTGTTTGTTAGTTTGATTGCTCACAGCGACTTGTCAACTTGATCGCTGCGTTCCCAACAACACTGTTGTTATCAAAGCAAAAGCAGTTGCAGAAATTATCTTTTACTGATTCACTGACTACAGTATCGCATGTACGTTACCTTCGTACTATTATATAAAAAGTGAAAAGTAGCGCGGCAGTTGCAAGAACTGATATATTCAAATTAACTTGCAAGGAGTAATTTGTTTTAGCAAGATTATATAGGTTTTTTAGAATAGGCGCTTCGGCCTTTCAAAGTGGCTAGCAAGGTTTAGGCTGATTCGCAAAAGCAGGACAGAGCAGAAAACTATTCTTAGACGCGTTTTTGTGCTAGGAACTGAGTGCTCTAATAGTTTCACTTTTGAATTATGTTAAAAAACAGTTTTTTTAAAAAAGAACAATGCTTCCAGTTACATGATATTTGCAAAATAATTTTGTATCAATGAAAAAAATTAGTAGCGTTTTTTTGCAGCCACTGACGTTACTCGCACGAAAAAGAAAAATTTAAGCATCATTTACAACCTGCTAATCATTTACTGTACTTTGTTAATTTTGGAACTTCAAAAAATTCAGCTGTTCTTGTTGAAGTTAAGTTCGACAATTGCTGCTCAAGCATCTAAAGCCTTTGTTTTCATTCTCAAGCGTAAAAAGGCGCTGCTTGAACAGAAGTTTTGCTTGAACAAAGCAACGCCAGTTCAGGTAAGCGCAGTTATCTTTCCGTTGTTGTATCGAAGAAGGCCGGTTTTTTTTATTCCCTAACGTTGTCCAATTTTCGAAGCGCGTTGGAACTTTGGGTTTTGCTCTTCGCTTTAAATAGTAGTTCAGGAAAAGCGAGAGCATTTCGTCATTCAAAGAGAAATGCGAACGCCAGTTCCTTCAGCTTTAACCGGCTTCACTGCAAGCGGTTGTTCACGCGCGTGACGGTGGTGCATTATGGGCGCTCTTTTTCGTCGCAACTCCAAACGAGACTGCAATGAAAGATAGGGCCCCGAAGTTCTATTTTTGAAACGCTTTTCCTAGCCTTAGCAGCTGCAGCGTTTGGCCTTCTCATTCATCATAAGATATTCTAATTTTGTTGTTCAACTGAAATATCTTAATCAAAATCAGTTGCCGTGAAATTTATTTGCAGCTTTTAAGAGCAGTTCCCTAATTGCAGTACTTTCGTAGTCTGGTGCCACTCCAGCTTATTCCGCCTATGCTAGCAAATAATTGTTTTGAAGTTGCGGCACGCAGCTTAAATGACGGCTGACAGATTCGTCATTTTCATTGTTACACGCGTGGGTATATGGAATTCAGGTACACAGACGCCTAGCTACTATGCTTGGTAGCGTGTTTTTGCATCACTTCTCCTTTGCTTCTCCTGATAGTTTTTATTACTTATAAATCTGTTATTGAAGAGTAGAACTATTGATTTTTCTTTTTGGTGCTTAAAGTTACTTGTAAACAATGTCTACAGTACGCAAGCATACTTCAGTATGAATAAGAATATCCGTTCAGGTTAACTTTGGTATGCTATTACCCTGAGAAGGGTACAGACAGGCTCTGCCTAAAGTTTTTTTCTTTGTCTGATGCCAATCTTCCGCGATGGTCAACCTCACCATCACTGTCGTCGTTTTCTTCAGCTTACCTGCGGATCGCGGTTGTAGCCACTGCATAGCATTCGCGTAGCCTCCTTAAGCCTCAATGCTTCCTTACAGTTTCGACGTTTGTCAGGTGTGACAGATGCTTTTAAGCTGTCACCTTTAATGGGTTAATTTCAAAAAAAAATGTCTTTTGCCGAAAGCGAAATTCCCACGCAGGAAAACTGCGGGCCAGACAGTTCCGACGGCGTCGAAGACGTCAGCCATGACGACGCGAATGCGCAGGTTGGTTTGCGTTCTGTATGCTTTAATTTTGCGCATCAACAAGTTTACTTTGAAAATGCAGGAAGTGGATGACGTCATCGAAGATGGCGCCGAGAGTTCGAAGGAATGTAGAATTTGTGGTAAAAGTTTTCTACGCCCCAGCCATTTGAGACGTCATATGCTTTCGCACGATACCGTGCGCTCCTTCCTGTGCGCGGTGTGCAATCGTCCATTCAAGCAGAAAGCCCACTTAAAACGTCATGCCATCAACGCGCATGGTCATTTGCTTGACCCAAATAGGGTATTGAGAAGAAAACCAAACGTATGCAAATGTTGCAATAAAAGTTTCAACGATGTTTGGATGTTGAAAAGACACTGCCGCTCTCTGCATGCCGGTGCCGGTTTGGAAACGTCGCAGACAAACTTCTATTGCGACAAATGTGGCAGAACGGATTTTTTAAGTAAGCAGCATTTAACTAACCATCAGCAAGCTCATCTGGGCCTACGACCATTCGCATGCCGAATGTGCGACTTGTCGTACAAGAGAAGAGACGAACTTAAGAATCATATGGCTGCCAAGCATTCAGTCAACTGCGGACGTTGGCATTGTGTTCTATGCGAAGAAAGCTTTGTTCAGCGAGTCCAAGTTGAACGCCACTGGAAAGCTAATCATGCTACGGAACGATCGGAACAGACATCTTCCGAAAAGCGTTACAAATGTCGGCATTGCTATGACGCATTTACGCAGGCAAAGACTATGCAAGAGCATATACGCGCTTGTCACTTTTACAGAGAAAAAATTGACCCACAATTGATGACGTCATCTTCGAGTTCCTCCGACTCCGACTCGTCGTCAACTTCGTCTAACATGCCGACATCCCGTCAATGCACTCTCCTATTGGTAATTAACATTGCAAAAGATTCAAAACCGGTTCGGCGGTTTTTGCTTCACGATTGGCTTCCGGTCGAACTGCTGAGAAAGTATCGCGATCTTGTTGTGATGGAAGTGGACCTTGGCGACGAAGCAGCTCTGCCAGGCAGTAGTCACGTGCTTGAATTGCAGGTCGAAAGGAGTAGCAGCAGTATTGGCAACAACGAAGAGGAGGAGCCCAACCTCGAAGCCTATCAATTGATCTACCGCGAATAAGAGCGAAAGCGTAGTAAAACAAGTTTTACTCGACGAATCTTCGTCGTCAATGAATGGGCAATAAGCAACAACCGGATAAAACATAAACGAAACAAGCATGCATGTGCCCGAACCGATAAAGAATATTGATAAAAACAGAGAGAGGGAGAGAATTAATTGGACGATTACTGTGTGTTTCTACACCTGCTTATTAGCATGAGCGTTTCTCCTGCAGATTGCTGTAGTAATTGGCTAGGACGCGCCACGCCTTGGGCGCCATAAACCCGTCCGGCGGCTGTTCACCTTTTTTGGCTAGTTGACGCATTCGGGTGCCGGATATGAAGTCAAAGTCGTCCTTGCGATCTTGGTCAAAATATTCCATCCGCTTGGTGGTCTTATTATACGCAGCCACTTTGAATGGTAAAATTTCCACGCTGCCCATACCGGGAGCGAACGACAATACCTGAGAACAAAAAAGACGTTGTACAAAAGAGGAAGGCGGAAGTTAAGTCTTCGGTTATATACCTTGCTTCCGTGCGATGGATCATACAAGTAGTCACCCGTGTCGGGATGTTGGATTCCAGCCGGATCGCGACCAACAATATAGTAATGGATGCCGGCTGCTATTCGTGCCCTAGCGTGCCACTGGACTTCCGTAGGTCCGGCGTACAACATTGGCGAAGGAAATATGGCCAATAGGGTGTTGTCAGGGTCCAGAATCTTATCCTCAAGCAAAGCTAAGTGCTGCTCTATTCTAACGGCTAACGGTACGTCGTCCTCCTTGGTCCAACCACCTAACGGGTGCAGCAATAGAACAGGTTTCTTGAAGCCAAGACTCAATAATTTCTCCTTTGTATCGTTCATCAGAAGAGCGTGACCGTTGTGGATTGGATTCCTTAATTGGAAGGCGAAAACTGCGTCCGCTCCCATCTCTACCAAACGTTGACGTATTTCCATTGGCGTCAGTCGGTACTTGTCCAAACCGTCATTCCATTTGATGCGTTCCAGAACTTTCAAGCTGCCTCCTACGAGCCAATCGCCTGACTCGAGTATCATCTAAACAAAAGTGAACGTTTACGCGAAGAGTTGAAGCTATAATTAATGCGCATACCTTTACGGTGGGATGTCCGGTGTGGCATGTGCCGAATTGGCGGCAACATCTTTCCTCTTTTCTGTGGGCATAGAACTCCGGATCGTTTAGCACAGCTACAATGCGTCCATCGTAGGCAAGGGCTATTGACGACGCGTTTTCTAGGCGCTCCTTTTTTTCCGTAGATAAGGGCAATACAATTGGCACGGATTGATTGATGCGACATTCGTCCATCAGCTGATTGAAGTGCAAAGTTTGTAGGTACTGTTTTTCGGTCATCCAACCGGTCAGCGGGGAAGCCCAACCTTCGGCTAGCACTTGAAGCCATTGCAGATCGATCCGGCTAATGGCCAATGTTGGCAGTGAATCGAGACAAAGGCGCAGAGAGGCTAATTCGGCGCCGGTGACGAATAGCTCCCGAATACCGCCGCCCAAATGGAGCAAAGCTTCTTGGGGAAATATGCCCACTTCGTACAAGTACTGAAGCACCTTTTGGACGCACCTGGACAGCGAGTGCTCACCGGCGTGAATAACCAATTCGGGATTGGTAGGTACTTCGTAAGCCGAGTCTATGCCTGTAAAGTCGGGGATTTTGCCCATGCGAGCCCTACGATAGAGGCCTTTTGGATCGCGTTGTTCGCACACTTCTAATGGTGTATCGATGTAGCATTCTATGAATGGCAACGACGCGTCCTCGTGAATACGACGAGCCATCAATCGATCCTAAAAAGGAAAAAGAAGGCAGATCAGCCCATTAACAAATAGTAAAAGGTAACGCTTACACTTTCAAACGGGCTAATAAAGGAGGCAAGCGTTATGGCACCCATGTCGGCGAAGAGTTTAGAAACTTCGGCCGCGCGTCGAATGTTTTCCTGTCGATCCTCCTCGGAGAAGCCCAGATTGCTACAAATACCGTGTCGCATATTATCACCGTCCAAACCATAGGCGGGCAGCCCCAACGAGCAAAGAATTTGCTCAAGCGCAAACGAGATAGTCGTCTTTCCGGAGCCGCTGAGTCCTGAAAGCCAATAGGTCACTGGAGAAACGCGAGGTCGCATAGTCGGCACCTACCGGTAAACCATATGGTGCATCCTCGAAAATTTTGATATTTGCCCAAACTGTTGGCGCGCTGTTCCCTTGTGACTCGATGCGACTGCGGCGTTACATTTGTGGCACGCGAGTTCTTCAAAAGGTGAACATTAGAGCGCAAATTTGAATTTCAAAGTTCAAACTGCCAAGTCATCTTAAATATGCTTGGGCGAGTCGTGGTGCCACACCTTGACAATACTTAAGGCGGTAGGTTACTGTGCCACGTGGAAAAATATAATCAAACTTCTCAGCGCTTGCGGTTTAATAAATTTGTTTCCATACTTTAAAAGATCTACGACTATTTTTTAATTTTAAGAACTCTCGGTTTAGCACGCGCTTTCGCGGCGTAAGGGTGTAAGAAAAGCTGAACATACCAGGCGTAAACGCTTTCTGATCGGCACAAAGAGGTCGAAATATTCAAATTGAAGATCTGCCATACCAAAAGGTGGTGCCATTAGCGCAATGTGCCGGTAGACGGTAGAACTTTTCGACGACGACAACAACTACGAACAGTGTTGGCCAAGAGAGGAAATTGTGACTAGCACACTGAGACAACGGCAAACGAGTGACACGATTTCGTCAAGCTCACGTGATAACGCTCTGTTTCGCTGCGGACAAATAGAGCAAGGCGGTACCACGCTTTTGATGCAAAGCGCTCAACAACAGGCACAGCGAGAGCCAAGCCAGAGCAATGCAGCAGGAGAACTGAACGGTTCACCTGGTTTTCGGATGCCTATGAAGCATCTTATGCAAATTAGGGTTTCCAGGCCGGCCTATTTGAACTTTTCAGGGCAGTCAGCCGTGTTTGTTCTTCGGTTAAAGTAGTATAGCGCTACAATGCTACTTGAAAATTCTTCTTACTGTACTTCAGAGTAGTGCGTGCAGAGTTGGCATGTGTAGAGCCTTTATTGTTTCGTAGGCTGCTTGCTAAGAAAAAGTAGAATAAGCAGCGTAGTGTAGAAATAGAATTTTTGACTTTCCAGTTTGCGCTAGTTTATAGATGAATTGCCGTCGGTTAACGTTCTCGGCCTACATTGCCTAAGCCAGCGGGTGACTGACTGAAAGAACGTCAGCCGAAAGCGGATAATTGATTCCGCTGCTGCGCTTTAAATCATGATCCGATCGATGTATCTTTTTTAGAAATTTGTTTACCTCGAAAGTGCTCCCGAGTAAGTCACGTTGAATAAACTTGACGATTGAAAGCCTGACGCAACAAGCACTAATCAAGCAAAAGGAGTCTTGTTACGTAACGCCCACGCAAGACGTGGGTTCGACAACACTATCTTTTTCCAATTGATTTCTCGCTCCGCTTTCCTGTTACTTTCCCTTTTTCTGTTTTGCCGAACTTGTAAACAATCATGCCAGCGTCAAGCGTGGACGTAGTGAAATGTGTTCAACTGATTACTTTCCTATTCGTCGCTAACGTTTTTAGGTGGTTTAACAAAGTCTGGTAAACAAGCACCCGCCAACCGAATAGTTTAACATCCATTTTATAGCTCGCAGCTCTTATTTTATTTGTTCAAAAATTTTAAGCCGTACTTCAAGCTTACGAGGCGCACCTACAGCGCTGATTTCCTAAAGTGGTCTGTTGCAGCTAATACAAGTCCTTGCGAGTTCTAAGGCTCGCAAATGAAAATTTTGCAATTTTATTTTGTTTCTTGATTTTATATTTGCCTACAAGCCTCAATGGAGCAAACTATTGACCGTTTCCTTAGGCGTACTGGAAACTTTTTTTGACATGAACATGACAATCGATATACTGTAGTCCAGCGATGATCTTCGGTTTAGGGGGTGGACGATTTTTCGTTTGGGGAAGTTTGAAAGAGTAGCGACCATGCAGCGTTTCGAATTTTGCTACGCGTTTGTTTTTCCCGTGGCTTTGCTTATTGGTAAGAGTCGGCGGTGCCTATTCCGCGGACGCCAAAGATTTCCATTTTTAGCGTCGCTGCTTCGACCTTGCTTACTTTCCCTCTTGTACGGGATTTTTCTTTTGTTATGGCCAGTGTTCGCAACCGGCTGCAAGCAGGGAACGTCCGGTGAGTGTTCGCTTTGATTCAAACGCTCTTTGCCTGCATTTTTGGGCTTTGCAAGTTCGCTTAGTTCCTCAAAAATTGACGCCGCTATTTGTCAATACAAGGCTTTCCCAGCTAGCGTTTGCGCAGCTGTCGCGCTGCGGAAGCGATGGCTTAGCTTATAATAGTTCATTTGCTTATCTAAACCATGCAGATCGGCCGATTTGCGCCGAGGCGTAAAAAAAAGTTTAAAATGACGGCGTTTTGCCCCAGCGCGAATTTCCTGCTTTCGCCGGAGCAGAAATGCCTTTGTTTATGCGTTGGTAAATGGCGAAAGTGATCCGAGAGCAAGCTGTTTCCGCCGTCCGTCAAATTTCTTTTTCAACCCGCTCCGTGTTAATTAATTTTGCGTCTTTATAAAAAAAAACTACTGAAGAGTGACTTTATGTTCTCTTCATTCGTTGCTGACGTGCTTGAAGCGAACGTCGTCAATTTGTTTGCCTGGAACGTAGTGTCTGGAACTGTTCATTGACAACAGCGCAACGTGCTGCACGTGCTTTTAAAATGATTCATGGTTAATTGCACAATGAGCGTTGGCGTTCTGGCGAAAGTATTCGCGTGTTTTTGAAGGGTTCTTGTTTACTTGATTAGATCAATTTGAGTCGGCTATTGGAGTAGAAAACCGAAAAACGCATCAATACAAACGGTCTGTGTACCATTTGAATAATAGTGCCAAAGAAGAATGAGTGTACTGATAGGTGATAGTGAAAGATGATGTAAAGTAATTTTCGGGTTTAAACTTGAGTTCAAATCGCTTACGGTAATTGGAGCTAACGTCAATTGATTTTAAGGAAAAGCTTATGCTGCTCACTGGTTACATAAAGTAGCAGAACTTGAGTTCACTTATAGATACAGTACCCATGAGGCGTCCAATAGAAAATATCCCAGCATTGCTTTCAGAAGTTTCTTTATTTTTCCTACTGAGTTTATTCCATGCATATATGACGATCTTCACACATAGAGGGCGCTGCGGGTTGCATTCCTGTTGGCCGTTCGAACCATCTCGGAACTCCTTCCAGATATAGAAAAGCTTGGTTAATTGGAGAAAAAATATTACAGCTTTAAAAACTTTGAAAGCTCGTTTTGAAAAACGTATGGAAAACCGCAATCTACCCAGGAAGCTGAGAATACGCCATTTCAAATTAACGATGTTCAGGTACCAATCGTTTGGGAGACTGTAGTACTGCTTGCGACACCGCTAACCTTATGATACTGGGGTGGAATGATTTGCATATTTAAAAAACAACTGAAAGCCGAGTGTCGAGTATTAGGAAAGTAAGATTTGTCCTTTCAAGAAGGAAAATGCTTACAACTTAGCTGTAATTTATCTTACTGTAAGTATATTGTTCTCGCAGATTTCGGATCATCAAGGTTCTATGGTACTCGAAAGTTAAGGTAAAAAAGGTAAAGCAACAAAAGTTGATTACGTCCAACACCGGTGACGGAATACGGTCAGTCACGGCCAAAATAAGCATTTGAACCTTTACGGACTGTTCGTCCTTATGTGCCATCCCGTCTACTTGTAAACGGCAGTATTGCGACGAAAATTGTTGTATTTTGAAGTGATAATAGAAGGCGACATTCTCTATACTATTTTCGTTTTCTCCGCGACGCGAAGTCGATTTATTTGTTGTGAAAACTTTGAAAAAAAACTAGGCGCGCGTGTAGAGTTGAAAAAATAATTAAAAATTCATTTTGCGAAAGTCCAAGTTGTAGGATCGTCTTTTATGTTTCAGGCACGACTTTCCGGTTTGTCGTCATCTGCCTGCTGTACTCCTCATTAGCCGTTCTTTCCCAAATATGCTACCACGTAGCATTAGCTGTATCCTCTTTGGAAGAGCAGCTTGTCACTTGCCATGGATGGGAACCTATTCTGAGCCTCCTGGGTCTTCAAAAGTAAGTTTTGGGTCGGCATGGACTGCGCGTGCTAATTATTTGCTTTTACAGATCTCTCGGAGGCGGAGCGGTAGAATATGTTCGCTTTTTCCTACCTGACATTGCCGTCTTCCTTGTGTCTCTATGTTCCGTTATTCTGGCCAAGATGTCTGCTCATACATCATCTAACGCGGACTCACCAGAATTGCCCATCCATTCTTTGAACAACAAGTCTCGCAGTCCAGGCGCATCGTCAGCAAGAGAACTCATACTTCAACGTAACACGTCCTTGATTGTTCCTGACAGTTTGGACTTCCGTACATGTCTACCCCAACTCGTCCTTGGGCTTTTATTCTGCGCTGTTGCGGTCATTTTTCCATGCTTGTGGACCGTACCCTACTTTTTGCTCTTTCTTTTACTCATGACACTTTGGTCGGTCTACAAGGTACCGTCACCTCCAGTAGCGCGTACTTTGGTTGTCCTTTTGCTGCTCTATTCGTCCATCAATTTGGTAGCCTTGTATTTGTACCAATTATGGCCATTGCAGACTCAAATACCGCCGGAAAGTTTTACTGCAAGGTAGAGCCGGCGTGTAGGTCTCCGAATGTATTCAAGGCATGATGCTTATTTAGACTGGTAGGCTTCAAAGCCTACATAAATGCAACCTGTACGGACATGCCCGGCTTGCATTTCACTGAAAAGCTTTCATGGTCCGCCTACGCGTATCCGATTTTCATATTCGCTTTCTACATGTCTCTGGCGTACCAGTCGTTCCTAGAGTCGGTAAGGTTTTTTTCTCCCTTCTCTGCCTGCCGTACGTTTTCGTCTTTGTTTCCCACATAGTCCTTGCATTGTTGGTCGATGCACCCTACGACCGTTTGCACGCACACTTGCTAATTTTTCAAGTTCATCTTAGGCTTATTGTAAAATGCATGGACTATCTGGATTGACGAAATGCTAAGGGCAGGCGTTCGATTTCAGAAATAGGAAATTGATTAGCGTCTCATTCGTCTTAATGGCGAGAGGACGAATGCGTTAATGGGTTGAAATTAGTAGTTCCTTAGGATGAAACAAGGATAGCGTACGAAATAGAGTATAAAAGTCAGTCGTTGCTCGTAGGTGCCGGTGAAAAGGCGTAGCCTTCCTTCAAGTCGATCCGCTTCAACGGAATCCTTGATCAGTGAATCGCCGTCGGCAAAGGAAGACGTAAGAGCTATTGTTCATTTGCTGGCTGGGATTCCTTCCTTCCCGGTCGCTTTTAGCTGAATTTATGTTTTTTTTTTGCAGCAGCAGCTTGTTCTCTCTGCTCTCTTGCTTTGCGTGCATGACCTGTTCGCTTATCCGAAAACGTCGATTGTTAAAGAGGGGTTTTTTCGTAACCGACTGACGAGTTTTCATTGGCTTCTATCTTTTATGGAGCACCTTAATTTCTGTTTTTAGTATTCGGCAAGCCTGTAGTTGACCAGCAGCTTCTCTGCCAACAGTGAACGGGCAGTTAACCTGTAAAAAAAAAATCCAATATCACGAAACGTACGTAATGAGAAGCACGAGGCTTTCTGCTGATAGCGGAGCAACTGTATTAAGGAAGCTCCGTACTTTTCATCGTACCTTTAGTAGTGCGTATTTTCCTTGCTAGCAAACAAAACGCAGTCTTAGGTTTTATTGCCTAAGTTTTCGGGCTTACCGAATATATTACTAACGGAAATGAAGCCGCGCCATAGAACGGAAGAAGTCAGTGAAATAATAATAATAATAATAGGCTACGAATATTGTTGGCCACTTAGCGCTGGCCATTGTTATAGGCTGGTCCGTTTATCCAGAGGACGAAGGAACATCCCGTTGAGAACACGGCCGAGCCAGCCGAAGTGCCCAAAGGCGAAGCGTCTCCATCGTGTGGGAAATGGTGCGCCGTATTGAACAGCTGTTACGAAAAGATCTTTCCATTTTTATTGCGCAACTTCTACACCGTCTCTTTGGTGATTATGATGACGTGGGCGGTTCTGTACCACAGTTGGCTGTCCTTTGTTTGGTTGGTGATCGCTTGCATTGTTTGGATGTGCAAGGACAGTCGCCAAGCGTTCTACCGCTTCTCTCCTCTGATACTGTTCTACGCGGAGGTACGCTGTTTTTTTTTTTCAAAATTATGATCGCTGTTTTCGATTTTAATCTGCTTTTCATTTATTTTAAGGCTCTGCTAGCTTTGCAGTTCATATATGGGCTGGAACTGACGGAGACGGAATTGCCAGACGAAGTGCCCACCGTTCCTTTGAAGCAAATTGGTTTAGCAAAGTCAAGTCAGGATGCCGTTGTACATCTGCTTGTTAAGGTAGGAAGCGTCAGTAAGCTTTGAGGCTTTCTTTGAAACTTTTTTGGGTTAATAATAATAATAAATAAATAAATAATAAATAATAATAGTTTGCCGTTTAAATAATACACATTAGTAGCTACCGTTGAATCAGAAGCCATCAACAGTGGCTACTAATCAGTATTATTTAAACAGTAGGCAATTAACAGAAGCCTCGTTATGAAATGATAAAAAATTTTTAAAAAAATAATAATAATAAGCGAAATCCCATCGCTTAATCATTTCATATGTTATACTCTGTTTAGCTGCTCCTTCCCTAAGTCTTATGATCGCACTGTCCAAGACTGAATCCGTAATGTTTTCGCGAATGCATCGCATATGCGCTAAACCTGTTATACCGTTGCTCTGAATTTCTGCAGTTCGTAAATTCGTTGAGGGACGCAAAATTCTAGGTTACTCAGTGCGCCTTCATTGCGTATAAGCAAGTCTAAACTTTCATTGTTGTCGTCTTTGCAGTTTTGTATTGAGACTTGATTAATTTAGAATATTAATGCTTTTTGATACCTGATTTGTTGAACGAACTATTTTTTAGAAGCTTTTCAGGTTTTACCTGTACTGGACATGCGCAGTAGAATTCCTTCCCTGTAAATTAAACAAAATCTATGCAAGACAATCAAGAATAGTCTTCCAATAAGTAACGGCGTTTGCCGCCCTTCTTTTGAAGATGTTTTTTGGTCCAGTTAGTTTAACCCTTATAATCATTGTTTAGACGATGGCCCAAGGCTTGCTTACGTAGCTTGGCCTTACAGAAATGCTGAGTTATGTTTCACAATTTTTAAAAGTTTGTATTCTACAGTAAAATTAATATTTAAGTACGAACTGCGTTACGAAATATCCTTCCAATAAGATATTCTTCCTTGGCGCCCTCTCCCTTTAAAGATAGTTTTTTGCCCTAATTATTTCCCGCAGATTAGTTTTCATTAATTAATCTTTCTGTAAATTACGCGTAGACGTTTATCGAGTTCAATTAACCTTTCAGAAATGGTAATAGTGCTTCAAATTTTTAAAAGTTTGTATTCCACAGTAAGATTGATTAATAGGCACGAATGAAAAGCTTAAGCGATTTACGTGAAAGAATACTCTTGCAAAAAGCTGGTTTTCCTGGGCGGTTGACTCGCTCGCATTGAAGATACTCTTTTGCTCCAATTAGTTTGCTTTACTAGCCGTTCTTCAAACGATGCTGAGGTACTTTTGACCTTTTAGGTACGGTAGTTCTCCTTTAAATTTTTAAAAGTTTGTAATTTACAGAATGATTAGTTGTTAGGTACGCGCTGAAAGCCATTGGTTTTCCAAAGCACACTGAAGCTTGCCTCGCGTGTCAATTCAACTAACAAGCAAAATTTTAAGGCACCATTTCAGCGTTCGTTTAATACGATTCGCTGTTTACTTATTTTGAAGTAAAAGGTACAGGCAGACTCGTTTGCTCGTCGTCTGCCGCCGGTCAAAGCAGGCAGCTAATTCTTCAAGCTGTGTAAATATTTAGACATGTGGGCGCAAATTGGCTTCTATCGTTGATTCGTTAAAGACGTTTATCTTTCTCTCATTCTCTTCCATACATTGCACGAACGACTTGCTGCCTATTGCGATGCGGTGTACGGAAGCTGTGACGTTTAATCCTGCAACTTTAGCGGATTTCGAAAAGAGAATTCCGCACTTTAGCATAAATTCAAGCGACTGTCCTCCCGCAACTTGCAGGCATTCAATATAAGGAGCCAAAAATGGCCACTCGCTTTGTGGTACTTTTTCTCTTTATCGATTATTTTATGTTATCGTTTTTTACGCAGTTACTTGAGTAATTGAGTGCGAAATTTTTTGAAAGCTCAAGCCTTCGAAGTGGCATTGATTTAAATATTTGCCTAGCAATAATTTTCAAAGTTTGAGTGAACTGTCAGCCGAACTTTGCTGGCCATATATTTTCCTTACGACAATGGTGGAACGGTCGTTGTTGTAGCTTCGCTGGATCGCCTTTTAAAGAAACCACTTTTATGTACAGTTTGAGATTCGATGTGGTAAACACGTTTGTTTAAACGGCTATAGCGATTTGGTAGAGCAAATGCAAAACTTATCGAATTTAGCTGTTTTTTTTATCGAGTGGGCTTCCAACTGTCCCTTAGCTTCCATAGGCGCTTTGAAGACATTACTTTTCAGCTAAAGTGATGATATGGCTTTGATTTTGCGTTGCGATCGACGGTCATTTAGGCTTAGCTGTCATTTCTCTCTTCTGTGCGAATAAATAAACCTTCAACTTCTTATTTGAACTGTTGTTTTCTTTTGCCTTTATTAGCCTTAGAAAAATTTCAGTTTAACCCTTTAGGTGGGACGCATGTTTGCACTTTGCTTTTCAGATGCTCTTTACACTGTCCTTTTGGGCGACACTTCGATTGCTTCTTTACGATAAGAAGAGAAGCGGAGAGGAATTGGGAGAGGGACCTTCGGCGGGATATGGAACTTTTGCTCAACCTGAGGGTTCCAAGGAGAAGCACAATATATTGGAGCAGCTGTTGTCAAAATATTGGATATACGTTGTCAGCTTGGTGTTGATGGTCATATCCATACGGCAGCCAGTGTTCGCTTACAACATTATTTATATGGCCTTTTTTCTATCGCTCATTTCGGTGATGTTGGTAATTGCCATCGCCGTTGGCATTGCAGAATTTCTACGTCACGGTTTCGACGTTTAGATCAACTTCAGCGCTTGGAAAAATATGCTCTTCCTCTACTGGCTTATCCTTGCCGCTTATAGTATATGCGTGCTGCTGTTTGTCTACACTTTTCAATTTCACGGTATACCGGAGCTTTGGAAGAGTTGGACATCTTGGTCGAACGAAACGTAGGGTTTTTTTTCAAAATTTCTCCTCGCTTTCCAAACATTTCTATTTTGTAGGCTTATTGATGTCGGTTTGGTGACCTACGATAGCGGAAGCTTGTTCCTTCAGCTGCTGACGCCCATATCGTTTCTTATTGTTGTCATTCTGCAGCTGAAGTTCTTCCATGCCGGCTTTATGCGAATCACCAATCCGCTGCATCGATCCGTCGTCAGTCAGAATACTTCACAGCAGCAGCAAAGTAAAGCGAATGGTTTTTATTCTTCGCGTAGCTTCTCTTTTTGGAATCAAAATATTTTACTTTTTAAGGAATGGAAGAGGAGGCAAAGCAGTGTCGTTTCAAAGCTTTGATGACAGCTTTGAAATCTTATCGCGACGCGGTTTGGCGTTTTCTGGAAATCCATATAACCAAGTTGGTAGCATTTTTTGTCTTCTTTGTCGCCATCTCCGAAGTAAGCTTGCTTTTTGCCGCCATGCGTTGTCCGACCGCGCTTTTTTTTATTTTCAAGGTGTCAGCCGTCAATACCCTTTTTCCTCTATTTGCCATTTTAATATTGACCTTTCGACATGCCCGCTCATTGCTCTGCTTTCTGGTTTGCATCTGGGCTGCCGCCATTGCGTTGGCCAAGATGCTATTCCAGTTGCATTTTGCCAAAGTTGCGGCGATCCCAATTTCCGAATGGAACTGTTCGGTAGGAATGCTTCGACTCCTTTTAACCCCTTTTGCGTGTGAAGCAGTCCTTTTTTGGCGCAGATGGAGTTTGGAGAAAATAATTCAAATTCCATGGACGCAGCGTTGTGGGCTGGCTTTTCAAAAACCAATTCCATATCTTCCTACCTGGAGGTGAACCTTCGGCAACGCTATAAGCTTTTGCAATTCCTTCTCCGGCTCTCTTTCAGAATTACATTTGGTTGTTTATTTTGATGGCTTTTCAAGTGATTGTTTTCCAACGTCAAATATACAAGCGTACTGTCAAGGGGGTCGCGGCGCCTCCCGAAGGTGTCCTCTTTGAAGAGATCACTCGCAAGGAGGCTGACAGAAGTGTAAAAGACTGCTTGATGTATCTGATCAATCACGGCTTTTACAAGTTCGGCGTAGAGGTAGCGTCGGCCATTTTTGGTCCATACACACTGTAGCAACCTTTCAACATTCATTCAGATCGTCTTTATCATCATGACCATTGATATTGCAATACGAATGGACTTGTTCGCCTTTGTCTATTGCATTTTGCTTCTGATTTTGGTCTCTCTTCGACGTCAGACGTTGGCGAATGTTTGGTATGTGTTCATATTGTTGCTGGCAATTTGCATAGTTGGTCAGTACGTCATTTGCGTCGGCTTGCCTCCAAATCTGTGTCTCAAGTATCCGTGGGGTTGGAATGCAAATTTAATCCAGTGGCTATTTCTTCCCGACTACGTGCATCCGCCGAATGTACGCTTTTTATTGGCTGATTTTTGCTTGTTCCTTGCCGCCTCATGCCAGCTGTATGTTTTCCGCATCGAACGTGTTCATCACGGCCGAGAGTATGTTGGCGGCGATAATACGCCAATAGCGAACAAGGGAGACAGCTTGGCATCTCGCGAGGAGGGATGGAACGAAAATGAAATTCCCGACTTCATCACTCACTGCAGAAGCGGATTGGATATGGTGAAAGCGGTTGTATTCAAATATTTCCATTGGTTAACCATGTTGGCAGTGTTTGCCGCCGGTGTGGGTGGTATATCCGCTTTCGCTTTTGGATATCTGGTCGCGGCATTTGGCTTTCTGTGGAAGGGAAATGACATGTACTTGAAGCCGGCCAAGAAGTTTATCGCCAGGTGACTATCATCTTTCCAATTAACCGCCCTTAGCGTAAATGCTTTATTTTTCAAAACAGATGGCGTATCCTGCTCTACTACAACATTATAGCCATACTGCTTAAAGTAGCTTTGCAGGTGAGAGAACCGACCGTTGACTATCACGCGAGCTGAGTGCGTTTATTTCATTGCCTTTAGGTCGTTGGCTGCGTATTCTTAGGCGATGCTTGCAACGCCTCTCCAAGTTTAGTCCAGTTGTTCAGCATTGCCTGTATTCACTCGGATATCTCTCAACGAAAAGACGCAGGTCTGACCTCTTTCTGGCTACTGTCTTTTTGAATTATCTGCTCGTACCTTAAGATCCTATGATTACGGTAAACTGCAAAGTCGCTTCGAATCAGGCGCAAATTTTGTACGACAGTATATGTTTCGCCTTTTTGATCTTCCAACTGCGCATATTCAACAGTTGGTACTTTAAGCACGTTATAGTGGAAATCAAAGCGGAGCAGATATTTAGCGCCAGGTAAGGTCGCCTCCGTTTTCCGTTGCTTTGCCGGTTTTCGTAAGCGAATTTTGACTTGTCCACGCAGGGGCGCCATTCTGATAGATCAATTGATCAAGCAAAAAATGATGCATCAGCAAAAGCACGAAGACGAGATTGTGGAAAAGGTGAAGGACAAAACGAAGCGAATACGCGAAAAGTATTTGAAGCATATGAAGGAAGGGGAATACTTTGAACCGCATAATTACGCTGAAGGTACGCTTTTGCTTTCCGGCCGAAAATATCCTTGCGATTTCGCGCCCTACAAAGTCCATTTTTCTACGCATGCATATAATGCCCCGTTTTGTAATTCAAACGCATTCACTTCCGCCGGTAAGGTTAAAAGAGTGAATTAACTTAACTTTTTAAATCGGATGTCCTCTCGTTGCTTACGCGATTTCAGTATTCATCCCTTATGCGGGCTGCGTTTTATGCGCGATAGAAAATTTTTAACGTTTAATTTACCGCATTTTCCTTCAAAAATCAATGCCTTTTATCCTACGACTTTTGTCACGCTCTAACTGATGTTGCTTCTGCTTTCCTCTGTTCATCTTGTATTGCTTTTCATTTGTTAATGTTGTTATAGTTTAATAACGTTCGTCTTGAAAACAGCATTCTGTGTTTGTTGTTGACTTGTGACCATTGGTAAGGTAAAATAGTTTTTATTCGTAATCGGAAGTCGTTTGCGGAAGTCCTGAAAATTTGGTGCTTTATCATCGGTCACAAGCCGTCAAGGAACACGGAACTGCATCTTTATTCGAAAATAATACTTTATTAACTTGCGCGCTTACAGTCGTACCTGAAAACCCGCTTACTGTAGTAAAAAAATGGAAGCTGACGAATCGGATGGAAGGTGTCGGATCAGATACTTTTCCTCGTTAGCTTATATTACCAGTATACGCTGAAGATAGATCATAACTGACCAGGGAGCTTTGTGCTCTTTGTTCTCTTGCAGATACGAGTCTTATTTTTATTATAATTTTTTTTTGAAAATGTAACTTTTAGTACTGGAGCATGTGTTTTCATGTTTTTTTCTTACAGAATTTTTCCCGTTAAATTTCAAAACTTCTAATAAAATTCCGTAGCTTTCGGGCCGCGCGCAAGCCGTCCTCAACGATAATAAAATAAATAAATTTAATTTTGTTACCGCTGAGGACTGGGTTTGAGTTCGAAATTTAACGGGACAAATTCCATAAGAATTATTATTATTATTATTATTATTATTATTATTATTATTATTATTATTATTATTATTATTATTATTATTATTGTATTCTAAAATTTTCGCGGGATTTTCTAACCCGTTGTTAATTACACGTTTTTTTAAAAACGTTAACGTGTAATGAACAACGGGTTAGAAAATCTCGCGAAAATTTTAGAATACAAATTTTAAAAAACCGTTACGAAGAAAGAAAAAGGAAAAAAGAAAACATATTATTATTATTATTTTTATTTTTATTATTATCTTACGGAATGTGTGTCCCGTTTGTGTACAAAACTTTTTAATATCCATAGCTTTCGGGCCGCGCGTGACCCGTCTTCAGCGGTGTTAAAATAATATGATAACATCGTTTAATAAAATTATGCTTTATTTTAATACCGCTGAAGACGGGTCACGCACGCCCCGAAAGCTATGGATATTAAAAAGTTTTGTACTCAAACGGGACACACATTCCATAAGAAGATACTAATAATAATAATAATAATAATAATAATAATAATAATAATAATAATAATAATAATAATAAATAATTAATAATAATAATAATATTAATATTAATAACTTGTATGTGTAAGAGAACAAAGATCACAAAATTCCCTGGTCAGCTATGATCCATGTTCAACGTATACTGGTATATAAGCTGACGAAGAAAAGTATCTAATCCGAAACTTTCCATCCTATTCGTTAGCTTCCATTTTTTTACTACAGTAAGCGAGAAAAAGCAATCATGAAAATATACAGTCCCGTACCAAAAAGTTCTATTTTCTAATAATAATAATAATAATAATAATAATAATAATTATAATTATAATTATAATTATTATAATAATTATTATTATTATTATTAATTCTTTTACGACGATTTTATCTTCGCGCAAGTGAAACGAAGCTTTACTTTCAGATAATTCTAGTGAGGTTGGAAAACTGCACGATTTCAAAATAAGTTCTTGTACGTTTAAGCGGAAATATGAACATGTTGCAACGTGAAATATCCTCATTCTGATTATTGTTATTTCGTTTCAGCAAAACGCGCTGGAGACTATTACATGTTCGACTACGATTCGGAACCCGAAGGCGAAGATTCAAAGTTATTGGAAGAGGAGGAGGAGGAGCAGCGCAAGGAAGACAAGGAGTTGGACCCCTCTCAGGTTTTCCGCTGCCCATTTTTGTCGCTGAGATATAATGGGAACAAACTTTTTTTTGCGTACTCTTAGATTATCCATATGGCTTTGACTACCGACATGGAGCTTGAAACCATTGCGCAGACCGCCGAGCAGGCAAAGGTTGAAGACGAGCGACCGCTCGATGAGATCATGCGCGAACAGGCGGAAAAGGAACAAATGGAAAAGCGAAAAGGCAAGAAGTATTCCAAAGTTGTTTCCTGCCTGAAATTCCTCCAAGCACTTGTCGTCTCCTGTATGAATAAGGCGTCGAATTTTTTCAATCGGTGGTCCAGCGAACACCGCTACGTTGCATGCGTGCTGGCTGACGAGAAACGAAAGTTGAAAGCCTCTTTGGGCAAAGAATTGTACACCCATTTGGATGCCGACCAATTGCAGGATGTTGTTAATCGGTCCGAAATTGGCCAGCGTATTTATCGCGTTCCGTCCGAATGCTCTTTGGCAAAGTATGAACTTGACAAGTTTCTTTCTTCGACCATAAATTATCCCTATATATGTACGCATGATTTAAGGATGCAAGACGACGTGGAGACTTCGTGGATTGGACACAGCGCGGTCAGGCGTTTCGTCACGGCGCTGTACTACCTGTTGGTTGCCAATACGGACATCATATGCTACCTGATGATCATTTTCAATCAAATGTTCAACGCGTCAGTAATCTCTTTGCCTTTGCCGTTTTTCGCTTTTCTTTGGGGCACACTCTGCACGCCGCGTCCTCCCAAAGTCTTTTGGGTTACTTTGATAACCTATCTCGAGGTAGGCAAAAAAAATTTTGAATTTCATTTCGTCGCGCCATCTCTGACTGGTCGCTTTTTCAGTCGATGATTGTGATAAAGTTTGTTCTCCAATTTGGCCTGTTCCCTTGGAATCAGTTGGTCGGTTCAAGCGATCCCTTCTATCCGCCCAGAATTCTTGGAGTCGAAAAGAAGGCCAACTTTGCCACGTTCGATATAGCTTTGCTGATGGTGCTTTTCTTTCATCGTCATCATTTGAAGGTTCGCATATCCATTGATTGGCAGATCAACGCCTTTTGCCCGTTTTAGACACTCGGCCTGTGGAGAGAGTCGGAAAATGGTTCCGTCTCCTTTGACGATATTGATCGTTTGAAGTCAGACGGACGTTCATTGGACAAAGAGCCGTTGATTGTAGACGACGTATATCCATCGATGTTTCGTTTATTTTGTTTATCTTGTTTTTCTTTGCTAGCAGCCGAGTGTCAATGGTAGCTACGAGCTCAAAACATTGTCGCAGGACAAACATGACGGACTAAGCGTCTCCTCAGGCGGTATACTTTCAATTTATTCAAATTAGCTACCTTATTACCATTTTTTTTCTGTTTTAGAAGCCAGAACGCGAAGCATGACTTTCTGCGAGGGGTAAATGTCCTTTTATTCGAGGTTGGAATTTTACTGACAACTATAACGTTTTCAGCATTTTGGTATACGTATCGCCGATAGTGTCCTTTTTCCGACGCGTACTGAACCCACCTTTTCGCTACATCGTCGACTTTTACGCGTGGATGTTCCTGTGCGACTTTATATGCTTCTTGATTAGCGCCTTTAGCTATTCAAGCTTTGGGGTAATGAATTGCCTTACGTACAACTTGAATTAATCTTCCGTTACAGGTTGATACAGGTAGAGGTGACGTTATGGCTGACATCCAGTCCAATAAGGTGCCTCTGCCTTACGTGGTCATCTTGATGGTACTCATGCTGCTTATGGTGATCGATCGAGCTATCTACCTGCGCAAGAGCGTCGTTTCCAAATTATGTTTCCAATACTTTTTGGTATTGGGAACTCACGTATGGATATTCTTCATTTTGCCGGCAATCACGGGAAGGCAAGTCGATTTTGCATAGCATTCCTACGAGTCTTGCTAGTTTGGCGCCCGCCGTTTCTTTAGGGCATCGACGAAGAACGTTGCCGCCATGCTTTGGTATCTAATCAAGAGCGTCTACTTGCTGATTTCCGCTGTCCAAATCCGTAACGGATATCCGTCAAGGTCGCTGAGCAACTTTTTGACGAAGCACTACAGCTTCGTGAGCTTCTGCATTTTCACCGGGTATTTTTGAATTTCAAAAAAAAAATTCAAATATTCCAACCAGCTTGCGAACTTTAGCTATCGATCCGTACCTTTCTTGTACGAACTTAGAACGCTGATCGATTGGATTTGGGTTGAAACGTCGATGCCTCTGTTTGACTACATAAATATGGAGAATATTTTCGCGCGAGTTTACAGCACGAAATGCAATCGTCAGTACGAGAAGGTTGGGTTGGCTTTAGCCGATGTCGATTCGCTAAATATTGTTGCATTGCAGGAATATCCCGTGCCCAGGGGAAAGCCAAAGACGTTCGCCGTCAAGTACGGTATGGGCATACCAATTCTGCTGCTGCTTATAACACTTCTTTGGCTGCCTTTGCTGCTTTTCTCCACCGTCAACTCCATTGGCATTCGGCAATTGCCCGAGCATTCCAACTTTAAAATATCCATTGCCGGCTTTCCGGTAATTGAAACGCTATTGTTGTTTATTTAAAATAGGCGTTAGTTTTGTCGCTTTTAGACATTGTACGCCGTCGAAGCTCGCGGCGCTTTTATTAAGCCGTTGAATCCGGCCGAATTCGAACAATTCTACGCAAACTACAGTTCAAAAGTTTGAATTTTCCTACTGTAACTTAATTGAAAATCAAGTTCGTTGAATAATTTTTTAGCAGGCAGTATCCTTTTTGCGAGAGTACAGCCCGTCGGATACGGTGCGTTCCATGTACAGAAGGGAGAGCGACACCGTATGGGCCATATCGGCTCCAGGGAAGGAGGCCTTGTACAACCAAGCTATAAGCAGTGTAGACTTGAGTCTGGTTTTGGAATTTGACTTCCAGCGGTAGCCAGTAATAGCGTATACGCGCGCCTTTGCTTAGTTGCACCTTTTCAGCCCGTCGCAAGGTAACACCGAAAATACCGGACTGCATTCCTTCCGGCGAGAGGTACCCCTTCCAGCCAAGTCGGAAGCCAGGGAGGCTTTGATTGGGGTGCTAAGTGGTCAGAAGGATGCGGTTCCGGTGAGGAAAGCGTTTCCTTGGTTGGTGGTTTTGCCAGCCCTTGGTCCAGTTCATCCAGCTTACAGCATTTTGGATGCAATATCCGGCGACAATCGGACCAATTCTTACGCCGACTTGTTTCTCCATCTTCACGTGACCAAAGGCAACGACAGCGAGGCGACCCAATGGTGGGAAGTATCCATGTCAAAACCAGAACCCTCCGGCGCCGCCAAGGAGGAAAATAAAAAATCTTCCGCTGGCGCGTCGTACGGTCTGGAAATAATCGCCTTTGTTGACCGCGTTTTCCCGTCGGCTCTAAGTTACTTCACCAGTCGAGGGTGGGCATTGTTTTTTTTAAAAGTTACGTATTTGAATTACGGTAAATGTATTTGCAGGATCATAGGCGTCTACTTGGTCGTAGTTCTGGCGGCTGCTCGTTTGATCCGAACTCTAGTTGTCGCGTCGCCGTTGGAATTGATAATCAATGAAATTCCAAATGTCGACAGAGTGCTTCGTCTTTGTTTGGACATATTTCTTGTTCGAGAAGCTAAAGACTTTTTGCTGGAAATAGATCTGTACGCTAAGTTGATATTCCTGCTCCGTTCGCCCGAAACTCTGATACGCTTCACGCGGCCAAAGGTCGAGTAGTCTCCTACGCGACCTTCCAGCCGCAAAAATTGTGCGTTCGGGGCGGAAGCGCATCGGCATTTTGTATCTTTTTTTTTCATTACGACTTCATTGTTGCGCTCTTAGCCTCCGCGACAACCTTTCGTACTTGTACCGCTCGTACAGAGGCAGGAAAGCTGTTGTCATTTTTAGCTTCGCGATTCGAGATAGTTCGAAGCGACGTTTCCATACGGGCTTTTTGCTTTTACGCTGCTTTATACAAATAAAACTGTTTGGCCATTTGAACGCGTTTTTAGGGAATTAAAGGCGAGCAGATTTTTTTTGCTTTTTCGGCAACTTATTAAAGCAGACTTGGCAAATACTGTAGAGTAACCTAACCACAGAGTATTTTTTGGTATTACTGTATTTTATTTTTAAACACTGTCAGTTTTGTCAATCGCCTAAGGTGAATTTTTGGAAGTTTAGGTGAGAAACGAGTTTGTCTGACTGGCGTTTCGTTATTGAGCAATGATAAAGAGCTTTGAGAAAACGTTTCCGAAATGTCGGTCGTTTGTTTTTCGAAAGCTCTCGTCGCAACGGCGTGTAAGCAATGGTGGTTAATAAATTGAAACCACGAAGCTTAGAGCCCAAGTGGCTTCGATGGATCATGTGACGAGGCGTGCGCGCTTCAAGTTTTGCAGCTGTCAGAGCAGCAAAGTCGAATGGTTGTCGTTTGCTGTGCCAACTGCTGACGGAACTTGGCAGCTGTTGGCCGTTCATCAAAGTAGAGGCAGAAACGAGTGCAGACTTGTTTCTCGGCCAGTTGCAACGAACTTATTCCTCCAAGTCAGCGCAGAGCTTTTGCTCAGGCTCAGCTTAGCCATCGTTTGCATGATTCCGTCTTTTCGGATATCCATCTGACCTTAAAGCACCAAGCAGGCCGTTCCGTTGCCGAAATGAGTCTTGAGTGTTCAATTTGTTGCGACACATTTCCAAAGTTGAAAACGTTGACTTGTCAGCACGCCTTCTGTCCAGCCTGTTTGGAACAAATTGAATTCAATCGGAAAATCAAGTGCCCTTTGTGCCGCCAGGAAACAACCTTAAATGCCTTTGGTGTCAAAGATTTGGTTAGCCGTTTTGGCGGCAGCTTGGAGTGCACCGATTGCAATCTCGTTGTTGATATGACCAGCGGTCTTTGGTGTCAGACTTGTTCAAGCATCCTTTGCGAATCCTGCTCCGGTAGGCAAATTTTCCTTTGCGCATCTAAATAGCTTTTTTCTGTCGCATTGCAAAATATCCGCATTACCTATTATTCACATTTTCGCTTAGCTCGCTATGGTGGCGCTTGATATAGAAAACCGCTATTTGTCGTCTTTATTTAAAATGACGTAACAGCTTTGTGAATCATTTAGTCTCTGCAGCTGCATTTCGATTGAAGGTTACTCCATTTTTTTAAAATTCTCTAATACTCGTTCACGCCCTGTCGAAACGAGCATTAATTTGCATGCTGTCACATGCAGTCGAACTATATGCAAAAAATAGTTTACTCTTTTTGCTTTGGGTTGGCATTTTAAGCGTCCGTTTTGATAAGCAGTTCCGCCATTGGCGCCTCAACGATGTTCCGCCGAAATATCTCAGCGAACTGCTTTTAAAAAAATTTAAAGTGCTAATAGCCAATCCTTAGTTTAAATCATTCCATTGATTTCTGTTGACTCATTACCGACCTACGCATTTTGCGCAAACGGTTGCGAGCTCTTAGAAAAGACGATTTTTTCCGAAATATCGTCGAACACTTCTGTGAAGCACATTCCTGTATTCTGTTTAAGTTTTTGTAGCTTCCGCTGAGCTAACTTAGCGCTCAGGACCTTTTCCTTTGATGCTCGTTTGCCGGCTGCCGTAATTGTCGCTCGTCAACTTCGAATTGTGCTACGGCGGGCTGTGCTATTTCTAATTTTTAAAGCTATAAGACGGCGGGCTGTGCTATTTCTAATTTTTAAAGCTTTTGCAAAACTACAGTAAGCTAACTGATGTGCAGGTACTAACAGCCTTTGCTAGCCGCGGCTTTCCATTGATATTTCACGCGCAGTTGTTGATTGTAGCTCAATTTTAGATTCAATTCACAGAAATCACAGCATTGAAAAGGTAGATCGTCTTGGGCCGGTGAAATTTTCGATATACAATCTTGACAAGTTTTCTCGTATCCACACAAAGTTGGCGCTGATCCAAAAGCGCCTTATTCGCGAGTACGTTCAGCAACTGGGCGACGCTTTGGAAAGGGAGTTGGACAACGATTTGACGTCCCGTCTAACGCGCCTGAAGGCGGAGAAGGAGCACTTGAAGCGAGCGTTTGAGTTGAACTCCGAGAATGTACTTTCCAGCGACGCCGTGGCTAATTCGGTTTCGGAAAACGAGGAGAACTGCGTCGATTCCGAGTGGGTGCATCGGGAGGGAAGCGCTACCGTTTCGTCCGATTCTCAATCCGGTTCGCTAACGAAAGATCACTTTGCTTCCGTTTTAAGCGAAGTATACAAAATGTCCGCTACGTCACTTCGAAGCCGAGCCGAGTTGGGGCGTCTGTCCCAAACTGGGCTCATCTTCAACCCGCCAACCGTTGATAAAGCTGTTGGCATGTTTGTTGAGTATGGAAAGTTTGCATCCTTTTCTGTTAGCATGAATTCGCTGAAAAAAGAGCCAATGCTTCGCGTACCTTCGACCTACATTGGCGCTGGTCTTTTGGACGAGCCGTGCGACCTATGCGTCAATCCTTACAGGGGAACCGTTCACGTTACAAGTACGCACAAAGGCTTGTACACGTTTATGCTTAACGCGGAAAGCGACGATATGTACTTGCATCAACCGCTTCAACAGTCGAACGACCAATGTGCTAGCATTGCCTACGACCCGCTAAATCGATTCGTTCTGACTACGGTGCTTAGAAATTTTACCGACTGGATTGTCCAAGTATACGATGGTCGTCATATGAGGTTGCAAACAGAAATACCGTGTCCCAAAGAGCCACTTATAGCCAATGGTTGGTACAGATGGGTAACAGCACTGCCCAAAAGTAGAGTGCTCATCTCGACGGGCGACAGCCAACATGCCGCATTATGGCTGTTGCATATTCACAGTAGACGATGGACTGTGCTCAATTCGCAACGTGGGGCCACATACCGCAAGGCTGCCTTCCATCAGCCTATAAAAAGACGTAAAGAAGGTCTTCTTTACGTACCTGATTTGCATAATCGCTTGGTGGTCACTTTTGTGATTAATTTGGAAAATTGGAGCCTAATCAAGTCAGCAGAAATAAGAACGACCGAATTGACTCGAGAATTGGCGATGTGCGTTGAAGTGCACGAAGGGAGATTGGTCGTAGGCAACTGGCGAACCGGCAACGTTATTGTAGCCGACTTGGTTAAGTGCTCTTCAGAGATGATGACCTCGTTGGGTCCTCGCCAACTTTCAAGTCTCTGTTTCATTGGACGCGACCAGCTGTTGATTCTGTGCAAACAAAAGGAGGTGATCGAAGTATACGACCTTCGCAGCAGCGATTCCTTAATGCCGTGCATTTCTTGCGCGTGAATTTTTTTTACATCCATTTTCAATCAATAATCTTCCCCGCATGCCTTAGATGGTCGATGGTTTCACGAATTAAGTTTAAAATTAAAATGTATACAAAAGCTGCGCCGCTGCTTAACGCCCGTCACGATACTCACCAGAAATATTTATGTTTTAGTCAGTGGTTGTCTTGTACGAGTTTAAAACCCGTAAAACTTATTAAGTTCTGCGTAAATACAGTGCGACTTTTGATATAACCGTGACAGGGATGGGAAATTTCAAAAATAAAAGCGGATGTACCCTGATTATCTTTATGTATTACTGTATCCACCTGGTTTTTTCTGAGCGCAATTTCCCTATGGCATTCCACCTAAAATCTGCCGTCAATGCGGCGGGCTATAATTTTGTTACGCGCTTACCGATAAAAAATGCGGCGGGAACATTTTTGAAAATTTGGGAGAAAAAGGCAGTACTACAAAAAGCTTATTTAGCAAACCTGCGGGAAGCGTCACTCATGTTAAGCAGCATGGCAAGCAAAGGTGGCACCGAAAGAGCAAATTATTTCAGTTAAAAGCGAACCTAACATAGTATATTGGTACGGTAGGTGAACTTGCGCATCATTTTACTGGTTTTCTGTATTTTGCGCCCTTTTCCAGCTTACGAGGTGGTGACTGTCTTTGCGCGCCCTTTGGCACAACAATGCTGTATTTGAATATGCTAGGACGAAAACGTGGATCATCTACAAGTACAAATTTGATGGTTGGGCAAGTTTCTTCCCCTAAGCGCCATACTTGCATAACGTCGCATTTGCAAGATTGTGCCTGTTTTGCCAAGCCAGCGTTAAGTTGTGGAAGGCATATTTTATTATTACGTTATGGTACGCTTTTTTCCGAAGCTTTAGTAGCCAATGAAATCGATGTCATGAAGAAGTGGGAGTTCGTTTTACTACTAATGCCAGCGTTGCAAAACTGCACATATTCCCTCTTTGTCCAGCAATGTACAGATGTGAGCAACAATGGGTTACTAAAGATTCAAGAGCGTCGATTTCGGCAAGTATTCTTTACTGCAGAAGTCCAGACTTGCGTTTCTGCGTGAAATGGACGTTGGCATTTGTTGATAAAACAGCTTTGGAACATCTTCCCTGCATGTGGCTGCACACCGACAATGGCAAAGGTTTTTTTCATAGCTAACAATGAAGCTGGCGCAATTGCGTAATAGCATAATTGAACAATTTCGTTATTCTTGCGGTAGAAATCTGCCGGTTTTTTACTGAAAGAATGTCCAATGCGAAATGTGACAAAAATAGCTGTGACATTGACGGAAGACATAACAAGTTCGTTGAAGCAGTCTTGCATTTGATGATTGATAACTCATGAGCCGTCCGAAGGCTTCATATGGGAACATAACGCATTTCGCTTTCCGTTTTTTCGAATACAGTTGCCTTAGCCATCGTTTCGCCATATGATAAGCTCTGCTCACTTTCTATGGGTCAAATCAACTTCGAAGACTACAACATCCGTATTGCATCTTTGCTGATCGAGCTGGTAAGTCTCTTTTCATTTTCAACATAGCGTGCATCTACTCCAACGCCTATTCACTAAGCGCTTCGGTTTAAAGCAGTCCATTAACAGTAAAAACGTAATTGTTGTTCGTAAGGGCTTCGTAACTATTAATAATATTGCCAACTGATTCTGTTTTCTTCATTTTTCCCTTTTTAAAATTGATAGTTAAGTCTCCTCCATTGATATTTGTCAGTAATGCTTGAAATCATTGTTGATTATACATCTCAAAAAATTGACGCATAGCGGTTTGTTGACTTTTTGACGTATGGGCCAATATGGTATATTCTATTTTCATGTATGCTTATTCGAGCACAGCTTTTCTTAGCCGTCATTTCTAGTCTTCCTATTAATAGCTGACGACACGGTAGGCACGCTACTGACTGTTACTTCATATTGTAGCATTATTTTGTCGCAGATTTTTCGGATACAGTATCAACACTTGAGATTAATTCTTGCGCGATTTCGTGATAACGGAAGTAATATGCAAATTCGTTATGAACAGCCGCATAGTCATAAATGTGGCGCACTTCCTTTGATCATTAATTGAAGAAATTCGAATCGGGTCAGCTTTGGGGCCACAAATGGCACCAAGTCCATTCTTTATTATGTCCGTATAAGGGCAGACATGACAAATATTGATTACTAGGATTTGTAGCAAAAACGGTAAATGTCTTAGCGCGTTGTCATAGTTTGCTAATGGATAATTTTGCTGCTGGCTGTTCATTCATATTTAAAGTTCCAGCGTGAGCAAACAGAAAAGCTTCAATTTTTTCTTCTTGCCTTTTTCTTTGATTTTTCTTATTGTTTTACCTTGTTGGTTGTTTATTTGACTTTGTATATTCTTTTCTTTGAGCGGTAAGAAAACTTTGCAACTATTTATTGCCTTTTCAAAGAGGCAGACGAGGAAGCAGGCTAGTCAATGGCTGACTCTAAGTTGACACTTTTTAATCAGTCTCAGTTTGAGCTACGTGGGCAGGCAGTCGATTCCAAACTTTTCTATATAAGAAAAGTGCAAATATGGAAAGATGGTCAAATTTATCAGTCGCATGGTTGCCGTGGCGATGAAGTGACATAATCAGTAAATGAAAGGTTAGCCGAACTTCCTTTCTTACCTTTGTCGATGTATATAGTTTTCTTTGTTATCTAATGAACTGCGCAAACGAACGATAAAGGTCGCTTCTACAGTACCACCTATATGGAACTGATTTAGGAGAAGTTGAGTGATGTACTTGCCGAGGCAGAAAGAACAAACTATTTTATCCACCGAACGATTCGTTGTTTCATCGTCTTTCCAAGTTCGGAGAAACAGTAGCAAAAAATTTTAATACGGGAAAACATGTTTGAAATGAGAAAATAAAGCCGACTTATCCGCAGCGGTCATTCTGATCGTCGGTTTAGCATTTAGCTTCAATACGCGCCTTCGCTTTTGGCGGTTTTTTTCCAACGACATACAAAATCAGTCAAAAAAGGCACGTCGCCTTCGTTTGGAAGGGAGTAGGTGCATCGGTCGTCGGTGAAATTCGCGAAAACTGTTCCGGCCACCTCCAACCATTTAATGCTATGAGCTCCAAAATGATCAGCTTTGAAATTGCTTGCTGAAATTGATTTGTCTGTAGGTAAAGTTTAACGCGTACATGTCATTAGGTTGCCTACTTGATAGTAAGCTTCGAAATGGTACTTGATTATTTGATCTTACTGTAGGACGCATGTTCGACTTTTTGGAGGCCAAATAATCTCGGACGTTTGCGCGTCAGTAATTCTTTCAATAGTGGGTACCTCGGCTCGTAGTACGGGTGCGTTGCTTTCCAGCTCGCTTCGATGCGGTAGAACTCCCAGAACTTCGGAGGCAGTTTTCAAAAAGCACAAGGCAACAGAGTCTCCCAGCTTAGCAGACGTTTGAAAGCTGAGCATATGGTAGCGTTTTGAGAATTCTTGATGCTTTTCCAGCTTGATGGCGCGCTGATGCTCTAAGTCGCTTTTCATTCCAACCAAAGTCAGTTGAACCTTCCGTTCCTGCTCGGCTGCGGACAGGCGTTGTACCAGCCGGTACCAATCCTTGATCCGATCGAAACTAACGCTGTTGGTCACGTCGTAGGCAAAGATAATCGCGTCCGCACCCAGAACATACTTGTCAAGCATGGAGCTTTCGAATTGCTTTCCACCGACGTCCCAAATTTGCAAGCCGACGCTCATCTGATTGTTCAACCTTTGGGTTTTTGCGTAAAATTCGACCCCCATTGTGGGCTGGTAGCCTTCGAAGAATTGGTCTTGGATGAAGCGAAGGCAGAAAGCCGTTTTTCCGCAACCGCTTTCTCCCAAAAGAACCACTTTCAAATGGCGCTCGTTGATCACCTCGTCGTCACTGTCGCTCATTGCCTCAGTGAACAGAATTAGTTAAGCGGCCATATCGCGTCCGACTGCATCTCCCACACAAAGCAGCATTGCGCACCATGATCATATCATTGCACGCATTGCGAGTTTTGTTAGTTTGTCCATGTTGCTATGGTGATAGCAGTCGCGCTTTGCGACTGGTCCGATATGAGACTTGTTTATACATTTACCCGAAAAGCTTATTCACGATTGAGTCTTCATCTTTGACAGTCGTATCCCTTAAATATGGAGTATTCCACAGCGTGTGCATAAATATTCATTTCTTTATATGACGCGGCAACTTGCATCAATACGTTTTGGTGTAGATTTTTTTGTCCAGCATATTATGGATTTTTATTTAGGGCAGTCCGGTGGTCTAAATCTGACATTTGATAGATAATTTCAATTTCTGTTTATCATAATTTAAAAGCAGTGTAATTGTTCCAGATTTGTCCTATGCAAATTGTAGTCTCATAGTCCAGACTAAAATGCTCAAACGCGATTTGTCGTTGTTCAGGTAGGGCGGGAAGTCATTTTGTAAATTCCGTTCGTCCAGAGTTTTTTTGAACGTTATTTGCATAAGGAAAAGAAAGTTTGTTCATTAGACGTTGCCGTACTGCTTTCGCAAACGTATTAATATTAAAATTCGGTAATTGGCATGGAACGTCGATCTGTTGCTGCATAGTTTTCTTTGAAAATTAATTTAATTGCTCCCTTTGACTTCTCTGCAGCTACTGACGGCAACGTAAACATTCTTATGCTAATTATAATTAGCCTTATTTGAATCTCTTGATTTGCATTTTGTCAGATGTATATTTGACGTTTGCGAAGAGATTAAGAATATCCCAGAAGCGGAGCGTAGTTGCATGGAAGGCATAGTGGATGGAGAATGAAGTTTTAAAATAATTCGCCGTCATACAAATATTCCACGAGTTTGCAAAGAGCTTGGCATTGCTCTTTGACGCGGTCCATATAAGGGGTCAGATAAATGAATAAAACAAGTGGTAAAATTTTGGCAAAGAATTGATTTTATTTTTCATTATTTCCAGAGTTCCTTAAGGGCGGCAAAGCTCATGATTGTAATGCCGACGTAGCATTGCGCAGCTTATTGGTTTAGCATTCGTTTCCTTATATCCTTTAATTGTATGAGCGGCTTTGAGTACTTTTAATTAATTACACGTAATCCGGCGCGCACGTTTAATGAAAGAGGAAAAGAAAGGAAGTTTAACGGAAGGTTGACAGAATGAGTTTCGATAAGGTGCTACGATCAGAAATCAGTCCAGTTTGTTTAAAGTTTTCTTTTTGGTCGTTGTAGTGTTTGTTTTGTTAATCCTTCCTTTATCTGGATATTTCGAATTCTCTTTTTTTCTATTCTTTTTTGTTTTGTTTTTTGTACTTTTCTTTATTCTACGAAAATTGTGCGTTCCTCCTTTCTCTGAAATTTAAGTTCTGAATATTGTTTTAATTAAATACGGTGATGAGTATCCCTCAAGGAAGCTTCTACCTTTGCATTGACACGATTCTCGTGTCTGCGAATTTCAAAGTGCAGTTTTATAACTTGTTTAAGCTGAAGAACGTTCCAGTGACTGTATATGACTGTCTTGTCATTTTGTCCTGTCAGTGATTTCCGGCTGCTATCATTATTTTCTTTTAAAAAGCACATTTTCAGTTTATTGGCTGTTGCCTCACGTGAAAACTTGTGCTAACTGTGAGAGGGTGCTGTTTCGCAAAGAAAGGAATGAAAAAATTGAAATATTGCAAACACGTTTTTTTAAACCGCGCTTATAGTAACGTTAATCTATACGGCGGTAGTCTAGAATGTTACCACCTTATTTGGTCATAGAAATTGATGATAGGCTCATACTTTAGCAAGATGCAGAGTACTGACAGTAAACAACGACTTTTTGTGCTTATCTGTCCACCTTTTCGCAAACGGTACATAAATGGAATGTAAGCGCCAAAATAATTGCAAAAGTATACTTACTTCATCGTATGTAAATACCTTAAATGGTTTTTCGTGCCCATTATATTGCGATGTAAAAGTGCTCAGGTGAGCGCGGTGAAAAGCTTAAACATATACATATTACAGGCAATGTATGAAAAACTTGATATTTTGCATATTTCCCAGGTATTCCATGTAACGTCTAGTGGAAAACCGGCAGTGTATTAAATACTGGCTTTTCATCTATGTCTCCGCAAGTCTACAGTGGCGACACCTGTAGGTGAGAATACATTGTTTTCTCGCTACTTTCCCGCCTATACTTTTCCTATATCTTGGCTTAGGCTTAGACTGGGGTGGAACAGGATAGCCGACAAGGACGCTAGTATAATTGGGTGCTTTGGACGCTGAACCTTTCCGGCTATAATGTTACGCCCTAGCCTAAACCTAAGCCTCAATATAAGGAGAGCGTAGACATAGATTACAAGACTTTAAAAGTCTCCCGCGCCTTGGCATCCCACTCACGTTTTGCCCGAATATTATGTGTTATCTTTTACAATGCCTAGGCAAGATACACAACATGCTAGAATAATATAGACATTTCACACTGCTTAAAACCCGACAGATTTTGTCAATTTTGCCCATAACGTATTTAGGAAGGCTTCCACATGGCTTGTGCATTATTCGTAATGCCTGCGGGTTTGGAATAGTGGTTTTTCTGAAGTCCAATTTCGGATAATGGTAAATTTCATTGGCTGAAATTCATTATCCGAAGATGTAATGAATATTGCATTTGAACGAGATCTTGGATGGTGGCGAAATCATTTCATTGGGCTGAGTACAAATTAAGCTTTTCTGCTACTAGCATACGAGCTAGTCCTTTACGACTTGAAAATGCCCCGAGGTTATATTGATAATTTGATGAACTATTTTTGCGCTGCTCGATGATAAGTCTCTTTGCATTCGGCGGGAAACGTTTTTTCCAACTATTGCTTCAACTGCTTTTGTAATTTAATTATTCAGCCTTCATTTAAATTTCATGGTCGTTTCCGTTCGACCAACGTTTTTTCCTCTTCCGATCAGAATTTTACAGCGCCAAGTCGGGTTTCATTTTTGCCGATGTTTTCTCCCTAATGCTTAAGCATTCAATGTTCAAGCCTATGCGCGCCGGCTGTCGAGCAACGTTGCCGTTATTGATGTTGACTTCCATTGGAAGCTTTGCTCTTAATTTGAAAAAAAAAATTTTCTCGAACGCGGTTCGGAGCAAAATTCCAGACGACAAAAATTGTCTCTTCCGAAATGTTCAATTTTTTAACTGACTTTTTTTATTTCAAATTTAGAACCCGATTCTGTCGCTTACTTTCATGCAGCGTTGATGAGATGCGCGTTTGTTTTTATGTAAAGCGTTTCGGGATGACACCCGAAAAGTGCGCAATATTCTTTGGCTTAGCTCACGTTAGATGAGGCCGCGACGAATTCGCTTGAAAACACAGCCTCTACCATTGCATATGCTAATGGACATATTAAAGGAATGGAAAGTCCATGCCGACATCGTTTTCCCGCCTTTAAGTTAGGCTTAAGGAAAGTTATTTGTTCAATAACTTTCAATGTTATTTTTTGGATAATCAAAGTCTGGTTATTCCAATTTGAGCTTTCGCTTTGATAAGTCGATTTTATGCCAACGTGGCACTTCCCCATTTTTCAGCTGTAAACTTCCGCGACTTTGACTACCCGCGACGTGGTCGTCTAATGTGCTTGCGCGTTGAATGATTGCTTAGCGGTAATTTCAAAGAGGCGGGAAGTCTGAGAGACATTGTTAACAGATTAGGGATAATTTAGTCGCTTTTTCGCTGTTGAAAGTGGGCTCCATCCGGGCGCTACGCGCGCTCGCATCCCTTTTTCTTTACTTCATTAAAGCGGGAGAGCGCTTCCTTAAGACTGTTTGCCATTGGCGAGTGTTTATTATGCAAATTGAATCGTCATTACCGCCAAAGACGGTGGTGCGTCAGCGAATTTCATCTTCCGACCGATCGTTACGAAAGCCAAATGAAATTAGCGAGAGAACTAATAATCGTAAAGTAGTTTAAGTTTATGGCAGCGCGGTTGGGGCGTTTACGTTTTGCGTTTGGCTTTTCTTTGTCCTCCCAAAATGGCATTGTCCAACCGTGCTATTTCCAAATACGGACAACGTTATTTCCTATGCGCATATTATTCACTTGCAACCGTACACGTGCTTTCCCAAGTGGTCACCAACTGCCAACGATTATCAGTAATCATATATCTGTCTATGTGTCTTCAAAATTTTTTTCTTTGATCATCACCGACGTCAAGTTCGCAGCCAAAACGGCTGTTCCTCTGTAAGTATTCTACAACGTCAGCTGTCTTAGGATTGTGGCTGTTTTCTAGCACTTTTTTGGCTTTGGTGATCGCTAGGCTTTTGATCATGCGGAAATGCTAAGATTGCCATCGGCGAAAATAGGTCCACTTACGACTATGGGCTTTTAAATGTTCGAAACGCTGCTGGAAAATAAGTTATTAAATTTTTCATTTTCGTTCCCGTCCTTGGCTCAGTGTTTCGATAGCGACATTTTTCTTCAAGGCAAAGTGGCGGGAAGCATTTTAGACCGTAGCTAATTATTTTCAGTCTTAGTGTTCGCTGCGCAATATGAATTATTTGGGTTTTCATCTTTTTTTCTTAGCATATGCAAGGAGTGCTTGCGTAGATGGTACATCAGTCGAGACGATGCAGTCTTTGGGCCCACCCTCCTTTGGAAAATTGAATTGACTCTCAGTTCGAATTTTTTTAAAGCCATTAGGTAATCGCAATGGTTAGGTAGATGACAGTGGCCTATACTTGAATGATAGACGCTAATCTACTCGCCAATAGGAGTGGGAGACCAGCCGGGATCAAAGTTTCAAATGTTAACCGCTTAAGACAGAGTCGCACATAGTTGGCTGCAGTGGATACCGCCATTTGTGCTTTTACTTGTCCATTGTCCAATTTTCCCGCCTGTCCAAATCCCACATGTATTGATGCAAAAGTGATTGTTGACTCCCGGCTGAACGGCTTCTGTTCAATTATTTTTGCTTGGCGCCGCCCTGACAAATAGCTACTCATCGGTTGTACGAGAAACTTCACTTCTCAACGTTGACAGTCAGATGATGATACTCACCATTTTATGGTTGTCGCGACGACGGAACTAATTGTTTCCGTTCGTTTACGCAGTCGTATGTGCGCGCATGTTGAGCCCGTATGCGCCTGAGAAGGAGCAGCGCCTTTGTCGTCCTTTTCTCAGCATGAACTCTCCTCCGGGTGAGGTCGTCTCCCTCTTTGTCATGATTCTCGTGAGTATCGTTTTTTTCGCTCACGCTTGAGCAAGCATAAATCTTTTTTTCAATCACGTTTTCGATTTGTTCCCGCCCTGCTTGCATTTAAAAACCTAAGATAAACGACGGTTCGAATATTCACATTTCAGCTGCCAAACGAGGCAGCCGTATACGGTCCCTACGGGGCCGTATAGGCGCGGCTGACAAAATTACTCTCACCTTCTTCTTACGCCTTATACGGCAGCGCGTTTTGGTCACCAAACTTTGGGCGTAGCCGGGACCGAAGAAACTTTAATTTATTAGCGGTTTTATTGGATACGTCATTTCCTGGTTGGGTTGATTGATTGTGCGAATTGCGTCAGCTGCCGCGCTAAGCGTTGCTTTGTCCGCATCCCAATTTGCATTCGACTATGCGTGTATGTCATTTTCTTCCATTTTGCGATGAGCGTTTGAAAAATGTTCATTAATTTCGGCGGTTCAATTGTCCGCGCTTTTACTATTCCAAGCGTCCATGCGTACGGCCGTTTGTTTCTCCTTGTACACTTGCCGCGGGATGCAAATGCGTGACTTCTTAGGCGAAAACGAATAATTAGTCGATAGTTGCAGTTCAGTTTTTCAAAGTTGAACGGCTCCGTCGGAAAATTCACCTTGGCCTATACTGCACATTAAGCGTACACCAAAGTGGAATGGCTTTATCAGCGCGTCAATAGCTCTACCAAATGATTAATTTTGAGACAGAAATTATTAGAGCCTTCGGCTGGCATGTTCCGATCGATCATAGCGATTTTGTAACAAATGTGGGTCCCTTTATTACCGTATTCCGCCCATTGAATTTTACAAGCCGCTCCTTCGAGTCTCCTACAGTGTTCCCATTGTCCCGCTTGTGTTTGTCCCATTCTGTTTTTCTTTAGCTCGTTAAGGATATCTATACAATTCATTCTATTCAAGCTAACAAAGCGTGTAACTTATTTGTTGTAACGCACTCTCTATTTTTCCGAATTAGTTCTTCCCATCACAAGTTCAACTCTTCTGAAACAAGCGTTGACAAAAGCGGCAAAATGTTTACTGAATTTGCTTAGATACTCCGTGTAGTTAGCGAAATGATATTGTTTCTAATTGCGCGGAGACGCCGAAGGCCCTTATGGGACTCTATTCGAGTTTGTCCACTCCTATTCATCCGCACTTTTGCAATTTGCATTTGCTCTTATGGTTGTTCGTTCATTCGTTGTCTCATTAGGGACAATACATTTTTACTTGTAAGCACGAACTGTTCGTTGTTGAAGGTTGGTTGGTGCTTAATTTTGCATATTCGCCTTTGGCGCCAAACCCTTTTGGCATAGAAAGGAGAGAGCCAATATTTTTTAAACCAAAATGTTTTCTATGCCTTAAACGTCACTGTTTTTATTTTTAAAAAACGATCTCTTTCCCCTTCCTTAATTCTGGATGTTGAAAGCTAATTCGAAAAAGTAACTCTCTTTTTTGGAATAAATAAGGTTCGTAAGCGAGAATAGGTTTTGTCTTCTATTTTTTCTTTGCTGATTGCTCGCTTTGAGCTCGGGGAAGCCCACAGTTGCGTTGAACAAGAATTGCGCATATTCGACCAGGTTAAAGCCTCTGTTATACTCAGATTGCCAAGTTTTGTTTCTCACTAATGTTTTGTGGTAAATTTTTAAGCTTTAGTTTATTCTTCTTTATTAATATGAGCAATTGGCTTTCCGAATACCATCGGTAAATAGTCATTGATTAATTCTAGTCCTAACAAGCGCGCGGTTGTTTATTTGCCGTGGCACCGCTTCTTTACGCACGACAAAATGGCAATGTAGACATGATAGGTGAGAATGGGCAGCTTTTGCATTTTTCATCGATCTCCAATGACGTTAGGGCAAAATTGTACGCTTGCGAATTTTTCCCTCTTTACTGGCTGTCCAAATGGAAAAAGTGAACAGACGTTTTTTTTGGCCAACCGTTTGCGTGATCGACCATACGCGGTTACAGGAAAGCGGGCGCAATTCAACCAACCCTACCGCTGCGTAGTACAACCTTCTCGTATTTGCGCCTCGGCCATTCATTGCAAGTATTATTAATGGCATTAGGGTCGCGCAATTTGAAAAATATAAACGAACAGTAAGACTCCTATTACCAATTGACGTCAATGAGTGAAGTATGCGTGAGAAAGTTTATTGAAATTCTTTTTTAGTTTCGTTTTACGCTTTCTCCGTTAGATAAAATAGTACATTGTTTGCTTTGCGGTTCGTTTCGAGCGTTTGGCAGAAAGGCTGAAAAAAAGAGTCATTGTGCCGCGCGTCGCTTTTGTGTATTCAGTTGCAGTTGGTTCCTCTTCTCTCAGTTGGTAGTATGCGCTCGAAGCGCCAGTTCAATGAAATGCTAATTGAGCGTCACTTCGAACTGCATTCGTCTGACGTTCCTACGTTGCACTTTGAATGAATGGGATCGTAATTTTCCGGCGAAGAAGTTTAAAAATGGCACTCCAATTTGCCCCTCGTCTTGTCTTCGTAATTCAATTGAATCTGCTGGTATGGTTGCTGATTTTTTAAATTGCTTGAAAAACGAAGGCGGCTTTTAAATGGCCTTTCGCACGTTCATGCATCCTTGAAAATAAAGGCTGTAAGTGCAAAGTCTTCAGTTTTAAGCTTTTTAGTTATAACTCCTTTTTTAGCACTCTCTCTTAGCTGAATATTCTTTTGTAAATTTAGCTGTAGTGCGAATGTTGTGGATAAGTCACTTTCCCGCCTTGTTTCGTTGATCAGATTTGGCTAAGCTAATAACGTAGTAGCCCCGCGCCCGTAGTGCCTTCAAGGTTGCAATTTCAATCATATCTCAGTCGTGCGCGATCAAAGCGGGCGACAAAAAAATTGAGCAAATTGAAATTCGACAAAGTAAAAGACCGACGGCTCCTCAGTACAAAGCTTTTAAGCAGATTTTGCTTTCGTATTTAAACTAAGAATAGTGTTTCGGATGAGCCGAAAAAATTTGCCCGAAATTTCCTAGCCCGAAAATGCTACTGTTTTCGCATTACGCTTGTCAGCTTATTGCATTTCTTAAATTTCATTGATTTAATAATTCATCCGCAAAAATTGCCTATGTCAATTACGCGTTTGCTTCCATTTTCGGTATGTTTCGACGATCGATGTTGATTTTTGGGACCGCTTTATTCGAGGGAAACGCATTACGCTTTACAGGTACGCTTAGCTGCTAGGCGCGTAGAAGCTAGATATATCTGTAGCTGCATTTGCTTTCTACTATTGAGCAGTTATTAAACTTCACTAATATCGATGGAAAAGCGGAAACGCTATGATGTTAGCGTTAGTAATCTTATAAGGTATGTTTAGATAATAAAATTGATTGCCGCTTGTATTCCTGATAAGGCAGTGCGAGTTCAGTAACGTTTGGTATTTGTGATAATCGCTTATGTAATGTATTGAATATTGTAATCCCACTTTTGTAGTTAAGTCTTTTAATTTTCACTGAGGGAAAGACGAAGTGCCCATTATTTTTTTACTTCAGCCGCATCATACTTCCAAGTAATGGCAAGTGTATGTAATTGCCAGTTTGCAATGCGCATTTCTCTGGAAGGAAACAAAATGGATGAAATGCGAAATGCTTAACGAGGATTAACGCTTCGTTCACTTTTTGTTTTGTCTTTATTCTCTCTGTTTCAAAACTAAGCCCGTTTCGTATTTTAGAAATTAGATTTTAATAATAGTTGGTTAGCGAATTTCTTATAAATGGGCTTTTTCTTTTGCAACAACGAAAACGTGGTAGTGCTTATGCATTAAATGGTCATTATTAGCTTATAGCGTAATTTTTGCAAGTGTGACTGCTATGGGCCAATTGACCTCCGATAGTTTTCCATTGATAATTTTAGTTGTAGACTTTACATCTATCAATACGTTTATTTCATTTCATTCGACCGGCAACGTAAGAAACTTTAGTCAGCTTAAATGTTTAGAATTGTTCTAGCTTAAGTTGGCTTAGAAATGAGGATGGTGATGCGAAATGTTCCGTTGCTTAAATAGGTCCATTGTAGGCGACTTCAGCGACTTTCTATTTGCGGTATCCTCTATTGCAGTTGTAATCCGAATAAATGAAAGTATGGATTGATGCGACTTTTGTTTATCCGTCCGATGTTTGACGTTGCAATTTAATTTTGCTTTTTGTGAAATACATCAAACGTCAAATTTGATTTCGGGATGTGACCCTTACGCGCTTCCTTATTTGCTAAGCTACTGTATAACGACAAGATCTTAGCCAAATTCATTCCGGCTTATAGTAGACGCGGAAATCTTTTCATAGCCTGTTATTCGCTAATGAAAATTCGAATTTTTAAATATTATATCTCTTAAGCACTGTACTGTTATTTCTACGCACGCGCGTTAGATGATTAGCTTCCTTTTTGGTTTTAAAGTGTTCCCGCGTTTCGTAGTCGTTTTATTTCAAAGCTGTTGACCTTGAAATCGAACCAAGACATCGAGAGTGCTGTGGATATCTGAGGCTCACTCAATGGGAGAACGTTGGGCTACCACTTCCCGAGGCTAATGGTCGATTTGCATTTACACTTTTCTTTCGCGGAAGCTTTTATTTTATTTTACGCTAGATGTCACTTTTTGCGTTCTTTTACCTTAGCCGCACCTTTCGGGCCACCCTCCATCCTCGGTAACCTCAAAATGACGTCGTTTCACTGGTCATTCTGTTGGTTACCGCTGATGACGCGCGGTGATGCAAGCTCGTAAGCTGTAGTTAAGGGAATGAGCCCAAAAACGGACACCTACCGGAAGGTAAAAGAAAAAATGTGCGGTCTCTTTAAGAAGGTTGGGTAATCAATACACTTTTCTTTATCGTAATAAGTCAGCAAGTCTAAACATTGTCAGGTGACCAGGAGCTTTTTCGGGATTAATTGTCATTGTAGAATAAGCCTTCAAAGCTGCGTGTATTATAGGTTCGTAAAGTTTATCGATCCGGACATCTGCTACGACAACTTACGGGCTCAACTAGGAAGTTTCCAATTTTCAAAATATTAACACTTTGCTGCCTGAGCTTTTCTTGTTTTGTTCGAAGAAATTTTTTCAAATGGATTGCCTTTTTAGGTCAGAAGTGGGTGGCTACGCAGTTCTTTTTCTCCATTGAACAGTAGACGACGCGGCTGCAAGTGTGTCACTTGAAATTCATTAGCTTCTTCAATCATGTCACGTTTTCTACTGTCCAACCGTGTTTTATTGTCAACGTTTCGAAAGCGATCAGTTTTTATAAAGCCAATGCACATCTACTCGCGTTGTTTGGATTTGGGTGCCATCGACTTCCTCTTTCAAATCTGATTGATTCATTCGGTAGATGTTGCTCCGAAGGCATCTGTCTTAGCAAAGTTTCCATTGAAGAAAAGGGTTATAATCGATTGGTTGAAGCTCGTTCGGAGTGTTCAGTTGTGTTTTGCTTATATAATTTGGCATTTTGCCCTTGCTGCCAAGTTTGGGTAAGCAATCTCGCAATGCACCGTTGGGAGACAACCCGAGCGGACCGACACCGCAAGCAATATCATTCTCATTCGCCCTCTGCTGGCAGATTAAATGTTTTTCGCTTTTTCAACTCGGAACGAGAAATCCCTAACGTTCGTAGCTAAAGCATTATGGAATGGATAGCCTCGTCCCATGGTTCTCATGCTTTTCTTGCCGACTCTGTTTTGGATAGCCGCGATTCTTTTCACCAAGGATCTTTTTCTTTTTAAAGGATGCATGATGACGTAATAAACGATTTGAATTCTTCCTTTATAAATGACGCGAAGCGAAGTCGATCACGCTTAAAGAAAATGCATTCTTTTTATGACGACAAAAAGGCCTCTCCGCCCCCTTTGGAAGTTTGAATGGAAAAATTCTGTGACCATAAGAGACGTGGCCCTTTTGAACTTACTTTAACTTCCGCTTTGCTCGCTCGGAACAGGTTGAGTCTAAATGAAATGTTGCGGGCTGTTTGCCCATTATTTTTCGCGTTACGGAAGGATTGACCGTAATCTTACGTCTTAAGAGAAGGGAAAAGATTTCTTGTCTTAAAAATCCACCCTAAACTATGTGCGTCCTTAATAGGCTTAGTCTTTTGGTGGAAGTTTCGGCAACGCGGACGGATAGAACGACTTTATGAAAAAAGAATTGATTTAACACAATGGTGAGGTTTTCGCTGCCCGCCGAAGTGTTTTTCAAAATGATTCGAAGACGAAAAGCAATTAAGGGCTGCCGTATAGTTGGTTTTCATTTTTTCTTTCCCCTTTTCGGAATGTGTAACTTCATTAGACCGCTTAGAAAAGCGTTAGTTCCGCAGCCGTTGCGTGGGGCCTTGAGGAACTGCAAAAGATTCTTAACAGTTTGAAATTAACTTTTCTATCGCGCTTATTGCCTTCCATATGCCGTTAGGTAATCATGCTATCCTTTCGGCCTCGAAATTTCAATTCGTGAACAATGCTAGCCCAGAATCTGAGTTTCTTCGGGTTGTACATAGGGCAGTCTTAATGTTGTCAATATGTTTGTTCATTCTTCCCGCCGTCCCGACTTGCAGTAAAGTGGAGTATTGGAAAAACATTCTCGTTGCCTCTCTAGTTGATTCAGTTTTTGTTTGAATGATTTATGCTAGCATTATTTAAATTTTTTGCGTCAATAAAATAACCGTTAGTTTGTTTTCAGTAGCGTTTCAGAATTATGTAGGGAAAAGTGGAATCTGTTTTTCATGCTAAAAGGATTTTGATTCCATAATGTAGGCTTTTTACAGCTTTGCCCCATTGAGCAATAGCATTCAGGACTGGGGACGTTATCGGCATGTTAGTAAGGGTACTGCATTCTCTTTGCGATTGCGTATACGCGTCTAATGTTGGTTGGTATCGTTGAGTGGCTAATGAATATCCACTTGCCAGAAACCTTGAACCTTTCGTCTCCGTTGGCAATTGATTTTGTTTTCCTACAGGTGACCGCATGCTATTTCACAAATCATTCGTGATCTTGCTGGGGCCATGTTTTTCGTTGTCGTCCTCTTGTCATGTTACCTTCTTCCCTGTTCTCTTATCAATGCCTTACGGGCTTTTTATTTATTACAGCATTTGCTGGACAGAGCTTTCAAAATCCAGCTAGCGTTGGTATACTAATGTTAATGAATTATTTTCTAACAAAAAGAGCACTCAGAGATTTAGGTGCTTATTTTTATGCAAATTTCTTGCGGGCTTATCTTTTTGTAGCAGCCCAAAGCAAAGCGTCATTCTAACTTTGGTCAGTTAAATTTGACAGCTTATTTTCATCCACTTTTGTTTACCAGTACGCGTATACGGGTAATATTTTGCTTGAAGTCAGGTTTGCCTTCTGTAAATAAGGTTGGAAGAGGTTATTTGAAGTATGCATGCTTGGGAACAGGAAATTTTGTTTTATATTATCATGTAGATAAAATCTCATCTGTTTCTTTATTACGGATACAGTTTATTTGCACTTATTCGTAAATGAGTTCCTTGAAAGCTTGGAGGGACTCATTTACGAATAAGTGTAAATAAACCGTTTGTATTGTATCCGTAATGAACAAACAGGCGAAATTCCAAAACGCCGTTTAAAAAATCGTTCATCCTCGATTACATGTAGGTAAATTAGATTTATGTCGAAAAAGATTTTGTATTAATGTTTTTTGCAATGGTCACCTTGACTGAACATATTCACTGTTGTTATCGGATAGTATATGAACTTTTAGAAAAAAACAGTTTGAAGCTTTGTACAGTACTGTTGTATATGAAACTTGTCTTCAAGATTGTATGAGTCTCCTTATATTTTAGTTTTTCCGCGCAAACGGAGGTTTATAAAGCTTATATGCTTACTGTAGACAAGAAGGCAAGATTTTTAATTCGTGTCTAATGAGAACAAGTACGTTTATCGACAAACCCATGATTAGTCAATCGTCTCTTAGCACTCAGCTTTATGCCAGTGTCAACAATCGACTAACCTGAGTTAAACCAGCATTTTCTCATTAACTTCACAACCTGTGCATCAGGAGGCCTATACGATTGTTTCAGAGTTCTAAATTCGATATCATTGTTGAAAGTGGTCAAAAATATGTTTTTCTTATTCACACGCTCCCTCTTTTCCTCCCTTGAGCTTTTGGACGTCTAACGAATGAAAGTAAGCTTTTCCGCGCAGAAATTTCCATATGCGACGATCGACTGTTAGGCGTTAATAGTGCAAGCCAGCTCGCATTGTTTGGGTCACTTGAATCTGGTCAGACTTAATTTTTTTTGATAACAGTAGGGCACAGAATTGTTTACTATTTTAAATAGCTTATTTGTAACAGCGACTAAGCTGTTGCCATCCTCAGCATTTTGAATAATGCGAAAATTGTGGCAGTGTCAACAATAGGTTGGCATGAGTGATGGTTTTCTCATTATTCCTGACGCTTAGGGTGGCTGAACGTTAAGCCAAAAATGTCTGTTACAAATGAGGTATGAAAAACTCTTACGCGAATAGTTTGTTCATATGGAGTCAAAGCTTCATGTAAGCTCGCAAAAATACCTTCTTTAAGATTAGCTCGCTTTGCTGTGCAAATTAAATAGCAGCCGCGATTTGTTATCCGTACACGCCTGTTGAAGCTTTTGCAGAAGTAGCATTTGTCGTTGCTTGAAATTTTAACAAACTGTTAGCCTCTTTAGCCGACTGAGATCGGCTGCAAGCAGGGTGGAGACGATGTTCGAAAATATTTTAACAAATTCATCCGCTTGCCCAGCTGCCACTTCAAGCAGATCCAGTGGCATCTATGTGCATTGACATTTCGCATCGTCTGCTTTTTGTTGGTATAGCTGTATGGCGAATTTTTCGTAAAACACTTTCGTCTAAATTTTCAATCGAATTAATTAGCCTCTTTTGTCCCTGAAGAACGGTTTCAACCACTTGCCGCTGAACCATGATTTCTCCATTTGACTGCTGTCCCAAAGCGTGAGTACTTTTTCCTACGACTTCGACCTTGCCTACGTGGGCAAACTTCTTTCCTAAAGATTGCACGTTAAGCAAAGCGTTTAGTCTTTGAGTTTTGTGTATCGTAACAAAAGTAGTTTATTTCCATCGCGTTTAACGTCCGCAAAGCGAAAGTGCGTATTCGTGAATAGGAGTTGCAAATATTTGCATGTCTTTGCATCAGTTGCTTTAGAGGCTATGTAGATAAGGCTGAAAACTTAGCGACTAATTCTCTTAATCAGCTAATAACGTCAAAATGAGGAGCTCAATACGAGGAGTTAAATCCACTGGGTTTAGTTCGGAGAGAAGTTTCGCATGTCAGCCGTTGTGACGCAACTGGACAGCAGATCAGACTGGCTACTCGTAGTACGCCATTTTGTCTGATCAGCCTTTCAGCTACTTTTATCCATCTTTTTTAGTTTCTTATATATTTTTAGAAAAAATGCATAGCTTCAGATGTGAATGTAAAAACATGCGAGAAGCCAACTCTCATTTAACTTTTATTTTGTGTGAATGAGCAGCGGTTTTTCTTGAAAAAATTTACATATGGTCATTTTTATGGCATTTTGCAATTTAGTTCAAAGATAAGGTGACATGCGTCCCTTCGCCCCCGTTGCTGAATAATTGATTATTACCAGTGACTGACGACCATCTTTGTTCAACCATCCCACTCTTTCAATCCTATGAGGGAAATGTTATGAGATGCGCTTATGATTGATTGACGATAATCACTTTTGGGTTAATCAGATACGGATGTCACGGTAGATAATAGCAGAGGAAAAATATGCCTACCATACATTACATTGAAGGGAGCAGTTTTGAATATTCATCGACAGCAAAATTTGTTGCTGTTTATTTTAGCTAACTATATGTGCAATGCACTTTGCTTTTAAAGATTAGCAAGACGTCATGCCCCGTATATTGTCCGTTTAATATCCAATAATAATAATAATAATAATAATAATAATAATAATAATAATAATAATAATAATAATAATAATAATAATAATAATAATAATAATAATAATAATAATAATAATAATAATAATAATAATAATAATAATAATACCTATTTTTCCAAGTACTTCTGCTTAGTTACTGTACTTGTCTATTCGGTTTATATGCTGTTTCATATATTTATTTGTTAGTTTTCTTTTAATGTAGTAAATTCTGAAATTTAAAAAGTTGCAGCTTAGAGACAGAGTTAATTTCTCTTTCGTTGTCGTTTCGCGTCTTTTTTCGCTTAAGGGGAGTTTTATGGGGCGAAATAGTTTTAAAAGCTTTGTTTATTAAAGGGAGGAGACGAATCCAATGAAACGCTTTTTTTTGTTGCCACAAGTTTCAGAAAGATAGCGCTCTCCAACTCAGCATTGTTAACCAGATCTCGTTCTGATCAGTTTGTGTTACCGCCAAGCCAAAGAACTGATAGCCGTTTTGTCGATTTCTAAAAAAAACCAAATTTGTTCATCACTCTTTTACTCGCAAGTATGTCCACTCTTCCCACTGCTTTTCTGAAGCGTATGTAAATTCGTATATTTGTGGAAAAGTTTTTTCTATTCTCCACACGATTATTGAAACAATGTGTTATTTTGCAGAATCATCAGCGTTTCAAGCTAAGCTGTACAGATGTGTATTTTCCTATTAAGGCGGTGTTGTGAACACTCGTCGGAAACGAAATGCGCGGAACTAGTTTTCTAATTACCCATTAATTAACAGCCATACGTTTGCTTTAATACTTGTCGCAGCTTTCGGGATAATCAGCGGAACAAATGACGTCAGATAATCAGGAGTATAGACGTTAAGCGAGACAACAGAAGTAGCAGTCTGTAACGAACAGAGGACCAGAACGTGACTTAACCTCGACGGTTGCTGATACGTACAACACACCGGAGAGAACGAAATTTTACTCAGCAAGAAAACAGACGAAGACGAACGAAAGTTGCGAGCAGAGGGACGAACTGCCGCACGAGAGCGAAACGAAAGCGAAACTGACCCCGATCTCCCTGTACGAGGCACCTAGCGTTGCCTTTGATCCCATGGTGATAAATGGCTGAGTGACAGGTGACGACGTCTGTCACTCACAGCGAAGGTGCCGGAAGGGCTCGCACAGGGATGATTGATCACTTTCGTTACGGGCCGTTGGGTTCTCTCCTTAGGTGGTCCCTTCTGCAACGGCAACGTCATCGTTTCCGTTACATGGCCGGCCCATGTTTCTGAGGGTTTCCTCGGAAACATCCGTTTCCTGTGTGTCGAGAAGGCATAATTTAGCGACTGGCCGGAAATAACTTCCGTGTTTCGTTTTTACTTTGGCGACTCGGACGACGCCATCTCTTCCCGGCTTGCATTCGGTCACCCTGCCTAGCGGCCAATGACCGCGTGGGCATTGTGGGTCGACCACGATGACTACGTCGCCGACTTTCACGGTTCGGGTGGGACGCACCCACTTACGACGTTCAATGAGGCACGGGACGTATTCCTTTAGCCAGCGTCTCCAGAAAGCTTCGACAATGGCTTGTGCAGTGCGCCATCTTCGTCTCGATGAAATTTCTTCCTCGGTAATCACATCTGGAGGAACGTGGGGGTGTGGCCGTCCGAGGAGGAAATGATTGGGAGTCAGCGGCTCCGGGTCTCGGGGGTCGACGCTGATGTGAGTGAGTGGTCGTGAGTTGAGGAGCCCTTCAATCTCAACGAACACTGTACTGAGAACTTCGTCGGTTACTGCGCGACCGTTCAGCGTTTTGCGAAGTGCTAGTTTAGCCGAGCGCACTAACCGCTCCCATAATCCACCGAAATGTGGCGCCATGGGAGGCGAGAAGACCCAACGGATGCGACGTTGCGTAAGAGCTTCAGAAATTTTCGTCTGATTCCAGGATTTCAAAGTTGTCCGGAGTTCTCTCTCAGCCGCGACGAGATTCGTGCCATTATCTGAATACACAACGGCCGGGGTTCCGCGTCGGTTAATGAAACGACGAAAGGCCATTAAGAACGAGTCCGTGTCAAGCGAAAAGGACACTTCAAGGTGGACTGCTCTGGTTGCCAAACATGTAAATATACAACCATTGCGTTTTTCATGTGAACGTCGGACAAGGACAAGTATAGGTCCGAAATAGTCGACTCCAACGCAGGTGAACGGTGGTCGAAACGCTTGCAGACGCGCGGCTGGTAGTGGTGCCATCATGGGCACCAGAGGCTTACCGCGCCACTTTCTGCAGTAAGGGCACCTGTATATTACCTTCTTGGTTGCCTGTCTGGACCTTGGGATCCAGTATTGCTGTCGTAATTCACAAAGCGTCTGCTCAACAGAACCGTGGTGCAGCGTGCGATGAGCTTCGTCGATGATCATATCCGTCAAGGGATGTTTCCGTGGGAGAATGAACGGGTGCCTGGCATTGTACGGCAGGTCCGCTCGGTCTATTCTGCCCTCGGCTCTCATTGTGCCTTTCTTGTCAATAAAAGGAGAGAGGTGTAGAAGTTTTGAACGAGCCAGCAAGGGTTTCCCTGATGACAGGCGGGACATCTCCTCTGGGTAGCACTCCCTTTGGGCTGAGATCAAGCACGCCGCCAAGGCACGGTCGAGCTCTGCGACGGTAAAGGGGCTTGTCAGTCTGTCGCTTCGATGAGAACGGCAATTGTTCGCAAAGCGAAAGACGTTGGCCACGATGTTAAGTATCTTTTTGAGCTCCCGGAATTTGTGCGTCAAATCGGCCAGCGGGCTTTGAGTCACTCGTGTGTGGCCGGCCCATTTGGTCTGAAGTTCTTCAACGTCAGCGATATTAGGAGAATATTCGAATGTCCTTGGCCAATGCGCCTTGGGTTCGCGTAAGAAGGCGGGTCCTTCAAACCACCGCTTATGGGTCGCGATTTTCGACGGAGAGAATCCCCTGCTGCAGTCGTCAGCTGGGTTTTCTCGCGTGGGTACGTAATGCCATTGTGACGCATTCGAATTGTCCAAGATCTCGGCGATTCGATTGGAGACGAACTGGTTGTAGCGCCTTCCGGTAGAATTTAACCAATGGAGTACGGTTAGTGAGTCTGTCCAATGATACGTCTCAGAGACTTGTATACGCAGTCCTCGTTTTACAGCTACGCCTAATCGAGACGATATTAACGCCGCTTGTAGCTCGAGCCTCGGGATTGTCAAATACTTCAAGGGGGCCACTCTAGCCTTGGAGCAAATAAACGAAATCGATACGTTTCCATTCGACAATAATTTTCGAAGATAAGCGACGCAGCCGTATTCTAACTCAGAGGCGTCCGAGAACAAGTGTATCTCAATGAATTTGATGGATTCAAACGAAATCAATGCGCGCGGCACTGCTAGTGATTCGACGCAGTGAAGCTCTTCACTCCATTTTTTCCATTGTGCCATCACTGATTCTGGCAGAGTATCGTCCCAGTCGACACCGAGCAACCAGGTTTGTCTGAGAATGTACTTCGCCTGTAGAACGATAGGCGAAACGAATCCCAAAGGGTCGAAAATGCTGGACACTGCACGCAGCATTCCGCGTTTAGAGGACACTGCAGGTAACTTACGGAAAAGAAAACGGAATGAGTCATTTTCAGCGTTCCATAACACACCGAGTGTGCGTTCAACGGGCAGCGGGTCCATATCAATGTTCAGATCTGGTTGTGAGCGCTCGTTTGCATCCAAGGTTTTCAACAAGGCTCGCGAAGACGACATCCACTTGGTTAAGTGGAATCCTCCTTGCCGTAGCAGCGTTTTCAGCGCGTGGCAAGACGAAGTAGCTTCGTTTGTCGATGTATAGGAATCAAGATAATTATCAACATAGAAGTTGTCCCATACTTTTCGCCAAACGTCCGGGAACTGCCCGCGATGGTCTTCAGAATTTCTGCGTAACGCATATGTGCAGACGGTAGGCGAGCAAACAGCGCCAAAAATATGCACGTTCATTTGTAAGTGTTTCAAAGGTTCGTTGCTGTTCGGTGTGCGCCAAAGGAAGCGTAGCATTGACCGATCCCTTTCCGAAACGAGCACTTGGTGAAACATCTTGGCAATGTCAGCGGAGACAGCCACGGGATGTTCACGAAAGCGAATTAGGAGACCGAACAGATCTGTTAGCAAGTTTGGACCTGTCAGCAGCATGTCGTTGAGGGAAATCCCATCCGTCCTAGCTGAAGCGTCGAAGACGACTCGTAACTTCCCCTTTTTGTTTGGGCTTTCAACTGCGTGGTGTGGTAGAAACCAAGTGATACGATCACGGCCTTTCACAGGAGCAGGTCTGGCATGGCCAGCCTGGAGATACTCATCGACGACAGCGGCATATCTTCGTGCGTACTCTGTATCTCGTCGGAAGCGCCGTTCGATGCTAGCGAAGCGAGCCTCTGCAGTAGGGAGAGCGTCCGGAACGTGCCTTATCGTCGTCTTCCAGAGTATCGGGCATTCGTAGCGTCCATTGACTATACGCGTCGAGGATCGCAATATTTCCATAGCTCTTTCGTCGTCCGCGCTAAGTATTTCCTTGTCGATGTTCCTAATGCCCAATGATTCAATCGACCATTGGTGTTTGAGGATCGAACCGAGATCCTCATCCTGAGTGTTGACCGTAATACGGCATACCTGTTGAGATGTTGGCAGCTGAGCTGGTTGCCTATCGCTGCCCAGAACTCGTCCGACGATGCACCAACCAAACGGCGTCAAAACAGCGTGTGGGCCGTCGATACCCTTTGGAGGTTTCAATATGCGATATTGTTCATGTGCTCTGACGACATCCATGCCGACTAATACAGCAATGTCGTCAGGCTGTGATGCGGCAATCTGAATTCCGCGTAGGTGCGACCAGAGGGATTTCAATCGTTTGAAATCCACACGTCTACGCGATACGCTCAGAGTAGGAATTGTCAGGGCGCTATCGATCTCGAACTTATGGTGCCCGTCCAGCGATTGCAAGGTGAAACAGACTCGATTACAACGGATCAAGGGGTCAGCCCCGTGGAATGTGCTCAAACGGATGTCTTGCACTGGACCCTTGAGCCCAATCCTTTTGGCTACGTCCTCACGAATGAGGGTAGCTTCACTGCCTGCGTCAAGAAGGACGTTTACCTCTAACGGGGAGTTGTCCGTCGTGATGATCTTCGCCCTTACCACGGACAGCAATACTGCCGCGGGAATGGGTGTAACGAAATTGTTGCCGACATGAACGGTAGACTGTGCTGGTGGAGAATTTCTGGGGTTGGGCGCAGGGAAGACTCGTGTGGCACCGTGAAGCAGCGGATGATGTTTCGAACGGCATCCGTCGACGTTACAGTGCTGTCGTTGTCTGCAACTGCGCGCCTGATGATTCTGCTCAAAGCACGCGAAACATCTTCCGTCATGTTTCAGCACTTCAGCACGTTGGTTTGGGGTGGACGACGAGAATACTGGACAGTCGGAAAGTTTATGTCCACTTTCACAGATGGGGCATTGTTCCGATGCGCGGTCCATCACCAAGGTATTCAAACAACGGCGGGGTTCATTCGACTTTCCCTTCTTTATCTGACGCTCCGAGTGTTGCTGCATGTCTGATGGCAGACCACTCTGTATTGTGACAATCTCCTCTAACCATTCGTCCAAGTCGCAAAGGTTGACAGGCCGGGGACGAAGTTCATATGACCTTCTTGCCCACATGCATTGCAGTTTCTTGTTCAATTTTGACACGACCGCTTGCATTGTCGTTCGAGATGAGAGCTCTGCTGTGGCGCCATACATACGCAACGTGTTAACTGCTCCGTGCACTTCATAAAAGAACCTGTCGATGTCACTACTGTTCCCAGGCTTCATGGGCGCCATCTCTAACAGAGTCCTTATGTAGGCGTCGATTACTAAGTTCGGATCGCCGAAAAGACGACGGAGGTCCTTCAGTGCTTGAGCGTATAAGTTTGGGCCATAGAGTGGCGGCGCAACACTTGCCCGAAGACGAGGCGTCAACAACTGTTTTAGTATCGCAATTCTCTGTGCATCAGAAGATACGACATCGTGGACCAGGGCCTTAAAGCTACCAATAAACTGGTCCCATTTACGAGGGTCACCATCAAACGGCTCAATAGTTATTTCATGAGGTAACTGACTCAGCAAGCCGGCATGGCAATGACCGGTATTCGTGGTGCCTTGTTCTGACGAAGAGGTAACGTTGTCAATCCATTCATCGGCTCTGATAGGCGCGGTGCTCTGGACCTGGGAGGACTCAGTTTTTATACCAGGCGAAATAATATCGCTGCTTTCATGGCCGTGAAGAGTAGACTTCGGCTTTGGCGCATCCGGCCCCTCAGCTCGTCCAACTTCCCTGCCAGCGAGGGCATCGCCGTTATTCGGTGAATCTAGTGAACTCAGACCTGAGCGTCCAGAGAGCTTCAACTCTTGTAAGTCTGTGCGCAGCTGTGTAAGGAACGATTCGAACATGCCAGCCATCTGAGTGGCGACGGAGGCTGTGGCTGCGGCTGCGATCTCGGCCGCTGTCGCTTTATTGGATTCGTGGGAGACCGTACGCACTCCTCTTCTGGGCGGCGGCCGACGATGACCGTTTAACCGAGGGCGGCTTCTCATTAGCCTGCCCGACCGAAGCGTAATAGCGTTTTCTTCTGAAGCCTTGTCACTCTGCATGGCGATAAGGCAAGATTCTCCGGATAGGCGAGATGAGTCGCAGTGTTCTGATCCGGCTCGGAGGACCAGAACGTGACTTAACCTCGACGGTTGCTGATACGTACAACACACCGGAGAGAACGAAATTTTACTCAGCAAGAAAACAGACGAAGACGAACGAAAGTTGCGAGCAGAGAGACGAACTGCCGCACGAGAGCGAAACGAAAGCGAAACTGACCCAAATCTCCCTGTACGAGGCACCTAGCGTTCCCTTTGATCCCTTCGTGATAGATGGGTGAGTGACAGGTGACGACATCTGTCACTCACAGCAAAGGTGCCGGAAGGGCTCGCACAGGGATGATTGATCACTTTCGTTACGGGCCGTTGGGTTCTCTCCTTAGGCGGTCCCTTCTGCAACGGCAACGTCATCGTTTCCGTTACAAGTCATTAAAATAAAATATTTTGAATCCCTTAAAGCTAAAACGTGAATGGTTAGCGTACGTTTTCATTGGATCTCTCATTCACAAGTTTGCTGTTTATCTTTTCTGTTTTTTCAACTCCCATCCGTTGTAAATCTTTTTTTGTCTTCCTCTGTTCTGTAGCTTTTGAATTAAAGTTAAAGCAGCCTGAACGAGTTCTGGTTGAAATAGTGAATCTCTGGAAGAAGGGAATGGAATGCTAATGTGCAAAGCATCAGCGGGCGCGGGTTACTTTTTCGGAAAGCTATTTTTCTTTGCACTTTGAAAAAATTACAGACGTATTTTATTTCCCGGAAGGTTTGCGACTTTCGGTCTTGATAAAGAGCCAGAAGTTATCAGATCATGGCCGCCCCTTACTAATACAACGCTGATAGCGTTTGTCTGCATGAACAAACTCCACATGTTAACAGTTTTGTTCTCCCTCCTCTTGGAAATAACATTTATGGTAAAGGAAGAAAAAGAAAGGTTGAGAGCATGTACGGTCTGCCTCCATTCATGAGCGAGCAGGAAAACTCAAAACTGGGGCGGGATAGTTTTAAACTCTTAATATTTTGTGTTGACATATTCGGGCGCTGTTGTCTCGTCTTATCGCTTTTCAAGTGCTTTCCCAACAGCATGCAGTCTGAAAGCGGCTGAAGATTTTGCCAGTTAGAGGATTAATCTTTTTTGGTTAAGCAGCTCCCAGTTTTACACTATGACTGTAACGTTCTCTGCGAGCGAAATATTAAAATTTCATGCTCAGTTTGAATTAGAACCTTCTTGAATGGACTGTAAGTGTTGCGTCCCATCGTTGAAACATGAAGCCTGCCTGATTTGGTTGTCTTTTTTCGCAAAAATTGACTATGAAGTGTAAATGGGCGACAAGCAGTCATTATTGAGCTATTAGTAAAAAAATAATCATTTCCAAAACGAGTTGCTCATTGCGAACCACTTGAACGAGAGCAATTTTATTTCTTACGTTCGCCCTTGCAGACGATTCGATTTTTTCAACCTTTCAGCAATTTCGTTTTTAGCATAACCGTTCTGTATTGCGAAGGACACAATGGAATTTTATTGAATGCAGACCAGTCGGCAAAGGAGATGGCAGTTGCGTCGGCCGGGCTCAGTGCCGGCAATTGCTTTAAGCTCAGTCGGTTTTTGCAATCGAAAACTCAGCCGTGCACATTTCAAAGAGATGATCTCGACAGTCAGCAACCACTTTGCGGTTATGGCGAACAGATTGCAATGACAATGGGTGATCTGCTGATGATGACTTTGCCAAACGCAACGATGACATTTGCCATCAACGCAACGCAGTCCGGTACTACCGTTACTGACCAATTGTACCAACATCCCGTTTATCAGAATCAATTTCTTTTCAACATCATATGCAGTATTTTGATGATTATTGTGGCGGTTGTTGGTTTAATAGGCAATACCATTTTCATACAACTGTTCTGGCAATCTTCGTCACCAACCTCAATGGATATTCTTCTTACAGGTCTTGCAGCCGCCGATAATGTACTGCTGCTCTCGGGTACTCCTGTATTTTCAGTAATTGCTCTGTATACATATAGTCCGTCTGTTCAATTGATGAAAGTGATGAATTACCTTACCGTAACGTTGTATCCCATATCAATGATGGCTCATTGCGCTTCCGTTTGGACTATGGTGTCCGTAAGTGTTGAAAGATATATCGCCGTGTGCCATCCATTGGCGGTACGCAGTATTTGCAGTCCGAGAAAATCGGTCACCTGTTTAGTCATTATAACAGTTCTATCGGTAGCTTACAATTTTTGTCGTTTTTGGGAGTACAAGTTGAACAGTCGCAACGACGTTGTATCCTTTTTGAGAAGCAACGAATTGTACGTGCAAGTGTTCGTTCATTGGATGTACTTTTTCACCGTTTTTGGCATTCCCCTACTTACGTTGGCTTCGGTCAACTGTTGCATAGTGAATACGATTTTTCGCGCCAGACGACTCAGATCGACGATGAGCCGTTCCCAGTTGCGTCAACATCGATTGGCTGTAATGATGGTCGTTTTGGTTTTAGTTTTTTTCGTCTCCAACTCTTTGGCCTTTGTTCTCAATGCTCTCGAAGCGGCAGGCTTCTTTGACAATGTCAAGTACGACAGGTATATATTTTATTGCCTCACCGACGTGAACAATTTGCTCATTGAGTTCAACTCAAGCATCAACTTGTTCATATATTTGATCTTCTGCCGCCGACTGCGGGCACGGTTTTGGTATTTGTTCCATTGCACCAAACCGGAGGGCAAAATACCACTTTTCCCTTTTAAAAGCGTCGAACAAATGCCCAGCCTTAGAAGGTCAACGTCTGCTTATCGCAGATGCAGCTCCTTCGCCGTTACCGTATCTTACGAATAATCATTAGCTGAGAGCTTCGCATCAGACTGCCGTTAATGGGAGGCCATACCTTCAATAGTTCAAACAGCCGTTCACGTTTCGATTGTATATATTACATCATTGCAAGAGGCGAAAGCGTCGATCGATGTATATTGTTTCTTCTCAACGCTAACTACGGTGATGCTGCCACTGTTGTAATCGTTTACCTGCGAACAAGCAAACTGTTCCCGCGTGGGTTTTGACGTTGGTCAACCAACGGTTGCAAATGGATCAGATCTCTTCCGCGGTTAATTCGTTGAGTATTCTTTTGCTTCCGAAAGATCGTTGTATGAAAAATTAAAAATGCCTTCAAACGGAAATTGCTAAATAGAATGGAGTGTATTGCGGCAGTCAGTTAACGTTAAACTGGGCATTGTAGGCAACGAACTCCGTATAACAGTCGCGTCTACAAACTCAAACAGTCTTTCAAAGGAGAAAAATCACCTCTGCGCTAAAACGCGTTTGATCATCCTTCTTACTGTAGCAATAAACCTGAACATCATTACTTCGAACACTAAAAGTCGCTCCTCATATTTAATTCCAGCAACCGGATCGCACTTTTTGTGTCAAACTTTAAAACGCTGTGGGTCACTTAACGTATTTACTACCGGAAGTCATTGTCTGACGCTAACAGCATGCTGACTCAGCATTGTTCGCTGCCCTAACTTTGTCATTATATATTAACATTGGCGTATTAATGACAATTGTTCACAAAACTTTGTTACTGTACAGTCCGCGCTCAACCAGACGTTTTAAGCATACGCAACGGCGCGTTTGTTAGTTGAACGTTTGTGCACGCCTCGCTAACTCGACGAACAATGGTGAAATTAATAGTAAAGTATCATTGACGGCAAACTGTAGCTGTCGAAATCCGAAGCTTCCATTTCGCAGCTCGACTGTAACTGGCAGAAAGTGCGACATTGCAGTATCGAATTCCATCTTAATTGCATGAACGAATCTTTCGTTTTTCCAGCCTTGTTATACCTGCTTTTTCTTGTCAATAATATTTCCAAAATTAGCAGCTGAAATGAGGACTGCCGCTACTCGAATTCTCAGCGCTGCCCACCAACGTACCTGAACATCGTTATGAGAGTACGGTATGATTCCGTGGCATGGTTACGTAATCGGTTTTTTGCGCGTTTTTTCAAGGGCTGGCACAAAATCATTACCAATGGGTGCAGCTGTGTCCGATATTGGCCAACTGAAAGTTCTGACCAATGGTAGGCAGATATTTTCAAGTCAAAGCGCGAAATCATAAACGCAGTGAACTTTGTAAGATCTGTTTCGAGTTAACGAATGAAATCAAAGTCTTTTAATTCTTACGCGCCACTGTTTTGCTTCTTTTTTTGTAGCGCGTACAAAAAGCATAAAGGCTTCTCCGGTGTTAAATTTTTACGTTTTTGGCTTAGGAAAGCTAATTTATTCCGGGATATCTTCTCGTGCACCAAGTAGCAAAGTAAGATAAGCTAATTAAAAAAATGCTGTCTAACAAGATCATCAATAAATGCCCAAGTTTCGAAATAAGTTCGCCCTATACAGAGTATACGCCATGGTATTTTTGCAGAAGAACAGCTTTGCTCTTAGGAGCTTAATCTGGCTTTTGGAATTTCAGCGATTTCAACATCTCCATCATGGTTGCATGGGCTCCAATGGCGGCCACTCAGTTTCATTCCACACAGCTTTCCATGGCAACAACGTTGCGCCCCGCCTCTTGGGCAACCTCCATTCTTATTAAGGTTAGTCTGCCCGCGCGCGCGAGTAATGGCCGTTATGAACAACTTTTGAAGCAACCGTACTTGTAGTGGCGCAAAAGCGATGTTTAAACCGCAACTTTTGAATACTGTATCCTCATCTGTAATTATTCATTTAGCACTTCTCTTCCTTGTTACAGCATCGCTATCCTAAATACATTAACCATCCGCGGATCGCCAACTCTTGTTCAATAGCTTGCATGATTATAGTATTGCCTACTAGAAGCAGTTTAAAACTGAGCTGGTCAGTCAAGGAACTTCTTATAACTTATATAAGTATCATTGCCCATTTGGCTACTGCCTGAATCGCCCTTTGATCTATCTTTTGCGTGTTTACTATTGGCAAAGAGGCAATGCGCTTTGAAATTGCCAGCTTAGCGTATGCGAGTTCAAATAAGCTTTAATACCTCTTCTCACAGATGTGAAATGCTGTTAAGGTATTGCACAATGGTACGTCGAAATTGGGCATCTCTTCTTCAACCCTACTTTGTCGCTTATAGTGTAAGCGTACTCAATGTTTCTGTTGGGTCGGGATCCATTGGTCCAGTGCTGGCCACAGAATATACTCCACCGGGTTTCTTTGTAGCAATAACTTTATGCTGCAGCACGGGTGAACTTTTGCTTGTCTCGCATTTGCTAACATCCACCTAAATATACATGATTGAATATGCATATGATGACGTAATATTTCACTTTAGTAATCAGGGAGAAAAATTGTGCAACCTCTGCCACACGAGGGCCATTCAGTGATGTTGCAATTGTCTCTTAGGTAAAATTTTCTAGACGCGTAGTTAAACTTCGCGTATTGGCCTAACTCGAAATCAAGTAAAAAAAAATACAGCTTTTGAAATTTGTATTTCTTTATGAATAAATTTTTTAGGGTATATCTAGAGGCAAAAAACATAGAAAAGATTTCTATTTGAGAATTTCGTAATGGGCTGCTTTGCCATTAAGTAATACTAATGCGCATGGTTACATTTAACGTTAAGTTAACCTGATGCGCATCTGATAACCATAATGATAGAGTGGCAGTTCGTTTAAGCTTACCCGTTTGCCTTTTTGGCATGACGTTTGAACGGCTATTAGATCGAAGGTTATTGCTTTGTCAGTTTCGATGACTCCAAAGTAACGGAAGACCTTGAAGAGCTTGTCACCGGAATCGTTGTCGTTATTTATGCCATTGACCGCAGCTTCCGCGAATTTTTTCAAAAGTGCATCTTCAATAGCTCCTACGGATGCCAGGCAGAAAAGGACAACAGACAGTTTGAGAATAGCAACCATTTCGCAAAGTACCACTTTGAGTATGACCGCGTCAAAATCGAATGGATTAGCTTTTATAGAAATTCTTCTAATACAATCCTTTCTTAATCAGACATACAACGCTTTGCATAACGATGCACCTGACTGAAATTTAAACTGATTGTCTAATTGTACACCGCCAACTTGGCCAATGTAGGGCCGTCTATATGAAATGCTAATACTGCTGGCGTTACTTTGAGAGCGCAGAGCAAGTATAATTTTTTCTTCGTTATTAAATTCCAATTAAGTAAAATTTGTAATTTTAGAGATTGCTTTTTGCAATGTGTTTTATCTTGTCGGTGGAGATGCGAATTTTTAGTAACTGCATTTTTGCTATCGTAACCTTCGCGGTAGCACCGCGGATGTTTATTCCTTTTAAGTACATGTCATATGAACTTCGGATGGCACTATCAAGTTTGTGAGATTATACTAAGTGAAAGTGTCGGAGAAAGATAACATCTCGTAACTGGGCCGCTAAGTCTCATGCTTTCCGATTTCGTAGAGGCTTCGTCTTCTAGTGGCTAAAAGCGTTATCGATACTTTCGAGATTTTTTTGGTTTTTCCGTTTCTGCCTCACTCGTATCTCCTTAGAGGGCCTGTAGATACTTCAAAAGTTTTCGATTCATCTATTGTGATTTCTGACGGAACGTCTGACACCTTAATAGTCTGAGCTTGTAGGAGACTTGAAAGGGTTTTTTTAGATTCTGCTGCTAGCAAGCTCTTATGTTTCAATCTTTCACCAACCCTGTAAAAATCGCTCATGTTGGCTACATAAAACGTTAAGACTTGGCATGCTTTTATTTTCAGCGTTAACAAGTTGTAGCTTAGTGGTCTGTGGGGATGCACTACGTTTCTATGGACTTGATTCTGAAAAATCTCATTTAGGTTGTGCTTATTTCAGTTTGCTTATATCGCTGCCGCAATGAGCCATAGCGTAACGTTCAGTCATGAAATTTTGGTGTGACGCTTCACGGTTGTCCATTTTATAATAGGCATCCGAGCATTATTAGACGTCTGTACTCTGGTAGGCTTTGTCTCACCCGTAATCCGTTGCAATCTGTACCTGGTACTCATCAGCTTGCATTGGCATGCGATGAAACATGCCTTGCCATTAGGCGACCTGATGTTCAGATCTGCATTGATTACAGCGCTTTATCTAACCTTTTCTCCAGTAGATCATAAGTTTGTTGCCCAGGAGAAGAAATAGTGTGTAGCGCGGGTAGGCGCTATCGAAAACGCCGTCCAAAAACGACATGCTGACATAATGGTGAACAAATGCATCCTACTGTAGTCGACAGTGTTTGCAGGGTCAGCAACGGTAGTGGGGATAACTAATAGTTAGCGCCCGCTGGTGTCACGCAAAAGTACCTGAACATCATCTTTCTGGAACTCTGAGCGTTTGAATATTTTCATGCGCAGTGACACGGCTGCTATCGCGCGGTTTACGGGTTCACGAAGATTCAGCTCTCCTGCGTTCTCTGCGCAGCGGTTTTGGAAATGATTGGGCCGTAATTATTTTCAGCAGTGCTAACAGCTTCTGTAACTTGAACAGTTCTCATGCAAAACGCGATGTTTCCGAAAAATGTACTGCGCTTTTGAATATTTTCCACGTTGGAACCAATCTTCCGTGTAAGGAGTAAATGATAGTCGCTTTGCATGAGTTATCCACCGTCTTATAAAAAGCTTTTCGTGCGCGTAAGGGCAGTGATCTTAACTATTAAAAGGAGGCTTGAGCTTGCAGGCGAATCTGCCTTTTGGCATTTTAGCTGTTTCAACACTCTGTCGGCTCAGGTTTTACGCTCTGGCTCTGAAGACAATGAATATCTTCCTTTGCCTTTTATCGTGTAGTCACAAATGTGCTGCGCAAAGATTTGTATTTAGCGTTTCGTGCGCAGCATTACTTTTTGATAAGAACAAAGCAAAAACCCTCAGCTCTGACGACTCAAAAGCATCTACGACTGTTGTAAATATTGGTTTAGTTTTGTTCGTTCCGCAACATTCTTTTCTTGTTTACGCAATTTTGCAGCCATTGCTTCGTGTTCATTGAAATTTCCAAAGCTAAATGATTCCTGTTCAAGGTTTGTTTAAGCTGTGTTGATCGATCAAGCAAGCTCTAATGATATGCACAATACTCATTTTGGATGTGAGCACCTTTGCAAGGAGCTCTTGGCTGGCCTTTCAACTTTCTTCTACGAAAGGAGACCGACCACTAGGCGTATAAGAGCCAACGTAGATTTTAAACTTTAATGGTACTTCGCCCGAACAGGAAATGTTGAGATATTGCGGACTGATGTGCGAAAGTTGCCCATCTGGTTCTCAAAATTACTCTGTGTTTTTCTCATCCCAGTGTGCTCAAGGTCAAGGATCCATTGGCCCAGTGCTGGTCACAGAGTATACTCCGCCAAGTTTCTTTGTAGCAACAACTTTGTGCTTCGGGATAGGAGAGTTTCTGCCCTTCTTGCAGCTGGTAGTGTACTGCAAATGCACATAACTGAATATGCATATGATGTTTTAATATTTCAGTTTAATGGTCAAAGAGAAAAACTGTACCTTGTATGTTACTCAACGTTTGTTCAGTGATGCTACACTGTGCCGCTGAGGCATGATCTTTTGGGAGTGTAATCAAACTTAGCACATCTCTTAGAGGTAATTGATTTAAGTAGAAAATAAAACTTTCGAGATTAGAATTTCTTTGAGAAATGCTTGTTATGGTTAGAGGCAAAAAAAGATGGAAAAGATTTCCGTTTGGTACTTCCGTAATTGGTTACTTAGTTGTTAAGCAGTGATCATGGTTGCCCTCGTAATTTATAGTGACTGTCCATGCGTAGAATTTATGCAATGTTTTGAGGTGTGGTTATATGTGTTCGTACATTAGCCTATTGTGTTTCTGGTTGCCATGAAGTTATACCGACAATTTATTGAACCTTACCTTGGTGCCTTTTAGCTTTAACGAAGCGAAGGCGTGTTTTGTTGCAGCTCACTGCTGTGCCTACGGCGCTGCCTCTCTATTTCCTTATATAGCTTGACTCCGTATCGTTGTTTCCACATTTCTGCAGCCATTACTTCGTATTCGTTGAAGCTTGCAAGAGTAGAATGTCCCCTATTGAAAGCTTGTTAAAACTGTGTTAGTCGATCAAGGAAGCCATAATGGCCTACACGTTTTATTCTGTATAAGAGTAAGATTGGAAGAAGCGTTTGCACAACGTTTGTACCCTTTCTGTTTAAAGAGACGTAATGCGCCCTGAGAAGCACCACCAAGCATACAAAATCAGAATAGGTTTCAACTTTTAATAGCTCTTAACGCGGACATGAAATGATTAGATATTATGCATTGATACGTCGGAATCAAGAAGTTGCCTCTCAAGTTCGCTTTGTGCGTTTTCCATATCGCAGTGTGCTCACGGTCTCTTCTGAGTCAGGATCCATTGGCCCAGTGCTAGCTACAGAGTATACTCCACCAGGTTTCTTTGTGGCAACAACTTTATGCTTCAGGATAGGAGAGTTTTCGTCGTGTTTGCAGTCGCTGGTAATCTGCCAAACGTATATGACATAATATTTCAGTTTAATGATCAGAGATAACAGCTGTTCTTACTATGTCACTCGTAACCCGCTCGGTGATCCTACTGTGTGTTGCTTAGGTATGATCTTTTCGGGGTATAATCTGACTTAATGCGTCTCTTAGAGTTAATTGAATTAAGTAAAAAATACAACTTTCAAAATTAACATTTTTTCGGGACGATCTTGCTATGGTATATTTAGAAGCAAAAAATATAGAAAAGCTTACCATCTGTTACTTTCGCGATTAGTTACTTAGCTGCTAAGCAGTAAGTGGGCGCGGCGCTTATATAACGTTGTCAGCTGTGGTTACGTGAGCCTACATTAGCCTATTGTGCTTCTGGTTGCCATGATGTTATAGTGACAATTTATTGAAGCTTACCTTGGTGCCCTTTGGGCATGAAGTCTGAACCGCTATTAGATCAAAGGTTACTGCCTTTTCAGTTTCTTCGAGGTTATTGTAACCGTAGACCACGAAAAGTTTTTCACCAGAGTCTTTATCCTTATTTATGCCGTTGACTGCAGCCTGCGCTAATTTGTCTGATAGTGCCTCTTCGATGGCAGAAACGGCTACGAAGCAGAGGACTATGACAGACAATCTGAGAAGAGCAACCATTTTTCGAAGTGCAGTTTTCAGTCTACAGAGATATGCCGAGGTAGCTGAGTTTTTATAGAAATGCTTTCCTCTCCACTGTTTCTTAAGCTAACACGACGTATTTCGTAAATGTTGAATTTCAATTGTCTTGTCCCGTGCAATCGCGGACTACTAAGTTCCATACAGTCATGTGGCGTAAGAAATGCAAATGCTGCTCACATTCTTTTCACAGTGTTGAAATAGTTGGTATTTTACGCGCGATAGTTGTTTCAACATGGATGTTCGTCTTTGAAAGAAAGAAGTGCTCATTTAGAAGTTGCCATTCAGCTTCTTCGTTTACATTGCGCAGTGTTCTATTGGTAATCCCGATTGTGATTGTTAAAGTCCAGTAGCTTGTGCAGTCCTATTAAGTGCATAATGTTTCGCGTGGGTTCGTTTGGCTCAGGGCTTTTGTTTTATTGGACGAACCTATTTAATGAACTTGGAATGTAGTCATCAGGAACAATCTATTCTCACGTACGAAAACACCGAAGGCGGGAAAAGGTTGCTGCTAAAAACTATGACACAAATTCTAAAGTCTGACAGATGTCACCTTCCCCATAAATGAAAGAAGCTTTCAGAGTAACTTCCGCGTGAGAAAATAAAAGCTGCTATGAAGCTGTTTTAATTAGAGGTCCCAAAATGCCATTTCTCATTGCGTGCTTTAGAGGTAATATTACCTCACCTTATAAAGTTTTCATAAATAATAGATAGGCTGTCATTAGACCTGCCCCTCAAGTGAGTACGACAGTAGTTGCTACTGCTTGGTCCCAGAGAGTCAGGAACCGCTATTGCTTCTCACTGGTTGGGTTGTAATAAAGCTTCTAGCTCAGCTCTGATTGTTGCACTGAGCGACGTGGTTTAATGTCGGTCGGCACCGGGTTTAACACTCTACTCCCTAGGTCGCAACCGGCTAAACCGCTAGCAACCCAACATTTGTGACAGATAAATGTAGTATACTTTTTGCTGAAATCACCCTTGAATGCCAATCGAAATTTTCTACTGTTTTTTTTTCATAAAATGGAGCATGTATTGGAAACAAGGTTCGTTGAGGAAACCTTTTGCCTTGCATCAGGTCTTGTTCTTGATGAAAGGTTTTCCCGCCGAAAATGCTTTCATTGTATTGGGAAATTAAAGTTGTAGATACGGTTATGGGACTTCGTTCCACTGGGCAATGTTTGCAAACTTAGTGGTTATGTACGCTTTTCTATGCGTAGGTCTGATGGGCACCAATTGTCAGCCCGTAACCCACCTCCCGCTGGCAGACATTAAGCAATTTTTATGTGTACATTTGAGCATTTGTTGTCTCGTGCTGGTTTACGGTGATGTGTTTATTCAACATCAAACCAGCTGATGATCTTTATTACTTCATCGCAGATAGACTCGCTCAGATTAGTTGTGACGATAGTAACTGTTTTCTGTCGAAAGTTTTTTTGAATGAAATTCAGAGCAGTAGGATTAACATAGCGAGGGTTAATTTCGTGACGATATTGCGATCTCTATTTGCTATCAAAACTAATCTAGCTAAGCTTATCTCCTGATTTGTGCCTTTGACTAAAGCTTCAATGAATTGTCTTAGCAGTGCTTGCTAAAAGGTTCAAAGAGCTTTCAATCACGCAAAAGCTTCAGCTAATTCGAGAATAGCAGCTATCATGGCAACTGTGCTTTCTTATGGTGTAACGGTTGGCAAGTTGGGTCTTATAAAAGGTTTTAAGGTGCTTGTCAGCTGAGGTAGCTCATGAGAGTTTTTAGCTTATTAGATGTCTTTCCATGTCCACGCTAATAAAATCACAGTTCAGATTACGTGTAGTCAAGGTTGTAACTTTAGTGTTTTTACAACGGAACTATTCTGCAACAATGTATTTTACTCAACAGAAAATATTTCTTTCCTTTTATTATTTTGTCATTTGGTTATCTCTTTATTTCTGCTGAATTGCCTGCATATTTCGAAGGTTGTACTTTATCCATGTCCGTATACTTTATCTATTCGTATGCTTCCGTCTGTATTTATCATTTATTGTTATTATTATTATTATTATTATTATTATTATTATTATTACCGCAATGTTTTATTAAGTTTACTGTTTACTGTTTCCATGGTTATCGTAGCTGAGCAAATCTGTATAGGCGGCAATGTACGGAGTGGTTTGTTGCAGTTCAGAGAAAACTCAATGAGATCAGATGGGCAATCGCGAATTAGACGCCGCCGCCAGCAGGCAAAAGTCTTCAAGCATTATCTATTCAATACTACTTCTGTTTCTTACTATTAATGTTTATGACAATAACTGATTGAAAGGTGTAGCATAATTGGACTACAAATAAATGAAATATACGGTGTAACTTTGAAAGCGTAAATATGTGCAACGTAAGACTGCAAATAATTGTTTCTATTTACGGGCTGTCTTATGAATTACTGATGAAAGTATTAGGTTTGTGAATTTATGTGACGTGCAAGTGTTTGAAAAGCATAGGTTCGCATAACAGGACAGATAAACTTCATTTTCTGAGGCTTCATAAGTCCTGTGTTTTTTGAAAAGTAAAATGTTTCCTTACAAGTGACGATGAGTTGCTTTCGATACATTGTTTTATGTTACCTGCCTCCTTGAGTTTTTTCGACGAAGACAAGTCATGGACGCGTCGAATGCTTCGAGTGCCTTGCTAGACAAAACTTTTTACTTTTTAACGGGCTGCTCTCTTTGGAAATGAGAAAGGATAGAACCTGAAACTGTTTTAGCTCTGTTACTAAGAAGGCGATGAAAACTGTTTATTTTGGCTCTGATACGAGACGGCTCAAAACTGAGCTGTCTAGTTTTTCTTTCGACGCTGACAAAGTGGAGGAGCTAGTTAAGGACCACAGTGTACAGATTTTCTGTCTTTGTTGAAAGTAGGAGGAGGCTTGAATAAGGCTTTGAAAAGGTTCCTATTTTCAACTATATTTTCTAAGGCTTTTATTGAATTTGTATAGTTTACTCCCTTCGTGGGCTGCAGGATGGCATTACGACGAGAATAGAAGTTTTGGTGACACTCTTCAGTTTCGCGACATTTATAACGTGCGCTTGTCGTACTTGCTGGTCGTCAGCTTGCATTAATGAGTGGTAGTTTCTGTTGTGGTATTAGGTCATGCAGTATGTAAATTTTATTTTGTTATAAAAGTTTTTCCATCATGTTTCTTGGGAGGTCATAAGTTTTTTTCACAGATGCTGAGGGAACAGGTAAAGTGAGGATGTACTACTGAAGACTTCATTCCAAAAGTACCGCCGGGCAAAACGTTACGCAGTGCGTCGTGCTTTGATCGATGGTACTAAGGCAGCCAGTGTGGCAACTCGGATAAGGAATATAAGGAATGCTTAGTTGTCACCGCAGTTGGGAAAGGCAGTTGTCGTTCATCTTACTGAAACACTATTTTTCTTGCATATTTCATTGTGGGATTAGTTCATTTGGGCTACGTTAGCTGGCGATGGTAGCAGTTCTTGGAAGGGTTACTGGACTAATGATGCTGTAGTTTTTGTCTCTTCGCGGTGCAGCCATTTTAGGAAGGACTGTGCTGTCGGTACTTTTTAGTGAATGATAGTCTGAATACTTCTTACGTAAAAGCGTATTGTTTCCAGAATGTGTAGTCCAATGTTTGGTGTGCTGAAACTAATCTTCGTACTAAGGAGAATATGCCCACTAGTTTGCGTGGGATTTTCAATGGTTTTAATAGTGTCTGAGGGATTTTTCAGTGCGCATAAGGAAAGACCGCGCTTTTGACGGCATATCTGCGGTTTGGAACTTTAGGTGTTTCAACGTTCTTTGAGCTGAGATTCAATGTGTTCCAACGGTGGAAATTGAACGTGCTGCGCTGTCTTTTATGACGGCGTCATCAACTTGTTACGCAAAGGGTTCGAATTCACCTCGTTTTGCAGAGTTAGTAAGCTTGATTCACAGGCGGCACAATCTTTAACCATCATTGAAAAATTAGGAAGCAACTCTTCCTTTAATCATGCGAAAGCAGAGTTTAATTTCAGCAGACAGTAGAGGCTTCTGTATATATTAGTTTAGTTTCTGTTCATACAGTGCAACATTTTCCTTTGTTTACGTGTTTTTGCGGCTGTTAGTTTCTTCCCATTAGTTGAAACTTTCAAAAATCGAATCTCCTGTACTGAAAGTTTGTTAAATGCACCGCATGTGGCTTCCTTTAAGCGCTGCCGTCATGCTGCGGCTCGTGCAAGTTTTTCATTTCCGTTGCAGTAGCTTATGTTCTTCCACGCGTCGATGGGTAATATTGCAGTCTAATAATCAGTGAGAAAAATTCTATTTCGTCTGTCATACCGTTAGCGTTGAATGTTAATGACAGGTTGCTGAAATTTGACTTTCTCAAGCTTTAATTAACCTTAACGTAGGTTTCAGTTTTATTGATGAAAGTGGGAATGAGGTTTATAAAATTAGGACTCCTTTCGAAACGTATTTTGAGGACATGTTTAGGGCTAATAAATCACAGAAAGATTTCGTTTTCAGATTTTCTTAATAGACTGCTAAGTAGCTGAGCTGTCGTGACTCTTGGTGTCACAATTTATAGTGAGTTTCCATGCTGAAACGTTGCACAATGTTATCAAGCCTGAATATAGCTCAGCCTAAATTACCCTATCATGCTTCTGGTATTCGCAATGAGCGTTGCTATTGGCTCAAACGCATTTTAACGTTCTTGGGTTATGAAGTGTGTTACTCTGCCACAGGTTACTGTGTGGTCAGTTTCCATCACATTAAATTAACTATGGCCCACAAACAGTTTGCCACCGTAGTGTTTGTGCTTATTTATCCAGTTGACTGCAGCGTCTGCGGTTTTCTCCAATATTCCCTGTTCAACGGCTGCAACCTACTTCATTTAGGAGAGAGTAAAGGTTAGCTTTAGAAGAACCACCATTACGTGAATTTCGCTTTCGTAATTCCACGCCAAGGTTCGGTTTACCTGCACATACAACGTATTAATACGTCTTATAATGTACCGAACTCCTAATCGATTTGTTACAGTAATATTATTAATAATTGTAACGTAACCGAAAATTAACTATCGATAAGGGTGCATCCACAGTTTATAAACGTATTTCATTTTACAGTCATGAGTTATGTTACGTTTAAGTTTGCATCTTTTATCGAAAGAGTGCCACATCACCGGAAGCGGTTATCTGTTGCGAAAAATCTATTTTGAACTAGCGAACAAATAAAGTTGTGCCAACTGCCACAAGTACGAGATTACTTAGGTATTTCTCCTTTCATTTGTTTTAACGCGTTTAAGTTTGAAACTTAGAATATTGGGGCGTTTAGGCAATGACAAAATAGCGTCGGATTGGGAAACAATTATAGTGTAAAGCTGGGATAGCGTTGTATCAGGTATAAGTCAGTTTCTTAAAGACGTTTTCCACAGTGTTAGTATTTTTCTTTCTCTATTCCTCTGTTGTCGTTTGACATTATAAGAATGAACTCTCTGCTGGTAGTCTTGAGTACTAAGCAGAATTTTTAAGAACCTAGGTTTTTGTATCATGTAAGTTCTTCTAGGTAGCTTTGTTAAACAAGCAATACCTTTGCAGTGAAAGCTTGAAAACGTAATACCTTCGTACAGGACAGTGCATGTTGAATACATATTTTTGTTATGGGAAAAGTCCCGTCAGTCAACATTCAATAAATTTTATTCATTTTATAGCTTTCAGCTCCAAACTTCACCTGTTAACACTGGTAAGGAGTCAAACATGTTCATAATTAAAGTTTCTCCCGCGTTTCCGGAAAATTTATTGAGACTTCAAGCTTTCTCTGTACTAAGTTTTAGTATGAGCGGCCAGTTGAAAGCATTCTTTTTAGCATTTGTATTTCTTGCTCATCATACGCGTTTCTTTTTGTATGAAATCAAGGAAGACGTAAGCTTAACATACAAGTTGCTCGCTGCTAAATGATTTCAAGCAGTTTTTCGCAGTACAGTTGGTTGAACATGCTTGCTCGTCCTTGGAAACAACTTGCCTATCTACCGTCATAATTGTGCGTTTGCGGTACTTCTATCTAAGAAATAACAACGCTCTAAGCCTTCATATGCTAATAGAACCGGAGAGTTTCTGGTAGATGTTCTTCGCTTTGGATCGGACTGTTTACTGAAACCAATTTTCCATCTATGAAGCGCCACCGCATGCCGCGTCATAAGACAGATAGAGGAAATGCTAAAACTGTGCTTTGATTTGTTTTAATATTTTTTTTCAAGCAGAAATGAGACGCTGTCAAAATAATGTGCATTTATACGTCGAAAACACGCGTCTCTCTCTCAAGATTACTTTGCACCCCATCATTTCAGTTTGCTCAACGTTTCCCTTGAGTCGGGATCCATTGGTCCAGTGCTGGCCACAGAATATACTCCACCAGGTTTCTTTGAGGCAACAACTTTATGCTGCAGCACGGGTGAACGACTGTTCGTAATACATTTGCTTTTGTCGTACTAAATGTAGATAAGTGAATACGTATATGGTGTAACACAGTTGGATTAATGAAAAGCACGTTGAATTGACTAAATTGTCTCTAACAGAATAAGATCCATTCAGTGATATGCGATTGCCCGCTACGTTATAATTTGTTGAAAGTGTATTTAGCTTTTCGGATTCTCTCTCAGAATGGCTAATACAAGTTGAAAATGAAATTTTTGAAGTTAAGACTTTTTTAAGACAAACATTGTTGACGTGATTTGAGCTGAGGAAACATAAAGACGCTCTTCATTTGAAAAGAAGGTTCCTCGACCAGCTTTTTGGTGATCGAGCAGTGGTAATCATAGAGCTCATGATTTATTGGGTGTGTTCAACACGAGCTGTTCTATAGGGCTATCGAATGTGATTATAGCATTGTTGTGCACATACTTCACTTAATAACACAGTGTAGCTTACTTGAGTTTTTTTTGAGCATGAAGTCTGAACTGCAATTAAGTCAAAGGTTACTGCATCCTTAGTATCCGTGACATTGAAGTATTGGTAGACGATGAAAAGTTTGTCACCAGAGTCTTGGTCCTTATTTATGCCATTGACTGCAGCCTGCGCGAATTTTTTGACCAGTGCCTCTTCGACAGCCGAAGCGAATGCCAAGCACAACAGAGTAACGGCTAATTTCAAAGCAGCAACCATTATGCAAGCGAGCTTTTGTTATTGGATGCAGTCGCTTTGGGCGATCGCCTTTTATAGAAATCTTCGGAACGGTTTTGTTGATTTTTCCCATTTGAAAACGCTGCTCGATGTAATATTTGTGATGTCAATGTTAACATGCTATTTGACGATGTGTAGCAGAAGGGCGCTTCGTTTTCTACGTATTTGAAGTAGTACGTAGCGCTTCCATTGTCTTTAAGTCATGGAATTGATGTTTCGTTTTCGTTATTTGTTTTTAGGTCCTTCTTTTGTCTTCAGAAATGGCTACATTGTTCTTTCCGTCTTTGAGGGAACAGTATCATACTTGTTTGAACAGGGTACTGCGAACCTCCGGCGGCGAATGGTTCCGTTTCGTAGTGCTACTATTCAGAAACGAGCGTTTGTAAATAGACGGTTAAAGCAGAATGCCGACCGAGTTGGTTTTCTTGGTTGCAACTCCCCCTCCCACTGGAGCACGCCTAACACTGGAGATGGGTTCAGGAGTGACTCTATAGCTCCGCATGCAAGATTTATAGCAGTAAATGTTATGTGATAAAAACGGGTTAAAAACCGTAAAAATTTTCCAAAGAATATCTCTTCTTTATCAGTAAGAGCATAGGAACCTCTTCAGTGTTGAGGATTGCTTTGGCATTTTAGCTGCATGTGAAGAACGTATAATAGCAATTCTGGCCATGCTTTTAGTTCATACGGACTAGCTACCATTGTAAAGCTCAATCATCCCTGAAATATGTTTGAACGCATTATAATAGTATGCATAAAGTAGATATGCTATTTTATCTTTTTTTTTCTTGTAGTAAGTATGATTCGCTTGCGCGGCTACACATGCCAGGAAAATAACGTAGTCACGAAGGATGGATGCATTTTTGCAACGCAAAGATTAACATCTACACGGGATTCTAGAGTGAACAAAACTGTAAAACCAGTTAGATTACAGCACGGATTACTGCAATCTTCAGTTCTTTCGGGTATAAACCATCCTTGTCATAGTTTAGGTAACAATATGAGATGAACGCTATGACAGTGAAACACATAACACATTCGAGTTGCCAGCTTGCTGATCCTGGTTGCGATGTTTGACTTGGAAACGTTGGAGGAAAGTAAACAAGCAAAGACTAAACCTGCAAGAGTTGAGAAGATGACAGTAATGAGGATTATGCTGTTTTATGTTACAGCTCCAGAACCAAAACAAGCTAAGTATGACAACTCAAGAAGTCACATCATTTGGTTTTCCGCAAAAGACAAAATTAGGAAGAACGGTTAAAAACTGCTGCTAATACTGTTGCTAGTAAAAGTACTATTAGAAACAGTACGGTACATTTGGAAAGCTTTAAGGACAGTAAAGACAAAGGAATAATGATTCGAGCAGCCATTAAACCACTTCATTTTAACGTGACGAACATATTCACATTTTATATATGTCATTTTTTACTAGTACATGGTTTCCGTTGCTGAAGACGGGTATAAAAAAGTGCAGGAATTATTTCTTATTTGCCAACGGTCTACAGCTTATATAAATATCACAATGTAGCTTACAAACCCATTACGAAAGACTATGTGTTTCAAGCTATTGTTCCTAGCATGCTAAAAGTGACGAGGCAAATTCGTGACAACTGATTGGCATATGCATTGTTCCTTTTTGAAAACGGTACTGGTCTTTGAAACGGTGCAGCAAATGCTTTGACGAACATTTTCAAAAATTTTATTATTACCACATTGAATAGCACATGCTTTCTCACGATTCCTGTAATACTTTTAACTTTTCAACAGAGTAAAACCTCTGCTAGAATTATTAAGAACATGCGTGATAAATGATGGGCCATCTTGATTGTTGCGTAATTAATAAATTCTGCGAATAGCTCGAGCTACATCGTAAAGTACCTAAAAACAATTAACGAAAATGGGACATTGGTCCTACGACTAAAACACAATGGAAGCACCATATATGTTTGAAATGCGTTGAATATTACTTCAAATACGCAGAAAATGAAGCCCGCTTCTGTTACACATCGTCAAATAGCATGTTAACATTGACATCACAAATATTATTGCAAACAGCGTTTTTAATTGGGAAAATTGACAAAACTGTTCCGAATATTTCTATAAAAGGCGATCACCCAAAGCAATGCATGCAATAACAAGATCGCACTTGCATAATGGTTGCTGCTCTGAAATTAGCCGTTACTCTGTTGTGCTTGGCATTCGCTTCGGCTGTCGAAGAGGCACTGGTCAAAAAATTCGCGCAGGCTGCAGTCAATGGCATAAATAAAGACGAAGACTCTGGTGACAAACTTTTCATCGTCCATAAATACTCCAATGTCAAAGAAACTAACGATGCAGTAACCTTTGACTTAATTGCAGTTCAGACTTCATGCCAAAAAAGTGCTGTGGTAAGCTACTTTGTGTCATTACGTGAAGTGTGTGCGCAACAATGCTATAATCACACTCGATAGCCCTATAGAACAGCTCAGGTTGAACGCCCCGAATAAATCATGAGTTCCATGATTACCATTGCTCGATCACCAAAAAGCTGGTATAGGAACCTCCTTTTCAAATGAACAGCGTCTTTATGTTTCCTCAGCTCAAATCACGCCAACAAAGTTCGTCTTAAAAGTCTTAATTTCAAAAATTTCATTTTCAGCTTGTATTAGTCATCCTCAAAGAGAATCTGAAACATAAATACACTTTTAGCCAATTATAGCCTAGAGATCAATCGCATGTCACTGAATGGATCTTATTCTCTTAGAGACAATTCAATCTGCTTTTCATTAGTTATATTGTGTTACACAGCACTAGTATTCACTTATCTACGTTTAGTACGACGAAAAGAAATGTCAAACGACAGGAAGGTCACCCGTGCTGCAGCATAAAGTTGTTGCCTCAAAGAAACCTGGTGGAGTATTTTCAGTAGCCAGCACTGGACCGATGGATCCCGACTCGGATGAAACATTGAGCAAATTGAAAGGATGGGGTGCAAAGTAATCTTGAGAAAGAGATGCGTGTTTTCGACGTATAAGTGCACATTATTTTGACAGCGTTTAATTTCTGCTTGAAAAAATATTAAAACAAATCGGAACACAATTATTTAATCGATATGCCTTACGATGCGGCACGCAGTGGCGCTTTGTAGGTGGAAAGTTTGTTTTCGTAACGAATCCAATCCAAAGCAAAGAACATCTGCCTGAAACTCTCCCGTTCTATTAGCCTATGAAGGCTTAGAGCGTTGTTTTCTTTTGGATAAGAGTACTGCGAACGGAAAAATATGGCGATGAATAAGAGGGATGATCCTAAAAGCCAAACATCTTCAACCAACTGTATTGAGAAAAAGTGCTTGAGATCATTCAGGAGCGTGCAACTTGTGTGCATGTAAATTTTTAGGTGCCTTCGTAAATAGCTGAGTTTTTCCGGTCCCTTGTGAACGCTTGAATCGCGTTTATCTATATAAATATTTCTTGAAGCCAAATAAGAAACATTTTTATCCCTTATCTTACTTAAGTTGCTGCGCTGTATTACAACGTTCAGGAAAAAGTTTTGCCAGTTATTACTTGGTCACTATGATCCTGTTGTTCACTCTCCATAAACTAAAGATACCCTCTGTTTTATTTTTGAATGCCTCAAAAAGTAATTAGCATTATAAAGTTAAAACAGCTATTCTAATGATATTAATTATCCGTTCAATTCTTCCGCAGAGGGGTTCCAGTTTGGAAACGGTTTTTGAAGATATATTTCTCACCGTTAATTTAAACAAAGGCAAAGGCATAATACAATATCAATGGTTGCCGTTGTAGCGCTCGAATATTTTTGTAACTGATCTTCTCTTTTCAATTTTGCGTTCCTTTCTTTTTTCCGCCTAAAGAGTTTTGCATTATTGCGTGATGATTCTTCAATATGGTCAGCAATCTTGCGCTATGTTGACGCCCTGTTTAAAGCGTACGTTCATTGTAGTTAGCAATGTAAGTTAGTTTTATTTCACACTAATATAAATATTTAAATTACACCTGACCACTACGATACTTTGTAGCTTTCAAAAAACTACATTTGCGCAGTAAAAGCTACCTGAATTTCGCATTCCCGTCGCCGTTTATACTTCCGAGCAAATAACTGCAACTTCCGACCTTACGAATTCGAAAGAGCGCATGTTTTCATTCAGCCAATTAAGAGATTGGTTAGACAACATTAGCTAAATACAGTTTTGATATTTTCGAAGGTCGGTAAAGTTCTGTCAGCGCCTACGTGAAGTAAAAGGTGAATGTTGCACTGATGGCCATGTTTCATATTATACTATTGAACAATTTTTCAAAAATTAGTTGAACCGCTATGCCAAGGTTGCTTACTTTATGTAGAAAGTTAAAATACGGTGGAAGCCTAAAAAAAATTAAACCACCTAGAATGAGAGTAATTTTCTAATGGTTGGCCTGCCGTAATGATTAGAGGTGTTCTTCACAGCATTTTTTGACATAACCTACCGCATAGGCCGAAATTAAGAATAATCAGAGAAAAATATTTACTCCGAATTTCTTCCTTTAAATGATGCAATTCTGAAGATAAACATTCAGCTTAACATGCGGCGAATGTACGCTAAGTTAGAACATTTAGTACTTCTATTTTGCTTAGATGAGCATGATGTCAAGTGAAGTGCTATAATTTTCCAATCATTAGCATTGCTGTAAATCATCGTTCTCAGAGAAGTAGGAGTTAAAAAATACACTTCCTTTCAGTTTCATTTTTGATCATAAAAATAACTAACAGTTTATCCGATCTTCATCATACGTTAAAGAGTTGAGTTGATATTGCCTTTTTTAGATAATACACATACTTCCCGTAACTTTGAACTGGTGCTACTTCGCCATTTAATTCTGTTTGTTCTGTTCTATGCAGCCAATCTACCTGCTTATGTTTCTGCATGTTTTGCCTTTATTTTTTAGCCCATCAAGATATCTTTTTTGCTGCATTGCTTACAATGAGGAAGATAATGCAAATTAGTCAGCTCATTTCGCTAATGTTTGTATTACAAACTACGTGAACACATTGAGCATACCGTGGTCAAGTGCGTGAAATAACGAAATAACACTATTATTTGCTTCATTTATCTGACGAGCATAATAAAAACAATATAAATGCCATTATTGCCGAAATTTCCATTGTTTATAAATGTCTGGTTCGTATAACTTGTGGAATTTCATTAAAAAAACAGAAATATGAAACTAAGAATTGTGGTAAGAATTAAAGAAGGATGCAGCAGGTTTATACGTACTTGTTTTGAATAGTGTTTTAGGTTTAAAATATGCAATGTTAAACAATTTACTCTGAGAGAAATTTGCACTCATTTCTGATCTTCTATATTGTATTGGCATCAAATAAATGAATAATTTGCTAAGCCACGCAATTTGAATTCCTAACAATAATTTATTCTCTTCGCTGTTGCAACATGTAAGGATAAGACTTTCTGTGTAATAATTGTTTACGGTGAGTGGTTAATACTACGACGAAGAAAACTCTTATATCAGCGACACTTATAACGTTGTTGTATTTTATTAAAAGGATGTTATGGAAACATTCAAGCATGTTTTTAAGATTATTGCTTGTAGTTCACCAACGGTTTTTTCCCAGTTAATTTATGAACGACAAAGTTGAAGTCCATTTCGACAAAAAGCAGAAATGTTTTGATTACATTAAATGTAGCTGTTCCTTATTGTCCATTGACAAAATAAGAAAAACTTATCCGTTTCATCTTTTTAGACAACGTTTAGTTAATGTTAACTTCGTTTTCAATGCAATATTGAGTGGTACAAAGTAGCAAAATGAGACGTGTTACAATTATTTAGAAGTATGCCCACTAATCAGCCATAATAATGGAACGGTCTTGAAATAGTTGCATTGTTGTGACGCTGTTGTTTAATGTCAAAGAAGACACTTCTAATATCAGAAAAGTATACATAATTTCTCTATTTAATGAAGGCATATGATCCGGTTGATTCCAACGTGACGTGATGAAATCCATAAGATGTTATTAAGTACGGTGCCATAATTTCGCTAAAGCCTTCGGCTCTTTTTCTTTTTTCTCTCCGTAACGGGTGTTTCAATTTTCTTTTTGAAAATTTTTTTTTACGGTTTCAACCTGTTTTGTTTTCACGTAACGTTTATTTCCTTCATAAACATTGTAGACGTAGCTGTGGGGTCCATAAACGTTACGTGAAAACAAAACAGGTTGAAACCGTAAAGCAAAATTTTTCAAAAAGAAAACCTTTAGTTGTTTAAAGCGCAGCTAAAATTCTTGTCTTTGAGTTACTCTTGAAAGCGGCTTTTTATTTTTTATACTTTTGCAGCGGCAGGTTGGAATCACCCAATGATTGTATTTCATTGTATGAACTTGATGTTTTCATCGTAGTTTGTCCGTATAATCGAATATTTGGCAAATATGTAATGAACTATCGATAGTTTCCTAATCCATAGTTCTCATTATCAGCGATGTTTTCAAATATAGAAGTTAAGAACAGCTCATTAAGTACAAACGTTATTGATGAAGAGAAGAGGGGTTTGTCGTATGTTTTGATTCATCATATTTTGTCTTCTTCATCTTTATTAAACGAATGATTGCCATGAAGACATTGAAAGACTGATGTGCTATATGAAATGTGGAATTTTTTTAGCAGACACTCTTTGCTATTATTATTTATTAATTTGTTTAGAAGAATAAAATGCTTTGTTATGATTTTTTTGAACATTTTAAGAAAATGATAACTTGCAGATTCGCAATGACTTAATGATTCTTCGTTCAAAAACTTTCCATTTGTTTTTAGTTTTTGCAAAAGTATCACTAATCATAGGTATACGTTTTGAAAAAGTCTTCCTTAAATGTTTTATGCAATTCCTTCACTTAGCAAAAGAAGTGAACTAAGCAATGCCTTAAAGTAAAATGAAAGTAATTAGTAATTTCTTTCTTCTACCGCCGTGTTTATAAGTAGATTTGATTTATGATTGTTAACAGGGCTGTTTCTTCGATCTGCTACGGCTTTTCCCGTTTTTTCTCTGTGTGATGGTATCTGTAATTAGTCGGAACCATTGTTCTACCGACGAATGCATGAGCGATTATTAGCATAAATTCAAACACAATACAGTCTGCTTTTTATTTAGACCTTTCGGAACGCTCTAGTTTTGTCATCAGTGAGATGGACGAGTTTCTGACGGAACTGACGACAGAAGCAGAGCGTTCCGTATGCTCTAAATAAAAAAGCTAACTGTATTGTTTTTGAATTTATGCTAATAATCGGTCATCCACTCGTTGGTACAGCAATTGTTTTGGCTAATTACAGAAACACACAGAGAAAAAACAGGAAAAGCCGTAGAAGATTTAACAGGCATGAAACAGGCGCCCGTTACAGAGCACCCCGTGTTTATGTTAGCAGGGCTTTATTGTGATTCTTTTCATGGAATGAAATGCGTTCTTTCCATTTTGAAAAACTGAGATACATTATTATTTCGTAAGTAAAAATTTCTAACTTTTAATCTCTTTTCTTACTCTTACTGCGCACTTGTAATCAGAAAAACGAATGGTTTTTGATAGGTCTTGTAAGGCTTTTCCGGTTTATTTGTCTCTCTGTTGGTATCTGTAATTAAATGGAACAATTGGTTTACCAACGGATGGATGAGCGATTATTAAGAAAAATTGTACAGGACCAATACACTCAACCTTTTATTTCAGAGCTTTCGGAACGCTCTAGTTCCGTCGTCAGTGAAATGGAGGAGAGCTCTTTGCGAAGTCTGAAAACGAGCTCTCCTCCATCTCACCGACTACGAAAATGAAATGTTCGTATAGCGCTGAAATAAATATGAACGCATTGGTTCTGTTTATCGTTTCCTAATAATCGCTTATCCATCCGTTGGTAGAGCAGCTGCTTCGTTTAATTGCAGATACTAACACGGACAAAAAACGGGAAAAGCGGTAAAAGATGTACCAAGAACCTCGAAACATTATCCCGTTACGAATCAACTTGTGTTACAGAAAAATGAATCTGTCAATGTGAACAAAGACTTCGGAACAATAATTATCATATACTGGTATACTTTCAGATAAAGCATACGCTTGTTTGTTTTTGACAATGATAATTTGGACAGATTACCCATTATTTTGCGTAAATCGTAGTGGAGCTTTAACTACCCAATATGCTTCGGATCAATTTTCAGTCGTTTGCATATATGTCGAAAAAGAATGAAGAATGATTTATGGAGATGAATTAGCATACAAAAAGTTTTTACTAATGTGCATGGTGTATTCAGTGGGCGTGGGAAAAGATGAAGAAATGCGATGATAAAGAATTAAAGATTAAAATGGGCAATGGATAAGTTCCGCAATTCCATCTCAGTAGTGGTATCTTAGAACAGCGTTAATTCATTTCCTAATGGATGGCGGCCATTGAGAACTATGCTGTCGTTGGTATTAATTAACATCTTTCTATTGCGTACGGGAATGGAAAAAATGATTGTTTAGTGGAAGCATATACGATATTTATTGATCGATAAATCGTTTCATTTCATTCGGCTTCTTTGCGGTTTAACATTCAGGTAAAATTGTTGTTTTGGTTGGATCGATGATGAATTCTTATTGGTTCCTTTGAAGCACAAGTAAGGCTATTGTCATTTGCGAGTTTTTTGTTGGAACATTATTTTCTATCAGTTACCATACTTTTTGGAGTTGAGTAAAGAAAGTTCATTCAATCTGCATTTTCATTTTCTCATCGATTCCTGGCATTTATACTCATGTGTTGAAACAATCACTTTAATAATGCCTTTTATTTGTATTTAAGAGAGGATCAAATTCAGTTTTAAAAAGTATTAAGTTTCATTGTATATGGCAATGTTTACTCAAAGTAAATTTTGCCTCAAGGCTTGCGCAGTTGCCCTTCCAATCCGGCGTATTAGTAAAGTAAATAGCTTATGTAAATAATTCGTTCCGTTTTAGTCAGCCGAGCACTCACACTCGTTGCAAAGCAAACAGCGTAAAGGTTTATCGGTCACGGTCAAATTTGCATATTATGCATCGACGTGAGCAGAGCACAGTAAATTTGATTTCATTTTCCGATCTTTTCGTCGACCACATCGGCTGAACTGCGATTGCTCTCCCTCCTTTTTCGTTAGTCGCAGCTGTGCTTCACACAGTTCCTTATTTTGACCCCGCACTTTTTGTTTGCTATTTTTTGTCTTTGTGTCGAAGTGTTATTTACTGAAAAACTCGTTTGACAAAAATGAGTTTGCTGCAACGTTTCTCAGAGCTTTCCGGACTCGACTCATCCTGTCGTCAACGGACCGATAAAAAATCTGTTTGCCGAAATGAAGAGCAGATATTGTTGTCCCTGTAAGTATAGAATCAAAAGTTTTATTAATAGAATCTTTTAGTCTTTTAGGTTGACAATGTCGAAGCACATCTTGTCATTAGCATATGGTGTCCCCTTCACAACAGTGAATTTTGTGCGACAGTTATTCCGCATTCAAAGAAAAGCGACAACGTTTTCTAGGTGATGAATAGAGCAAAAGGAACTGAACAGTTTCTAGAACTTAATCTTATCGTTTTAGTCTGCCGACATGCAGATAAGGACGGCGTTGGCGACTAATGCTGATAAGGTAATCCCTTTGCAGGAAGTCAAATTTGCAAGATTAGAATTGCATTTTTAGGTTTTTAGAATTGCCAAATGGTTGTGTGGAACAATTTAAAAAGAGACAAAGTAGACGTCGTTCGACATTGTCGCGTCACTGCTGCATGTATGCATGTTACAGCATGAAGGGAATATCGTAGCAGTCGCATGTTGTTCATACGAAATTAATTAATTTAGCGTTTATAGTTCGACTTTGAAGAAATTTGGCCCTCTTCTTGAAAAGATAAGTACATTTTGCCCAATCGACTTTTTGTGACAATAATTTCTTTTTCAGGAAAAGCACTCGAATGGACAACTGCTGACTTGCTGACGACGGGACCTGGCCAGTCCTGAAAGCTCTGAAAAACAATGAAAAGAAGAATTTGTTGATTTCGTGAATAACACTTCTACGCATACATTTTGTGTGATTGCGTGAATAAAATTTTCAACTAGCGCGTGTCTTTTCTATCGCGGTTGCAGTCCAACATTTCATAAGGTTTATGGTTCCGTGTTTAGAATCCACACCAACGGATGCAAGAAGACAATTCGAGGACGGAAAAGAAACGAGAAGAAACGAACAGGGACAACAAGAGGAGCAAGAAAAGAAAGAGAAAAATGGAAAAGTTCAGGATCAACGTGTAAGTATGCAGTAGGCAGGGCAAGGGTAGGCACTATAGGTTCCAGCATGCATACGGGGTTCACATCCAATAGGGAATAGTGGGTTTAGATATTGGTTTCCGGAGGGGAGGGCGGGTGAGATACATTCTACTTGAGAATAAGGTGCATGGAAAGGATAGCTGCCCCCCCGCCCCCCCAAAAAAAAAAAAGGGGGGTGGCGGGGGTGAGGCGCTATCCGTTGAGATTAGTAAACAACGACAATATTGCATCATCTGCATGTCACATGTCCCGCTTGTCATTTGTCACATGTGCCGCATGTCACATGTGACAGTCGCATGTCGTGTGTCGTCTGTCGCATGTCGTGTGTCGTCTGTCGCATGTCGTGTGTCGTGAGTCGCATGTCGTGTGTCGTGAGTAGCATGTAGTATGTCGTGAGCAGTATGTCGAGTGCCGTCTGACGCATGTCGACTGCCGTGCGTCCCCAGTGTGAGAAGTAGGAACAGTGGACCTGGAAAGCGGACAATAGTCAATGGGCGCTGGACAGTGGACACTGAACTGAGTGCAAAGGCCGCGGCGACGAGCCCCCCATGTAGAAAACAAGGTAGTGGGAATAAGTAGCGGGGTGTGGTAGGAATTGCTGTCCTGTTCCGGTCTGTGTGCGCGAAAATGACCCTGGAGCTGGACAGCGTAGGGTTTTGAAGGGTGACAACTTCTTGACGGGAAAATAGGTAAGGCAGTAAGTGAGTATGCGCGGGAGAGGTTTGAGCTTGTGGTATCCATCAGTTTTCCCTTCTGAGCTCCCGCTGAGATTCATATATGTCGGGTAGGAGAGAAAATGATAGTGGGTTTGAGATTGAGAATACTTGTGTTGTCGTATCGAAGTATTATACCGTTGTCGTATTTTCGTTTGCTCCCTTCTGAATTGATTTCCCTCAAAAGTTTCGCTTTTCCCTCTTTTCGAAAGTGCAATTTGTTAAAAATAAAAAATTTTGAATTGTTCCATAGAAGCGTGATCTCTCAGCCGGTCGCATATCCGGAAAAAGAGTAAAGGTTGGCGGCAAAATGCACTTACAGCCGGAAAAACCTTGAGCTCTTTACGTTTGATTCTAATGCAAATGAAATTTAATAGTCGCTTTCAGGTTAACAGCAGCCGACATTTTGAGACATTGGCCTGTCTAGCAATTGTTGTAGACAAGGTAAGTTGAATTTAAAAAATTTCATTTGCAGGTAAAGTGTTTGTTGCCTCGCGCAAACACCAGAATCACTAAATGGATAGCGAAAAGAAGTCAAAAAGAAACGAATAGGTATGAACGATAAATTTAAAACGTTATTGTTTCAGTTTAGCATTATGAAACGAAGCAATGGTCACAACATGTTAAAAAAATTTGCTTTCTCCTAAGTGGATTTGGTAAGAAACGTTCACATTGTGTAGTAAGTGTATTTCAGGATTGGAAACAAATGCAAATGGAAAAATGACGCTTCGTAAAAGGTAAGAAGGAAAAATTTTTTCGTTTTGAGTAAACTAAAAGTAAACTTTCAGATAATCTTGCCGGAGGGAACTGAACTGAACATTTGTAAACAATGAAAACAGGTCAAATTCGCTGTTCAAACAGAAAGGAAAAGTAATAGAGCCAAAGAGTTCTGTTAGTTTGCATCGAAGAAGCTACTCGGATGGAATGTAAACAGGAAAATCAGGTCAAATCGTTCATTGGCCGGCCTAAAGTAAGCGTTTTACCTTATCTTTGTTACATCAGAGGTCAGATAACGGCCGTTAGTAGCTGCTGCTGATTTGCATAATGTTAGGTCGTCGTGAAACTATGACTAATAATATCATATGGACAGTGGTATATCATTGGTATGATCATCATTGTCATAGTCCTTCTACATTGGTAAGTATATAAGTTTATTAGTTCTGTCATGGTGAATTAAATTTGACAAACTGACGTTATAGAGAAACTGAACGGAAATTTCTGATAAAATCTAGCATGAATTCAAGGGATTCGAATTTACCACAATGGACACAAAGAAATGAATCAGTTGACGAAGATTTGGTCAGTACCATTTGAAAAAGACCGATCGTCAGCTGAGACAAGTTTGGCATTTCTACTGCTCACATATGGGTATGATAAAGGCATAGTCTGCGGTAAGCTGTCTTACCTTATTAGAAAATAATTTCTTTTGTTGCACGGATAGATAATGAATTATTTTTAGGCTAAAACAACATTGCAGTTGTTGTAGTGTATTTCACTGTGATACTATTGCATTCTATGTTTTGCATGCTGAATTGGATAATGAAATAAAGAATTTTCGGGAGGTCCTTCGGGTGAAATGCCAAAGTAAAATTGACCCAAAGCAGTACGCATTGTTCTCGATGTCTTGGAAAGTTTTGTCTCGTTTTGAACTAATAACCGCCCATCCATACGTTGGTAGGGCATCCAGTTTCAGGCCGAAAGTCAGAACCTATAAGAAGAACTACACGACATTATGTTCCATTGGTAAGAATTGATGTTTGCATGACGGGTGTGTTAATAACATTGAAGTCTCACACATGGATTAATTGCATGACAGTGATCTCATATATCTATTTGTGTGACATCCTCACGTATGACATCATGGCATGATATAGGCTTAGATGTTTCGCGTTGTGCTGGTCTAGCATGTACATACATTTTATTGCAACCTTGATTCTTTGCACAAGTCTGCTGCCTTTGCATGAAAGGTATAACTTGGGCGTGTATATAATTTTAAACGTATGGGATAGTATTGTTTCTCACGTTTGACCGTTGAATTCTGGTTATGGGCTTGTAGGTTTTCATTAGAGGAGGTACGGTGTAGAAGTAGCGAAGTTTACAATGGCTAAAATTATCTGCAATGGTTAACAAATGGTGTCATATGTTCACAAAGTCACAATCCACAAATCGTTTGTCAAGAACGCGATTACAAGGAAAGCAAAGTCGGAAAATGACCGCTCATTTGGCACAATCAGAGCAAAGGTGATGACAAAAAATATGTGAACTGTATGCAAACTCGGTTGGCCAATTGTGAGCAGCAGAGATTATTTTGAGAAAGGATAAAAAGTGCAAGTTGTGTCGAAAGAAGCAAATGGAAAGGTCATGAATTGAAAAGTTAAAAAACAATTCAATGGTAATTGAAGAGCTCAAGCAAGATGACGCAATGCTAGCGGATGGAAGCAGCAGGGACAAGCATAAGAATAGAAGGACTACTGTCACAAAGACAACAAGAAAGCCTCAAGATCAACGATAAGCGCGACAGGACAACATGCGACGGACTTGAAATGTACAGTGCAGTTGAAGAGAAAAGAAAGTTTAAAACCACAAGACATCCACACCAATTTTGGCACCTTCTGTCATCCTCACATGACCAATAGACCTATGGACCTTCATGAAATTTATTCTGCTCTGAAATGGGGATACTATACCGTACCTTCTCTGATGGAAATGGACCGCATGTTGCCTGTTCTTAAAAGGTACAACACCTGACATTAGGAGTTGTACCACTTGCTTGTAACCGCTGGAGCCATACCATTCCTCTGGTACCTATATACCTGCATGTGAAGTATGAATGTCGCTCCTATGGGTCTAAAATATCTAATGGAGTCCTATAACGTACAGCGGTCTAGTAGTGGGCATGATTCCTAGATGTATGATTGGAATTGAAGCATACATGTTAGATTGGTATGGAGTGTATAACCCCTGTGCTGATGGATGTTCTGGCACTGGCATGTTGCCTTCAAGGAGGAGGTACATCTCCTAGGAGCTTAAATATTCCTGCATGAAAGGACTATGCTGACAGTATCCAGCGAGAAATTTGTCATTGCTGAATTGGATAATGAAATAAAGAATTTTTGGGAGGTCCTTCGGGTGAAATGCCAAAGTAAAATCTACCCAAAGCAGTGCGGATTGTTCTCAATGACTTGGCAAAGTTTTGTCTCGTTTTGAACTAATAACCGCCCATCCATACGTTGGTAGGGCATTCAGTTTCAGCCAGAAGTCAGAACCTATAAGAAGAACTACACGACATTCTGTTCCATTGGTAAGAATTGATGTTTGCATGCCGGGTGTGTTAATAACATTGAAGTCTCACACATGGATTAATTGCATGACAGTGATCTCATATATCTATTTGTGTGACATCCTCATGTATTACATCATGGCATGATATAGGTTTAGATGTGTCGCATTGTGCTCGTCTAACATGTACATACATTTTATTGCAACCTGGATTCTTTGTACAGGTCTGCTGCCTAGCATGAAAGGTATAACTTGGGCATGTATATAATTTTAAATGCATGGGATAGTATTGTTCTCACGTTTGACCGTTGGATTGTGGTTATGGGCTTGTAGGTTTTCATTAGAGGAGGTACGGTGTAGAAGTTGCGAAGTTTACAATGGTTAAAATTATCTGCAATGGTTAACAAATGGTGCTACATGTTCACAAAGACACAATCCACAAATCGTTTGTCAGGGACGTGATTACAAGGAAAGCAAAGTTGGAAAATGACCGCTCATTTGGCGCAATCAGAGCAAAGGTTATGACAAAAAATATGTTAGCTGTATGCAAACTCGGTTGGCCAATTGTGATCAGCAGAGATTATTTTGAGAAAGGATAAAAAGTGCAAGGTGTGTCGAAAGAAGCAAATGGAAAGGTCATGAATTGAAAAGTTAAAAAACAATTTAATGGGAATTGAAGAGCTCAAGCAAGATAACGCAATGCTAGCGGATGAAAGCAGCAGGGACAAGCATAAGAATGGAAGGACTACTGTCACAAATACAACAAGAAAGTCTCAAGATCAACGACAAGCGCGACAGGACAACATGCGACGGACTTGATATGTACAGAGCAGTTGAAAATAAAAGGAAGTTTAAAACCACAAGACATTCAAACCAATTTTGGCAACTTCTGCCATCCTCGCACTGACCTATGGACCTTCATGAAACATATTCTGCTCTGAAATGGGGATAATATACCGTACCTTCTCTGATGGAAATGGACCGCATGTTGCCTATTCTTAAAAGGTACAACACCTGACATTAGGAGTTGTACCACTTGCTTGTAACCCGTGGAGCCATACCATTCCTCTGGTACCTATATACCTGCATGCGAAGTATGAATGTTGCTCCCATGGGTCTAAAATATCTAATGGAGTCCTATAACGTACAGCGGTCTAGTAATGGGTATGATTCCTAGATGTATGATTGGAATTGAAGCATACATGTTAGATTGGCATGGAGTGTATAACCCCTGTGCTGATGGATGTTCTGGCACTGGCATGTTGCCTTCACGTAGAGGGTATATCTCCTAGAAGCGTAAATATTCTTGCATGAAAGGAGCATGCTGACAGTATGATAATCCAGCGAGAAAATTGTCATCGCTAACATAGTCATTGCATGAAAAGGAGTCACTGTGCAAGTCCATAAAATCATATCATGAGGATGTCACACAAATAGTAGCATCCAACACATTGCATGCTGGAGATCACTAAAAATGCATGTCGAAGTCATTGCATCAAGGGGTACTCTCGAACCGCTTGTCAAAGTCATCGCATGCGAGAGTACCCCTTCTGCATCATGTCAAAATAATCGCATGCGGAGGGTACTCTCAAAACCGCATGTCAGAATCACAGCATGAGGGGATATCGTCAAAATTGCATGTCAAAATCATCGCATGCGGAGGGTACCCTCAAAATTGCCTGTCAAAATCATCGCATGGGGGAAATACTCTAATCTGCATGTCAAAATCACTGCATGAGGGGAGTACCCCCAAAATTGCATGTCAAAATCACTGCATGAGGGGGTACTCCCAAAATTTGCATGTCAGAATGATCGCATGAGGGGATATGACTCATCCATCCATCTCAGAAATAACCGCATGAGAGGTTGTCACTCGAAATGTCACTCGAAACGTGGTAATGGGGAAGGAACCACGTGATCAAGAAAATCACACCAGGGGGAAGAAGGTTGCTCAAAAAAACCACTAAGTAAACAAAGACTTAAAAAACGCGCCGGATGCCGGCATAATACACTCGAATACAGGAGCGGATTCCCGATCCGTGCTAATACCAGGAATCGGATCCACCAATCGGACCGAAAGAACCTGGCTGAAGACAACCCCCCTCCCAGAAAATGAACCAGGAGAGAGAGAGAGAGACACGGAGAATGAAAGACTGAGAGAAAAGAACTGAACATGATGAGAGAAACAGCTCATCAGCTCAGACGAGAGAAGATATGAGACGAGATGAGAGAATGATGATCACGAGACGCGATCAGCTGAGAGCGCGATCCATAAGATGATTCCAGACCATGTCTTCGAACAGGAGACGATGCTGAAGATTGAAGTATGACAAAAAATTCACGATGTGAAAAGATCACATCATAAAACAGAGAGATTCATACCCAACACCAGGATATGATCTGCTCTGTCAGAGATGATGAAGGAATGAATTGAGTTGCTGAGAAAAATCTCAGCAATGATGTGTTGAAGTTGAAGACCAGTCCATTTCTTGTCCACAGAATTCTCTTCGTCTTTGAAATGCGCTTAGGAAACAGACGGCCATCGGTCGACTCTAAAAAATTTTATTGCCACTTGACGTCAGCAGAAGACAGACAATACCAAACGAGCGAGTCCTCTCTGCCACAGGCATGATAATATTTGGTCGTTTGACATTTCGACGGATTGATCAGACGGACAAACAGCGACCCAAAATATCAAAATCTTTTTTTCCGGCGTTTTCTTTTTTCGTCCTAAAATATTGCAAAAATCAACATAAGCAAAACCGACAAATTTCTTACTTTAAAAAATAGTGTGAATGAACTGTCGAGCATCCTTTCCTCGTCCGCCGTTTTGAGCAGTCGTCGTTTCCTTTTGTTTCGTCCTCTTTTTTGGTAGATTAGACCATTGGCTGTCCGGAAAATTTTTTCTGCTCCATCTTCGCGAATTTCGAATGGACCTCTCGCTTTGAAATTGTCGTCCCGTTTTGAACTGTCGTACTTCGCTTTTTTTCGTCCTCTTCTTTGCTCGATTTTACGATCCGCCGCTTGGACAATTTCCTATGCCCGATCTTTTTCACGAATTTCGAATGCTCATTTCCTTTCAAGGCGTCATCATCGAGGCTCTAAAAGTTGAAAAAAATGAAAGATGTTTAAGACTAAAAGACTCACCATCTTTTGAAGAATTTTTCCTTTCTGCCGATCATTTCCATATGGCACCGTCATCCTGTCGTCCTGTCCAGCGATTCTTCTTTTCCAAATGGATCCTCCAACCGGCAGCATTTACCACTGGAATGAAACAGCAGCGATCAGCAGTAGTCGCATAGGAGCAACTGCTCTGCGAGTCGGAACGAGCGAACACTGATTTTGAGCGTCTGAGTCTCGGCCACAATACTTTAGTGGTATGCAAATCACTGATTGACCTGATAAAAGGTCGTTTGAGTAACCCATTTACTATTGACACTTGGCTTGTAAGTATACAATTTTATCGTTTCAGCGTATAAGAGGTTAACGTACATCTTACAAGTGCAAACATTAGCACTGACTACTATACGATTAAAGCAAACAAATGCTCAAACAATTTCTTCCCTCTGGCTGATATAATGAACTGATAATCTATTTCGTTGACCTTGAAGAACGATCGTATTTACTCAGTTAGAATGATATTTACTCTGATTGTATAAACATTGGGAGCAAAGAACTTTTGAAATATGATTATGCCTTAAAATATATGATTTTAACGAATTCCTAAATGCTTAGTCTGATAACGTTCACTTAAAAGTTCTCTAATTTCTTCAGTAAGCGATAGGAAAAGGAAAAGAAGAATAAGTTTATCGAGAAAAAGAAAAAATAATACTCTTTTTCGTCAATTAGAATCTACAGGATTTCAAATTTACTCTAAAAAAGTGTGATGAACAGAGACTGACTGCAGTGCATACAGCATTTTACAACCTTAAAATCCATGGCAACTGATAAAAGAAATGAAAGAGGCTTTGTTCTTAAAACAAATTTACTTTTTGGTGTTCCGTCTTTAATGGGGAACTAAATTACTGGTTTTCACGGCTGTATCGTTTTCATGTTGGGTATACGTCACATATTATCCTTAGGAATGTGAATGACAAAGTTGCGGTAGGTTTTGTGAACGGTCGGTTTCATGGGCAACTATCAATCGTCATTGAAAAAGAAAAACAAATTTAGGCTGGTTTTTCCGGGCAAACTACATTACACATGAAACACTTCCAAATAACTGCGAGTATTACTCCATTATTGTACTATACAAAAAGATATGACGTATTGTTTTCTCATCTCTTCTTACCAAGTAGAGCTTTCAGGGCGCATTGCTGCTCGTCAGTCATTAACGCTGATTCAAAGGACCTTCGACAGGGTGCGATAAACCCTAAATCTCAACTTAATAAGAAATTATTAGCAACAATAATTACATATCTGAATATAGGTTGTACTTTTACGGAAACGTTATGTTCACAATAAAACAGAATCACGGTTTAAGGGTTTTTATCGTAAAGGATTTATATTCACAGCTATCCATTGTAGGTGGGAATTAACTGGTGAAAGTTTGTTGAAATGTCAATTATTTTCCAGTTTCTGATTTGGCCATCGTTTAAACTCTGTTTAAACCGGTTCAAGTTTGTATGTAGTGTGGTGTGCTCTATGTTGGCACGAAATTGTTTTCGATAATCTTTTCTTCCTTCTTTCTCTTTCCCTTCGTTCGCATTTTTCTACCTTATTCCTTTTCTTCTTCTTTAATAGTCCTTCGTCGTTTCTTTTCTTCTTTTTCATGGTGCCTTCCATGCTTCCTTTCCGTCTTTTATATCATCCTGGTTTCTACGGCTTTCCTGTTCCATCGCTTTATTCTTGTCCACTTGCCACTATGAATTGTATTCATTTGCGTTTCGTTCATTGTTCTTTTGTTCTTTCATTACCTCAATTTTACTGTATTCTTAAACTTTCGAGCAAACAGCACAGTTGTTCGCTTTATCTGTTTGCTTCTTTACTCGTACTTTTTATACATCGCCAACTACAACCTCTTTAAAGAGAGCTTAAAGGGTGAGCACTTTTGAAACTGGAAAACAATTCACAATACCCACTTTTCTGAAAACATTTACTTTAAATCTAAAACTGCAAGAAATCTATCATTCTCTTTTATAATTAATCCACGTCATACCGTTTACATGCGTTACTTTTCACGTTTAACTGCAAATACATAACTTTATCCCGACGATGACAAAATAGCCTTTGAAGTCAGACTGACTCGGTTTCTTTTCACGCAACTCCCACATTCAGCTGTAGTCAACATGCGCCCTTTCTAATTAAGCTAAACACACCTTTTTTCCAAATGAAACAAATTCACGCACAGTTAAAATATGACGTCTCAGTTTGACGTGCCTTCTTTTGACGCAAAAGTGAAAAGACGTGACGTGTCTGTTTGGCGCGCCTTTTGTGACGCGAAACGGTTTCATGCGGCCTCCGGTAGCCCCCTCGCAAACAAAAAATTTGTCCACGCGCTCTGAAGGCCTCATTTGTATTTTTGAAATTAGTGGTACCTGCTTTTGCTTTAACTACTGTACCATGTATCCAAAAACAAGCATTTTATCATATTTCCAGCTGTCCGTTGCTCACACGAGCACTGAAGAATCGGAATGGCACTAACCATAAGTACAGGGGCACTAAATTAGCTAGTGAAAAGTTCGCGCATGCGCCCCTACGACTATACAAGTGCGGCTCCATTGGAACACAACAATCAAGACAATCTGCAGATTCCAAAGTTCCACAGCAGAGCAGCACAGCCGTCTGTTCGCTATACGCATTAAGGAATACGATTGCGCCCGCAACTTTCCATTTCGTTTCAGATGAAGCGATAGTGTACAAAACTGCTTCGTTCTCGCTAGGCCTTTCCTTATCTTTTTCGCAGAAGCGTTTTGGAGCGCCTTTAGCCGTCTGGAAAGTCAAACTGATCTCCTACGAGCATCAGATGGCTGGTGACTATTTTTGAAAATACTACTCCCTTCTGATCATTAACCTACTGTACGAAGAATGTAAAAACAGAATTTCTTCATATCTCCAGCATCCGTTAGCTCAAACAATTTCGGAAAAATCCGAACTATGCTCTCTGTAAGTATGGGGCTATGACATTCGCTACCTAAACTACTTCGTCCGTGCGCGCCCAGGCTATACAAGAGCGCTTTTGGTCGAACACCGCTACAACCGAAACCTATAGCTTCCAGAAGCCCAAATAATGCAGGAATACGTTTATGCCGGCTGCGTTAGATTTGGATTGAAATGAACCCATCGCGCAAAAAAACGGGCTCATTATAATTCTGCTTTTCCGTTTCCATAACAGACAACCGATACTGCGCTGCTGAAGTACTCTGACACACAAAACACTAGTCGGGCCGCAGAAGAAGGCCTATGAGTATTTTTGAAAAACGTTGTACCTGCTTTTCGTTATCTACCGTACGAAGAACGTAATTTCTCTTATTTCTAGCATCCCGTGGCTCCAAAAATCGGAATGCTGCTCTGCATCAGTATAGGAACACAATACCCGGTACGTTAAGTTCTTCGTCCGTCCGCGGCAAGTGTATACAAGAGCGCCTTTCGTCGAACGCCGCGACAAACGGAACTTACAGCTTCCAAAGTCTCTATCCGACCCAGAGCATCTATTTAACAGCAAGGAGGATGCAGCAAACACGTTTTTGAGCACATCTTTCGATTTCGTTTCAAATGAAGCCATCGCGCAAAAGAACAGGCTCCCTATCGGTCCGCATATCAAATCCCACTCCGCAAGAAAGCTACAGCGCTACTACAGCCCTCTCCCTCACAAAAACCTTTTCCGACGCGCATACGACGCCTAATTACGAATTTTAAAAATATTGGTACCTGCTTTTCGTTCATGTACTATACGAATAATATAAAAACACACGCTTTCATGTTTTTGATCTCCCTTTGCATAAACAAGCTCCAGAAAAAAAAGGAATATGGCTCTGCGTAGGTATACGCGCATAATATTCAGCAGTTAAACTACTTCATTAACGTGCCCCTAGGCCAAGGAAAAACAAGTTCAGTCAAACACCGCCATCAGGAAGTCTAACAGCTTCTAAGATTCGTACGCGGATTAACACAGCTGTATAAAAGCTAGTACGATGCAGGATTTGGTTTCTGCCGCCACTTTCCATTTCTGCTCGGATGATGGGATCAAGAGCAAAAACAGGGTGTTTCGGTGTTCAGTGTTCTCGTTCCCACTCCGCAGGAGCATCACAGCGGTTCTACAGTCTTTGTACGGACGAAAGAAGCATCCGGCGCGCAGCGAACAGCCTGCGACTATTGTTGAAAATATCGGTACCTGCGTTTCGTTCACTTACTGTACGAAGAATGCAAAAAAGAACTATTTCTTATTTTCGGCCGCGGATTGTCCAGACGAGTGACAAAAAATCTCAACATTGCTCTCCATAAGTATAGCGGCATAATATTCGCTAGCTAAAGTACTTCCTCCATGCGCGCTGAATGTATAGAAGAGCGGCTTGCGTCAAACACCGCCAGGAGAACAAAGAAACTTATAACTTCCAAAGTTCCTACGCGACCAAACGTAGCTATATAAAAAAAGGAATGATGCAAGAACAGTTTTCTGCCCGCTGCTCTCTGTTTGGTTTCAAATGTAACCATCGTGCAGAAAAACAGCCTCGTTATCGTTCGGCACTTCCGTTCCCATTCCGCAGGACTATTACAGGTCCACTGTAGCCGACTCGCCGACAAAAGATTTCTCCAACGCGCAGGGGACGGCCTGTGAGTATTTTTGAAACTACCGCTACCTGCTTTTCGTTCAGCTACTGTACGAAAAACGTAAAAAGAAAAGTTTTTCAAATTTTCGGCTCTCCGTTCATTACTCGACCTCTGAAAACTAGGAATTTGGCTCTGCGTAACTATAGGCGCATACTATTCGTCAGTTAAACTACGTCTTCTAGGTGCCTCCAGGCTTTAGAAGAGCAACTTTAGATGATCTCGGCCATCAAGAGATATAATGGCGTCGACGACTGGTACGGGAACCAACACAGCTGTCTAAAAGCTAGAACATTGCAGGATTATGTTTCTGGTGCTACTTTCCATATCGCATCGAAAGGGAAAGCGCTCGCTCAGAAAAGCAGGCCGCTCTTCCTGAGCCTTTCGTTTCCCATTCAGCAGAAACATTTTAGCTCTCCTGTAACCGTCTCGGAGATAAAGTACTTCTCCGACACGCGTCGGACGGCTGCCGATTATCTTTGAAAATATGTCTACCTGCTTTTCCCTCAATTACGGTACGAAGAATAAAAGAAATATCTTTTCCATATTTCCAGCCTCCCGTTGCTCAGACAATCCTCGAAAAATCCGAGTCTTGCTCTCTATAAGCACAGGAACATAATACTCGCTACGTAAACTACTTCGTCCCTGCACGCCCAAGGCATACATGAACGGTTTCCGTCGAACAGCGCGACAAACCAAACCTATAACTTCCAAAGTCTCTACCCGAACCCGAGCGGCCATTCAAAAGCAAGAATCATGCAGGAAGACGTTTCTCAGTACTCATTTCTTTTTGCTATCAGATGAACGCATCGCGCAAAAAAAAAAGGCTTGTTATCGCTCGGCGTTTCAATTCGCACTCCCCAAGAAACTTACAGCGCTACCACAGCGCTCTTGCTGACAAAAAAAGTTTCTGCCGCGCAAGGGGCGGCCTACGAGTATTTTTGAAAATAATGGTACCTGCTTTCGTTCATCTACTGTACGAAGGATGTGGAAAGAAACGATTTTCATGTTCCCAGTTCCCTGTTGCTCAGACGAGCTTCGAAAAATCTGGATGCTCTTCTCCGTAAGTGAGCGGCATTTTATTCCCTAGCCAAAGTACTTCGTCCATGCATCTGAGGGTATAGAAGAGCGGCGTTAGTCGAACACCGTCAAGAGAAAATGCTATAGTTTCTAATGGACCTATGCGACTGAACGAGGCTATTTGAAAACAGAAATAATGCTGGAATACGTTTCTGCCCGCTTCTTTGCAATTGGATTCGGATGAAGCTATCGCGCTGCAAAAACAGGCTCCGTAGCACTCGCCGTTTCCTAACCTATTCCGCAGGAGAGTTTCGGCACTTCTACGGACGTCTCGCGGGCAAAAGACTTCTTCGGCGCGCAACGGACGGCCTATGAACATGTTTGAAGATAATTTTACCTGCTTTTCTTTCATCTACTGTAGGAAGTATGCAAAAAGAGATGCTTTTGATATTTCCAGCTGCCCGTTTGTAAATCTAGCATCGCAAAATTGGAATGTCGCTTATGATAAGTATAAGGGCACAATATTAGCCAATTAAAGTAATTCGTACATGTGCCCAGAGTGCATTGAAGAGCGTGTTCAGTGGAACACCGACATCAAGACGAGCTATTGCTTCCAAAGGTCCTGCGCGTCTAAAAGCAGAATTGTGGAATAGGCTTCTGTCTACCAGTTTTCTATTCGATTAGCACAAAGTGATCGCGAAGAAAAACAGACTCGTTATCAGTCCGCCTGTCGTTTCCTATTCAGGAAAAGCGCTTTGGCGCTCCTGTAGCCGACTTTACGATGATGGATTTCTCCAGCGCAAATCCGACCCTTGTTGACTGATTTTGAAAATTGTACTACCTGCTTTTCGATCACCCGCTCTACAAGGAATATAAGAAGAAAATTTTCTCAGATCTCCAGCCTCCCGTTGCTCAGACAATATCCACAAAATCTGAATGTTGCCGCTCATAAGTATGCGGGCATAATATTCGCTACTTAAGTCGCTTAAAAGACTTCGCCGATGCGCACCTAGGGTATAGCGGAACTGCCATCAAGAAAACCGATGGCTGCCAAATTTCCTATCCAAACTAGAGCAGATATTTTAAAGCGAGAATAATGCAGGAATACGTTTCTGCTCGCTGTTTTCAATTTAGTTTCAACTGAAGTAATCGCGAAGAAATACACGCTCGTCATCGGTCGGGCTTTTCAATACCCACTCCGTGGAAGGATTACTGCATTACTACAGCCCACTCGCAGACAATACAATTCTCCGGCGCGCATGCGACAGCCGATGAGTATTTTTGAAAATAGTGGAACCTGTGATTCGTTACTCTACTGTATAAAGAACGTAAAAAGAGAAGTTTTACATCTTCTCGGCCTTCCAATGCTCTGACGAGCTCGGAAAAATCGGAATATGGCTCTGGGTAAGTATAGGCGCATAATTTCAGCCGTTAAAGTACTTTGTCAATGCGGCCTCAGGGTATAGAATAGCGGCTTTAGTCAAACACCGCCGTCAAGAGATGCAATAGCTTCTGAGACTCGTACGCGTCCTAACACACCTGTTTAAAAGCTAGCAAGCTGCAGCATTAGGTTTCTGCTGCTAGAATAAATCCTAAGAGAAACTACGCCATTTCAGTGGAATTTCTAAACGCTCATTTTCTACTCTTATTCGTTAATTACTTTTTAAATGTTTTTTTAGAACTTCCTTAAACGGTTTATAACTAGTTGTTCATCAAATAACGTTTACTGTTATAAGCGTTTCAAGCGGAGCTTTCGTGTTACATCGAGACCCGTCTCAGCTTTACGGGGGCCCACCGCCGGGCCGGTGTTCATGGTTGCACGCCTGTCCATCCGACCAACTTTGGCAAAAACCTCAGCAATCAGCTCTATCATTTTCGTAGGAAAGTAACTTTTGCTGTTGAAAAAGAAATGGGGACACGCCATGTACAAGACGCTATCACGATCAGACGTGTAGGGGTAAAAGGGAAGCTATACAGAGAACCTGTGCTTCAGAGACGTGGCTGATGCACCAATGTTATTAGCTCTGAGCCGTCACTACAGACTCTATACAAGGCATATCAGTGCAAAGTCAATACAGCACAATTAATTTATCCCCAAAGCACTAAATTGAAGAATGTCTTTATTACGGATTTTCTCCCGTTGTGATAATAACAAAGAGGTTTTAACACTTCTTCCGGAGCTTTCGGGTTCTTTCGCGACCCGTCTTCAGCGGTGAAATTATGTATCTGTATCTTGATACATAATTTCACCGCTGACAGCGAAAGAAAACCCAAAACTCCAAAGGGGGGTCCTTTAAAACCTCTTTGTTATTTTCACAACGGGAGAAAATCCGTAATAAAGACATTCTTCAATATGAAAACTCACACTCCCGTACAAAAACATCATGTTTTCAAAGCACTAAATTATCTCTGAAAAACGTTCAAGACAGATTTCCGACAAATCTGATAAAAGAGTCAACCATCGGCAGTTTTCTATAAGGGAGTGAACACCAATGCCATACTTGCTCCTTCAATGATATCGCTAGATTATGGGAAAGATGAAACAACTGGGAAAGTCTCTTGAATTTCAATTAGAGTTCAATAAAATCGCCCAATATTTTTCCCATATCCTGAAGCCACAAACCCTTAAGTTTTGGGAGATAACCGCATGGCATTATGTACAAAACTGAATGTAACCGCTCAGTGAGAACACTGACATAGACTAATTTTGCGCTGAAGACGGGAACCGTGCCCTCTTGAAAGCTTCGCTTCATGAAAGTTTTCACGGGCTCAAAATTCCGTACTTCAATTATGCGATCGGTACTTATACTGCTATACGTGTTCTATAGAAAGCTATGGATCAGACCGATGAAGAAGTATAGCACCAAATTACAATGCTTTTTAAAAAAATGAAGAAAAAGAAAAAATTACAATCTTGTTACAAGGTACAAAAATATAAGCAAGCTCAGCAACATTCGTGAAAGTTGGAAAGATAGCTACTGTAAAGACAATTATATACGACCATTTTCAGCTGAAATGTAACGGAAGAACTTGGCAATAGTCGAAAGGCAGAGTATTAACTAGACACTACTACGTAAACAATTTTGTACAAAGCCTTCAATGACGTACAGCGAATATTAACGTCAATCTTACCTTGATACGACATGGGACAGCTTGCGTTGAATTACCGATTCTTCGGCTAAATGCACCGCGACCAAAACCGAATACCGATGAGAAAAGTATGTAGGTTCAGCTATCGACAACCTGACGATATTTTGAGATTTTAAACTACTTGTCATAGGAAAGTTGAAGATTCTTTCAGCCGCAAAACTGCTATTCCATGTTTTCATCGACTGCTCTCTCATCAGTTTTTTCACTGACATTCGAGAAGCGATTCCACAGTTTTTTCATTCTACAACTTTCGCAGTTGGTCTTCTGGTTCACGGGTTTGGCCTGTGTTGATGTATCTGTAAGTAAACTTCAAAATGCCCTACCAACGAATGGATGAGCAAATTGTTAGAGAAAGTACAGAACTATTCGGATACAGTACGTTTCGGAACTGCTCTTGTTCCGTCATCAGCAGTGTATAAGAGAAAACAATTTTGATCGGTAAGAGGTTTAAATAGCATAACTCTTGCACTGCGTGGATATGATCGCATCTGATAAAAGCAACGTAACGCTGATTATGTCAGGTTGATTAAAGAACAAGTTGCAAAAAATGTATTTAAGTAAAACAGCAATTGGTGACTGCACCTTAAGTTGACGTCTTCAACTTCAATAGCAAACTTAAACTGCAAAGATACCTTACGCGTCGTACCGACGTTCCCTTGGCTTCCAGTTCGAACATTAAGGGTAAAGAATTAACCGGAAAGGTTCTTTCCAAACCATCAGAAAAGGCGGCTATAGGCACAACTGTTCGATTTTTAAAAGTTTGAAACGATACTGCCAATGATTCACTTGTTAGCTTCGTCCTGCTTCGTTTTTTCAGTTTGTTCGCTAATCGAACTGGCTTCCCATAACTTCTCTGAAAAAGTGTCACCGAAATTGATAAGTTCATCTTTACTCAAAATACGCTAATATTTGCAATGATGAAATCGATTTTGTCTTAATTTTTTTTACATGTCATGCTAGTGTGTAGAGAACAGAAGTTGAGGAGTCAAATGCTTAATTTTTTGAGCAAGAGAAAGATCAGTAACCCATCCGGTCAGCTGGTGATTAGATCTCTGCGGTAGCGAAACTCTGACCGCTCTACTTTAACAGATGGTTAACTTAATTTCCCTTAATCAGTACGGTAGGCTCAAACGAGTTCCATCAATAAATGTGACTGCAACAGCAGCACGCTGATACGAAAAAAACTACTGAACGATTGTACTGTGAAAGTTCTTCCGCCGATGATATTGCCCAAAGACCTTACATCGCATTTAACCGTTAAAAGTTTTCCTTGTGTTACTTTGTTAGTTCTTTCACCGCAAAAAATTTACGCTAGTGGTTGAACTCCAAAATATATGCTACGTTTTGCTTATGCGCACAAGTGGCGGAACTGATTTCTGGAAAGTGCTGTAGAAATCTAAAATTCGATTTATCATGACCAGCAGGTTCAAATTTAACTGACGCTCTATTGTTTATGCCTTTTAACGGCAAAGAACAATTCAATAACGGACGTGAGAAACAAAATTTCGTCAGTGAATAACAACTACTGTGTTGGAAAAGACGTCAAATGAACACCTGACTCAGTGAACCAAAGCTAATAACAAACTTTTATTTAAGGATAAAAATTCTAAATAATTTTGCAGACTTAAGGTGATCCTTTGTGCCACCGTGAAAAGGATAAACTATGATGGTTGTGTGTGAGTAAACCATGATCCGGACATTTTAACTACGAAAGTCAGTTCTCCTGACTTCAATTCAATTCTGATGAATAACTGCTCCAGACTTCTTGTTGCTGTCCACTCATTCACAAGCAGTTGTCATCACTCAACCTGCCGAGGATGAGACAGGAAATTTTGATGTTTTCAAAATTACTTAGTATCGTGATATTTCGACGCATACTACTAACTGCGCTTCACGAATAAAGTTTATAATAAGTAAATTGGGAATAACCTATAAAAGCCAACCCAAAGCATTATTCTAATAATTTCACCATCGATCAATCAAACTACCATTTACAGGCATTAATTTGAATAATCGAGTCTTTATCCCGTGTGGCATGAAAAAATTCACATGAAGAATTAAACCATGGAATACCTATTAAAGTCGCCATTTCCGCATCTGAAAGATTCAGCGTGTCTCATACAGCCAATTTATCGCAGCTATCCAATGGGTCGATCACTTTTCTCATTTTCTATTTGCTTAAAAATAACCATTTGATTTGAGCAATGAAGAACGGTGGCGTCAACAAACTTTTTTGGTCGGAATAATATCTTGAACACCTAACACAAAGCCATGAAGTTGCAGGTAGGTAGTAAACAGGCGAGAAAAGCAAGAAAGAAGTTGGCAAGCCACTTCTGGCCCAAAGAGCTAAAAAAGGAAAATCGAAGCCTCAATTCAACCAGTAGACCAAATACAAATAACCTCATAAACTGTTCTAACCTCACGGAAGCAAAGAAAATGTAAAAGTGTTTTCTTCGCCCATGCGCACAGAACACACAGTTGCACCAATTGAATTTGTAGCCAGAAACACCGCAGCCAAAATGTTCACTGCTTGACCAAAGCAAAAGCAGCCCCTCGTCGAGCTTATCTCTTCTTATTTTCTCGCTGAAAGATAGGGATACTGGTTTTGCTACCGCACGATTAGCTATTAATGGAGGGTACTCCGACGGAGAGCGATTAGCTTCCGCTGCCTTGATGAGCATGCCACAGGGACATGGCCGAATTGGCTTTTGTCCAACAAATCGCAAAGCGGTTGCCACTGACGCATGACTACGCAACTCTCATTCTATCAGCCAAGTCAAATCCAGGCGGCTTCTGTGACGTCTTTGATCGATCCTAAGAGCGTACTCACCATGAACCAAAACTGTACTTTAGGCATGTACTTCTTTTTTACATTTACAGATGTTTTGGAATGATCAGAAGGAACAATGCTCAGCAGCAGAGTAGGCATAAGGTGAATAAAAAAATGTTAAGCAACTAACTTGTTTGCTGGTCCATAAGCACTGAGATTTAAGCACTGCAGGTGGCACTAAATTTATCACGCCTACATTATAACCAAAAGCTTAGCAGCAAACAGTTGTAATCTTTCCTGAAATGAATTTAGTTGAAAAAACACTGCTCTTAATGAATGTGTACAATTATTAACTTGGGCAAAAATCAGTCTTTAAAGTAAGCAAGTACGCTGATATTGCGTCGTCGGTTCCTCTGTGGTATCACATTTTCGCCTTCGTTCGTGACACAGTTGGCGTCATTTCCATTGGTTGCTACAAAGTAAGGGCACAGCTCCCGTCCAGCGATCTTTTCTTTATACGTAGAAGATTTTCCAACGATGAGCATTCACCATTTAAATAGAACAAGGATCCATAACAGTCAGACAGAATCAGTCGCTAAATGAAATCGAATAAGAACACACTGAAGTTGAGCCGTTCCATCCATCGACAGAGATAAGGAGCAAGACAAGACGATAAGGCATAGACCATCCTCTGTCTTATCTTAGACGACGGAACCAGTCTAACTACGAAACCTTCAGTCACTGATAGGAGTTTACAACAGGAATAAACCATTTTGCTTCCCGTTGCCAACGCACCATAATCGGTTCTCTTCTTCTAAACTCTCTATTATGGGCGTTTAGATGTGACGATGAAGGGGAACGAATCCCACCTTGACTAAGACTTACTGCGCTGTAACAAGGTGCAACATTTCGCTTCACCTGAGATGTAAAGCTGGAAGGAAAAAAAACAATTGCTCTTGTGAAAACCTCAAGGATGCTCAACGTAAAAACTGTACAGCAAGAAGTTAGGATACCAGTGAGAGATATTGCAAGTGAATCCCAGCAGAAAGAGGGATGCTAAAGTGGACAGCCGCTAGATGCATTTATGTGCGCACTGTGTTCCTAAGTTTGCGTAATAAAAATATATTCTGTAATTATTTCCATTAAATAACTTCAATTAATGGTCGTGTGTGGCCTTTACGACAACGTAAATGCGACCCGCGTGTCCCATGTGGACCCTCATTTTGACATGCTAGCTATACGTCCAGTTTTGGCAGTTTAAAATTTTTGGCCTTTTGTCGGGGTCAACTGGGAAAGCATATATTACTACTAGCAGAGCAACCAAGCATTACATGTTTGTGAACTTGAAACTTTCAGAGTAGGGCATCGTCGGGTTGGCGACGGCAAAACATTCCTGACCGTCTTCTGCGAGTGAAAGTGAGTTGCTTTACTACGGTAAACCACTAACTTGGACAAAAACCTGTCTCTAATGTAAGCAAGAACTCAGAAATAACGTGGTCCTGAATTAGCTCACAAATTGGTTTTCCATCGATGTAGCTAAAATAACAAAGAAAAAGCGAGAACGAGCAAGTATAGTGCACATTAAGCAAAGGCGAAATTTTATCAGCTTCTTTGCTCTTCGCTTGTCCAGGTCTAAAGTAATCATTTATAAATACTTAGCCAAAGTTGGACCATAGCAAGCAACTTTGCTTCGCATTTAACCCATAGCAAGCAACTTTGCTTCGCATTTAACCAGTAATAAAATGTGAATGACATTACTCAGGACATTGGTTACCGCTTGTGATAAATGGTAAAAAAAATTTTGTCCCTACAAATTAGCAGCACCTAATTAGAAAGCAGTTTTCTGCTACCCATCAGAGATCGCGCAACAGCATTTTGTGACGGTCATTCCGTTGTTGAAGAACTAAATCACACATGAAAGACGTTCAAGAAAAATGAAGTTCCCTCAAACCTCATAAACTCGATTGAAATAACCGTTGACGTGACTAAACTATTGGACTGCACAAAAAATGAGGGAAGTTTTTTTCAATTTATCATTAAACAGAGCTTCCAGGATAGGTTGTATACTGTCATCAAAGCTAATTTAAAGGTTCCCATGACGAGGTGACAGCGCACCTCAAAACTCAACTTAATAAGAAAACATTAGAAAGAAAAATGACGTACCTTTGATATAGGTGACCTTTGACATTCAATTAAAATGTCTCATTTCTACGTGGCGTCAGAATGAAGTTCTGACAGGAACAGTTTGTCATACGCCGCAGTTTGACGTTGAGACATCCTGACGCGGCGTCAAAATGAAATTTTGTCTGGCACGGTTCGACATTGGCAGCAGCTTGACGTAGATACCCTTGATGCAGCGTCAAAATGCAATTACGCAAGCACAGCTCGCCAAATGCCGTAGTTTGACGTGAGTCCACCTTGACGTGGAGTCAAAATTTCAGCATGTTCTGTTCATCGTGCACCGCAGGTTGAGATTGGGTCACGTTCGCGCAATGACGTACAGGTGCAAAATTCCTTCGCAATATTTTGTGCGGAAGATACAAATTTTGGAAAACTCGTCATATTTTAACGGCTCACATTTCGAAAACAGCGTTTTCCAAGGGGCGCTGGAAAGCAGCTTATGGTTAGAGACATGCCAAAAAAGAATGAAAACCAACTGAAAACACTTTGTCGTATCGATCGAAGGTACTGACTATCTATTAATATTAACGATACTAACCCAAAAATGGGTGCTCTATAGCCTCGTTTAAAAACCTAACAGCAAAAATTGGGCAAAGTGATTTTGCCCATTACGGTTCTGAGTAGTGCAAACAATTACGCCACCTTAATGGATCTTTTTTTGGCTAGAACTGTTACGTGCTGCACCTCACCAAATTTGCTCCAGTATACAAATCCCGTCGCTAGGGCACGTTGCTGTAGCAATTCTTCCTCTAAAAAGAAACAGTGATGAAGAACTGGACGAGAAGAGTGCCATTTAGTCAAAAATTTGGCTGCAAACGTGCTTAGGAATGAAGAGCAAAAAGAATATATGCCCAAATCATTTCTCGTTTTAAATGTATCGTTTCAAAATTCGTGTGCTCTAACAACAAGTTAAATGTTGTAATATAGGAATCGTAAAGTTGGCTAAACAACCGTTACTCAAAGGGCAACGCTTACTCTGAACTTGGTAAATGATTAAAGGTTAAAATATGCAAATGCTTTGATTTATTTAAATGAGAAAAACCATACAATTAACATTTCTTAGCGACTCCTCAGCGAAACGAAAATAGAAACAAGCGAACAAAAAAGACAGCATACCCTCGCCCATAATTAACTGCATTCCGGTGAATAGTTTTCGCCGCTCAGTATTGATGAGTACGTGCGTTCAAAAAACAAAAAGCTCAACGACGAATGAGTGAGTCACCGATATTTCTAAAAACGTAGACTACTGCAATCTTACTTGTCTGACACAGCTCCAATTCTTCAATAGCACCCAATTATAGTTCACTTAATTAGCTGCGCATTTATTTTTGAAACTTAGTTGATCACTAACTAAGAAAAAAATCCATCCCAAACGGCCTCCTGCTGAGCAAGCTACATGATCAGCCCTTCTCGCTCCTACTGATAGCTGCCAAATTCTTTTTGTTTGAGTCATCGTTTTCTAGTTACACGCAATGCGCATTACTACAGGACCCAATAGATTTTGGATTATAGTAAAGATTCGATTATACGGACTCGCCGAACAGTAACCTGAGCATCGTTAAGAAAACGCATGCTCAAAAAACCGTTAGTGACAAATTTTCTGAGAAAAGATTAAACTTTCGTTGTATCCGTATGCTTAACTGAAACTCAGCAGCTACAAGCATCAACGCCTAAGCCTTTCGTTACTTGGGTTATCCCTTGGCAAATATCATTCATATAATCGAAGTTTTATTGTAATTACCGTTGATTGGCAAGCAGAAAGCAAAGTGCTGCCTAGAGAAAAAGTGAACAGTAGACTGAGCGATTACGAGTCCATCTCCTATCAAAAACACAAAAGACTGAGCTATTTCGCTTTTCTTGTTCACTGGCGGTGTACAGCTTCAAAACTAAGGTATATTTATACATTACGGCGGGGTTGTAATATAAAAAAAGGAACAAAAAAACCTGGACGAGTAATCAATAATTGTAATTTTAAAAACAGCGTAAAAATTATCCTCAGGCACTAAGGATGAATAAGGACAAATGTAGTGCATAGGAAAAAACATTTTCTCGATATAAATACATGCAATTAGGATCTATGGAAAAAGATCAGAGAAACAGGCACAAACGCAGGAGCAAAAGAAAACCGGCAGACCTTCGTATTCAAACTAATACGCTGCTGACCGTCATTATTCACGCGGAGATATTATTAAGGGTAGGCTAGCGCTGACATTCAACCGGCAAAAACTACTACGTTCATTGTGACATCATTCAATTTTTCATTCTTGCTTTAAAGTTAGCTGGTAGGAAAGAAATGTATTCCTAACATGTCGTACGAATTTTTCAAACGAACCTGCCATTAAGCATTCTGCCTTTACCACAGGGGCTATGAACATTTTTACCAACCTAATTGGCCAACGCGCCATAATCAATAGAAACAAAAAGATTAGTGTTAATAACAAAGGTAGAAGTTGCCGGAAATTTTCACATCTGCGGAAAGCAGGGAAACCTTAATGCGCAATAAAAATTTTTAGTAGCGTACGCAAAGAGTTGGACGACTGAACACATTTTTGCTAGTGCATTTCGAATGGCAACGGAAAGAAACACCCACGTGCCGATACTAATTGGAAAAGAACCATAAAGCTGCGCGGTCACTTAGCCGGCGCGAACAATTGTTACCAGTCGGAAGAAGTTGAGCAACACTCTATTGATCTAGTGAAAACCTAATCTATCAGAGAAAGGTCTTTCCTGTCGACACTTTACTGAACTTTAAGCTTTATTCAAGCGCTGAATGCTGCTTACTTCCAATTAAAGTCTGATGCTGGTAACAGACTAACCCTTTCTCACTAGCCTTATCGTAGATCATCGGTAACAATTTCAAGGTCAACAAGTCAATTCATTTAAGTAAAGGATCAACAGTTGGATGGCCAATATAAAAATAAAATTCTATCACCATGCAATGGCATGTTACGAGACTGTCGAAAAGACAACAGCGCGAAAGTTGGGGTGACAGCTTAGGGTGCTGTCGGCCAACTGACGCACAGATTTCCCACCTATCCTATTTAGCCAATTTCACATAAGGAAATTGGTCCTGCATCAACTGACGCTGACATCCCTCGGTGATGTCGAATGGTAAGTCCTCCGTTAGTTTTCTTACTTGTTTTACGCTTTTACGGAAGCGACAAAACCAGGTATCCTTTCCTTTCCAATAAATCGTTTGCAACCTACTGTACTAGTGGCGGCGGAAATGTTAATTAGTGTGAATTTATTCAAATTATGTAGTAGTTATCGATACTGCAGCGTTTAGGTATAGGAAACTAAAAAAGCTCTGCTTTAATTCAGCTATTAGAAAAGTGAACAAGGAAAACTCTTAATTGTGGATCAGGTTTACTCCGACAAGGTAAACCGCGAAAACTGGTGACTCACACGCGATTGTGCTTTGTCGTTTAACGTCTTACAATGTTGATCAAATCAGCATATAAGCGTTCGAACAAACTGTCGTACGTTTTTGAAATTTATCCAAGTACAAGCAATTATTATAAACGCGAGGGTCATGGCGGTTCAGTTGAGCACTACTGCTGTTACTGCTTAGACTTTTGTAAAGACAATACGAATTATTGTTTTTCACATATTGCTATAAAACTGAACATGCAGACGGAGTACCCTTAATACAATTAGCGTTTTCCTTTTTCAGTAAATGCAACAGTGAATGCGAATGCCACATTCGCTAACCAGACAGATGCTCAACAGAATGGACAAGTTGACTATATCAACATTTTTCTTGCTTGCAATGCCATTACTGCATTAATATTCGATGCTTGCTTGATCCTCACTGTCAAAAGAAGAAGCGGTCGTCGAGCGGATCTTATCCTCATAACAGGTAAGAAGAAAAAACTTTAGACATTTGCTATTATATGCTTGCTTAACTTGAGCTGTAGTGACAAAAATAGCGGACAAATATTTTCAGCTGCATCTCAGCAGGACAGAAACGTTTATCTTTTCAGTAATCGTGCACAATTACTTCTCCGGAAAGGAAAAGCTTTGTTTTATTAGCTGCTCCGCATCAACGAGTCGTGTTTCATGAAAAACTTAAACTAAAAACAACTACTGATCCATTGATAAGCTCCAAAGCGGGAAATGAGAATTATTCTCAAACTTAGCAAAACGTGGAGGCGTTAAGCAGACAGTTGCACGAGTGAAATGACAACCGTTACCTTGACGTGTTTTTGACTTTAAATTACCCAGTTCGCAGAAGTTGGATAAAAAACAGACAAGCTGCCCATCAGGGAGAAGCACAGACTTCAAAAAGCAAAGTCTAAATATGAAACATGATTCATCAGATCAAGTTCATAGCAGATTAACGTTAAGGGAGTTCTTTCACGCGCGTCTGATGCTATTCAAACAATGGATATCTGAAAAATGTGCATGCATACAAAATTAATTGAAAGAACGCGTAGAAATTGACGTCAAGCAGCATAAACTCGCGTAAAGAGATACTGATATTAATCTGATTAGAGTAGTACACCTTCGCTGACGAGAAATGGAAATGAAATGTCATTGAAAAGTCTGCTGGGAGACTAACGAAAAAACGCTGTCCGGAGGTTGTGACAAGTTTACAAAATGCCAGGCATCAACTAAAGATACTTAACGTTATGTTGTTTCAGTTATCCCACTTCGGAGTTGGGGAAATTCTCAACTTGGGCTCTTCTCGTGTAATGTGCTCTTAATAAGATACTTTTGTAATGCCTTCGCACACCGTGCTGTGCGTTCGACTCTTTTCCACTACGCAGCTAATTCTGTACTTCAAGCTCTAGCAAAAGCACTCTTTCTTGTCGGAGTACGCAAAGAAAGGGGAGTTATTTCATTCCAAATTAATCAATGTCTCTGAAAAGCGGACCGCAAGGCTTCTTATTGATGTAACGCGCTCATGACAAATATCCAACAGACTTAAAGCGGATACAGTGATTTATCAGCAACCAGCAATTCACATAAAAATGAAAGACCCGACGCGACGTTAAAATACAGCGAAAGCACGTAGGCAAAGATAAAATCAAATAATACTGCATTGCTATCTCATTTTTTCAGCTGCACGACAAGGCGCGAACTTTACCCGCGCTTAAAGCAAATACAAATCGTGCCACTATGTCAATAAGAGTTGTTGAATAATTGAATTATTTAAAAATGTTATCGTTATCAGAAAAAATTTCGCGTACTGTTAAAGTCAGAGACAACTAGGCATTGCTTGGCTTAAACTAATGAAAAGAAGCTTCAGGTTTCGCCGTGGGAAACGGACTTACAAGCATAGGGCGTGTGATGACAGGCGTGATGAGAGCAAGCCTTTATTTGAACAAACTGGAGATGATGGATCCGTTTAGTTGCATTTTAACGCGCTACGACATGGGTATACTGGTTATTGGTCAAGACGGTCTGACACTGAGCGGTTTCTTGCTTTCCTTTGAACGTTTCATGTTTTTTACGAATGTCAATGCCTACCAACGCATTTTCAACCCCGTCTGCACAAAGCACATAATCTACTGTGCATTTATTGTTGGCATACTCGACTATATGCTTTGCTGGTTTCTGGCCTACTCAAGGAGAGCCGAACAGATACAGGGGCACTGTCAAAGAAGCGAAACAACGTCGGAAAGTTATTTCGCCGTCTATATGATTGTAACTGTACTGCTGGCGGCTGGTAGCCTTATTTTCTATCTCCTCACTTTTCTCAGCGTTTCCAACTGGGGCCGTCAGAACAACGAAAAAGGCAGTTTAAGGCAGTTGCGACACATCAGAGAAAGAAAAATTCTCAACAGCCTGGCGCTTGTATCAGTGCTCATAGCGGCTATGAACTTGCTACCATGGTTTGCATACTTTTTCATCTTTCATTCCACCTCTAATCAAATCATGTTCAACGCGGCTAAACTGCTGGACAACTTGTACTTGCCCGTATCAACACTTCTCTATTTAATTATTCACCCTGACCTCTCGCGTCCGCTAAAATCTTCCTTTTGCGTACGAAACTGTCTAAAACTGCTTGGTAGAAACGAACGAATCAGCGTTGTTTACGCGGGATGAAGAAAACGATTTCTTTTGCAAAAAGCTAACGCCAGACGTGGCTGTTGTGAGCAAACAATTGTGTACTCAATGCCGTAGGAAATGCTCAATGCTGGATATCCATTTTTTCTAAACAATTCTTTGTTAACTACTGATTGTTATTTCTCTATGCACAGTGGACTATTGCATAAATGGCAAACAAAAAGAAGGTTCCGCAACGCAGTGTCGCTACGCGATTCATTTGAGTAAGAGCTAATTATCTCACCTTGCATCAGTCGGCATGCTGGAAATGTTGCAGCACGAAGAGAATTTCACAGCTATGTAAACCTCTAAGAAGTATCTGTGGACCATTAGCGGAGGAATGCGACAAGGTTACGGTGGCAAACAATTTGAGATTTGTGGATCAGCCCAAAGCGGAAAACATTATTAAGAGCGAATGCACGACCACAAGCATTGATTAAACTTAAGCAGGATAAACATGGGCGGGTTTTATAAAGCCATACTAGCCAACGTGCGCAAAGATAGAAGCATTAGGCAAACACTAAATGTGGTGGCTTGTATTACTTGCGCATATTATATTTTGTGCAGCTACGGAAGAAGACCTTGTGGACAGCATGATGGTCACTAAGGAATGCAGCTCGGCTAAACACTATCCGGTTCAGCTTCATTCTGCTGTGCTTACGTACAATAACGGAAAGTACGCCTACCCAGTAGACATATCTCAGCCAGCAACACTTTGGATTATGTTGGATAATTCTGATAAGAGAATCAGTAACGTCAGCGCGGATCTCACGCTGCAAAAGAAAGTGCAAAAGCTCGGAATAAATAAATGGATAAGTGTACCAACTTTTGGTCTTCTGTACGAGCCGCCTGGTTGGATAAAACAATCGTGCAAAATAAAACGGCACTTTTTAGGAGTGGAATACAAATGGGAGCAATTCCAACCGGCAATAGTGATTTGCAAGTAGAAATGAATCCCAACAGCTATCCGAAGATTCTAAAAAGCCTTCTGAAGCAGGTGAGAAAGGGTTAAGAGAGTGATCTCCGTTCAGCACAGGCAAACTTGCAGGGACATTATCTTGCCAGATTGGTCATGAAAAATAGCAGCAACAATAAGAAGATACTGTGCAGTCTAGTTGAATTTAGGACGCTGTGAAACATGGTCGGCTGCCAGCACACCCAGGCAATGCAAAAGCGTGGTAACGCACTATATACATGAAGAGGTTTTCTGGCAGATGTTTCTACATGACTTTTTAAAATCACCAGAAACAGCGCATTCTTATTTTGGCGGCAGCGCGGCATAGAAAAAACAACCACCCAGGAACCCACGGAAAAAGTGCTCATCAATGTCGGGTTAACGTAAATTCTACGCGGAAAGCTATGAGTTATTAACAACCGAATAACTACTTGCAAGAAAAGCATTGAAAATTTTATGGAACATTCAAGGTGCACGTGAAACAAGCAATACACAAATCGCAGAGTTGGATTGGAACTCGTAAAACGATTTCGTTGTTTACTTTTTGCTTAAACTTTCTACATGCTGAAAGCCCTTTATCGTCTAGCGGTTGAAAATGTAATTCAAACACAGAAGCAAGCTGAAACGCTATTTTACAAGCAGTTTGCTGCTTAATAGTATAAAGTGTGAAGTCACTGACAGGAGCAAGAATATCCCTAAAAGTTTCAAAATAAAAACGATCACTAAAAAAAGAGATCAACGCTTTAGTAAGCCGTATATAAAGGTCACCATACCCATTCGAGTAGGCTATGATCTCAACAGTGAGCATAAATTTTTAAAATTTGAATAGGCGTTTAAAAAACGTTAGGCAAATTCTTATAGAGCACCCACACCCGCCACAACCATCCGTTCAACTTGTGACAAGCATAGTTTTGTATAACTAAAACTACTCGAATGAGCTAACCAAATTTTGACTGCATCACGGACAAACTGATGCAACATTAACGAGTTAAATTTATTATTGTTTAAGCACGCATTGGAAAATAATAACTGCTCGAGTAATGTCACCTTCATTTCCGCGGAAATATATGTATTTAACGAACTGTAAAGCAATGCACCCAACAAGCCAATGGTTTGTTGCCATCCTGCGTATGTGCAAACTGTTAAATTTGTATAAAACAAGGCAACCAAAACGCGTCGGCAATACAAAATGTACTCAATGCTAAAGTGGTTGGCATGTGCTACTCTTCTTTGCACTTTGATTCTTTCGCGTGAAGAAGCGACAGGAAAGGGGCCGTCAGTAAAAACGTGCCATAAAGAGCATGAAAGACTAAGCTTTGTAGCAATAAATGTAACTGACAAAAAGAACAAGCTATCTTATCCAGTCAACTTCAAAAATACAGTGATCATCAATTTGAAACTGAACAATACTGGTGAACAGTTGAACAATATTACATCCCAAGTGCACGTATCAAGAAAAACAACCGTGTTGTCGTACGTAAAGTGGATACCAATTCCAGTAGGTAGTGTCATGTAAGTATTACGCAATCATTGTTCACGATGCCGCTTTTATCCATTCAGAAAGCAAAAAGTGGACAGATGCACATGCTGTCCAATAAAAAAAGGAATCAATGTGATAAAGATGGTTATTGATACAGATAAATACCCCGTCATTAAAAAAATACCGCTTTCCGTAAGTTCTTTCTTCTACAAATTGTATGACTAAAATTGACACTTTTCAGGGAGAATACAGTTTGGAGTTAACGCTAGCGGATCCAAATTCTACGGCCGAGCTATTCTGCGGAACAATTCAAATGGAGCTTGTTTAAAAAACACAATAGCTTGAGCACAACAGTACTATAAATAATAATAACACAAATGCTATTTAGTAGGCAAAGAAATAAATAAAATGTACGCTTCAAGCAATGAAGTCGTTGCAATGGTTCATTAACGGTACTGCGGCAACGTTTTGCTACCAGCAAATAGCAAAGTAATCTAAAAAGCGCGATATATGACGCGGCCAGTGACAGCGGTTAACTAAAACTCATCTCAATGAAAATTGCAATAGCTATTAATCGAAATTGTTTATTTTAGATGTGTAGTAGTCCATATTAATTTCAGACATACTAAATAAATACAATATTGCAATTATTTCACAGGTTGAAAACGCGCACAGCTCTGAGTAATGCGATGAAATCACGCCCTTATCACAGAGTTTATGTTCAAGTAATCCTTACCTTACGTAATAATAATCACAAAGGATTAAGACAAACAATAAACAAGACTACAGCAAATAATAAACTCGGAATATTGGTTGGTTTCGGTTTCAACTTAAACTGCATAAGCAGCGGATGTGCCTGCGCGCTTCAATGTACACAGAAAAACGCTCACGTTACGTCTATACTACAAAAATACACCCAAAGTAACATATCCCATCAGAACCTCAATTACAAAATGAGCTTATTTTAAAAGAAGATCCATTTCTGGACAAAAAATTTCAGTTTACGGTAAAGAACATTTAGAACACTGCAATGGCCATCCAATAATCGCGAAGTCACATCGCTCTAGTACGTAGTAGCCAGAAGAAAACAACCAACCCTGAACGGAGGTCTTGCTGAATGTGCCCCCCACCGTGAAACTGTGACTTCTCCCGAAGCCTAAACGTAAAGCTTACATTTTGGGTTAGGCATAGGTAAAGGCATAACAGTATGGTGGTGTGCTTAGCAGAAAGGAAGCTGCACTTCTCAGATGATGGGACGCATAACCGACAAGGCCGCAGAATGCGGATTTTTAAACTCATCAAATGAAAATAATACGAGTTCTTGTCAACGTAGTCTATCATTTGCAACTGGAAAGCAGACGACGCCATGAAAAAGCCAAAACGCAGAAATGAATATAAAATACCTGAATCGAGAGTCTAATGCGCAGAAGAAAAATAAGTGTAGGCACTATTATTTAAACCATATAGCAGCACACGCTACGAACTGACGAAAATTAATACTAACATCCTGAAAATACAGCTTTTTAGTACGGGACTGCATGTTTTCATGATTTATTATTTCTTCTTACGGAATGCGTGTCCCGTTTTGAGTACAAAACTTTTATGGACATTAAAAGTTTTGTACTCAAAACGAGACACGCATTCCGTAAGAAGAAACAATTAATCAAAAAAATATTAGCACTCTCCCTTATTACGGCTGAAGGAAAGCACAACCCTAAATGCGCATCAGTTGAAACTGCAGCAAACGCATGCATACGCTAATTACATCACTCAGCAAACGCATACATACACTAATTACATCACTGCATCCCTTTCAATGATCGCCTTTGGCTGAGCAGATTAAGCAGAAACACTATATATATATATATATATATATATATATATATATATATATATATATATATATATATATATATATATATACAGTAGAACCTCCGAAGTTGACCACCTCCCTATGTCGACCACCTCCGAAGTTGACCGAATTTTGACCAGTTGGTTGGTCAGCACGTTAATAAGCGCAAGGACAACCTCTATACGTCGACCACCACCGTAAGTGGGAAGTTGACCGCTTTAGCCGTCACCTGGTATATGCACGCAATGCTAACTTGCACTCTGTAAATTGGCCACTTCAGTTTGCTCTGTGTCAGTCGCTAGCAGCTGTTAACCATCATTGCCTCAATGTGCTGTTACTCAACGTAGCGAAGTTTTCCATTATCCTACATTGGAGATTCCTGATTACAGAACCGATTCCGTCGCTTTGACGATGCTTCTTTTATGCTTCTCGACACAGCTTGCACGTTTCCTCAAGTACATAAGCTCCCACCTATGCGTTGGCAGCATTCGCCCATTGAGGGAAATATGACAAATCGAGTCTACTTGAACTCGTTCGCGTCGAGCTCAGTTCTATTCATTCGCATTGGTATAGGTGTGCGGCAGGTTTTCTTAACGTGTCTTCGCGAGTAAAGATAGCCTGACTTACGCAGTAATAGACGCAGTAGTAGCTACCAAGCTGGTTGCAGTTTGCATTATGGCCAAACGGAAAGAATCGAGAAAGTTGGCACTGAAGGAAAAAAGGGATCTTATCCGCTTTCTCGAAACTAACAGTCAAAGCAAGACAGCAGAACAGTTTCATGTGAGCAAGACTACCGTTGGCAGCATCCAGAGACGTAAACGTGAGTACTTGGAAAGATATGAGAAGGAAAGCGGAGACGCGCAGCGAAGAAAAAGGAGAACGTCCCTCGACCAAGTCAATGAAGCAGCGTTACATTGGCTTAAGCAAATGAGAGCAGCTAATGCACGCATCTCTGGCCCAATGATCCAGAAAATTGCTAGAAAATTCGCCGTGGAATTCGGTTTCACAGGTTTCCAAGCATCAAACGGTTGGCTGGCAAAGTTCAAGCTCCGTTATCAGATTTCTCAGAAAATCTTATGCGGCGAATCTAGCGAAGTTCTCGTCGAGGTCTTGGAAGACTTCATCTTGAAATTTCGTCATTTCGCCAGTGGCTTTAAGGAAGAAGACATATTCAATGCTGATGAATGCGGCTTGTTCTTCAAAGCTATGCCTGATAGAAGTCTTGTACTAAAAGGCGATAAATGCAAAATCGGGAAGCTCTCCAAAGAACGCTTCACTGTGCTTCTTTGCGCTAGCGCAACTGGGGAGAAGTTGAAGCCATTGATCATTGGTAAGTCAACGAAACCCCGAGCTTTTAAGAACTTGAAGCCTGATGACCTCCCTGCCACTTGGAGATCAAATAAATCCGCCGGGATGACAGCCGCCATATTCGAAGAGTGGGTAAGAAGTGTCGACGGACAGATGAAGCGAATGAAACGTTCCATCTTATTAGTAGTAGACAACTACCTGAGCCATCCCCACGTGAAAGACTTCACAAATGTCACGTTAAAATTCCTGCCCCAAAACACTACCTCAAAGACCCAGCCTTTAGATCAAGGAGTAATTAAGACGTTTAAGGCGAAATACCGGACCCAGCTTCTGCGGTGGATCGTTGGCATAGCAGAACACACCAGCTCATTTGCGGGAGCGACTACGATTGCTGCGTCCATTAATGCTTTGGACGCTGTGGTTCAACCGGAGGCAATACGGAAATGCTTCAGGAGAGCTGGATTCGTCAAAGACGAAGAGGATCATGTCGAGCTCCGGCCTGATAGTCCCACTCCGGAAGTAGAGATTGAAGGAGTAAACTTCGAAGATTTCGTTTCATTGGATGATGAATTGGCCACTTCTACCGAACCCGACCCACAAGCAATCTTTCAGTCTATACTAGCCAAAGCGGGACTGAGCCCAGAAGACGACGTAGAGAAGGAAAGTGAAGATGAGACGGAAATGGTACAGAAGCTGAAGGAAGAAGACGTCGGGCGCGTGTTAGCGCAGCTGAAGTGTTTTGCTGCTGAAAAATGTCCAAAGATGCTGAGCGCGGTAGCTATCGCGGAGACCGCCCTTGGTGCTTATGTTTGCAGTAGGAAGAAGCACCAGACTAGAATTGATACCTTTTTCAGCAAGCAGTGTAGCCCCCAAAAAGCTTATGCATGATTTTACAGTGTTATTTTTATGCATCTCACCGTTTAATAGACCTCCAATTGATGCTCTGCAATAGAATAAAACTCATACAGATGCTAATCTGTTCAGCCGAGCCAGTTATACCCACAGTTCCAATATATTGACCACCTCCTATGTTGACCAGTTTTCTCCGGTCCCTTGGGTGGTCAACTTACGGAGGTTCTACTGTATATATATATATATATATATAAACGGGGTTGCTGAGGAGCTCATTTATCTTTTGTGTGTAGATGTTCCTATCCAGTATAACAACCGTATTACCTTTGTCAAGATATATATATATATATATATCTTGACAAAGGTAATACGGTTGTTATACTGGATAGGAACATCTACACACAAAAGATAAATGAGCTCCTCAGCAACCCCGTTTACCGTCCCATAAAACAAGACCCGACCGATAAGACCCGAAAACTTTTGCAAAATATGTTAGACTCCTTCGCCAATGAACCCCAAGACCCAATTATTTCTAAAATAAACCGTAGTCTCTCATACATCAGTAACACTAGGTGCCCTGAACTTTACGGCCTTCCCAAAATCCACAAACCAGGTGTCCCTCTAAGACCAGTTGTCTCCAGCATTAATAGTGTCACCTCAAGACTTTGTTCATATCTAAAAACTATAATCCAACCCCTAACCGGTAAACGCGAGTCCAATGTTAAAAATTGTAAAGAATTTTGTTCCACACTAAAAGACATAAAAATGCAGCCCGGTGACATCATGGTCAGTTACGATGTAAAAGACCTTTTCACAAGCGTTCCCATAAAATATACCATCAACTTGCTTCAAACTCTGTTAGATGCAGATGACACCATCTTGCAGAGGACGAAATTAAACCCCACCCACATAGTTAAATTAGTGTCGTTCTGCATGCGCGAGGGCAACTACTTCAGATTCCAGGATAGTTTCTTCTCACAAAAGGACGGTGCGCCTATGGGCAGTCCACTCTCCCCCATACTTGCGGAGATCTTCATGGAACATCTCGAAGAAAAAGCCTTCAGCACTCTGCAAGACTGTGCCCCTCCTATCATTTTCAAAAGATATGTAGACGACATCTTTGCCATCATAAAATCAGGCAGTGAAGAAACTCTCTTGGAACATCTGAATAGTCTCTTCCCCAACCAGATAACGCTAACCATTGAGAAGGAAAATAATTGTAAACTCCCTTTTCTAGATGTCTTAGTCATTAAACAAGGGAATAAGTTAAAAACAACAGTTTATAGGAAACCCACCCACTCGGACCGGCACCTAAACTTTTCTTCTCATCACCCTATTTCAGTTAAAAGAGGTATAGTTAAAGGGATGGTTGACAGGGCCCTAACGGTTTGTGACCCTGAATATTTAAATACAGAATTAAGACACATTTATAACACACTATGCAGTAACGGATACCCCAGTAAATTCATCAATTCCATTATTAAACAGTGCCAACAAAATAAACCTTCATCACCGTCCCCGCCTGATAACCAACAACGCCCGGTGCTGCTCCTTCCCTACTACAGTGGTTTAAGTGAACGAATCAGGAGACTGGGGCGCTCCTTAAATTTCAACGTGAGATTTAAAAGTTCATGTAATTTTCGTTCGATTGTGAGAAATGACAAGATCAAGGTTCCTTTTGACAGCAGACCCGGTGTCATTTACCAAATAAAGTGTGGTTGCAACGCCTCCTACATAGGAGAAACGGGCAACACTTTACTTAAGAGATTCGGCCAACACATGAAGAATGTGTTGACATACAAGAACGCCGAACGAAGACTCAATGGGATACAGGCCACCGGCCGAGGGCGTCCACCGACAACGGACCCTCGAAAAGCCATGGAGAACGCGATAAGTGCCTCAGTGATCGTTGAGCACGCATCTCGGTGCACACTCGACCCGCACCCGAAGATCATATGCCACGAAAACTTATTACATCTTAGGCGTATTAAGGAGGCTCTGTACATCCAGAGCAACTCCACTATCAATCGCGACAATGGCGTGGAGGTTAGTGAAGTATGGGCTGCGCCGATTAATAAATTCCAATGCTGCGCCCTACCCAACTAATCAAACACCCATTGTACCCATGCGCTATATAAACCCCTTACCGAATAAACACCTTCTCCCCAACACTGCTGACGACGGAACACGAGCAGTTCCGAAACGTACGGTATACAAATTGTTCTGTATTTTCTCTTACAATTTGCTCATCCATCCGTTGGTAGGGCATTTTGAAGTTTACTTACAGATACATCCAACAGGCCAAACTCGTATGTATATATATATATATATATATATATATATATATATATATATATATGAAATTTCATAACACCATTACAAAGTTTTTTTTGGATGATAAATAGGGAAAAATAAAATCTTGAAATTTCGAAAATGCAACCATTACACGGCAGACTAACCCATCGCTAACTGGAACGGCTCACATTGCAACCGGAACTGCCATGTCAAAATTGGAAACCACTGCTGCATATTCAACGTAGGTCAAATTAATGCGACTAAACATGATGCTCAAGTTCTACATTTACAGTATGTTCAGAGCATAAAAGGAATAGCCAAATTTACAAACCAATATCTTAACTCAAAACAACTGAGACTTACTGTACTGAACAAGTCTTGACGAAGCATTGGCTTCGAACACCTTCTAGTCGACGATTGCGAAAAATCGAAATGTCATACCCGCCTGTGTAAAGCTTTGAACGCGTGATGGCAATTGGCTTTCTGAACAGAACAGAAACCTTTTCAAACATTTACGATTAGTTTGCAACATTGTTGAGCAAACTATTAAATGCATTCGGTTTAAAAGGAAAACGCTCTCTCTACGTTGCATTAAACGTTCGCAGGTGAAAAGTTGTACAACAGTTGCTTGGTCAAAAGCTATCGCATATTAGCTTTCAAGTAAGATATTGATCAGCGCAGACTTCAGTGCGGGATGAAATTGTTGGGCCAATTGAGTAAACATTTTAATGCTTTCAAATCATTCTGAAGCCTGCGTATTTTCTTCAGCTGTGCAGTTCCCTTTTCGGTGGCAAATGGAACACGTTTCGCAGTGAACGTTGGTCGCCTTTACGCATTTACCGCATGGAAAACAATGAACGTACGGTCGCCCATTCTGAGCAGTTGGTAGTGAAGATAAGATTGCAAAACAAAAAGGTTAAATACCTTCGACGTGCAAGTTCCACAAATCTGGCAATGGCGATTTTCGGCAGCCACAAACATTTTGCAGATATTGCAAAACCTACGTTTTGAATAATACATTAAAACGATGAACTTTCCGCTGGCGACGTACTTGTACTTTCCTTCGTGAACGGGCAGAGGGATTGAGGCGGGATCAATTGAAGTAAAAATTCTAGCGGGTGACACGCGCTTCCGAGACTGTGCCTTGAAGCGCGGATGGTTTTCGTATTCAACCTAATGTCAAAAAAACTTTCAACTTCCCGCGCTTTTATCCAACTGTAACCTAACCTGATAATCGAGCATACGCAACTGAGGCATCGCTGCAATCACTCTACGCTCCAAAAAGTATGGAAATATCCACAGAAAGTCGCAAGCAATGTCGGCAGACTGATGAACGACGCTGTGCATGCGCTGGATGGTTCGAAGCATTTTCCCTACGTGCTTCGCAAGTCCTCCAAACGGTGGGTCGACAACAACAAGCAGATGTTGGCACGATTCCAAGAACTGTTTGAAATGCACTTTGCCTTCTTTGGTGAAAAAGTAGCTGACGAACAGGTTGAATCGAGCAAAATCGGACGGCTTGAAAAACTGCTCCTGAACAATCGAACAAAATTAAGGAAGAATACAGACAATACCAGTTTTCGGATTACGTATCGGTCATCGATATCCAACAGAAAGCTGCGTTTATCACTGCTGCTGTGGAGCAGCTCGTAAAGCCGAGGAACTCCAATGCACGCAACCCCATCTACAGGAAGTCTCTTCACGGTTTTGACAAGAAAATGAGCCGTCTCTTGAGTAAACCAGTATTGCTATAAGAAAAAATATTTCGACCCAAATATAGGCAAGCCTTACCCACCGCTTCTCCCCTTCTGTCGCCAACTGGAGGTAACCAAAACGATGGACGATCCAATTGGCGATTTGTTATTCGCTTACGTAATTGGTGATTATCATGGTCGTTGCTCTCGTCGTCGCGCAAAAGACGTGAACATTCAAAGCAGAAGGACCGATTTTTTGAATTCAACTTGCGTATTTTCGAAAGACTACCAAATAAGTACAATCTTTACGGTGTTGTTCAGTTCACTGGAATAGTTACTTCTTTGCTGCATCATCATGCGATATACGAAGCATTTCCCTGGCCAACCGCAGCGTCTGCCTTGCCTTTTCCAGAGGAAATCGTCTGTCGGCTGGCCAATAAAAAGAGCATTGCTTCCTGTCACGATAAGCTGAACACGCGTAGTACTTTATCGAAACTCCTTTCTTGAGTCGAGAGAACAACAAGCATGGACCTGCATAACAAATTAACTTCAAAACGTTATTATCCACCTTGAATTACTGAAAAACTTACCATGAATGCACCGAGGTTTCAACACTGCTTCCTTCTTTTCACCCACGCTCGCCATATCGCATAGCAGAAACCGAAAGCTTCCGAGTAAATACAGTATGACTTAAGTGTGGTTACGTTACGTTTTTAGAATTTTACTTCTTTGCGGTTGGAAAAATGATTTAAAAGGTTTAAAACGAAACCTTTCTGCTTCCATATATTTTACGGTGATAGATATAAATAATAAAAGCAAAAAAAGCTGTTCCGTTGCATCTTAGCATCATTGCTACATCGCCTACCTACAAGATAGTTACAGAAATGGCAAACTGCAGATTTTAATAATGTATTTTGGTCTTTGGAAGCTCGCTGATTAACATTTTAACATTGCAACATGCAGAAAGTTTTTTCAAGGATGAGGGATGAACACTTTATGGGCAGATTGATGCGTACTTCGAATGCATGTCATAAGAAGCGCTTTTCTTGCTTATTCAATGGAATAATAATAGTTTCTATTCTGTATAAGCTTGCTGCGACATTCGTAAAAAAGGTCGACATGATCGTCGGCTGCTTTTGTGATTTTCTTCGTCGTTCGCCAATAAAATTACCTGACTTTGTTTCGGAAAACAGTGTTGAGATACTAACTGAAAGAACAACGCTGTAGAAGTCGAGACCTTCGTCCCTGAACCTACCGTACTTTGCTATAATTCTCGATGTTCAAGTACATAAGAGAAAAATGATTCTCAGGTTTTATTCGCTTACAACTGCATACACGTTCTCGTGAACAGTTACCCTTCTCAAAAACTCAAAATAATTTGATTATTTCCTACCCACTTATCGGTAACAAACAGAATAGGTGAGAAGGAACAAATACTCGTTCGTTAATCCGAATATCTGACAAAGTTCAGCTGCATAATTTTCCGGCTTGCTACTAAGAATATGATAGCTGATTCCGGTTTCAGACTAACGAAACCGCAAAAGATCAGGCTAAATTTTGGAGAAAAAATATTTTTAAGGAAAATTTCTTCCGCTGCAGCTAATACTGTTAGCTTACTTTAAGCTTTAACTTACTTGCGAGCTCCAATGACTTACCAAGAAAAAAATGCACTGAAAATACCATGGAATTATACATAACAAGTTGGATATAAGACTGAACATTTTCCCAAGCAGAAGGCACAAATTCAAAAAGCGAGGATCATCTGACGGAAAGTTGAAAACCCGAAATTTCGAACACTCATATTGTCGGACAAGAAAAAACGGCCTGAACCTTCGCGAAGGTTTAATCCGCAAAAAGGACAAATTCCTGAGTAGGAAGGATTCCTGAAAATCGAATTTCGGCTATACTTCAGAAGTACTGAGCACAAAATGCTTCCGTCTACTGGCCCTACTCCAGCAGTTTCGTATTTATAGTTGCTAAATAGGGAATACTTTTTGTCCATGGAGATAACTACGTATGACGACTCTGCTCTCATATAACCTCTGCACCTGACCTTGGTTGGTCACTGGCTATTTTAACTTTCCTATTTTGGTCATCTGAGCCATACCAAAAATTTTCCTTCCAGGATTTCGAATCCTTCAACGTCTTTTTAGGTAGGGAACCCGCGCGTAGGTTCTGACCGTTCAGAGTACCTCTGCCTGTTCGACAATACAAGCATTCGGGATTTTCAATGTTCATAACCTCGATTTTCAGTTTTATCACTCAAATCTAATAATATATTTATTGCAGCTTATATTTCATTTATTTCACATGCTAAGACGTGCTTAATCCCCACTGTCACAAATTAAACAAAACTTGCAACAATTGATGGGCCGATGATTTGTTGCTGAGTAAAGATAAGGCACGCTGACGTGGTGATGAAATCTAACAACTTTTGAACATTGCTTGTCACATTATCAGCGATTGAAAGCGTCGAAGAGCGATACCCTCGTAATTTCCACATCATTTACAAGCAATTGCCTAATTACTCGCCGCTACGACCAACAGCAGTGTTAAACAGTACAGTTTTGTAACAGGTTAGTATTGTTTCATTATGGAGTGCTGTTGCCAAATCGTCAGCGCCTTAGCGAGGAGCGGTGAGGCGGTTAATGGTAGAACACTGCGGTTTTGTATGCCATAAGATTTGGCAAACACTTTGCGATGTCAAAAACGTAAATGAGTCATGCCAAACAGTTAACAACTGAGCAACATTATTCCGTTCACTTTAATGCAAGCAGTTCAAAAAGCTGTTAGAAAAATTAAAATATTAACAAGAGAATCAGCTAAGACATTATCCCGAACCTAAAAGGTCACCGATGTTCACGCATTGTGCTTGCATTTAGATGAGCAAAATAAGTGTAGAACTCAGCGCCAACTCTTATATTGTTTGTGGAATTCCTTCTTACTAGAAAAGAAGGACAACATTTCATTTTACAATGGAAGCCTGGCGCCATGGATTATCTTGAAAAATAGGGCTGTTTAGTTACTTTAAAGAAGTACAACCGAACTTTCACTTGCAGAAGTTAAACAGGGAGATACATTTACGTTTAGGAAGGAAACTAACTCACTGTTGCCCAAAAATGGGTAAAAGCCCAAGGCGCTGTAACTATCGACAGCGGCTACTCTGTTTTGTCACTTAGAAAAATAAATATTGAAACATCATTAGTATGCGGCTATTCGCGACAATGAAAGCTGACTTTATGAACTTGCAGTCCTGAGCAGTACAACAGCTGCGGATAGACCAATTGAACAAAAGACAAGAATGTGAACGTCTATTGACACGAATGCCGGCAAACAGTATTGTGATACGTTTAGGAAAACATTAATTAGACGTATTACAAATTGAGCTCTGCTATAAATGCTAAGTCGCATTGAGAAAAGTGCAAGCATGAAACCGACAATGTGGATGATCGCAAGTGCTCTGTTCCTTTGCTATTTTGGTTCAAACTATGGACAAAACGTGGCAGCCCCAAAAATGCAGAACTCGACAGTCTCGAAAGTGCACAACGAGACAGCCCCGAAAGCGCAAAGCTTGGCAGCCCTGAAAGGGCAAACGTCGAAAGGCCCGAAAGTGACTGAGTGCAATACAAACGTTAATCACACAGTGAAGCTGGTACAAGCAGTTGGCATGGTTGGAAATGAAACAATGTACCCTCTAAAGAAACACGAAACGGGAGTATTGGAAATTAAACTTCATAATACGGGCGAACAAGTAAGAAACGTCATACCCAACCTGAAAATATGGAAAAGAGTATCCTTTTTTGGCCATAAAAAATGGGTGCCTATACCAACCTTTGGCTACCTGTAAGTTTCAACATGCGACATAAACATTTCCGATCGTCCTAATCGTTTAGAACCAAACAACTTAACAAATGTCACTTGTGCCCATTAAGGCCAGGAATAACGGTAACCGCACTGCCGTTGAGAAAATCAAAACTTGACAAGCTTGGAAAACACTTGGCCGTAATTTCTATGCAAAGCTTGTCTATCAATTCCAGTCGAGTATTTTCAGGGTGAATATGACGTCGTCATGACGCTTCATAACCAAAGTAATCCACATCAAGAACTGCTGTGTGCAGAAATCGAATTTGAATTTGCCGAATGAGATGGAAACGAATTTGCACGAGGCGTGCTATGCATGTACATACTTGACCGAATAAATATCGAACGTCTTTTTCATGACTTTGACTTGTTAACGAAACATTAACACCTTAACGAGGTGAGTAATGATAGCAATGCAGCCGCTTTAAGGAAAAGATGATAGTTTACTTTGTGCTGCTTTATCTGCTTTAGCAAAAGAAAAGCAGCAGGGAATGCAAGATATTACTACGTAAAATAGAAAGCACATTGAACACTCAACATTTCTTTTTATAACCAGGAAGTTTCACGAAATAGAAGATTCTGTGGCAGACAGGACCCCGTTTTTTTGAAATCCTTTATTTACCGCAGCTTTCAGGCGAGAGCCTACACCAGCCAGCAGCGGTTGAATGAGAGAAATGTATACTTAGGTTCCTACCTGAAAACTCCGGTAAGTAGATGCTTTTAAAAAACGGGCTCCCGTTCGTCACGGATCTTTCTACTTCGTAGAGCGCACATTTAAAAGTCAAACTTTGAGCACAGCTTCCATTTGTCAAGACATGCAAACACACACTCAATGTCCGGCACTCCAACAAACCAAAACAACATAAATAAAAAAGAAGTTCAAGAATACCATTTTTTTAATGTGCTATAGGTCATTGCACAAAAAAATAAATCGCCGTTGGTTTTCATTTTTGCTACGCTCAACGGAGAAGGAACCGCTTTTCAACTATTTTCATCAGCTGACCCAGAAAGCTCTCCCAGGCTAAGCAGTAAAACCATACGCTCAAAATGGATACGCTTTCTAATCAAATACAAAGGATCTTAGCTCGCTACAAAAAGTCATACCTTCTTTGCTAAACTGAGTCGAAAATAGAGCACTTTTCGCTTTTACTAACCTGAATATTCGTTTGCTGCAGTACAGTATGACTGAATGTTTAAACAACCCTAAAAGTGGATTGACAAAAGGCTTGCAGTACCCTGATTAAGCTTTATTGGCATTGCAAAAACTTTACACAGCCGGAAATTCATTGATGTTAGAACTACATGCATAAAAGTGCTGCACTTAAAGTATTGACCAGTTTTATCAAATGAAAAAAACGGACTCGGACTCACGCTTCTATACTGATGCATTGCGACTAAGCTCATAAGGCAAAAAGGTCACGCGCTGTCTCACAATTGCGAACAGATTCTAAATTCGACTAAATGAATATAAATGGAGCAACCTTACGGAAGCTTCACTGCCGATGTGAAAAAGTTTAAACGAAGCGAATAGAAAAAAAATGCAGTTAACCTCGTTTCGGAGGAGTTGTTGCGAAAGAGTTGCCTTGCCTCGAAGTCATACTGTCATCAACAAAAGATTCGCAAGTTAAGATGTTTGGTAATAACTACTTGATGCGCAGGTACAGCAGCACGAACACCCAAGAAAAATACAAATCAAATTCTTGCAAAAACGAATAACGCGCCTCTCACTAATCGACGTAAAGAGAAGGATAAGTGTTTCTAGGATTTGCGTAAATTTTATGGCTATTAGTTTTCTTCGCCGTTTCCTCAGTTAGGCTGAACTTTCTGCATTTCAAGCAGACAATAAGCCAACTCAGTCACGAAAACTACGTGTAATTAGTAACACATTCTTGGTCAGAAGATTTAACTAAACAATGATATTACGCGGAACCGTTCGCCAATCCACCCAAAGATTTTAGTTTTTAATGTGGAAATTCTTAACGTCACTTCTCATCTCGTCATTAAACTCTACAGTTTACTACATTTTCCTTGTTTAAATAGAGTGGGCTAAGAAATGCACATTCGTAATGGTTTCTTGCTCTTAGTAGCCAAACGACACAAATGCGCTAAGAGCAAGGACCACATTAATTCCCTCTTCTGATCCCACGAGATTTTAAGCGAATCTTAACCGACGTCTATGCTACACCATGCGAGAGATGTTTACGTAGCTGCTTTCCCAGAATGTCGACGTACGCTGAGAGTCTACAAAAGCTTTTTGCCCATTCACTTTTTTTCTTATTCAACCGTCGATATGCATTTAACTCTGCTTCTTATTATGTATCCACAAACATTTGTGAGCAAACGAATAGCCTACTTCGGTGTAGTTAAAATATGGTTATTAGTGTACAAAAAAACGCGCGCCATATATAGCAACTAAGCTATTAAAGCATTAAGTGAACGAAACAGAAAATGCTGCTCACCTTTGGTAAGAAGAACGTCAGCTGTGGCTGATTTATGATGGAAGTGACTGACAGCTAATCGACAGTACATCTGTTACTGTTTGGTCAATCATTGAGATGTTAACTTTCGAGAAAAAGCCATGTTTGCACTATTCACCTAAAAAGGAGTTCGTTAAAGAAGAACAGTAGTTGAATGACGTCAAGTCAAATGTGATTTTTAATTGTTATGTTAAGCTGACACGGTCCATCAAAGACATCAACATTATAAAAAAGAAACTTCACGGACTAAGAGCTGACAAAACTCTAACAGCAGTTCTTTACGAGTTCGAAAACACAGCTTACTTGTTCATGATTCTAATTATGCTGAAATTAAGTATTGAAGCGCGTCTTAATTATTTTTACTCTTCGCATATTTACATGCGCACTTTTGCAATCCAATTATTCCACAATACGATGCAGCACATACCGTAATTTACTAAGGATAAAACAAATACTAAAAAATGTGACGCAACGTTCTTCTATGTCGACAATGAAGGGCAATAGCCACGCAAATGAATAATCAGCCGGGGGCGGCACCAGCTCTTGCATTGGAAAATTATGTCTTGCTGCTTGCACCCGAATATTTTTCTTTTCTCTCCTATTTATTTGTGAACAAGAGAGCTAAACAGAAGCAGCCTTATTCGGCTAATTATTTTTAGCACTTTTCCTTTGACCTCACATTTCAACCAGTGTAAACTGTGCTGACTGTCTTCTTGCGTAGACAACAGCAAGTCGATCTGTCGACATTACCGTTTAGAGACGGATGTATTATTGTGTAGAGCAAAGGTGCCACGACAAGATAAAGATTATCGACAGTTCGTATGGCGGATACTACTCCAGGCATCGATCTCGCCAATACGTAAGCCAGATTGGGCGAAAACTTTAAAAGCAGCGTAACAAAACAAACAATCGACAAACTATACAGAACGGAAGTTTCTCGAGCATCACGAAGTTGGTTTAGATTCATCACTTCGGATCGATCAGCTTTCAAGCGATGCATTATATAGGCCAGAATGTAAAGCACCATTGTTACAATTGCCAGCGAAACTGTGGTATTCATAAACATGCGATAATATGTGGGCGTGTTGTACTGAGATCTGTAGCAGGCTGGTGATATCTTGTGGTCTCGGATCACGAAAGCCACGTAGTAGCAAAGAACAGCCTCGAGGGCGCCAAAAATGAAACACAGTATTACCCATATCTTTGTATTGCGAATGGAAAAGATTGTACGATAATATGAGGCACTGCAAAAGGCCGTAAAGCGCTCCATGGACAAAAGTAGCATTGTCATCGCTAGCGTAGTGTTACCAATCATGTATACAGGTAGGTAGAACCTTTTCAACAGGCAATCAAGAGGCGAAACCGTAAATGGTTCCATCTCGCGAAGCAGCAATCGCTGAATGCTAGTGAATATCAAACCAATGGACGCCAAACAATCGGACACTGTAAAACCTGCAAAATGGTCATTCTAATTTGCATAAAAGCTAACTGACCAAGTTTAAGCGGCTAACCAGCTATCATGCAAAGATCAGCTCTTTGTTCTTGTTTCCTATATATCAACACCAGCAAATATCCATCAACTATCAATGCCGCGACGGAGATTAGAATAAGAATGATGAGAGTGTCCAAACGTTCATTTGACCAAGAAACGCCGGTGGTATTCGCAAATTGTGTTCCGTTCATTGCCAAACTAATGGACGGTGCCAAATTTCAAATCTCCCAACGCCAAGCGCTGCAATGGCATTGCGTGACCAATTTCAACGTTGGCCAAGCGCGCGAATGGAGTTTGTCAAAAAAATTTGTTTGCCCGCTTTTTCAAAGCACAAAACGGGAACTCTCAGTGAACAAAATAGGCAGCGATTATTCGCGGGTTTAACATGTAATGGCGCGGCGTCGATAAAATATTGAAAATGGAAGCGAGGAAAAAATCAATTGCCAAACCGCTCATTATAAACGAAATAGCTCAGATAAAGGAGGTATAAATTACATTGTCTCAGTTTAATGCTCTCTAAGAAGTACTAGGCGAAACATTTCAAACACTAACTTTTACTTGAGCTGATTTTTACGAAGTTGGACTAAGTATTTTTATCTTCCGCAACTTTGCTCAAAACAGTCTACCATCGCTGTAAGCAGAATTACATAAGATCTCAAGAATGCTTTTATTAAAGTGAGAGATACTTGATTAACTGTAAAAAGGGGATGTTTGTAGCACTATAAATCGATACTTTCCATTACTACAGGACTAATCTAATAAGCTTACAATGCAAAAATGTCAACCCTCTTTTCTGACAAGTCATTATGTAATGCAGAGCTGGAAAAACATGTTTTTTGCATGACGACCAAAAAATCAATGCCGTAGGGCCCCTTAGTTTTTTTATGCGACTGATCAATAAGCAAAAGAAATCCTACCTGCCTTTTTTTAGAGAATGAAAGCAATACAGTGACCGTACGCTACATAATGCCCAATTGAAGTAGCCTTAGCGTCTTGCGGAAACTGGTTGACTATGTCCATCATTTGATCGTTCCAAAATTGCCCTAAAGAAGGTACAGTTTAAACTGCTTGGCTTCATTGTGCTACACTGAATTGCCAAGTGGTCAAACTTTATGCAAATGAGGTCAAACAGTACGCGCAGGTAAAAATCAATGGTGAACTTTATTAATAGGCAATCATTACGTAAGAGAACGGGAGTACAGATAATCCATGGTTGAATATAAACTAACGACGTTCCTACGGTAAGGGATGACGCATAAACTTTTTTGAAAATGCTACGGCAAACATCCCTAAAACTTAGTCAGCTCAATGATTTCAAGAAGATAAGTTGTTTAAAGAAAAAAATTGTTGCGCAAAATTTTGAACTCTGATAAAAACACCATCGAGCGTTATTTCGTCTAAAGCTGAGACGGAACAGTACAAGTCTGTTATGACTTCATACCGTCGCCTAATTTGACCAGACGCTTAACTACAATCGATTCTTCAGGCAACAGGTACCTATGTTATGCACAGATTTCCTATAGATTTCTTGCACGCATAAACACCGCGTTCAAAGATTGCTTTCATACGTTTAAAAAACTTATCTTTTGCAACAATTTGTGGCCTACATTTGCCCTTTCACTACAGCCATCAGTGTTACAAGTAAACATAACAAGTGTTGAAAGCATTGAGAACTAAAAAAACGTACAAGCCTCAAACGATCAAACTTTCAAAGCAATATGAGGAAGCACTTAATGATAGCTATTGTGAACTTAAAGTGACAGAAGAAGAATACGGACTCAGATTTCGATTTTCTAAAATAGCTTAAACATCGATTCATTGATGTAAAATTGAAAAGGTCTCAATGAACGACTTGCTTTCCTTGCTTGCTTGAATGAGTTGAGTGTAGACCGTTTCTTCGTAGCCCATAATGGACTTAAAGCAAACATACAACCCTGCCTGTTCCTCTCTGATTGCGTATCGGTTAAATTCATAATAAAATCCTTATATTTGAATACAAGACAAAAATGGTTGAAACTCGTTGAGCTATAGATTGCAAGAAATACGGTTAAGGACATGTAGAGCTATTTGCATAAGATAGTGATGGTTACTATTGAAAAAGAGCACTACACATTCATGCAGATTAGTCTGTATGGACAAAGAAAGATAATTCATTCAGTTTAATCGCTGAATGGATTACTGAATGCGAAAAAGAACGCGCGATTGCTACAAGAAAGCTCAAATGAATATTTTATCCCTCTTAAACACATTTAGACAGAGTTGACGAATACTTAATTTATTATGGCTTCCATTTCAGAGCATTTACAACCGTTTGTACACAGAGATTTAACATTTAAAAAAAGAATACGATCAATGCCTGAGTAAGTATATTTATATATCGCATAAGACTTTACTAAGCGGGAAAAACTATGGTCATGCAAATGAACTACGCAAATTTTACGTGATGGCAAGTTGCGAACGTGAACGATTATCATTCGGTCGAACCGGAGAAGAAATGCATAAGTGCTGAATTAAACTTCTACCTAAAAGAAGTCATTTCATTTCTGCACACCCTTTTTGTTTATTCCCTATTAAATGGGCAGAATTACGCCCGTTAATTCTTCTTGTTTTTATACAACGCAGCTTTGACAGAAACGACGTAACATTTTCGCCATCTGTTCCACAAGTAATGAAAAAGCAAAAAATGGCAATAGCTGCAATAAACGGACCGTATAAAGAAGGGTGAAGGAAGTGTAATCACTGAGAAGCCTTCTTTCATCAATAAAAAATGACTTCTTAATATTACGACCTCTAAGTACAGAACCTATATAAAAGTAAAAAAGTAAAATAAGATAAGCAGAAGATAATAAAAGGAACTTAAAAGAGACAAAGCCAGCTAATGGTGATGATCAAGTAAAATTGGATGAAACAACAATAAAGTAAAATCAAAAAAGCATAAAAAGTGAAAATAATGGATTGAAGTTAATTAAAACATGCCATTATTTTTCTTTCCTTCTTTGTAGCGCTCTCATGTTTTCATGCCACTGATTATCATAACCAGTGACGTTCATTAACATTCATTGAAGCCACTTCGATTTTCCCGCCTTTTTATATGACTGCCTGTCACTGCACTTGTCATTGTCACTCATAAGTGCGAATCACGTCGGTTAGTGTTCAGGAAAATGAACCGTATGCGTCTTTACAGAAAACTTGTTCATTTGAATTTTTCTAACAGTTTACTACGGTTTCCATTAAACGCATGGAATTATTAATACATCCGCCCATTTTTGCCTAAAATATTAATGACCTAAATATGCAATTTTTACTACCTTATTTCGTCCAACCTGATTTCGTTTTTGCTACTACTGTGTCATATCTATTTTGCTTTACTTTTATTACATTTGTTACGTATTTTGTTTTATTTATTTACTTTTGCGATTAATTCTATTTCGTTTACGCGTTTGCCCACTTAAGTTATTTTTCTTCATTCTTGCTAGTTTCTTTACGATTTGCAGATAGTTAAAGTTGATTTTTTAATGAAAGAAAAATTTTCCCATTTAAAAACTCACCCCATCATTCCATTCTACGTTTACCAATTTTGACTTTATCATTATTGAAAAATTAGGCAGAGCGATTTTCGTTTATCTTTCTTCTTCCAATGATTACTATCAATGCTGATCTGTAGAAATGCAATTTGCGTGACCCGTTTTAGCAAAAAATAGGCATTTCGCTAATATGCAAAAACGTACCTTTAGTACCTTCTTTTCCGTCGCTTTTTAGAATTTACCACTGCCGGCGTAGAGACAATCATTCTCTGGTTAAGCGTACTGCACAAAGATGAGAAGTTCAGGAAATGGAAAACCAAAAAACAATGGTGAAATTGTAGACGGACGCTTTGCAGGGCTGAAAGATGAAATTTTGAAAAAGCAGCAAAATGCTGGCAATGTTGAAGTTTAAAACAACCATTTTCCTGCTGTCTTCCCCTGTAGGCTCTTCAAACGTGATTAGGCGACGTGAATTGAATATAAATGAAGCAGATTGGATGCAGTTATCAAAGATGATCAAAAAAGCCCAACTGGAATACAGTTCGTTCAGACGTTTGCCAGTAACAATACCGTGCATTGTTTATGATGGATAATAAGGTATACGGAGATAAGTGCTAATGAATTTTTCAACTATATCTGCATTCTATTACTAATAGGTTTGCATAAAAGTACCGTACTAAAAGCATTTCGTTAAATGGTTATTTAAATGCGATTTTGCGCAACCTACCATTATTAGCTTCTGTTCTGCCAGTCCTGTCCGCCACTAAGACGTTAATGATGAAAGATGGTTACGCAGTGCTGACATGTTTCAAAATGAGTAGATAGAACACAGCGTTGGTCAAAGTTAATTCCAAAAACGTATGGCAGTTTGGGGACCCTTCGTCCCTTGCAGGATTAAGATGGCTGATTTTCCAACAAGCTTTTGTCCGTAAAATTCAGCGGCCACGAAAATATTATTGCTACTTCAGCCAATGTATACGACGCTTGTATTTCTGTGAAATTTCTTCAAAATGGACCAATTGGCAAACAGCTTCTGAACAGCGGACAGCAAAAATGGATGAACAAAGAAGCAAAGAGTTGTAGAAAGTGGCAAGTAAATGTTGTGAATAATTTTGGCGGCTTTTACAATGACAGGTGAACGAAGGTTCAATGGCTTCACCATCAATGGGGCAATGTGAAAAAATGCAATGGCAAAAGCAATCGTCAGCAGGTTGATCAGCATCGCAGTTCGACGTGAATTACGTATTGTTCCCAAATAAGTTTTGGGATAATTTTGCTGTATGTATATCTTATGAATAACATAAGAGAGAAAGTAAAAGACCAAGCATACAACTGCCATAGCCACCTTAATAAACGTGTATGCCCTATAATAGGATGGAGACGAGTACTCTTTTCGATAGCACATTGACGATATCAGTTTGTCATTCCGTCCATTAGCTCCCACGTAGACGATAAGTACTTCCAAGCAGCTGAGCAAAAATATCAACATGAACCACAGAGTACTGCAAAATGGGCTGAACAGTATGCGATGCCATTTTTGGCGCCAAAATAGTAAAAACCGTTCGAAAGACAACAGCAGCATAGCGAAAGCTAAGGAGTCGCTTCCCACCATATGCATAGGGACATGAAACATGTCAGTGATACATTGAGAAGGTCGTATGCAGCGCGGTTCTCTCTTCCACCACCAAATGCGGTACACGGAAGAACAGAAAAGGCCAATTGAAGTTAGCATGTTGGAAATGACGAAACCTAATTATGAACTAAGTCAACAAAATGAATTTGCACGCTACCTAAGCGAACTACCGCTGATCAGATAGAGATCAGGATAGACGGACACTCGACGACCCACCACTCTAAGTAGGAAACAGTCAAGCAGCAATGATAAACTGGCAACCACAATGAAGAATCCATTGTACGAAGTGTCGCTTTCCTTGCCGTTTGGAAAAAGGCACGCATTACTTTGATTTGTATTCATTTTCTAAAAAAATCTCTTTATTTAGCATTGTCAGTTTTTAAGCATTACTGCATTGTCGTAAGCTACACTATTAATAATAAATATACCAAAGCACCGCAACGTGAGCTATCCAAATTGACTTAACTAAACTTCGCCTAGACGCAACTAGTCCTGCACATGCGCTCTTATAGACGGTTTTTCTGCTCTCCAAATCTTCTGAAGCAGACTTGTAGTACAGAGGTTGTATATTCTATATATATGGAACATTCAACGATATGTACGTCATTCACATAGCATACCCTTCGCCTAAAAACAGAATAACTGCGGTATACAGGATTTATACGTTACTTATGTACTAAGCATGCTGTGTGCCGTGTATGGCTTACAAGTGGTATATATTGCTCATAATTAAGGCACCTGCAACACCTAGGTTCTCTCAGACACGAATGGAATATTCATGGAATCTATGGGATGTACATGGTTCAGATTGCCTATAAAGACGCGATTTACAGTATCTATGGATTCTACGGCGTACATTCAGTATCTACTCTAAAGGCGCTCTTAGTACACAGCGAATATGTATTGTATATAATGGCATACAAGTGGTATACATTCTTTAAAAGAATAGTATTTGTGATATCTAGGGCGTGAAGACACAAATGTAGTATATTCATAGTATACATACTTGAACACAGGATATGCTTCAAGTATATATGGCATGAGCGTGGCGTACATTGCTTTTAAATAGGATACCTATGGTATCCAGCCCGTGTAAAGTCAATGGTGTACCAAAAATGTGCCTATGGTGTAGATTCTCCATGGTACACTTTTACTAGCTATCGTAAATATAATTCCATAAATGGAATAAGTATGTCACTCCCGCCTGAATATGGCATACACTGCTTATGAAAGGGTATTAGTCATAACTACTGTCTCTTCAACGTACATATAGTATCTTTTTACGTTGCTTACGCATATATATATATATATATAGAGAGAGAGAGAGAGATACTGGTATGTCTCTACTAAGAAATGTTCCAAGAAAACACAGATCTACATTAGCGAAACTGCGAGCAGACCATAATAGCACACTGGATTTCCTCAGAAGCCGGCTACACAAAACAGTTTACGAAGCCTTGGTCAAACATGTGGACATTGCCACAAGAATAGTGGGCATGTCGCAAAACCAGGTACTAAAAAGGAAATTTGATAGCCTTCAGGTCAGATTCCTGATGACATCTCCAAACTCTTACGGAAATACTCCGCAAAGAATCACTGAGTCAGAGCTAAACACAACGGTAATAAATCATAGCTTCTCTCCTTTAAGCGAAAGTGAAAAGACTATACAAAAAAGGACTGAACTTTGTGCCAACTCCTAAAAAACCAACCTTTTTTGACATCATCGCCTCAGTTGAAAACAGCCTGTCTTCTGTTGACCCTCAGAAGGCCACACAGAATAAGCGTAATTTGTCTACGCTAATCCTAGATCATCATTCCAGTACCACTCCAAACTTAAGCCGATATGAGGTCAACTAATTAAATCAACTTAAAAGGCTACATAACAGAATTATAACTAAAGCAGATAAATTCAATAAAGTTCGCATCGAATTACAGACTCCCTCAGCTCTACGGGCTTCCGAAAGTGAACAAACTAGGAGTCCCATTAAGGTCAATAGTCACTACGATAAACAGTACCACAAGTGAACTCAGTTGGTATTTAAAAAAGATCATCAAACCTCTAACTGGCAATGAACCGTCCTTCATCAAAAATAGCAAAACTTTCGTCAACGAAACACGAAAATACAACTTGGAACCGGACGAGATTCTAGTCACTTACGACGTGAAAGATTTATTCCCCAATATCAAATACGCTTAACATATTATACAATCTCTTCAATACAGATACAAATCTGTTCAGCAGAACTAAGTTAAACCTTTTTCACTTTGTTAAGCTGGTATCGTTCTGCATACAAGAAGGCAATTAATTCATTTTTGATAATAAGTCCTACAAGCAATCTAGCGGAGTCCCCATGGGCAACTCACTATCTCCTGTCCTACCGGAAGTTTTCATGGAAAGTTTTGAAAGACAAATGTTTGAAACTGTAGACAGACAAATTGCACCACGACTTTTCAAAAGATATGTAGACGACATCTTCGTAATTATAAAAGATGGAAGAGAAGAACAATTTCTACAGTTTCTAAACAGCATCCGCCCAAATCAAATTGTTTTCACAATAGAAAAAGAGGAAAATAAAACCCTTCCTTTTCTAGATGCTATGATTATTCGCACAAACCAAAGGCTCAAAACCAGAGTTTATAGAAAACCCACACAGAGACCAATACTTCAACTTCTCATTGCATCATACACGATTGGTAATACGTGATATTTTTTCTGGAATGATTAATAGATAATTACGCTTCATATATATATATATATATATATATGAAGCGTAAAAAAGAACAAGACTAATTGGAAATTGTTCAAAGTTAAGCAAAAGCCAGCATAGGACAATGCTGGGAAACATTGGAAAAACGTTATCGCTCTAGTGAAAAAAACACCATACGTTTGCCTCAGAAACGTTTCACCAAGTCTATTCAATAAAAGGACTTGAAATGAACTGCAGAAGATCACCGTAATGCTTTCTATGACAGCTAGAGTTGTCAGGCTGAAGAAAAACGGAAGCGGAAAGATTAGCTTAAAAATAAGTGCGTACAATTACGTCATCTTTAATCTAAAAACGGATTATTACTTCCAACTTTTCCAAATGGCAGACGGAATTAGAAAATAAGGCGAGACGGTTCTTATCGATCATTTCAAAATGCTCAACGTCTTCGGACGCAAAAAATAACGAACATCCGCTGTCCAGCCTAAGCAGTAAAAGCGGATTAAGCGAACAACGTTGAACTAAATCTATTTTTAATTAGCTGCCAACTTAAATAATATTTTCTACGTATCTGTGTCTGAGAACTGCATTTTCAAAAAAGAGGAACAATTAAGACTACTTTACCTATTCGCCATTTACAAAAATATCTTGGAAGAGAAGTGTCTAATAGTAATTGCTCATTTTGAAAGAATGCGATGAGCACTCATACTTCTGCAGCTTTGAATAAAACTCTTTAAAAAAATGTAGGGGCCGCCTTGTAAAGGCTGAAGCATAGCTGCGTATACGGCGAATAAAATAAGAAACCATGGTTAAGCTGCGTAGCGAAACTAACATCATATTTATGAACAGACGTACTCAATGGGACATAAACCATATGCCACACTTAAAAGAATGATTCAAACGGATCCGTTTATGCATAGACGTCTAGTAAACTATGATAGCTGAACAAGCAAATGTGAACTTGAAATTCATACCCCTAAAAGTAAAGCGAAGAAATGCTTACTAACTTCTCACTACAAAATTTTACGCATCCAAATGAGTAAAAACAATGTTTGGAAAATGGTTACTTAATGAGTTCGATTGCAAAGCTAATCAAGCATTAGTTCGAATGAAACTAACGAAACTGACATGCTTGTCAGACGTTAAATTACTAAGAGCACCTCCTCCTATCTTTCAACGTTATCTTATTATGCTTACATTGACAAGAAAAGACGAACTCCAATGGCCCAGTCAAGTCGGAATATTTTACCGCTTAGCAGTGAAGGAGAACGTTGACGTGAAATAGCAAAAATATGTAAATGACGTCTGCACTACTACGTGCACAATTAAGCTTAGCTGTCACTGATTCCGGATGCGCATTTAGCTCTCTTTAAGAAGCAAGCTGAAGCTTTAATAAAGCTTAGTCAGTGGCGTTAATGAGGTCAGCTGGAAGCTTACGCAATTGTTGCATTGTATAATTCGCAACACCAGATAAGGTACTTCCCATTTCCATATGCCCCACTGACAAGGAACTAACTTGGAAGAGTAGAAAAAATCAATGCGCTACAACTGCCTGCCACAGTGGTAGCGTATTAATGGAAACATTTGAGAGAATACATAGGCTAAGAAATGAAAAAGTTGGCAACATTAAACTGCATCTATTCCAAGCATGTAGTTTGCCTGTACACGTAATGGAGCACGAGGTAACGGAATGATTAGTAATTAAAAATGGAAAATAACATGTAGGCTTATGAGATCTATGTTTAAACATTCTAAACACTTAACACTTTGACGCAGTAATAAATGCAATTGGAATCAGGAAAAAATGACCATAACTGGTTTGTTAGTGTTACAACAATTGCGCTCATTATCTAAACGTTACGCTTTACTGGATATTTCAAGCGGCTTGCAAAATCTCCACGTACTTATATGGTCACTCCCGCGCGTAATGTCTAACGTTATAAAGCGACTGATGAAGGTAACAGGACATATTTGCGCTGGTATGAACTAAACGACCTAATTGAAACAAGATTTTCGGACTAACTTACTTTTCCTTTACAAGTATAAAGTACGATCAGATAATGCTTTCCGCCGTCGAATTTCTCGTCGTCAGCTGGCCGGAAATCTATGACGGTTATCTAAGGAATCTCTAAGCTCTCCAAAACCTTATAAGTTCTTGGATTAACAAAAAGACGACTGCCGCTTGTGAAAAAGTTGTTTTTCAGCTGCGAAACTAATCGTATCTGCACAGCGGGAAAGAAGTGTGGAAAAAAGAAATTTATATAGAATTTCAGCGAAGAGTGCAATTTTAAAAAAACGTATTTGTCTAACACCTCTTGTGCTGCGCTACGGGACCTTGATTATCTGAATTAATAGGCGAAGGGGAGTTGAAGTTGTTCAGTTAATCGAAAAGTTGAATATCCGAATTATTCTGCTTATCTTGTCCGTCTGTCGACTCCATCATGCAAAAAGGCTTTACAAATTAATTTTTAAGAAATGTAATTTAAAAATGAAGGCTATTTGACGAACAACAGCACATTTAATAGGGAAAGATTGCAGTTGAGAAGTTTACGTTTCACACTTGAGATAATGATACAAACGTCTAATGGGATGCTTAATTTTAAAACGCATAATCAAAAAATATCACAGGACTCAGAGTATTCGTGATTTTTCGGCTTAACGGGTTCTCCCACTATTAGATTCTCTATTGGATGATAGGAAAGACCAATATTTAGGTATTCATATTACTCACTGAAGAGATTTAAGGGAAAAGAATGATGGTAACATTGCCTGCTCGCGGTAAAATTTAATTATATCGGGAACAGATTCTTTGCCACCAAAAACAGAACCTTTTCCATGCATTTTTACACGTATATTGGAGATATAGGAACAACCTATAACTTGGGAGATCCTCAATTTCATATGTATTTGGTTTGAGGAAAACTTTCCATTGCAAAACTTGAATTTTACGCTTACGACCTTGAAGGTGGTATTAATGACTACTTACCATTATAGCAAAGCCGCTTCCAATGACGTATAGGCTCTTCTTAGTTGCTATACGTGAAGCTGATTTTACGAAGCGTACAAAGAATATGGCAACCAAATCTGTTAGCCAATCTTTGAGCCATTGTCAACGAGACCATAAGAAGCAGGACAGATGAAGTTATCCTCTCCAATTCTGGTGACCATTGACTTAACTGGAGTTATGCCAAGTGAGGCAATGTCTACAATCGCAAATGCGGATATATTGGTCAGCATCGAGCTTCTATGAGCTTCACGAAGTCGTTTATACGAATGACATAGAAGAGAAGGTACATTACTAACGCAGTCGTGGCCAATAAAATTTTTTAGCCATGTACAAGGATGATTCCAACAATATACCAAATACTCTGTTAACTTGCAGAGCGACAATAGGAACTTGAGCGGCTCTGGCAGCTTACACGCAGCAGAGAAGGAATTAGAATTCCCATTTAAACATCCGTAATTCACAGCGTAGTAACTGGAACCACTGACGTTATTAATAACGCAGGAGACGCACCGTCGGCGAGACTACAAAGCAATACTGTTTAAAATGCAGTAATTGAAGCATTTCATCAGGAATATGCAAACGAGGCCAAAGAAAACAAACATATGTGACCAGAAATTCAGATTCGGCTACAATTCAAAAAAAAAAAGAACTATTCAATTCTACTCGACGTAGCAACGCAAAGGGATTAGTATTAGCAATTGCTAAGCCAGTAAAGGTAAAAATAGTAAAAATTGACAAGCAGAACGAACGAGTTACACAAAGTTTAAGGTTTTCTATCGTGTCAGTTAGAAAATGCTGCTCTAAGAACGCCAAAAAACAAATATAAAGGGTCTTTTTTCCCAAAGCCACGCAAGCAACCTACTGTATTGTAAAAAATTCAGGTTCCCTTCGACTTCTGCTTTTACACAAGCCTAAAGATATACATTAGGCTTATTACCGCGCATAGAATAAGGCAAGGAAAGAGTAGGTCAGCCGGTAGCAAAACCCCACCGCAAGTTATTACCGTTTTACCACAAGTTTGCTGGCTATCCTGTTTTGCCTTTACCTAAGCATAAATTTAAGCGTCAGGATTATTTTTTCGTTTTACGTAAGACGAAAGCGCCTTGAAATGGCTAACATGCTCTGGGAGACCAGTCTTAAACCAGTTCAAATGAAGTACAGTACAATCCTGATTATCTGAAAGCACCAAGAACAAGCTGGCAATTACAGAATGAATAAAATGATGTTCAAGTTAAAAGCCTATCATTTCTATAAGGAAATTCGCTGTTCTTTTGCCGCTACGACTTCTTTGAGCTGCAATGGCTTTGTTAAGTCCCAAAAATATTACCTAAAAACTCTTCTTTAGTAAAAAAAGCAAAAATCTACCGAGCGACCGTTACAACGCTTTCGTCAGGTGCTTAGAATTTTGCTGCAATTAGGTCGTTACGACCAGTTAGTTTTTTGACGGATGTACGCATTTAATTTTCATTTCGAGAAATGAACTTTAAAGAACCCAAATACTAAGGCAAAACAGTACACGGATGACATTTTGGTAATCCAAACTTTAACCTTACGCGAACTACCTTTTGCAGCGGTTTATTTAGCATCTAATGCTGCTTTAAACAGAAAACAAGCGCTCCTAGCCAATACTAGCCCACGTTAAGGTGCTAAAGATAGCGTTAACAGAACCGTATCAAATGTTGCTGTTTTTCCATTCATTCATTAGCTTTCTTATAGGTATCTTTTGTTATAACTGCTCTGCTATTCTTCTTTTTCTTTTTTAAAAGATGAAATTCACTCTCTGCCTTATTACCTGAGCATATTTACCGTACGCTTAGTGCAGTAGCTCATCAGCCATGTCACGTTTTGATAACCGACCGAAATGTACATTCATAATTTCAGTAGGTTCCTTTAATTGGAGTAAACAGAAACCCTGGTTATTAATATATACGTTAACATCAGATATTGCGTGCTAAAGGTGCTAATGAAGAGAGTAATAGCTAAATTTGAATATGGAAAAAACGCCATGAGAAGCGTTGTCTTCTATTCGGTAGCTTGATTATGCGGTACCTTCAGCTTGAACGGCTATTGAGAAGATTCTTCGCTAAGCTGCCATTTCACTAACGCGGCTAAAAATCAAAATGTTTCACAGTCAGAAAAATGACAAAATTAGTTGGTAATACCCGTGAACAATAATAGCACTGATAAATGTAGGCGACATACAGTATTCCTGGCTGACCGGTGGCTATATTGACGCATGGGATCATCATTGCGTTCATTGCTAAGATGAACAGGTCAAGTATAAATAAGATTTGGTAAAATCTCTGTAACAGGAAACTCACCGTGGTAACTTCCAAATCGATTATAATAAAGATGTCTACCTTCACACGTTCTTGATCGGCCCAGTGAAAACTGCTGCTTACTGATGGCTGCTGACATGTGGGGCTGACCATTGGTCAAACTGGACGGTTGTTGTGAATTTCTGCTCACATTAGAACTCGTCGTGCACACACTACCGGGGTGCCCATTGCAGTATGCTTTTTTTATTTGCAAAATTTTGTTTTTAAAACTAACTATTGTGTGCTGCCTCAGCAGCGCTTGAACCTCCATTTCTGTTTGAAACGTGACAAAGGCATAACCTTTGCATTGGCCGCTATTGTAGCGGATTATATTTACATTTACTACGTGGCCATACGCTGTAAAAAATTGGAACAGTTCCTTCTCCTTGGCATCAACAGGAATACCATAGACAAAAATTTTGTTAGGTATTTCCATTCTTTCAGACATCACTTCAAAGCTTAATCTTCTTTCTCGGAATGATATTTTTCACAAATTCTTTACTGCTGATTTTAATGATCCTGCAATAGTAAAAAGTAAGGAGAAATCGTCAGCGCATGCAGCTACCTCATAACGCAATTTGCTTTTATGCTTTTTCTTATAATCACCTTATCATTTGCGCCTGACAAAAACCTTTTTCTGAAGAAAATCAAAAATGTGGCTCTACCGACTGAGTTATGCATGATCTATTCAGCCAAGTATGCCGACTATTCTGTTCTGTACTTGCGTATACGCAGCAGTATAAATCCGCTGCTTTGACTCAGACTTAGTTAACAGTTTAACACAGTTGCTGTCAGACTTACAGTAAGACAGTGGGGCTCATAGTTGACATACTCAAAAATCTTCTATGCCTCTGATTACTTATTCAATTTTATTTTCCGCCCTAAAAGAACAACAACTATGGATGCTAATGCAAGCACCCATTTATATCTTAACTTAACTATATCTTGAAAAGAAAAAAATCAAGAGACTATCACGTGAAGAAGATGAAACACCGCAAAAAGAGCAGCGCGTCTGTGGAGAGCAAAAACCAAAATGTATCTCGATGCCTTCGCAGCCTAACGCAGCGAAAAAATAAAGCCAGCCTGAAGCTGACCTGACAATGGAATGGGACAAAAATGGGCTTTGCATTTTCATTAACTCTTATCAGTGAGATAAGAAAAGGGGTGGCTATATGCACGTGAGTGGGTTTGGCGACAAGTGAATTTAAAATTTAACTATGACTAATGTAGTGGAAGTCCAGTTGGTTTGTAAAAAAGTGAGCTGCAATGTAAACAAACGCCTATGACATTATCTGATAGCTGCTGTGGGAAAGATGTGACCCAGCTTACTCCCACCGCCAGCAGCAGGCAGTAGTTGAAAACTGATAAGAGAAACAAAACCCAGACAGTCAATGGATCGATTAACTTTTAGCCCGTATAGGGATAGCCCAAAAACGGTATTGCACCATCATCGGTGTGCCTCAGCGCTAGTCTGAATGAGATGTGGAGGATCTGACGCTGACAAGGCAGCACTCAATCCTCTATTGATAGTCTGAGCGGTTGTCGACCCTGATGGGTGCTCATGATGGGACACTTCCCGTCTGCGGATGTGATCGTAAAGGGGTGAAATGCAGGCAAAGACCTCAGCCGATGACAGCTTGCTTAGAATGTGTCTTAAGGAAGGAAAAAAAATTGTACTTACCCGAAACAAAAGAGTATACCAAGAGAGGATCAAGACACGACTGACTGCTAAGAGACAACGTGAAGCACTGCGTCAGTGACAAAACTACAGAGCAAATATTGAAATCTTCAAGTTCTATGACTTACTGTAACTCAGTTTTAACATTTTAGTAAGAAGTATTGTAAAACTTTACGCTCAACAAAAAATATTTTTTTTAAATCAAAAAGCATAACATGAATTTTTGTCATAGCCCGCAATGCCGATTTAATATTAGTTGTTAACTTTAGTTTTGACCTACTTTCGAAAGGCGTTGCTCTTCGTCATTCTTTGAATTTTTGAAGGACTAAAAAAATATCCAGTAATACTTAATCTTTTATCGTTCTTTTGGACTAGAAAACAAATAGCTTTTAGCTGATATGATGTCCGTCAAAAAGGATGGTTTTGAGCTTACACCATCTGCAGAAATGATGATAATTCGTGCTGCTGCTTCTAAAAACTATAATTTTCTCATTGCTTTATTAATAAAACGCTACAGCAGCACCAATTCCCTCTTAGCTTGTTCCAACGTTGGGATGACTTGAAGCTATATGTATTCTTGTGAATTTCACGTGATCATCAGCTGACGCTGTTACAGAATGCGAAGTTATTCTGCGTCAAAATTAAAAGCGGAAACCAGTACAAAAAAATATTTTCATAACGCCTGTATCTACAAAAGACTGCCAGCACAGAAGCTGTCTGCTTCAAGGTTAAAGCAAGGTCGTACAAGTGAAGCCTTGAACAAAACAATACTATATAAAGTCTCTGTAGTCAAGTAATAATTAAATTAAGATGCCTAAAAACCAAAATGTTGTAGAGGCAAAGAGATGGCGGAAGAAAGTGCAGATTATAAAAATATTGTATTTGAAAGGCGTCAGGTTGCCTGCTTGTGATTTGCCGCCCGGCCGCAGTAAAATGCAGACGTCTAAACATGTACGCTGAGTATAGCTTTGGCACAGCTCTGATACAAGGACGCCTACAGTAAGATGCCTACTATGCAGAAGGACAATAAAATAGGAGCACGTGCTGAAGCATCACTAACCATGTGCATACTAATGAATGCCGAAGTGACTTGCGAGATTAGTGATGTGTGAAGGCAGATAAGAAAGATGAATTCTTACTTTGTTCATACTTTAATTCATATTCTTTTCCAGTCGTAGCCACTGCTACTCCTTAGATGGAAAATGCTATTCACAATCTCTTCTTGTTTGAACATGATGTCGCAATCTTCTTTTCATGCACTGTCACTTTACGCACAAAGATTTTACCACTGATATCGACTGCTCTGCAATTTCATAGAATGAAAAATCATAAGCGCACATTGACATGACTCAAGGCTTTCAATCTAACTGTAATCATTAATCCGATTGCACTTTCAGCCCTGATGAAAAGTGTACACGATCCTAAAACACCAATACGCACAATAAAACGAGGCGGTCTTGTTGAAGCTATGATAAAACAGGATGAAACTACTCCATGCTCCATGTGCATTTATTTTTACCAGAGAGATAACACAGCGGGCTACGCGCGAATGGGTGCGCTGGCTGATGAGCAAATTTGAATTTTAAATTATCTCCAAACTATGACTAATGTAGGGAGAGCGTGGTTGGCTTCAAAAAATGAGCGGTAATGTAAACAAAGTCATGACGCTGTCATCTAACGGCGAAAGACTTTGCCAGGCTTGTTCACTAGCAATAGCTGCGAGTGCTGAACAGATAAGAGAAACAAAACTAGACAGTCGGTCAATCGATTAAGCTTAAACCACTGTACACATGCGGGAACCGAAAAAGGCTACCAAAAACACTGTCGTGTGCTCTACGCTATGGCTCAGCGTTAGCCTATACGACATGACGCAGTAAAGTTGGCTTATACTCCTCTGGAAATGCAAATGCATGTAAACGGCAATAAGCTATTCAAATTCTGTTTTTTAAGAGATGCTGCGCAGCTGCGTGAAAAGCAGGGAAGATACCAAAGAATGAAAGTTAGCCTTTTCAGCCTAGTGTTCAGCAAAATAAATTTTTTACTTACTTGTGACAAAAAACACTAAAGAAGAGCTTAGCACAAGTCAATGCAGCGCGATGCAGATTGTAGATATGTTCAAACCTGAAAAATCAAACGATAGAACCTTCATACTCTTTGGGGTACTGTATTGTAGTTTTACATTTTTAAATAACCATCGCTCCGTAAAGTCGGAAGGTCAGCTGGATAAAATTTAGTTTTGCAGCAAAATTTTTAAAGTGCAGTTTTAGTTTTCAAAAAAAATATAAACGGAAAAGCGAATTCTTTCCGTAAGCTTTAGAGTACGAGCGTGTAGCTCCTATTCTATGCTTGTTTAAGCTGAAAATTTATTCTAACTTACTTTGTCAGTGCATTTCTTCTTATTCTGCTTGAAATTTGCGGCAAAACCATCGGGCGGTTAACGTACACCGACTTGGGCTGAAGACTTAATTTTGCTACATTTTTTTGCATACTGTCTTCTCTAAGTACGCTGCTCATCGTAAGCTTGGCTACAAAACTAATAGCGTCTATCCCGAAAGCTCGGACAGTGCGAATAAAGCTTGTACGGAAGAAGAGGGCAGTTCGTCCTGGTAAATGTTGAAGAGTCGGACGGCTGTTGCATGATGTGACGTTTTTGCTTCATCCATATTTGGAGAGCTACAACAGGAATACGTTTGACGCGGTTTTAAGAAGTTAGACGATTTGACGTCACGAAGAGATTTTTAAAAATTCCTGAAATTATCCATTAACGACACAGCGACCTTAACGCTTATCTACAGGCAGTGTTCAATGGGGTTTTATGCAAAAAAAGCGGAACAAACTTCGGGGCATAAATCCCAGATGATGAGTACTGTAGACGGAAAAGTAATTATTTTCCTTTGGTCCAAAAAACCTTGGCCGGCGTAAAGTAAACGCAAAATTTTAAATTTAATTTTACCTTTCCCTCTTCTATTGAAATTAACAGTGCTTGAGTTTTACGCTTAAGCTTAGGCTACGTTCAATTTTTCAAACAACTGAACTTGATTTTACTTCTAAATACAGTACTCCCGGAGGGTCTTACTGAAAACCTCTGAACTTCCTAAAGCTATCAACACATGGCTGTGCGTATTATAAAACTCAGATTGGCCATGCAATTGATTTAGCTACTATCAAACTGCTTTAATTCGCGGCTAGTAGAGTCGCAAATGAGACGAAACGAGTTTGGCGACATACATCGTATCGTTAAATCAAATACGAACCTTTTGATCGCGGACAACTTGCTACAGTAGGGAAACGCAGTTTATGAGTCCAATTGCGTTTGCGAGCGCGTTCGCGTAGTCGTCATTTTGGCGCGGTCGTATGGGTGATGCGATTGGCAAATTACTGCATCACAATGTAGGCAATGAAAAGAAATGTGGCAAACATTTTGTCAATGCTGTCCAACCGGTAACGACGTACTGCCATTCTACCTCGCCTCGCCAGGAGCCTTTCGTCATTTACCGTCGCGGGTGAATTGCATCTCTGCTTTAGAAATTTCGCCTATACAAAGGCAACGTTCATATACTGTAGCTCAATGTACTTTGACGAAGACGGCGAGTTGGCGCACGAATTTTACGTCGAGTCAAAGACGAAGAGCGGACGGCGCAGCGTTCTCGAAAAGGTTCCCGTATGGAAATTGGTACCGCAGGTGGGCAAATGACTTTCCCGCCAATTTCTCCACAATGTCTCATCATTTGTAAGCATTATTCCTTAATTACAGGGAATGGTAGCGCATGAAGTTCCTCGTCTCAACTCGAGTCTTTCCACGGTGATGATGGAACTGCGGAAAGTGACAGGACAAATGCCGTAAATGCTGATCGATGTTCACTTTTTTGCCGCCTTTTCGTTGACGCGTCGTACGACAATGGTTAAATGCTTTACCCTACTTGTTTTTTTTAAAAAAAAGTATCTTCCGTAAAACAAGAGAACAAAAATACTTTTATATAACAGCTGCATCCTTAGAGCACTCCGTCATTGTCCTTCGATGGATCTCTTGCTCAAGACATCTTTGATAGTGTTTGTAATAGTTGCGAATTTTGCTAATGTATTGTTGTTCTTCAATTTCCAATATAGTCAGAAAGTTGCAAAGTTCCGGTATTTCAAAGGAGTCCCACTAAAAAGTAGAATCGCTCAAAAGTCTGAAAAACGTTCAATTCGTTGCCGATACCATTATGTCTCCGGTCTCGTTTTCTTGCAGAACGAATCGCTTATTCGTTTCCGCTCCCCATAAAAGGGTTATCTGCAGAGGACATACATCGTCCGGTACTCTTTTTAATTTTGCTAAAAAAAAGAAACGTATGCAAAATTTGACATCACCGGAAGTGTACTTGCTTTGTAAAGTTGAACCAGCGTCCAAGTCGCGTTCGTACAAAGCAAACTTTCGAGGATTATCCGCAATGTGGAACTTTTTAAGCAGAGAAACAATCATCTCGTGCGTAGTCGTATCGCTTGTTATGTGTAACGTTTTGACGCAATTTCTTGGCAAATAGAAAGAGGTGAGCGTACGACGACGCGGTTGACTGTCGCTGGACGATTCGGCAGTTTCATTGACCATATCGTAAAAGGACGAATTAACAATTTCACCGTACAAATCAACAGTGGAAACAGGTCGCGTAAAGTTGATCAACAGCTTGACGAAACCGCGAAAAGAGAACCCATCTTCTTCCTAATGAACAGACAACTTTTTATATAGAAAAGTTTGTCATTGATAACTTGCCAAGGTCATAGCGAGGCCCGCGGCTTTCCTATTGTACAATTCAATCACGTCAACCAGTTTTTGCCCGCTATACGGAAAGCAGTATGTTGTACTGTCCCATTCGACTACTGAATCATGGCAATCGACAAAAATATCGTCTTCGAATTCCAAACTCTGCAACTTTTAGAAAATCATTCATTTTGAAGACGTATGAATAATATGCAAACCTCTTTGCAAGTGTAGTTGTCGACTTGCGAGGTCATTGTGGAATTGCAAAGAAAAGTTAACTCTGTTGACTTTGACGAAAGGCTATCGGATAGGCAACGGCAGTCCAAAGTGACCAAAGCTCGACATTTGTTGTGACACGTATAGTAGCAGTCTACAAAAGGATCTCAGCTTTAAAAATGACGATATACAAAGGTTGAATTGACTTGAGCAGCGGAAGGCTTGCTTGAATAAGCCCCATATGAATTCACCGCACTTATCGCACCACGTTAAACTTGTCAACCGTACGGGCTCGAAGCGATGTCCTTCGCCAAGTTGACGTTTTCCAGTGGGTATAAGGCATGTAAGCGAACCAAAGTGTTGCAGATCAAGTGTATCCGACCAGTCTGTATCACTATCGCTAAACAGCAAATCGTCTGCAACATAAAACATTGAGAGAACAAGCTGACAAACAATAGGAGTACCTTTTTGGGGATCTTTTCGCAAGCCGGACCAAAGATTCGAAAACAGATCCGAGGGAATAAAGGTAAGCAGCTTGGATGGAAGCTCGACATACCAAGAAGCTGAAGGCTGAAGGAGCCCGCCATCCCGCGGCTCCTTTGCCATCTTTTTCTCTCCGCAAACAAGCAGAGCAGTAAACTACCTACAGTAACAAAAACACTCAGGTACAAATAACGCATTTTTGAAAATGCTAAGTTAATGCCGCAATTCAGCTTATCAAAAGTGCATTATTCTTACGTCTTACACTTCACTAGCTTTTTGAAAACAGCAGGTGCTGATTCAACAAAATGTAGTTCGTTTGACTAAGCCAGTTAGAGTAGAAAAAAAGTGCAGATAAGGTGGAAGGGTGATGTCAGTTTAGAGAAGAACAATTCCACACGTGAAAAGAGAAAAAAAATTTCTTTCGAACTTGCGTTGCTAAAACTCAAAGTTGCGTAAAGCGGGAAAGCTGATTACCAATTTTCAGCCTATTAAAGTAGAGGCAAAATGGCGTGTAATTTTGAAACACCGGAAAAAACAGGCTGCAACAAACAATGAGCGGAGAATTTTTTCAAATTTTTAAAAAATTATTGATGCGCAGGAAAGGCTTACTGTAGTGGTAGTTTGTTTTTGTTTATTTTGGTCTCCTTAAGATGAATTGCAACTTTTCAGCGAAGCAAAGGCAACAGCCTCGCGAGTGGCACTGAATAGTAGGTAAGTTTTATTCTGCAACACGTTCTAACCGTCAGCAACGTCGCTATCAGCTAGGTATATCAATTTCGCGCCTTTCGGAACGCTGTCGCCTACTTGACACAGTATTCGATCAACTACGGCATCGAAAGGTGCTTTCAACGAATATTCCATCTTCATCGCGACCATGACGAGCAGTGTATCGCCTTTTTTGACCTGCTGACCACTAGCGACGACGATTTGCTCTACAATGCCCGGAAGAGGAGATGAAATAGTTTGCTCACCGACCGGTTCGCCTGCAGACATGCTTTCAGTGTATGCAGGTTCAGCTAATTCAAAATTTACGGCTGAGGTAGGAAAACGGGAACAGTATACTACCGCTTTTTTGTCATATTGTACCGTAGTCACGCGAAATCTCTCGTTAGCGTACTCTGCATCCATCTTAACAGCTTCGTATGTATCCGCTATGTCAACAGTTGATCTCGCGCAGGTTATTTTGTAAATCTCTTCGCCTACTTCGAACGAGAAGAACGGAGGCGATTCCTTAAGACTTGTGATCATTACGGCCTTTCCCCAGCGGAGGGCGAGCTTGTCGTCGACTGACGGCAGGTTAATACGAAATCCATCAGCGATTTTGAACGGATCGGAGGAACAATGGCGCAGCATGCTTCGCCTTGCCAAGTAGCACCCAAGATGAGCCCAACAGGCAGCCAAATTGAGCCACTGTTCGTCCTTACACTGAAGCAGCAGTTCCTCAAAGTGGTCGCCTATAAATTGAGTGTACATGGAACCCTCTCTGGCAAGATGTGTATGTTGGCATAATGCCAACAAGAAAGGTATATTGCTACCAACGCCGCAAAGTCGCAAGTTAGCCAAAGCAAAGTGCAGTCTTTGCAAAGCGGATGTCCGATCAATATCCCAAGCAATAATTTTGCCAATTAATGGGTCGTAGTGCGAAGATATGCAATCCCCTTGTTGGTATCCCATTTCCAATCGTATATCGGACAAGTTTTCCAACGAGGACAAGTCGAAGTAGACCAGCCTCCCCGGAGAGGGCGCGAAATCTTCCAATGGATTCTCGGCATAAAGTCTCGCTTCAAAGCTGTGGCCACGAGCAATAATCAAACTTTGATCTCGAATAGGTAATGGTTCACCCGAGGCAATCCTCAATTGCCATTCGACCAAATCCATTCCGGTGATCATCTCAGTTACTGGATGTTCCACCTGCAGTCGAGTATTCATTTCCATAAAGTAAAACTGTTTCCCGTCCTTGTCTAACAAAAATTCTACTGTACCAGCGCCAGCGTAGTTGACAGACGAGGCAGCCGCAATTGCAGCTTTGCCTAAAAAGGAAAAATGATGGATATTCCTTAAAACCTGCGCACCTACCCATCCTTTGACGCATCGAATTGGAGATGAGTGGTGCGGGTGCTTCCTCAATCAATTTTTGGCATCTCCTCTGAGCGCTGCAGTCTCTTTCGAACAAGTGGACATAGTTTCCATAGTTATCACCAAAAATTTGCATTTCTACATGTCTGGGAGAATAGATGAACTTTTCTACTATCATTCTATCATCGCCGAAAGAACTTTTCGCTTCGCTACGTGCCGAATGGAGATGAGAAAAAAATTCATTTTCATTCATGACGGCGCGCATACCTTTACCGCCGCCGGAACATACCGCCTTGAGCATGACGGGATATCCGATGCGATTGGCTTCCGACTAAATGTGTACGAAAGTTTTCCCTGCCAACAAAAGCTGCTACTTACTCTCAGCTTTTTATCCGACTGGTCAGCTCCGTGGTAGCTATCGACTGTTGGAACACCGGCGGCCAACATAATCTCTTTAGCCTTATCCTTGGATCCCATTGCTCGCATGGCGCTGGAAGAAGGCCCGACAAAGATGAGACCATTCTGTACGCATGCTTCGGCAAAGGTTGCATTTTCGGACAAAAATCCATAGCCGGGATGAATAGCATCCGCTTGACAACGTTGAGCAATGTCAAAAATACGTTCCTGATTCAAATAGCTCAAAGAAGCCGCCGATGGCCCTATATGGTAAGCACTATCGGCAAGGCGTACATGCATTGCGTCCCTGTCCGTTTCGCTGTATACGGCAATAGTTGCAATATCCAAGCGTCGAGCTGTTCGTATAATACGACAGGCAATCTCTCCTCGATTAGAGATTAACAACTTTTTTATAGGCTTACACTGGCTTGAACTATTCAAGCGCTCAGGCATGAGCCTTATATTGATCAGTGAACGACGAGGAAGCATTTGAAAAAGGTAAGAAAAAATTTACCTTTTAACTTAATAAAGTAATCGTAAACAAGTTGCAACGCACACTGGTCACACTGACGCCTAACTAAGTGACCACAGCATTGACCAACTGACCAACAAATACCGTAATGATTCATTTATTAAAGATAAGTAGGATGCTGGATATCTGTCCAACTTCCATAGGCATGAATAAATTCGTACGACATTTTCAAACAACTCTCATAAAATCAGAACGATTTTTTTCTGCTTGCCATAAACGTTTGAGCGCATGAGGAAGCAGAGCTATAGTAGACTGCCTGCGAATATCTTTTTTAATTAACAATGAGAGATAAGCTAGCCGGAGCAGTGCTATTTTAACAGGCAAAAGAAATTGACGAATGGTCGCGCGCATTAATAGTTGGTTAAAAGCCTGATATATGGCCGTAAGTATGAAGAGAAGAGACGAAAATGTAAATTACCCAAAACAAAAAGAGAAGTAAGGCGGATGCCCATTTCGTTAGAATTGGCCCGCCGAGCTCAGCTTGACCAAAAGATGCCAGCGAGCGACGCAGAAAAATGACGACCAAACAAAACAACGATAGTATGGTAAACAAAGTGACGCTGAAACCCAAGTCGCCGCTAGGCACCACGAACGCTTTACCTTTGCTTGCCCAGTATACGGAGGCAATAAACCATGGCAAACCGAGACCCAAAAAGACATTGACCGAATTGCTGCCCGTCACATTGCCTATAGCATTGTCCGCTGTTCGATCCTTCAATGAAAATATGACGTCATACAAGAGGCAAGCTGAGCGCGCCGCTTCACGGTTACTTGTTGGGCAGCCAACTTGGAGGCAAACGTATCCGGTAAGCTTGTACCAAGAGCGACAAACGTTATGGCAGTTACGGAAGCCTTCAAGCCGACCAAGCAACCAAATATGGATGCCAAATCGCCCACAATGGCTGTTAATAGCCCAATAAGGAAAAGTGAAACGAAAAAGGTCAACCATCCATTGAATAACGGCGGCGGTGGCACCAAAGCGACCAACACCTTCCAAGGGAAGGCTATAATGTGCGCTAGGCAATCCGGTATGGTCGCTTCGGCTATTTCTCCGCCGTTGACGCTAACAGCTCGAAGCATTTGTTCCCGCCAAGTTGAAGCATCCAGTCTTGCGGCAGCCAAACGTTGCCTTACTTTGGATACGAATTTTGCGTAATACCTAAAGAATATTTGGAGGCTGAAAAGTCAGCCAAATAAGGATATAGTTCTTGCCGGTTGATCTGATCGTCGTTGAGAATGGTTACCACAACAACTCTATTGGAACCAATAGATCCGGCGGTACAGCTCAACAATGTTACAGTGAATGTTTCGTCTTTCTCCGGTTCGTAATCATTGACAATTGGTATGTCGATATAGGCTTCAATGACGCCCGGTTCGAGTACCAACGAACCCCCTTCGCCAATGTAGTCTTCGCCTCGTTTCGCACTTCCATTCTCAGTCTTCCATTGCACCGTACAGCCGACCTTCAAGTGCAACGATGGTGGCCGAGATTTAAAAAAAACAACGCGGCTTACTGTCATGATTGATCTGTCCTGTATCCCGCCGGAGATGAGCCCGTGGCGAACTAATGGAATACGGACAAAGCCTTCGCTTTCCTTTACCTGCTCGTGACGATGAACAAACTGAATGGACATTTCATTCGACGATTCGGGATATATAATTTTAGCCGTACTGGCTAAGCCAAGGGTCGTTCTGTCGTCCTCTTCCGTATTCGGGCCCAGTTCCAACTTTACCCAAAAGCCCATCTGCTGTTGCCACTTTTCGACGTTGCACACTTCGACGCATATGCGCTTTTCGCGCTCGCTCGGCTGCATAACTACAGTTTCCGACTTTGGAAGAAAATGCGCGTTCCGCTGAGCGGTGCCAGCGACGGTTCGATAGGTGAACACCAATTGCTTCCGAGCGGAGCCGCGTCGTATTACTTTTAAGTATACTTTATTCTCGACCAATGGATTGACCGCGTAGATAGTGGCGGCAAACTCAAAATTCGATACGGCGCGTACGCCTACAAAGATGGAAGAAGTTCAAAATTGCAAGAGGGAAATCGTTGCGTGTGCAACGCGACCTGTGTCCGTTAGCGTTCTGCGAAGGGCGCCCGTACGGGACATTGTTTCCATCTGTTGAATCATATGCTCAGCGCGAATTGGAGGTTGGCGCTTTTTTCTCAACGCGGAAGTCATGCCGCGAATGGACATAATGCGATACCAAAGTCGATCTCTGCCTTGATCTTTTGTGATTTGGTCGGTGACGAGGTCGGTCAATCTTTCGTCGCTTAAATAGGGATATTTTCGCCTCATGTCATGGACAAGACGATCAACTTTGGCGTCGTTGTCAGGTAACAGTGCCTGACTGCTATCGTCGGCAAACTTTGGTAGCCAACTGTATCGCTTCTTTTCCGAAGATGCTACTTCCAAGTCTTTTGCATTTTTTGCGACAATGGTCGGCTGAACGGTCTCTCTGGTAGCGTCATCCCGCTTACCGCTTCGACATATTTTCATTTTTGCGCTGGTCATATATGCATTAACTACCAATGCGACAAAAAAGAGCAATGTCAGCACGCCTTCCCATACTTCCACTTGATTAGGCGATATACCAATTAGAATGATGATCAACCATATATAGGCAAAGAGGCTCCAAGCGGAAGTGACGCAAAAGACGCCAAAGTTTTCTATACGCTTTTTGGTGCCCGCTGGTACGGATACAATGCATACGGCCGTAATGGCGAACAAGTTGAACGCGGCAGAACCGACGATTGTTCCGGGCCCGAGATCACCCGCCTTGAATCCATTACCTATTTACAAAGAAGTAAGAATCACCGCATACGAAACTGTCTCTAAAAGAAACGCGCGCGAGGCGGATTCCAACGTTTAAAGGTCTGCTGTATTTTTGCATATTAATTATCGATTAGGCGTAGACCTTAGTTGGCAAAAAAGTGAATCAAAGCTTCGCAGTTGCGCTGGAAGAGGGGTAGATTAATTTCGGTGGAAGAAAACGAAGTGGAAACAAAGACCGCAAATGATTTGGCAATGCAATGCGGACAATTTGACTCTCCGATGACAAGTCGTATTGTGACACTGATTGACAACTGCCAATGCGATGATCAATTTACTCGATTGCCAATGGCGCCTTGACCATCTTTGGGAAAGGCAAACAACTCTCTCTTAACCGGCAAAGGAACGAGGAAGCGACAAGCAACAACGATCGCAAGTTCGGCGAAATCATGCCGAAAGGTCGTGGATGAAAGAGCGGCAATTATGTTGCTTTTTTAGGACAAATCAAAGAATGTGCAACTTAGAGAGCGCGCGTGACTAATACGGAAGGTCGTAAGCGGTTGGTGGAATTTCTCGCTTCAGATTATAATGTCAAGCAAACCAGCTTGGCTGCCTTCAAGGCTGCCGAATATCTTAAAAACTAAAAAGAGACCAATAAAGGTCCTATCGACGGGCAAAGAGGAAAAAATGCAAATATTGCTCTGTTTGAAACTTTCAAAAGACAGATAAACTGTTTTAAAATAATAGGGACAGAGTAATTTTGAAAAAACGAATCGACACCCGGTGAGCTAACGCCTGAAATGACGTAAGCAAAAAAAAATTGATCTGTCTCCCTCGGTGACGTCATAAGGAAAAAAGGCGTACCGATAATTTCAATGATGGAAAGTAAAATTTCCGGCGCGCTACTGCCCAAAGCCATTAGGGTCAAATTAGCAACGGTCGGATTCCAAATGATCGTTTCTTGGTAATGTTCCAAAATGGATCCGGTTTCATCGTCTACGGTTGTTTGCATCTTAATTCGTTTCTTCGTACTTGTAATACGCTCAATGGAACACATAAATGCGTCGGCAAGAACGGCCACGCCAACAAAGGAATAAAGAAGACCAACAAAGTACAAAACAGCTCTGGTGCCTTCGGACCATCCGCTTTCGTCGACCAAAGGAAGAATCAATCCGTCAGTTGAGCATTGATCGAATTTAGCCGTCACGTTGCTGTTCATTGCTTTTTCGCTTTGACGAAGCGCGGCAACTGTTCAAATACGCAACGGAAAGACAGTAGTGAACTTGTCGTCGTCCGCTGTCCACCACATTTACTGTGACAACAAAATTTACTCGACCCTACTATTCGTCGTCGTCATTTATTATTGATTTGTTCCATTTCCACTTTGTACAAGCGAATACCAGTTCCGGGCGCTTCGACAGCGCTATAGCAATGTAGGCCAACTATGAAGACACACAATGATGCCACTGTCACTACGTGTCATTCATTGTTCTCAACGAAAACCACTTCAGCGTCAACGCAACGTCGAAAGGGCAAGTTCAAAGTCCGTCCAACGGACGGGTCATTGAATCACAATGAAAATGCTGGATGAACTAACCGTGCACCCCCATTCAAAAGAAGTCTGCCTAAGCACGCGGAATTCAAAGCACCGTAAAATGTAATTGTACGCGTAGTACATGCATTAACTTTGTACCTGAACATCAATAATCTCATTTGAATTTTTGAACTACTCGGCAGCATTGATACCGTAACGTGATACGTCAAGCTAACATTTTTGAATTTAAAAAGGACTTAAATGATTTTCAAGTCCTACTTACCGGTTTGAATTCGCCGCAATTCGGCAGCAACGTTTGTTTGCAAGGCAGATAACGTGCGCGTCAAATCGTGTTGTCGTCAAACAAGTTGCAAAAGCTGAAACTTGCATACAAGCGCACAGGAGGACTCATTATTTGTTTGTTCTTTCTTTAACCATGCTCAGGGACAAGATATTACGGTAGCAAGGATACTACGTACCAACGTTGCTTGGCGTTCTGCTATTCAAATTTGTGCAGCGATGGAAGTAGCTATCAGCTTCTTTCAAGCATTAGCGCATAGCGCAATCGGCTTTTTCCTTTCGTTTGTTGAATTTGTGACCGCCCGACCAAAGTCCGTTGTCGACCGAGTGATCGTCATAACCGGTGCAGCGCAAGGAATCGGCAAGGAAGTGGCTGCTAAGTTTGCCGCTCTCAAGGCGAAGGTTGTCCTCTTGGATATCAACTCGGTTTGCCCATTTGTCCGACGAATTGTTCTCCAAAGAAAGTTCGCGCTTTCCGTAGGAAATGAACGCGAAAGCTGCGGAGGAAATTCGTCAAAGCGGCGGATGCGCCTACGACTTCGTTGTGGATGTCACAAGGCCGGAAGAGATGCGTCAAATAGCCAAAACCATAAAGGACCATAAGGATCTTGGATGCGCCGATATCGTAATCTGCTCAGCCGGAATTCTTATACCAAAATTGCTCGAAGACAACACGGACGCGGATATACGCCGAACATTCGATGTTAATGTTTTGGGATATTTTTGGGTAGGCGACATATTCTTCCAAAGCTCACCCATGCTTACACATTATTCAGACGATAAAGGCCTTCTATCCAATGATGTTATCCAGAGGATCGGGTCATCTGGTTGCTATATCTTCCGTTGGCGGTCACTTTGGCTGCTCCTACTCCAGTTCGTACAGGTAGTCGTAATTGGTGGCCGGTATTAGTTCCAAATTCGGGAAATATTTTAGCGCAAGCAAATTTGCCGCCCGCGGACTGATGGAATCGCTCGAATGGGAGATCTACGATCATGGCATGTGCAATCGCATCAAAACAACAACGGTATATCCGTGTTTTACGGACACCAATTTGCTCCAGTTTTGTAATGTTCACTCACCGTACGTATCAACAGTGTCGCACTCGTCTTTTCAAGCTTGCATACATTATAGGATACTACGTTTATTAACTGTTGAAGAAACGGCTCAAGGCGTAGTCGATGCCATACTGTACGAAAAGTGCGAAGCGTACATTCCATTTTATGCCAGATGGTTTTGCTTGGAGCTAAAAAGGTGATCTATTGACGCTGGTTCGGCTAAGCCATTAATTAACCTTTGCTGCCTAATTGTTAAGCATTGCGTCCATGTCCAAGTACGTTCGACAGGCTTTTCGAAACTTCTTTGACATTCGCTACAGATGAAAACAGTGCATCCTGGCAGCGACCGAAAATTGTCGATCAAAATGTCTTGAAAAAATCCGCCCTGGTTCATCATTAGCATTTAGATAATTGTTAGACCTACGAGTAATAAAGTACGTTCCGAAAAAAAGAAAGCTTACGAAACGGCATACGTAACTTGCACTTCTTTCAACCGCTACAAATTACGACAAATATCGATGTTAAGTCAAACTGGCGTGACGACTACGAAAAGAAATGAAAGACTTTCTGGATGCTAACTGCAATAAATGCTACTAAATTTTCAGGTAATAGCTTAAGTTACTTTAATGAAGCCTTTCTCCTTTGAAATCTTTGCTTTTCCCGAGAATAGTAGGAGCATTATCGGGAAAAGCAAAGATCTTAAGTGGGCTACCTGAATAGGGTGTTGCGATTGAGGACGCAGTCTCCCACGGATAAATTAGAAAAAAATATTAAATTGCCTTTGCTCAAAAGGTAACAACGTGAACTGGAAAAGTTTAAGAAGTCATAATGGTTATACGCCCCGCCTTCGCACTGTACTTTTGCCGGTTTTCCTGTCCGGCGCTTCCCTATAACTTAAGCCTAAGAAAGAAGCTCATATTTTGGCTTGGGTTTAGGTGATCGCAAAAAAGCACAACCGGCATGCTGACCAGTAAGGACAGAAGAGGATAGCCGCACGTTTGGAAAGAATCAACCTGCATTTTTTTCAAATGTAAGGGTGAGGCCAACAGCCTGAAACACTTCTCTAAAGCACAAAACTGGCCAGGAATAAGTTCAAAACAGTTTATGTCGTTAAGCGCTGTGGCTATAATACGCTGTTGCTCCGAACACACGAAGAGAAAAGCGGAAAAAAAGAAATCACCTAAAGGCACTGACAGAAATGCGAGAAGACAGCCTATTTAGCGAAATTCAAAACATTATAATCAAAATAATCATGCACATTTTATTGCGAACCCACCGAATTACCTGATTCAATATAAGGACTTCATTTTCATAAAACGCACTTTTCATCCTATAACACTAAGGCTAATACAACCTGCAAATCACATATACTGTTTGTGGCTGGAAAAAGCGCAGAAGCGAGATGGGTTTGCAGGAGTGGCTATTGGCGGGTCAGAATAACGAAAAGCAATGGACGAAGAGCTGGATTCGGCAGTTGTGTCTTATTGGGTAATTTCAGTTTTGCACAAAGCGTTTGACGCGCTCCGCAGCAAAGACTACTTGACGACACAAAAACTTTGCAAATTTCTCCTCGACATCGCTTGGGAAAAGTTTAACATTGGACACTGGTCCGAAGTAAACATCTGCTGGCGTCAGCTGCACACTTTGGTTACCTACGTGCAAACTATGTACCTGTGGGCTGTTGGTTCCCTGAAGGTATCCTACGCGTGTGGGAAGGCGAAATCGGGCTTTGTACGACCGATTTTTGCAGGAAGCAATGCAAAGTTGCGACAAAGGTTTGATACTCGGCGCGCCTCTACGTCAATTCAGCTTGACAACAATAGCAACCGAAATACACGCGGAACTATCTGCCGTCGAGCCTTGCCCGTTGCCTAGCAAACGCAGTTCCACCGCCCGCAATTTGGACAAGATTACAATAATGGTGAGTGCCTTGCGCTTGGCATTTTTCAAAAAAAGCTGGAATTGAAGTTAAGCTATACGGTAGGAACTTGATTATCCAAATGAGCTAGAAAGTACGAAATTTTAAATTTTGTATATTTACTGGTACAGTTTTGGCAGTGTTGCTGCAGAAAAAGAAGTTTAAATATTGAAAAGCTTTTTTGCTCTTAATAGCGAGGTTGCTTACTTTTAGTTTACTGCTGCAACAAGTGATAGTGATAGTCAAGTTCCTACTGTAGGAGAATTTGTTGTTTCGTCATTTCAAAAAGTACCGCATATTTATTGACTTACCATGTTAAGTTGTCGATCAGGCAAACTTCTGCTTTGGTATCAATTTGAGAGCGGAAGTCAAACGTATTCATTGTCCAAGCATGACGCAATTCGACCGCGAATACTTGCACAGCGTCCAGCAAAAACCGGTGGTCATCGAGGGTGCTCTCGACTGTTGGCCAGCTTTCCAAAAATGGAAGTAACTACCATTGTTGCCATCAATGGCCGGCAAGTTTTTTGCTTAGCAGCTTTTGATTTATAGTTTGGAGTATTTTTTAAAACTCGCCGGTCACAGAACCGTACCGGTCGAAATTGGCACCAGATATACGGACGAAAATTGGACCCAACAGCTGATGCCATTGCATCAGTTTGTCGCCAGCTATTTTGGCGAAAATGGATCAGACGACGTCGGCTACTTGGCTCAGTACGATCTTTTCGAACAGGTACGCGAATACAGTACGCATTTTCAAACATTTGAATTCGTACCTACTTATCATTTATAGATTCCCGAACTTCGCAACGACATTGCGGTGCCTGAGTACTGCTGTCTTGTATCCGATCCGGATAGCGTAGATGTAAATGCTTGGTTCGGTCCGAAAGGTACAGTTTCTCCATTGCATACGGATCCAACGGACAATCTCTTTGCTCAAGTAAACAATATCCATATTTTCAAATTTTCTTTTCTCAATTCTCTTTTGTTCAGGTTATGGGTGTGAAATACATTTGCCTATGCCCTCCCGACGACAGCGAAATGGTTTATCCAATAGAAAGCGGCTTGATGAGAAATACCAGTCAAGTATGCAGACAATGCCTCAACAATTGCTGTTGTAACAGAAGCGTCAGTTTATATATAGGTCGATATGGCTGAACCGGATTTCGACGCTTTCCCGAATCTTCGAAAAGCTCGAGTCTACGAGACGGTAGTTCATCCAGGCGATTTGTTGTTTATACCGCGCGGTTGGTGGCACTATTTGAAAAGTATGACGACCAGCTTTTCCGTCAGCTTTTGGTTTCGTCCGTCGAATGAGGTCAGCGCGACTTAAATTTTCTAACCTACTGTTTATTACGCAACAAGCGGTTTTGTTGTCTGAAAAATGGAAGTGATCATTTCGGCGCATTCCCGAAAAAGCGACGGGTTGACAGAGTAAGGCAGAAAAAAGTGTATTGTATATTCGGGCGTCGACGCGTACTTGGCACATTCGATCATGTAACCTTTGACACATTTGAACACCAACTCGGCGCGTCGAAGGCACCAAGCTTCCGTATGCCACTGGCAAAAAGGGTAATATTGGCTACATAAGTTGATCATTTCGTTTTTATGCAAATTTACCTCGTCCAAGTCGTCCACAAGAAGAAGAGGTATAGCCAACGATGAGACGCCGAATTCGTGACATAATCTGACCACATTTCGAAGGCCGTGTATGCATGGATGCCTTCAAGGGATGGAATGTTAATCTGCTAAAAATTATCTAATCCTCATCGCACCGACTGTTTATATCTTCGCGACTGACGTCGTCACCACAGACGAGATGGAAGATGGTATGATAAGAACAAAGATTGGAATGTCGAGTAATGTAAACGTTGCCAGGCGATAAGGCGCCTTCACTGAGTGTGTAGCCTTCTTTGGCTAGCCGACCCTGAACAATGCGCCCCGTCAAGCATTAGCACCTAAGCGATGTTTTAAGCATTTGACCGGCGATTTTGCTCTTTTTTCTTTGGCTAAAGTTGCCGTCCTTTTTACATTGTCCAATTGGGACTGTAAGTCGGCGAAATGCAATTCTGCCGATCGCTCGCAGGCGTGAAATAATTCTAAACTCTTCCCAGCTGTTGCGGCTGCTGTCGTTGCCTTAACGTTGTTACCTGTTTTGTGCTTTATGTGATGGTTGAAATCGTCGCTAACAACCTGAAGCAAACCGCACAGACGATTTCCGTATAAGAAGAGGGCCGTTTGCAGTCGAGCAGAAGCGTCCATAAGGCTGTAGTTTAAAGTGCAACTGGAAGAATAATAGTTTGATACGGTTGTATACCTGTTTTGGCGCCGCTCCAAGTACAAAGGATTGACGTTCGTCAAGCGGACATTGTGCATAGTCTTCAGCTGAGCTCCTGAACATTATAAATGACAGAGTAGGCAACAAAGGGACTCTTTTTTTTTACCAAGATATACGGTGAAGCTCTCGTCCAAAACGTTGGACAACGACTGGAAGGAGTGAAGCCTCGAAAATGCTTTGTTTGGAAACTGACTGCAATCGATTGAAAGTGATTTTTTTGTATAACCTATTTGGCTACCTGCCTTTTAACAAATTCATCATTTTTCAACTTGCCTTCGTAGACGTCGTGGACTAGCTGTTTGAACTGTCTTCTTTGAAGTGACTTTAACGCGTCCATTTGACTGCCGTAATTTTGCATAATTTCCTGAACGAAAAAGAAACCGATATCCCTTAAAGTGAAATGTTGCGGGCTCCATTACTTCTCGATGCATTTCGTATTGGTCGGATCGAAAGTTGCGTTGCGTTTTGGTTGCTCTGAAACTTCGACCGATGCGTACGAAAAAAAAAGTTGTTGGCGACTACTTTTCAAAGTTTTCCAATTCTTCGTCTCTTGTCTCAATAAGGCTGAGAACTTCGGCCGAATATTCCATTTCTTTGTTAACCAAAAAGTTCAAAGCGCGATCGTCGTTGGCGGCGATGAACTGGAAACGGCTGTGAAACAGAATGTCTTCCCGTTCGCTGACGTTATTCTGCAACAAAGCTATTTTTTTTTCTTCGGCAACCACCATTTCCTAATGGAATTTATACAGGCGACTTGGAAGCTTCCTCGGATGCGCTCAGTTGGCGAGTGTACGCTGCCAAATTGGCAAACAGTTCCGTCACAGCCGTATCTCCCGCCGCGTCGCTGCTGTCATTCAAAGTTGGCTCTGTGCATAGACCATCTAAAACTTTCCTTTTCTTTATAAAACATTATAAATAATTGTCAAATAGGCGTGCGAAAAATAGCGTATATATGCTAAAACTTCGTTACCCAAACCACACTTGCCATAGGGTAGCGCGGATTGCAAAAAATTCAAATATGGAGAACTACTTGATTTGCAGGTACTTTGCGTACTGTTATATTCAAATTTGAAAAACATGATCCTTTCAACAGCTTTGTATGCTTTATTTATTCTGCTTGTCACTTTGCAAAGCGGTTATCGGGGCAATTGCGAGTAACAAATGACAACGCAACTGTGAATCCAACCCTTTTTAGAGCGTGAAAATCATTATTTTTACTGTAACGCCGCTGCTCAGCGAATTCGAATAAACAGCTTTGACTAAATAAAATTAAATATTAGCATATGCTACATAGACGAACTATACTTGCCAAAGGGCAGCGCAGACTGCGAAAAATTCAAATACGGAGAATTACTTGATTTGCAGGTACCTTGCTTACGGTGGCATTATAATTTGAAAAATACAGTCTTTGCAACGATTTTGTATGCCTCAATTACCTTGCTTGTCAGTTTGGGAAGCGTTTACTGTGGCAGTTACGTGTAACAAATGACAGCGCAACTGTAAATCTAATCTTTTTAGAACGTTTATTTTTTTAGAGCGTGAACATCATTTATTTCTACTGTAACTCTGCTACTCTCGGTGAATTCGAATAAACAGCTTTCAATATATAAAATTAAATATTAGCATAGCATACGACGAACATAACGGTTTTTGCATAAGGCATAAGTGCGCATGGCGTGTGCCACTTTTACTTAAAAAATAATTTTTTAAATTTATTCCAGAGCTACACTTCGACCTGTTCATCTCTTACCGTTAAAGAATTAAATACCGCAAAGTCGTCTATCATTTTATCTCGCGGACAGTAAGACAAGAATAGCGCCGAAAGCTGCGATGTAAAAGAAAATTACTTTTTCACGCGGAAAACTCAAAGTAATATGTCAGTCTTAACATCGCGCCAACGGTCGGACTATTAACACCAGAACATGTGTTCGCTAGATGAAGCAGATTGTATAAATTGAGTACCGAGGAGAAAGAACCTGCGAATCACAAATACAAAAATTTGAAAATTTATAAAGCGTCAGATAAGCGTAAAACTTGCTGAAATACAACGACAATCTGTTCAAAATTAATATTAAACAAAACGACAGCCTTTCACAAGGGTTTGAGATAGTGTCAGCCGACGTAGAACGCGCATACCTACTTTCAAAAGACTTATCTATGCTCAGGTTACTTCAAGTAACCTGAGCATACTTAAAGTAGCTTAACAACAGGGCAGCGACTTAGGCAAGTCAGTCAATCATATTCGGACGCTCAAGTCGCTACTGGAATATTCAAATGGAGTTCCTAATATTCGGTCAGTACTGCGTAGTTTTAACGGGGCACAGATTCCTTCTGTAAAGCATTAATGGTTTTCAGGTATCGTAACACTGATCCTCTTGGAACTAACGTTTAGTAAGTTTGTCAAACATTTGACCATCGTATACCGTATGATAGCAATTCACTTAGGGAGTGTACGAGTTATTAAACGCTTAATTAGTCAACCGAACGTACCTGCACACCAGCCGACTGATGACGGTAAAAAATATGAGAAGGAAAAAGCTGCGGACGCTAACTGTTACCTAACTGCTTCAGAACATATACATACAGTAAACGAAGCGCCCATTCCGGTGGAGGAGAACTACGAAGTGATGGACAGCTGTCCCAAGGGTGACGCCTTTGATGTAAATGAATCAACCGGAGTCAATAGCGGTTGCTCTGATTGTCAACAACGCCGACAGTACAAACCAGTGCTTTTTTCTTGGCCGCATGGCGGGAAAAGGGTAAAAAAAGAAATACTAAAACAAAAAAATACAACAAAAACACTCTTCTTAGGTATATCTAACGGGCAGCTTTTACAATTGGTGCCTCAAATTGCCTATGCCCTACTGTACGAGATGCGAAACGAACGTGGTCGAATTGATGCTACCAACCGGCCATCACGAATACAAATTCATAGTCGATTCGGTATGGACAATCGATCACACTAAACCAAAGTGCAACAATTTCATTGGTGACGAAAACAATATACTTCATTTGTATTAAATAAAACATACATTCCCGCCGCCTTTCCGCGATCCTTGCAGAGCGCCGATCCTTTTGACAAAATATACACAGCCGAAAAAGGTCGACGTAAAACTGTGTTATCGGGACGAAAAATGACGTCGATCAAAAGGAGTGTATTGACCTCGTTCCCAATGCATCAATAAAGACGACGCGGCTCGGATGGAGGACAAAATTTCCTCATCGATAAAAATGGAATTCGTGTCGCCAAAAATGGTCACCTAAATCAGTCAGTGACGCGACGCCATTTTAAAGGGGCATATAAATCTTAAGCGCTGAAAATAAGCGCGTACACTTTTCTTCCCTTCTCTCTCGGCGGTCAGCTCTTAGCAATAGAGATAGTGCGGCGACGAAATGACGCTGCTATGGGCAATGCTCGCTCTGACGCTTATCCAACAACATGCCATTGCTACGAACTATTATTGTATCAATCAAGCAGACGATACAGATGTTGACTGGTTAGCCGACAAAAGCATGATACCAACTGATGCTACTTTGCGATTAAACACAATTTCAGGTTTCTCATTTACAAGATACAACCAACTGCAGGCCTTGACGTTGCACCGTCGACCGCTTTTGCCAAAGGATACGGTTTTTTCTACTTAAGCCCGAAATCATTGGCTGGATGGAGCAAATCGACCATTGGAATCAATGAAAACGACCAAATGCTTCAACGAACATTGAAACCGTACTATGACGCTGTTGCCAATGCCAACAAAGACGATCTACGAAATACGATGCGAATATGGTACAGTCCTCATTCAATTGCTTTACCAAACTGCCCAAAGTCACCAAATCAAGGTACGAACACTGTAATTGACAGCCAACGACGTGTCAAAATTAATGATAATCAGGTGTCATCATGTCCAAAGACGATGCTGCAATGTGGTTGACTCATTCGGTTATGTCTTTCCCGCCAACCGAAGCTTACGCTTGGCCTGACGGAAGCGCTAAAGACAATGCGCAGATGCTCTTCTGCCTTTCTCTCGACCAAAACACTTTAAAAAGCGTCGGTAAGGAGCCCATTTTGGGCTAACAAAAAAAATAGCCAATCAAAATGGATCATTGCAGTCGAAGCGCTGCGTTACGAAGCGCCCGTTGTGTACTGGCAAAATTTGCCGGCCGCCTATCAAATTTCTCCGTACTTGGAACTTGTGACGGGACAATCGTCCGGACTATGGGGTAGCATTAAAATTGTCAACTTCACTACAAAAGGCTTTGCGAACAGTGACGTGCTGACAATGCGGTACATTACCAAAACGGGAAAGAACATAAGTGACTTAAAAAGACTGATCGATCTATGAGCGGACTATGGAAACGCTATTGTTGTAGGACTTTTCGACAGTCTTATTCCGATTATTCAAAAAACTTCGCTGATGGCATGGACAAAGAATAAGTTAAAGAACGTCTGCTCAAATACATACAAAGTTTTCAACATACAAGATGGAATGAGAATTGTAGAAGGAAGTAATATGGTCGAAGTTGATCGAGAAACGGACGATTCGCGATGGGCGGTCGGCGAAAACGCTGCATTACCTATTTGGTGCTTCACTTTATCGGATAGAACGGTAAGCGGATTAAAGAAATGCTTCCCCGTCCTTTTGGGACAACTGTTTGCAGCAAACCGAACAGCAAAGTCCCGGTTCGGCTCTGTGCTCAACGAACGCCCTACTCTACAACACTTTCAGCAGTATGGCGGGAATGGCCAAGTCGGAAAAATGTTGAATGAAAAGTGGCCTACTTTTTCCGCGAAAAATATTTGTTATTATTAAACTTACAACCGTTGTGATTGAACGAAGCGGCAAAAGGTTTTGGCGCTGAAACGCGACCGGAACAATTCGTGTCGCGCGTACAGAGTAAGGCAAAACGGTCATGCAATCGGACAAACCGCTGACGAAATGCGACACGAACTAAAACTGTCAATAAAAATTTAACGCCTGAATTAAGAAGTGCAAAAAAATTGGCGATAAAACGGAAGGGCACAACGAAAGTGCCCATTGTTGCATAACCGAAGCATTAGCATGATTAAGTACGCCCACTTGGGTACAAGGCTTTTCGGCGTTGTCTGGATAGCGCATGTCGCGTCTATGAGCACTGATTACTTGTGCAGAGAACAGGAGTCCAACAAAGGTGTTCAATGGTAACTGAGGAGGAGTAAAGAAAAAGCGAGTCGTCTTGGAGCGAAAAGCTTTCAGGTTTCTAATATACAAAATGGCCAAGCAACCGGTCGATTTTGACGCAAGCGGCATCTTTGCCAACGGACACGGCTTCTTCTACTTGAACTCGGCTACAGCCGCAATGGGATGGACAAAATCAAAAATGGGCATCGACAAGCCCAAGCAGATGTTGGAAAGAACCCTGAGACCCTATTACGAAAAGCCGGAAGATCGCGACTCCCTGCGCCTTATGTACACGACAAAAGTATCTGCCAGAAATTCATACGGTAATTAAGCAATTGATGCGCAGGTGTTTTATCCAAAGCTTTTCAAAAACAGGAGTGCTCATGTCAAACCCGGAAAACGCTTTCTGGTTGCTCCACGACGCCGACGCCTTTCCGCCGAAACGAACCTACGCCTGGCCAAACGGGGAAGCACGAGACAAGGCGCAACTGCTCTTCTGCGTCTCGTTCGATCCAAGCAGTCTACAACAAATAGGTAAGACTCCATACGAAGCGAAGACTTAATGGAATAACGAAAACGATCGCACTTTAGCGAGAACGCTGAGATACGAACGTCCGTGGGTTTATCTACACTACTTGCCGGTTGAATTTCAAACATCGCCGTACATTGAACTAGTCGATCAAGAGGAGCTAAGAACTCAAATGCCAATCAGAGTACAACCGCTGACCACAAAACGCTTAGTGAATGGAAAAGCCGTCGAGGTTATCTACATAACTAAACGCAGCCACGCCGCACTAGGTAAGCTAAGAAAAACAAAGGGGAAAATTTAAAAAGTACAGTAAGAAAGTGAATGCAGGTTAAAGTTCAGGCGCTCGCGTAATAAACAAACGTTTTGAACAATACCGGCAAACAATGCGTCCTTACGCTTTTGAATTCAACGAGTAGAACGAATTTTAACAACTATTTAGACCTGTTCGTCGACGTAATTGCGCCCTTCACTGGAACTACGTACGACAGCTGGACAAAGGCTGAAAGAAATGTCAATTGCTCGGACAGGGCATACGCCGTACGAAACATAATAAGCGGCCTTCATATGACGCACGGAGGAGACATGACCATGTTGTACCGCGACACGGACGACAGCCGTTGGCTCCTGAGCACTAATAAAGATCGACCCATCTGGTGCTACACCAATTCCGACAGAACGGTGAGAGAAGCAGTTTTTTGTAAAATACGCGACCTCTGAAGCTTTAGGAAAGGGAGAAGAGCTTGGACAGTTCCGCAGTTTGCATCGAAAACGGTCCGTTGCACAAAGCGTTTCTTGCAACGGAAGTAACCGCCCAAGTGGACGCATGTTGAAAGTTGAACGGCCATTTTAGGCTCAAACATTTAAAAAAGACTACGTAGAAAGCACTTACTTTGGCTCTGCTCGGCTGCCATAGACGTCTGTCTGTTTCTTGCTTAAACCACCGTCGACCAAGCGCTAAAGTAATTGATGCTCAGGTAGAGTAAGCATATTCCTCTCGCGGAGATACTACGAAGCGCGCGAGAAATTCAATGCTGTTTTATTTTTGAAATAAATACACTTTAGTGGCACAGTCCGGAATCGGGCGTAACCTCTTTGATTAGTTGTTGAACTTCTCGAAACTTCGGATGAGAAGCGCCTCTCAAAAGACCAAGCAAAACGCATTCGTTCGTCGTCAGTATGGCACCGAATCTTTCCAACGCGCGAAAAGCGAACAAACTAATAAAAGTCAATTTTTTTCTAAACATTAGAAGACCAAAGTAAAAAGCGAAGTGTTACCGGTCGTGTTGGCTTCGGGAAGAGCATCCATCCACCACCAAATGCACGTCAAAATTTTTCTCCAAAAGATCAAGCACGGTTTGATAGATGCATACGTGCGCTTCAATGCCGCATAAGATGACGGATTTACGATTAGGGAAGTGTTTGCTTATGTAATCATCAACAGACTGGCTGCCGAGCATTGAGAAGCAGGTCTTTTCGAAAATGGGAATTTTCTCTTTTCTTATATCCAACTCGGGCACCGTTAAGCCGAGACCCTTTGGGTACTGCTCCGTGGCAACAACGGGAACGTCGAGCAACATCGCCCCTTTAAGCAGACGTTGGGCCACTTGCACAATTTGCGGAAAACAGCAGATTGCGTTGCGAAACTTTTCCTGCATGTCGCATATAAGCAGAAGCGCATTTTGAGACGTCAAACGTCGTACAGCAGCCATCTTGCGGCCTATAAGCAAAAATGCAATTCTAACAAGGCCAATCTAAAACGCATAATAATCAGAAAAACAATAGTAAATAAGAGATTATATGATTGATTTGCAGGTTGCAGAATGGTACCTAAAAACCAGATGCCGTTTGGTAACCGTATCCGCTACATTTTAGCCTGAATTTCCGTGCCAGAAATTGCCAGTTACTAAACTTTTCTAGCTTGCTGTAGCAGAATTTTGAAATTACCATGCGCCGGCATAACTCATAAGTTTTTTGGTTAATCAAGAACTAGAAGCGGCAGCAGTTCCTGAAAGTTTATTTTCTCGACGTAAATTGTTTCTCTGTTTGAGAAATTGCGTACGTACCGCACTAACACTCTATGACTGTCAAGTGGTGAACTGGTTTTCAAAAAACCGCTTTTGCAACCGAAAAATCGACAACTTCTAAAATGGCAATCCTCAATTAGACATTTTCTTCAGACCGTGGTGGGGCTGGAAAAATTTTTTTTAGACTTTACAATACTCTTATTGTTGTGTATCAAAACATATTATGCTCGTTTCCCTTGTTAATCACAATTAGGTCGTTACTCGTCGACCCAAAACAATATTTGTAACATACTCAGAATTTAACTAACAAGGTCAACCGAGTCCTATAAAAGGACAACGCGTAAACAACGTAGGACTTCTGGGAATTAGGTGCAAGCTACGCTCAACGACTGTGTGACGTTTGACAAAGAAATAAAGCTTACGCCAGCGGACTTAACACTTATATATTAACTTCAGAAGTTAATTTGTTAGTAACAATCTTCCACTATCCTTTCCTAATGTATAGACAAGGAATTTACGGCCAAAAATAGCGCGTTGATTTTCGTAATTGAAAAGAGCGCTAGGTTTTCACATTTACAAAATCTTTTTAACCGAAATACAGCTTTTCCTTCCGATAGTTATTTTCACAATCAATATATCTACTGGTACGTATATTTAAAATTAAATACGCTGTCTAAACTGAAACTTTTGGTTTTCTTACTAATCCGTGTTGAATTTTCAGCTTTTGTCAAAGTTTTCTCGATTTCAAGGTTAGTCACAACCTGAGCGCTTCTTGTCGGCATACGGTAAATTTAAATTTTCAAAAACCTGTTTGTTGTTGTCAGCCAGCGCTACGGCTTTTTGAACAAACTTTTAAATTTAATTCACTATGCCTTCTGTTGCATTTCGTTGCAAAAGTCGCTGAGTAAGCAGTTTAGAAGATTTCAGCTATAACGAGCCGTGCGAGAGAGAAGTGCGCGTTCGCAAATGGCAAACATCATTGGTGAACGTTTCTTGTACAAAGTATGGCGGTAAGTCAAGTCTTAATTTTAAATCTGTCAGGCTTTCAAGATTTGCGTTTTTCGTTTGTTCGCTTTTAAAAACTCTTTTCTTATTTTTCCCGTTTCTTTCCATTTTCTGCCTTTGATTCTAATTTCGTCTTCTTGTAGATGCTTTACCTTTTCAGATTCCGTAGCATTTTGTCTTTTCTTGTTCTTTGTTTTCGCCCTTCTTTCTTCTTTCACGTCATCTACCTGCATTCCCAGTATACTGTAGTTACGATAGGTTTAAAAGCTGCATCTGTCTTTCAAAGCGAAGAAACGATACAGAAAACAATTTACCTGTGGCGATAGATGACTCAAACATTTTTAAAGATCAGATTAACAATTACAGACTACTCTGCCGCGGATAAGCTCGAAAACTGCTGTCAGATAAGCGTGTTTCTCAAGATCACGTCAAAACTGTATGCTAGCCAGTTATTCAAGCAAAATGTTCGTCCGTCAACCTAAGGAACCCTAAAGAATTAACATTTAGTCTTCGCGGGTGGAACAGAGTTTTGACTGAAAATTAAGCCTTACTTTAATAGCTCATTCCGAGAAGCTGACAATTTCTTTACGGACATTGGAGGACAAACTGTAGACCGTGTGCGAATCTGTGTATGTGCAAGAAAGTATCAATTGTCTGTACACTTTATTCATTAAGGAACGACAGCAATGCCGCTGCATGATGAGAAGCTGAAGGGATGCACAACCTAAGGTTGACGCCGATAATAATCGATACGAAAAAAAGTTGACAAGCAGAGCAACTAGAAAAAAAATAGTCTCCTATACTCTGGAAACCTGGTTAGCACCTAAAAGATAAAACACCGGTTAAAGAGAATAACACAACAACAAGAGTATAATGTTACCATAACATAGTTCTTCAGGGTCTTCAATTCTCTTATCATTCGCTGACAAAGGACGAGATTTAGATACGTAAGAAGAGGTCAACTGAGTTGATGGGCGATGAAGAAGGGCAGTCGATTCGGCCGAATTTGATGTCGACAAGTAATGGTCAAATGACGGCGACATCCCTTTCGTGCCCGTATTAGTAGGGCGGGGAGGATATGATTGGCGTTGAGACGGAGGAGAAGATAAACTCGAAGAAGCTACAGTAACAGTGACCGAAGCAGTATCCAAACTTGCGTGACCAGAATCAGTACTATCGCACGAAATTGCATGAGGAATGTTTCTGGTTGGCAGTTGGTCACTCGACTGCTGACTGATCACCGAATCCGTCGACGAGGCTGTTGACACTGCAACCAACGAAATGTTTCGAGCATAAATAGAAGAAGAAGGAAAAAAAAGTGGTAACTACCCGAACTGTGCATTCTTGCTGATGCCATATCGTTGGCTACTTGAAGAGAACACGTTTTGCTCTGAGCGCCCCGCATTTGACATACACTGATTGCAACGCTATTCAGCTTATTGGGTCTACGCGGTGGGCACGGAGGAGATACCGGCGGACTGCTAACACCAGCAGCCGCCGAGCACATCCGACTAGGCGGCAATGGTCGTACTCGAGAATGATCAACCAGCGAAAGGAGCTTTTGAACAGCTTGAGGAGATTCCATACCTTAAAAGCAAAAAAAAATATTTCTCCAAAATGAAAGAACAAATAGCGTATGCAAATGAAGTACCAAATTTCGGACCGGTACAACGTCTTCCGTACTCAGCGGACGAAATGGACACTGACGAACCGCTGCTGAACGACGGAGATGCTTGCGAGCGTTTTGAATTTGGCGCCAAGTTGCCGCCAAACGATGCCGAACTTGCACCGCTGGCCATTGGCTCAACTTCCAACGAGAGACGGTCCAACGTAGTCTCGTCGTCAATAACTTGAAAATAATTTAAATAAGCCTTCACTCGGCGAACCATAAGCGCTTGCTCGTAAAGCTTTTTACGAGGCAGTGGCGCCCTCTGTTGCATTTGACGCTTCATTGTGGCCACGGCGGAACCGCCTTCGAACGTATTCATGTGCAACAAAGCGTCGTTCAATTGTCCATGATTTCCGGAAAGTTGAAACATCGTCGACAGCTCGTACGGAGCGGACGCAAGTTTCATGACGAATCGAATCTCCTTGGCGATCATACGCAATTTTTCAAAGTTCACCAATCCGTCGTCGCACCAAGTCGGATTGCACTCGTGTATGAACGTCAGATCTTTTTTCAATACGGGCAACAGCGGAATGGACGGCGGCTCGAGGGCAGCTTCGGTCAGGTGTTGCCTATATTTGGACATATTGCGCGACGGGTCCATAAGCAGCTGAAGATCCTCCAATATTTTCCTATACTTCGACGACACTTTGTCCCACGTGTTGTGCAATCGTCGAACGCACGGTTTCTCAAGACCGCATACAATGGCAAACATGCTGTTGAAATTTTTAAAATCCCGACACTGCTTTGCTATTTTGATGAACTTTTTGACAATTTTCGCTCGGCGCAACAAGCTGCGCTCCTTGCATACTTCGGTGGCAACCCACCAGGTTTCCCGGTTGACCAACTGTTCGAACTGATCCAACTTGGGCCAGCCGTAACGACTATTTAATTTGAATAGGTTGTCTACGTACTCGGTTGGTTCAATGGAAGCAAAGACGGCAAAATCTTGCAACGTAAGTTGGGCAGCCAATGTGCTCGCGTGCAATTGAGTCAAAACCGTTTCGGACTCCTTGAGCAACTCGCCGGCTTGATCGTCCGTTACAAGCGGCACCGAACAATTGTTGTTCTTCAAATAGTAACGACTATTCAAAGAGATACGCTCGGCCAAGTTCTGCATTTCTTCCGGTAGGCGGCGCTGCTTGATCAATCCGTCGGCAGTGACGGTCACTTCGCATAATGACCATTGGAGACTTGACGACGCCGGATCGCTCATACCGAATTCTTGCAAAGCCAATTGAACGACATTTTGCGACGTTGTCTCCTTGTAAACGCTCAAATACTTGAACGACTGATCGCCGCGGTATATTTTCAAAATATGTTCCGGATGTTGAGGTCGAATCGGCTGATAGTATTGGCTTATTTGTCCAACCGACGACGGCTGACGTAAAGTGGCAACCAAATCCGGATTGGATCGGCTATGCTTCAAACGACAAAGCATCGGTGGTGACCCGTGCGGAAATGATAAGGCAACATTTTTATTCGGACGAGTTGAATGGTCAACTCGATCTTCGTCCCAACTAAGTAACGTCGACGCGCTGCTACCTTGACGAAGCCGTTTGATCAGTTTGCTAAGGCGGCCGCCACCGCCTTCTTTGGCAACACCAATCGTTTCGCCGGTTGAACTTTTTGTCAACAACGTTTGACGGATATCCCCGTGAAGAGACAACTTGTGCTGACGAGGAGGATACGCACGCGAATCAACATAATCTCTACAAGGCGACTTTGGTCTTCCGGTCGGTAATACGGGACGCCCTTTGACGACCGTACCGCTTTGTGTTGTATAAGAGCAGTTGGACGAGTTGCATTGTTCGCAGGAGAGCATCTCTTTGAAACCAAGCAAATTGCTCTTCACAGTCATCGACAGATGAGTGCTCGAACGTAGTATTTCCAACGCCCTTTGGCGGTTGACGCGACGAAAGTTGTTTCCGTTAACTTCAAGAATTTGATCACCTCGTTTTAAGCCTACTTTTTCGGCCGCCGAGTTGCAATCCACTTTGGCAACGTATATACCGCAGCAGTGGCGGTCGCTGCCTCCAAGAATGGAAAAATGCAGCACCTCATCCCGATTAGACCTTGCGTAGGTGACGACTCGAGATCGCGACTTCACGCTGCACGCAATGTTCAATAGCTGCTGGTGATTATACATAGCCTTTAAAGGGAACGAATGGTCACTTTGAATCGTATCGGCCTTTTTTGGGCTCCTACCTCGTCTTCCAAGGAAGCTTCGAACTTCTCCAGAAGACTCATCATTTTTGGAGAAGACTCAAAGTCGTTGAAATGGTTGTTCACCCACAGAAGAACAAGTCGAGCCACTTTCTCTTTGAAAGCGGCATCGGCGAACCAAGAAAGAATCTTCTCCAACATCACAGCAGCGTCGTCGATGAAAGTTCGATACATGAGCAGCATATCTTCGACGTAGCGCGAATCTACGTGGTGCGAATCGCGATCCTCAACAAGCGCTTCTATCAGCTTCGACGGGGTTGCTTTGGTAAGTACGTAACCTTCTCGATCGTCCACAACCCTAAGAAGAAATAGTAGGTTAGATCTTTTTTAAAAAAAAAAGGAAAGTAGACCTTCTTTCCTTTTCGCAAACGACGTGACCCGTTCGAGAGTCCGTCTGCCTTAAATAGCTTTCCGACAGACGAGACATTATTTGCATGTAGTCTTCCTGGGCGACCAGAACGAACTGACAATCGTCAACGAGCGTACGCATTTCGCCGCAATGGAATTGTGCCTCCGCTATTGGCTCAACGCCGAAACAGTCGCCAAGTCTGTATTCACAACGCGAACCGTCCGGCATTATCACCTCCACTTCGCCGTTAATAATAACCGACCTGAAACAAACAACAGAGAGGCTGTTGGAATATATAAAAGTTTTATGGATAAAAAAAATGTTGCTCTACTCTAATTACCATGAATCCAACTGTTCGCCATGCTTCATGACGATCGTTGCCGCCTTGTCGACAACGGCAAAGACCATACGGCGACAAAGCTCGCATTTGACGTAGCTTGGAAGGTTGGCAAAAGCCGGCATATGTTGCATAAAGTCGAGCAGAACGGCCACGTCGTCTTCGCTTCTTTCGGACGGCTCCTTTTCGAGACATTCGCGAACCAAGTCTCTCAATTCGGTAAACAACTCGGCGCATGGATAGGACTCGTCTTCATCGTCGCTGTCGACGCTCACTTCGGGCAATCCGGCCAAGTCGTCGTCGCAATCCGACGCGGCGGACAACTCTTTGATACTTAAAATGTCCTCGCCGCCAATCGCGTAAGGACAACAAGCGACCGATTGACCAAATGGGGTGCGAACCGAATTCGACCGTCGAGGCATTGTTGCCGAACAGCATCGACCGGCAATGGATGATGGGGACATCAAGTCGCCGCTACCCGCCGCTACGTTCCTCTATAAAGAAACATGCTTTAACGTATGAGAGAAAAAAAAACAAAACCGACCACATTATCTTCCATAGCTGCAACATCGTTGATACAACAAGCACGACGAAACGACGCCGAAAATGAGGTGGACGGATGAGCGACGGCTAATCGTTCCGACGTAACAACAACGTCCAAGTTATCATCATCATCACCACCTTGTTCTAACAGTGCTTTTGGTATATCGCGATTCAGTCGAGGCGGCACACCGCCACAGTCAATCTATAAGTGAACTCTCTTCGAGTTTGTACGTTGAAAGAAAAAGATGCTGCCTCAAAGACGTGAGACAACGTTTACTCGTTGCTAGCTGCGATTAATGGATGGGCCAGAAGACAATCAGCAGTCCCAAGAGGAGAGACCCATTAAGCGGCATATGGTTTGGAGAAGTGTCAAAAAAAAGACTCTCCGTCAAAGCGCAAAACCGCGTCGTAAATCAGAGCAAAAGAGAAAGAGAGAGAGAACTGAACGACAACGAGAAAAAAAACATCAGCCAAGGACAGGCAGCGATGCTTTGTTGAGCTTCGCCTAACGTAAATATATCTGATTACCGCTTGCCAAGAGCAGCCAAGGACCGGATAGCCTTTCAGCAAAGTTGGCAAATAGATATATCTCTACTGAACCGCCGACGCGTTCGCAAGAGTTCATTGAAAACAAATGCTGAGTGACTTCCCAACGAGACTTAAAAGCATACTAGTCTGGATGATGGAAAGTAATGGTCGACCTGCCCGCTTTGGTCAAAAGGGGAATACAATGGCGCGCGCGGTGGGTGAACGCCTACGACAGAAAAGCAGAAAAGGCGGGTAAGTACTTACCGCAATCATTGCTGACGGTTCCAATACGATGCAATCGAACTTGTGACAACCGTTGGCGCTGAACAGCTCTCCGAAGCTGCAAAAGAGACATGTACTTAGGCGTCATTAATTCTTATTTTATAAAAAAAAAGTCAGCTTAGAACTTCCTACGCCGAGTCGCGCGTCAAAGGAGCGATTCAATCATTACTGTGCTCGTCAATGATGTGATTCTACGCTAATTGCTACGACCGAGCAGCATTTCAATGAAGCAATATTGTTGCTACGAACGACAGACATACAATGAGGGCGAATGGCCGGCGAGGAGGCGTACACCAAAGCGAACAAAAGAGACGGTCAACTATCAACCAAAGGGTGAACAAATTGGGAGCCCACCTACGCGCGGTAGTCGACTTGAAAAGTAACGGAAGGTGTTAGAAACCGGAAGCGCGATAGGCTACGTCACGAAATACAAACTGTACGTCTGACTGTCCGCCTGAGAAAAGTGAACGTTGTACTATCAAAGGTGACGACAATTGACGGCAATGCATACACAGGTGCGTAGCAAAAGGTCGACCCTTCCCACGGGACGATAAAGAATACAGGAGAGCACGCATCCCGCTGAGCCGAAGCTTAAGTGTACACGATACATATTCTATGGCCTACATTCGACCCAACGACCTTGGCTCATCAATGGGCACATAGCCAATGGTGGTCCATTGTTGTACTCGTATTCTTCGACCAGACGAGGAATCGTGGAGGCCACAAACCGACGATGAGACAGCGCGGAGAAGAGTGCGCATACGCAAATACAAGTGGTTGGTTGCACCACTTGCCGACGATGAACTAGTTTTTCAAAGAAAGTCACGAACTGTTGGAGCTGCCAATGTCGGTCGGCGGCCAAAAGCAATATAGCAGCAAAGAGCCGTCGTCGGCAGAAGCGCAACTGTTGCCTCTACCGGATGCTACTGTCACGTTGCGATCATCAAAGCGGAAAACACACCCACAACTCTTTGCTAAGAACGGCAGCGGCAGCAGCTGCCGCTTCTTCTTCTTCTTACCCAACGAAAAAAATCGTCTCGTATGCTCGGCACGCATATTGCCTATATGTATGTACGCTGCATTTGAACATTCAAAATTGCTGGATAAATTATAGGGTTAATTTGCATAAAAATGCGGAGCGACTTTTATAGCTTTAAGACGACTGATAGAAGAAGAAGAATCAACAAAAGAGTACAGTCATCATCGTCACCTGTCTAAAGGTAGGTAGATGCGACCGTTGATGAAAATCGAGCCGCTGAGCAATACGTAGCAACAGCAAGTGTTCACTTGTCCGCACCTGAACGAAAAATCAGCTGTCAACAAGGCGAGACGAAAAAGGTGACAACGATTGGCAACCTAAATAGCAGCTCGCCGGCATGGCGTATCTCCAATCTTGCTTTGGCGCATAGCGACTTCAACCATTGGTCGCCGAATCGACTGAGCTCCTCCAAGCGACGGCAAAATGCGTAGATCGCTTCGACATCCTGAAATGACATAAACGTATATTGGTCACTTCACATTTTGGCATATGGCAAAAGTGTAACGCAAAGCGACGGAATCGGAACGTGCCAAATTGGATTGACGAAGGCGCGCAACGGGCTAACAAGGAGACGTCAACTTTTGGGCTCCTTAGAGGCCCATTACGAGCACCCGGAAAAGATTGGAAGCCACTTAACGCTCCAGTAAAGAGGAATAGTTAAAGGAGTCAGGCGCCATCGTCCTTTAAGCTTTTTGCATTTGACGAAACATGGAAACGCCTACACTGCCCTCTCGTGCCAGCTGTTGATCAAAAGTGGAATTGACTGACTACACGCTAAGTAATATACACTACTGCCACTATGATGACTACTGGCGGCAATGAAAATTGATCGTTTTCAACTTGAATCTACTACTTTTGGCCGAGTGGAAAAAAAAAGAAAGAGAAAGAATCAGCTTGGCGCCTCGACCATTTGCCCGCTGCGCCAAAGTTTATAAATATATAAGTCAATCTTCTTGACGCGCCTCCACCAGCATTTCAACCGATAATCCGCTGTGGCCGGCAAACATTGAAGAAAAAGAGCCGCCGGAAAGAAAGATGAACTCTCCTCTCTCTCTCTCATCTGGTCGTCTGTTAGCAAAGAGTGCGAAAGCTCGCCGAGGGAGAAAGAGAGAGAGAGAGCCCATATGGCCAGTCAAAAAGGTCGAAATGCCGGAGAAGAAATGTAAACTTTCGAATAGACGATGGGCGCGCACGATTTCAACAATTCAAACTAGTAAAACTGGAATGACGACGACGCCTCGGGAGCACAAGTGGAAAACCGGTCGCGGCATGGTTCCACGAGGCGATACGAGTAAAAGCGTAGCCTGCTTTAATGGAAATGCCGATAGGCAAACGTACACGCGCCAACACGAGACGGAGACATCGTTGCGAGGAGGAAAACTTTATTTCAATACGGATAAGGTCCTACCTCTGCGGTGCGAGCACCTATTGGCTTTGTCAGCGCCCTGAGCAGCGACGAGTCGACGGTTCTAAGTGGATTTTCCATTTGAACCACCAGAAGACAGCTTGGCGATTGCTCAAAAGCGTCTCTGAAGGAAAGAAGAGAATTATTTTCAAAAAAGGAATTGACCGAAGCGAACGTAACTCCCTGGATAGCAGCGCGACGCGTACTATCACGGCAGTATGTCAATGACGAGGGCTCAAAGGCCACAATGGAGCATACACCAAGTACAGACGAGCGATGCACCTCTTTCACTCACTCACTCACTCACTCTTAGGTAGAACATATGCAGGTCAAGGATAAAGCGAGGTCGCCTTTTATGGATGGGAAAATGTTGGTTCAATGCACTGTTCGATAAGTGGACGATGGGCCGTCGGCATGCAGATTACGACCACAGGGTCAATGGTCCAACGACCACAGTAGGCGAATGGTACAGAAAAAAAATTCCAATGCTTAAAAGTCGAACAAGCCAATTCGCTATGCAAACATAGCTTTTCTCTCTCTCTGTCTTTTGTACCTTTGCTGGGCAAACAGCGAAATTTATCCTTTGAGAAAAAAGGAGCGCCGACAAGGAACAATCCGCGCGCAATGGAGACGACCAGCCAACAAGCAACACTCAACAAGCTTTACGCGACATTTTCAACCTTCTTCTTCAACGTACGCTCGAACTGCCAAGCGATAGGTCGCCGCTATTTTGATGTAAAAACGATAGAGCAGTTGCTCAGCGTGCAAAGCGGCAGCGTCAGCGATGACGAAACAACAGATTTCTCAAAGCAGCTACAAGATCAAATTGATATACTGTAAATGGTAATAGTGATTCGCAAGAGAGTACCAAAAAAGGCAATATGGTAAGCAGGTAAGGCGAACGCATCGGCCGGCGTGGTCAACTCGAGCCTTCAACGCGGCGCGCAAAAGACTCGACCTTTTTGTTTGCCCTTAGGCGTAAAGACGACAAAAACCGCCGGAAATATAAGAGAAAACGACGCTGTTAGCGTTTGGCGCATAGCAGCTTAAGGCACAAGCGCAGTGCGCCTAAAAAATTTGTCGACCCCTAATGCTAATGCGTTTGGCGTATAAGCATCAATTTGCCGGATAGGCTAACAAATTCTGATGTTACAGTACCTTCTTACCTGAAAACACTTTTCACGCGTGGCGTCACTTTTGGCGCAACCGGCCGGCAAGAAAACACGGCGCCTATATTGAAACTGAGCCGCGGCGTTACGAACAAATGCGAAGCGAAACGAAGTTTTAGCATTTAGGCAAAAGTGGGAATGTAATTGACGATGGCAATAACGTACAGCCCGCGCTGCGCAAAAGCAAAGTTTGACGCGTCGATATGCCATTGCAAGTCATCCCGGTTGCTTTTGGCGCTTCCAAAATTGCTTGGTCGGTTCGTGTCCCTCGGCGGTGACGATCAATAGTCGATTGGCGTCGTTAAACCATAAGGCCACGCCGATCTCCTGGAAAAAAAGAAAAAAGTTTGCCAATAGCAGCGGCGCCGGCTGGTACCTTCGAGTAGTTGCGCACGGCCGCGTAGTCCGAGTCGGAAAGAAAGCCGGAATAAAGTACGCCGCTTTGAAAGGTGAAACGGTCGTGTTCCAATTCCCACAACTTCAATTGGTCCGTTATAGTAGCGGGAATTACGGGACGCTAAAGAACAGATTTGAATAGAAGCGCGGAGGAAAATTTTTTAAAAAATGAACCTGAGCATCATTTATTTCCAATGTTTAAAACGGTAGATAGCTAACCTGAGCATTGTTTATTTAAAATAACTGCACGCTGAGCAGCGCAACTCGCGTCTCAGTCATTTTTAACTGTTAGCTATGCCACCGAAGGTCGTTAGGCGACAACCAAATGCGCAACCTGCGAAACGAAGAAAACGCACGCGAGAAGAGAGCAACATTCCCGCGCAAGATGCTTCCGCCGAAAAAAAAACTCGTAAGCACGTAGATAAAAGGTCGAAATTGAGATAACTTTCTTCATGTTGAAGCAGAGGGCCCAAGAAAACGTTTGGACGAGGAAAACAGCAGCGAGAAAGAAAACAGTCTGAAATGCTACTCGTGCTGCGGTTGCTGCTGCAGTGCTACCAATGATCAAAACCGTCCGTACGTTGAATGGCAAAAACTGATGAAGAAAATATGCGAAAATGTCGAACAAATAACTACCGCTTTGGCAGAGGCAAAATTCCCAAAGAAAACGGAACCTTTGAGAAAACCATCAGCTGCAACAGACGATAACGAGCTTCGAACCCCGCCGACCGCTGACGATGGTACAGGTATTGGTTTCCAACCGGTCAGTTTGACAACATTGGAAATGGACAATAAGAAAGGGGCTAAGGAGAGTCTCTTGGACAGAATCAACGCCACTCTCAATAAGCAATGGAACGCTGGCGAACGGTCGGAGTACAGTTTCGACCGTACCGAAACTTTCGCCGATAATGCTAGCAACTGGGAATCCCTTTTCGTTGTTTTAGTATTGATAGTTTTTGGCATATTATTAGCGTTTATTTACGGAGGCATTCCCGGCGTAACCTTCAACAGCGGTGCCTTATCGTGGCGTCAACTTTGAATTGCCCAATAAATAAAAATCAAGTACTCCCTACAGTATGCAACCGCGTTCGCCTTCTACCAATTACGCATAAGCGGCGCGTACCTTTTTCAACATATTGCGATGAGCGTTAGTATTCAAATATTGAATAATCTGTTCGGCGCTAATGTTGACCTTGAAGGCGTGCCGAACGGATTCTCTTGTAAGAATTGCAACAATTAAATTTGGAAATCTAAATAATGTTGCTTTGGCGCAAAAGAACCTGAGCATAGTTAAGCTGGTCAAACCTGTACAACAGTTCGCAAAAGGTGGAAACTATGGCCAAATCGAGTATGGAATCTAAACATAAACTAATCGACGTAAGAAATTAAGTTGTCTAAATGCACCTGTGTAACAGTAGACTCTGAAGTTTGTTTCGACAACCAAAAATCCCGGCTTCTTGTTTACGCTATCGTCAGCATTTGAACAGCCTGTAATTCTGGCAAGCAGAGGCGTGTAATAGAACCAACCCGATTTTCTCTATTAATGAGGAGCAGTTTTAAAAAATTACCGCCAAGTAATGATATACCTTTCTTAAATAGACCAAACCAACTTCTCGTAGATGCTGTACGAAATTTAAATCGGCTTCGGTGAAAGCATCTGTACAGTAAGGGCTGTTGACACCGCATACGCAAGCGTAGAGGATAATCATTAAGGCATTATGAACTGGAACACCCTTCTTCTAAAATCAAGCAATTTGGCGGGAGATAGCCGAATCCCGAAAAGCTTACGTCGATGACCGAAATGTAGTGCAGCAGGTAGGTCCAAATTTGTTTCTCAACGCTCATAAGAAGAAACTGGAAACCGTCAGAAGTTAGTTCGCAACTTCCTCCGGTACTAAAAATGACCTAATGGCTTAGCATGTCAACCGGATATTGGTGCGCTCGGGGGGTTGTTACCTTTTTATAAGGCCGCATTCGTTTAAGGTTTGTCTCGTCTCCAGGCTGACGGATTTTTCCGAAGCGCCGCTTGGCAAAGCCATATAGTTAAGTACACTCTCAAAACCAACGAAAAATTTTATGCAAATTATACGAAGCAGGTATTTTTTACCTCCCAACGTTCCATCGCGTAAGTCTTTAGCTCTTCCGGACTTTTCCTGTGCTTTTCCTCCACTTCAGCTTTCTTTAAAGCTGTAGACTGTCTGGAAAAGTGCCCTGCCGAAATAGGGATTCAGGAAGGTAAGTTTTTTACCCTGAAAACATTGCCTGCTTTAAGTTTTGGGCAAACTGCCTTGAAAGGCTGACGACTACACCGGCAGCTCTAGTCGCATGCGAACTTGAGATTTCTTCCAGAATGTGCAACTGCTGCAGGGTCTCTAAGGTCCGCTCTAAAACCCTAAAAACCGACGTTATTCTATCAAGAAAGTTCGCGTAAGCGGGTAATCGTACTCCCGCTGATCGGACAAACACCATTGAAGAATTAAGGAGCTCGGTACAGCCCTTCCAACCAGCATTAGTCTTATGCATAACTGCTGAGCAAGAGGCGAAACAAATCTAAAATTACAATGCGTACAAAGCGAGCAAAAAGTCCCGGCTTACCTCAGCACAGCCAAACAAGCAGTCGGCGATTCAAACAACTTGCCGTGGACAGCTTTAGGAAGATGCTTTAAAAATTCCAAAAACTGAACGCTGTGCGACGGCGCGGCACTCATCTTTCCAACAGAAAGCGAAATAAGAGAAAAAACGCGCGTCAATCCAAAAGACCAATTTCGACGAAAACGCGCCTCAGCATCGGCTGTTAATGCGGATGCTGCCTACAAAATTTCGTTAAATAATTTTCGGTGCATGCAAACAGTCAGCCAGTTACGTTTTGCGCTTCCGCGTTTGCGTTACTTGAAGTTGACAGTACTTATTTATAATCAAGTACACCCTTTATTAGCGCTAACAGTAGCTGCAAGTGGCCTACTCTCGGAAGATAGCAAATTTAAAAAATTCCAAAACTTATGCCGCTAGACATTTTGAACAGTTCAGCGGCTTGAGCAACATGTTTTGGCGACTGAGACCAAAAGGAGCTTAATATTTTCAATTAATGCACCTGCATTACGGTTATCGTACTGTAAATTACAAAAAGAGTTTCTGATTTAAAAATTAGGCTATTTCTTAAAAATTTACGAACAACTAAAGCGACAGCTAATTTCAAATTCAATACAATTCGCGTTAACCGTTATCTGTGAAAAGCCACGCGTTCTACAGCAGTGGATGTGGCACACTCGTGTTTTAAAAATACAGTAATAAAGTTTTCATGTTCGTTCGCAACTTCTTTCTTATATTTCGTGGATTCGTAAGAAAAGAAGTGCTGCAAAACAATATTTTGGAAAGCGCAGTAATTTTTCCTTAGATAAAATAAGGTGCACAGCGGTTTCTTGAATTTAAGTTAATACATTCAGACCAATGCTCAGATAGATTTAAAAATTACACCTAAATATGCTCACTCGTACGAGATTTGCAGCGAATGGCAAAATTGTTCTAGCTTCACCGCGCCAAACTTGGCTTTTATTTCTTTTACAAAGTCCAATTCGCAGCCTACTCTTTAAGTTAAAACTAAAATATAATTTTAAAAAGTGTTCCAAGCACGCGAAAGAAAGCGCGCAAAGCTCACTATGGAATATTTGAGGAAAATGAAGTAGCAATGCTGGTTGGTACTTGCTGATCATTAATTACGGTCGTTGTCTGTTCGGCCGCTTGGCTGGAATGCACGTAGGCGTTTAGCATGGCTCCGCTACTGCCTTTTATCTTTTTTACTTAGCCACACGTCTAGCGGTGGACATAGCAATGGGAAATTGCATTGGTTGGTCGTGGTGCGGGTTTCGGTAAAGCACCAACGCTTTCTTGGAAAAACCTTTCTAACGTCGTGCTATTTAGAGGCGTAAAGTCATTTAACAATGGCAACATGCCCGCGGTAAGTCGCCTGCTTTGTTAACTTTGTCTTTTTTTAAATCGCCATTGACGCAGTCGCTAGTAAAGACAAGGCTGGCAACGCTTTAGGCAATCTAATTGTGTACCCTGTAGACTGCATACTGTAGACGTTTTTTCCGAAAGTTATTTTTTTAAGCGCAACTTCAGTCTGCCTAAATTGCATTGGAAATTTTCTTTTGCCGCACAATCGCTTAGATGGTTGGCGCGCCGGAGGCACAACTCTTCGTTGCTTTTTTTCCTAACCTTTTGCCAGCCGGTTCGTAAATCCTTGTCGCTTAAATGTTGATGAATTTGGTGGCTTTGCGTGGCTTTACTCTCCCGGCAAAGATTTGTTCACAAAGAGGGTCTTAAACCTTCTGCGCACAAAAAGTAGCCAGGCGTGCTTCGTCAAAAACAATTTATCGTTCATGCGAAAAACAGGCGCCTCTCGCCCAAGGACGACGATAGCCGCTTTTAAAGCGACGTACCAAATGTTAACGTTTTTCACCAATCATTCCAATGCTCTGATGGGCTATGCATTAGCGCGGGAGTAAGGGAGGGGGGTAAATTTCCATTTAGTAATTCGTCCCGTAACGTTACTAAGCCAACTCATGCATATCATTAATTAGTACCATTCGGTCTCGGCTGCCGTTGGTCGTAAATTTGAAAACGTATCGCCGAGCAGAGGAGGTCGACGACTGCTTTGATTGGCTCCTATTCACGTCTTCTATTGCCAACTCATTTTGACGGCTCATATAATCGTTATGGGAAATAATCTCCAACAACAATGACTGCAGCGGCATAAGGCAAACGAAACGTTGCTGCCTTTCTCGCCATGGCTTTCGAATAATCAAGCCGGATCGATTTGCGCGCCATACGGCAAATTGCCAAAGCTGTCTTTTTCCTGGCCAACTCTGCGAAATGGAATATCCAATGAGTCAAAGACGCCTAAAGATAAGCAGCTTTCAAATTTCACATTCCATTTCGTAAAGGGATGACAAAATTGCCATTCTTCTCTTGAAGTATTCATAGCACGTGCCACTCTCTCTTCCTTCCGGGATGCGGCTTCGCGTGCCAACGTTATCACGTGAAAAGATCATTTTGAAACGCAGAAAATTTGCATATGAAAAGCGTCAACTTTTTCAGCCAATGAAATTTTGTTCTCGGCAGCAACTTAATAACAGCTTTGAAGATGTTGGACATTTTCCCGCTTGTACAATGTCTAGAGCATTATAGGGTGTAGACGACCCACACGCTTCAATCATAAGTCATCCTTTCGATTGGACTTCCGCTCTACTAAGTCAGAATAAGGTGCAAATGGCCGATTCGAATTATTTCAGTCTGGTCGAAAGCTTGTCCGAGTAAGTGACCATCTTTGTCTAGTTGGCGAGTTGCCAAATTTGCTTTGCTTACGGTAGAGAACCGTTGGAAGAAAGTTGTCAAGTACTATCGCAATATAATGAGCCGACGTCCGAAGACGAGCGCTTCGACAGCCAAAGAAACAATACGGGTAATAATGGTAGATGCAGTCGTTTTTTGGCCCGGTTCAAAAATGTGCGCAACGGACATCGAAAGCATCGCGACTCGCAGTCGTCCGACTCGGCCGTCAACAGCGGTTCCGACCTTGAATGGGAACCGGAGCAAATGATGCTCAGCTGTTTGCGCGCCGACTATCTTTTTGAATATTCAAAATTGTACGACACCAACAACGGCGGCTCGCTGCTGCCAACAACAACAACAACCGACTGCCAGTCGACAATGAATAGCGATCATCCAACGCTCGAATGGGATACGGAAGACGTAATGGATTCCGATACGCTCGAATTGCTTTTCAACATTGACTCAATGGCGCAGAGCATCAACCGCTCTTCTTTGTAGTTCGTTTAGCGCTTTTCTGCACGCAGGCTACCATTCATTACTTCTTGTTTTAGCACGCCAAAGTAGACTTCTTCATATTTCCTTTCTCTCTCTTTCTCTCTCTCTCTGTTTGTTTGACCTGTTTGAATCTCTTTTCAACATTTGTTATTTTAAATTTCCTTTCCAAAGAAGCTGCATATCGAGAGACAGCATCGCGCCAACGATATTATCTAGACTGAATGATGCGGTTTTGCCATCTTCGATAAATTATCATTGCGAGATAAAAGCAGAACTGACTATACTATACGCCTGGCTGAATCTTCTTCTTTTTATAAAGTAAACTACCAAAAAAAATATGTAAAGTTTAGTTTATTCACCTTTGAGGCTCTCCAGTAAAGCGTATACTAACTGCTGACACTGTTATGCGTTCCTTCGGATTCCAAAAATAGCGTCAATACGAAAAGGAGCTCATTGGAATGGTGGGCGAGTAATTGGTGGCGCTGCTGGCGGAGGACCTTCAACTGCTCATTGTGAGCAAAAGTGCGCGTTTGAATAGCAATGCTTACCTCGCATCATGCCTGGTGTTGGAATCATGCCAGCAGGTGGTACGCCAGCCATGGCAACAGGAGGAGGGCGAGGAGGAACCATTCCTGGTGGTATCATGCCTGGTGGGACGCCGTATTGAGGCTGCATTATGCCGGGAGCTGGACCACCAACACCTCGGACTGGACCTTGAAGACCCGGAGTTGGGCCCGGCGGAGGCACAACAGGCAATCCTCTTCCGGCTGGTTTGGCAATGCCTGGTCCTACAATGCCACCAGCTTTCGGCACCTTCGGTAGGTCGTCCTGCAAACAAGGAACATTCGAATAAAAAAGGTCGTTGCGAAAAGTAGAATTGTTTACCTCTTTAGGCGGCGGACCTTCGACAGTCATGCTGACAATATGCTCTCCGCGTAAGAGTACAAAACCCAACGTTCGCTTCTCCTCGCGCTCGCCAATTTTGCCAACTTTGGCTTTCACACGACGAAACTCCTCGCAGTCGGCTAACAGGACGTTCATATGCTTGTCAAACGCTGAAAAGAGCTTTTATTTAACGAACGAGAGTAAAAGTTCAGCCTACAACACCTTTAAAGTAGCCAACGAGGGTACGCGAATCCTGAAGGACCACCTTCATTCGGTAATTTATATGACTCAGCATTTTATTATTTTTACTGATCGTCTGAAAAATAAAGTGCACAATAAAGTAATTTAACAGCTAATGGGTTCACTCACCATTTTTGCGACTTATTCTACGGCAACTGCAGCTGCAAATTGAACCGCTGCGACACCCAAATAAGCAAAGCGATACCGTAATACAGAGTACCTACGAACTATATAACCTGTACAGTATGCCTTTTTGATTTTCTAAAAAAATTACACTACGCAAAATTTTGCGCCCAGGATAGCGTTATAAAATTGTTGCTGTTGTTGTCATGTTTTCGCATTACCAAAGAAAACTCGTTTTTTGTTACTTACGCTTCAGCAGTCACGCTCAAAATTACCCTTTGCTCGAAGCGTATAAGCGATGCTGACAGAATCTGAGCGCTTATTTTACAGTTTGTTATTCGGAATTTTATCCCAAGTTTTGGGGTGACTTTTGCGCAAAACCTGCCTAGGAAATAATGTTATCAGAAAGCGGTGTAGTTTAGAAGTGGTTTTTTGAAATTTGAACTTTACGTGCTCGCAGCTAGTTTTTGCTTATTAGCGCGAAGCTGCTAGCCATTTTTGACAATGTTCATTATTTGGAGCTTAGGTACGTTCCTGCGCATCATTAACGTACTATCAAACTAGAGTTTGTACATATGACATGTGCTTCACTACGAATTGTGTGTCGATGAGTAATGAAAAATTTTAGACGTGTAGTTAAGCCGTTCTGCTGCTTCGCAGAGCGCCGCGTCGGACCTACCGTAATCTAGAAAATGCAGGTTCTTTTCTGGAAGAATTCGAGCTATGCTGTGCTCCCTTCACTCCAAGCGTAAAAGTCATATTTTTTGTTTTTAACGCATAAGTAAGGCTAAATATAAAGTTCAGATTTTAGTTACTTCACGTAATCCAGCAAAGTCTTACTGTACGACGGGATCCGTCTTTACCTAAGCCTAAACCTAAACGTAAAGCTCGTATTTTGTCAAGGCTGCTGTCAGAGCAGAACATAGCAGCCATCCTACTTACCATTGAAGGCAGACCAGGAAAACCGACATTTTCCGGAAAAGAACCTGAATTTAGCAGTTACGGTAAGTCGTTTGTGCTGGCGCGGGAAAATTAACCCTGTCAAACGCATTACGTTCGTCCTTTCGTTTGTACGTTCAAAAATTAAATTAATAAGCATTTTGTTTTTATTAAACGCCAACTAAACTTCAAAAAAAAGATTTATTTTTTCAACAATCATTCCGAGGTAGCAGCGGTAGTTTGCGACAAAGCGCCAGTGCCGGTGGTTCGTCGAAGACGCTGAAAATGATACTGGTACTGATGCATTGTATCAATGGGTGCATAGCCTTGATTGCTCCTCATGCCCGCTATGTAGGCAGGCGGAGCAGCTGCTATCTTGCCCAACATGTCCGAACAAAACTCCTTCATTAAATCTGCGCACAGAGAAGGAATTATGCAAGGTGTATATTCAACCTGAATCACTTTCTGCCGAGAGCACAAAAATTATTCAAATCAGCTTTGTTTACCTCAACCAGGACTGCTTTAAAACTGCCCATAATTGAGGCAACGCTTGCGCGAATGGCAAAATCGGCAAGCTTATACTTTTTCCCGCGACATTCAACTTTTGAAATTGGCTTAGTTACGTAGGCGTTCTAAGGAAGGTGACAACTCGATTAGTACAATTTTGCAAAAGCAATTAAAACCTGCAGTTTTTTGATAAGCTGAAAAAACATCAGGTCGGCAGCAACATAAGCGGCGTCCGCCGAGTCTCCCGAGATTGCAAATGTCGACGCGGGATAATCGGAACAGTGAAATACGTGCAATGGCTTCTGGTTGCTGGCTGAAAAAAAAAGAGGCAAACAAATGTGACGTAGAAAAATATGCAAATTTCCAACCTGGTCCAGCAACCGGATAAAACGTCTCCGCATCCAGTGAATAAACGCCTACATTGGTGGCGCCCATTTGTTCAATGATATTCTCCACAACGCTCATCTCTTGTTGATCATAACGGCCGGCTTTATCCGGATCTGCGTATTGGTATACCCTGCAAAAAATGCGCCCACCTCACTTTTTTAGTTAACTTAATTTAAAGCCAACTTACCATGATACTCCCATCTTTATGGAAGGCTAAAAAGGAATCGCCAACATTCGTTTGAGCACTTTTTAAAAAAATGGCCGACTTGAGAGACACAGACGCGTTGTTGACGCATCCGAGAAGTTTAAAAATTCAAATTAAACGGGGAAACATTTACTCAGCCTTGTTTGCACCGTTTGTATACACAGTCGTACGCGTCAAGCGGACTGCGACAGCGAGCCGCCTTTTTTAAAAAACCCGCTTTCAAGCGTCTACATCGGGGGACAATGGACAAAAATAAACCACGTTGCGAGATGAGAGCGACTTTGTCGCAAAAAACAATTGCACAAATCACTGGATAAAAAAATAGTTGTCTGTAAAAGAACACTGATTGCGGCTTCCGGCTAAAAAAGGAAGTAGACAAGGCATGCGGCATTTGGCGACAACGTCAAGCCCAGATACCCTCAACGTCTTCGCCATCGTCATCCTGTAAAAAAAAAGCGAATTACAGTATGGCTAGCAAATGATGTTCATGTTCGCTCTCTCACCTGATCATTGGCGGCAACCGCTGACGACGTCTTCAACTCTGTTGTCAGCTGGTCAAGTTGGTCACCCTGCTCGTTGAAAATATTTATTCGCTGAGCGTTCACCTCCTTAAGTCTGCGAAGCAACTTGTCCTTCTGCCTTTGCAAATGTTCCACTTCTTCGACGGACTTTTGACTTTGCGAACTTTCCAACAAGGCAATATGAGCATCCTTTTCACCAATGGCGGCCAGCAACGACTCCTCCCTGACAAGCTTAGTGGTTTGACCAAAAAAGGCGCGTACGCTGCACAACTTTTTGCTTACTTTAGTTTCATAGCATCTTCTAGATGGCGCTTTCGTTCCATTCGTAAAGTTTGAATTGTATGCTCCTTTTCCTGTCGCTCCTGCATAAGTTGCTTCAGTTGGGAGCTCAATTGGTCAACCTGCTCCTGCAGAGCCTTCAGCTGAGCTTTTTGCCCAGCCGACCTTTGCTCCAATTGATGGCATAGTTGCTTATGCTGAGCAACGGCTATTTCTCGCTCGGCCGTTATGCTAACGCTTTCCTTAAGCGCTTCTTCCAACTCCTCGATCCGTTTGTCTTTATGCATTACCACAGTCTGTATTAAACATAAGATTTTAGCCTCAATGTATAGAGCTTTCTCGCTTTAGCAAAATTGCCTGATAATCGGACGCTCCGGTGGGCAATTCGCCAACGTCCAAAACTCCGGTGATCTTTCTCCTTGTTTGGGTGCTGCAATGAAGTGAATGCTCGTAGTGAAAACATACATATACACGCGCAACTCGTTAACATGCCTTCCTCCGTCTTCCTGCTCCTTCTCCATTGCGTGGACAATTTTGAGCAGACGGTCAATTTCGGAATGGGACTCGAGCAACGCGTCGTTGAGTCTTGCGATTTCGGCCTTTAGTACATCGATGCCGTTCGATTTGGTCAACTGTCGCAATTCGGCATTTTCCGTACGCAACGAGCCGACCTGACGATCCAAATCGTTTATTTTTTCCGTTTGGCTTTCGATGAACACCTGCAAAAGGTCAAAATTCAATAAGGCGAAAGTACTACCGTGTTCAATAGTACCTGACGATCACCAATCTCCTTTTGTAAAGAGGTAATCGCCAAGCGAAGATCGTTCGCCTCCTTTTCGTGCTGCTCCGAAGTGGATTTGCGTTCAAGCGATCTACGCTCCTGCTCCTCACCAAACTGCTGCCTCCATACATTGCATTCGTTGTTTAAACGAGTTATCTCGTCCTGAAATAAAAACAATGCGATGAAACGTTAAGCAACTTTCCGTAAGCTTACAAGGCCACGTAAATCTTTTATTTTCATCAAATAAAAAGCTTAGCTGAACATTTGAGGGCAGCTTGGTAATTGACACAATTAGTCATTACAGAGCTACGCGCCGTTACGTCAATCTCCTATTAAGGCTACGTTTTCTTGTTTCATTGCTTTGCCCACTTAGGAAAATTGACGCCGCATTGTTGGCGGCTCGTTTTCATCAATACGGCGGTAGTTGCCCGCTGATCTATTTAATTTTCGTTGACTCGAAGCAAATTCTCTTGAAAGGACGTCGAGTAAAATTAGTCCGCTCAACTTTAATGGACATTTACGAAATTGCGCCTCCGGAAGGTGAAAAGACAAAAAATGCAACCTCATTTCACAATACGGGTTGCAGACTTTGCTCGATTTCGCCAACCTTTTCCGGTATAAAGACAATACGAGCAAAATACTTAGTTGTTTCCTCGATCCTAAAATCAATATGAGCCAAATGACACTTTATCCTTATTGGTTCACGCGTTAAGACATCAAAGGATAAAATTACAATTCATCAACGATCGTTGATAAGGAATATACGGTAGTTTGCAGGAAGCTTCGCCGGCTTGGGCAAAGAAACATACTCCAATCATCGATCGATCATGAAGTGAAGATGCAAATTAACTTCCTTTCCAAGTACTGCCCGAAACTGAGTCCGTCGTTACTTTTTTGCTCAAATAAGGAAGCCGATGCCTTAAAATGCCAATACGCAACTAACCACTACTCGTTCTTTTGTCAAGATAGCCTAAGAAAAATTTGCATAAACCAGGGGATAAAAATTTGAAATAATAACTGCTCACTGGACAGCTTGATCGTCATTTCTTTGCGCTATTTGCATTATCAACGCGATGTAGCTGCTGGCGTTACATCATTCGACGACCTTATTCGCTCCTACGTAATTGTACGCAAGTTTTCATTTATCAACCGCGCCTAAGGGGACCGTCAGCTTTTCGCTGCAAAGTAAACAATCAACAGTGGAGACAGCTTCTGGCAAAAATCAAACGGAAACAAATTTTCAACCGCCGAGCAGCAGCAGCAGTTGAAGCCGCGTACGTCAAAGCAAAGAGAGATGCATTGTCAAAGCGACGCTGATCCGGACTAAGATAACGCAAAGACAAAAAGCGCCTAAGCTATTTGCCTCTTCGAGTTTCTAGAATACCACCAGTGGGGCGAGTTGACGAGTTAAAAGCGGAAAGATGCTCAGTCAGTCGTCAAGTAAGCAAAGCTGAAAGTGGAACCACCACCACCACCACCGCTGCCGCCACGCTAATTGAGATTGAAGACTCGTCGTTCTCCTCTCAGCTTCAAATGCAACACCAATAGTTCGATTTGTTTACCTATTGGCGCGACGTGCACAACAAACGTTTCATTTCGAGAAAAGGAACCACCAATTAGCCGTCCAAACCCGCACGTACCATTATTGAAATTTTCGATCGGTCTTAAGGAAAAGGCTTTAGGGCCAAATGAGTGCCTCTGGAAATAGGAGGCGCATTGCCGGCGCGATCTTACTGATTAGGCAGACGGGATTTGAATTTCAAATGTTTGATAGCGTACCTGCGAACTGTTAGCGCCTACCGTACAGCTACTGTTTATAACTTATCCGTAATAAGCAAAAGCCTACGAACTGTTTGAGGTTTGGCCGATTTAAAAAAATTCTCTGACATTAAGAGATGTTGCGCGCGGGACAGACGCGTCACGCTCGGCTGTCAATAAAAACACAAAACAAGAGTTGCTGTTCTTTGACTGACAACTTCGGCTAAATGTCGATACAAATTTTGCGCGCCGCCTATCTTCTCTCTACCCGAACGGCAGAGATGTTTCGCTTTTGTTGGACATTACCTGAAGCTCCTTTTCTTGAATGACAGCCGGCGTGAAGTTGATCCTTCGACGCATCAATTCCAGTTCGCAGTCTCTTTCTCGTATGGTCTCTTCGAGCAGTTCAATCTAGGCAAGGACGAATTTCTTGGGCCCGCAACTATTGTTCAACAATGTAACCTTCTTTTCGGCCGTGCTCAAACTGACTTCGTTCAATTTGAATTGTTCGGTAAGCAGGTTGAGCTCGGAGGTGATTCGATTCTTGTCCGCCTGCAAGTCGGTCATCTGCTGAGCCTTTTGGTCGATCTGTTCATTTTTGGCTTCCAACTTTCCGCGCAACGCGTCAATCTTCAAAACACAGCTTAACTAGCCGACAAACCTGCAACATTACAATGGGCGGGCTTACGTCCGCCTGCAGAAGATTCAGCTGCTGCTCCTTGTTGGCATTTGATTCCTTGACAAGCTCCAAATGTTTCTTAAAATCGCTAGCCGACTCCTCGGCGGTCGAGAGCCGCGTATAGAGGGCTTGAATCTCTATAGACTTTTGGCCGAGCTCCAGTTCCAACTTTTCAGCCTAAAAACACTTAATAAAATCGAAAATGAACAAAGGGGAATTACTGGACGCGCCATGGCTTGAAGAAAAGCAAAACAAGTGGGAGGACATGCGCGACCTAAGAAGACCCCCCGCGATCAATGTTCTCGTCAATGTCAACGATATTTGTCAATCAAAGTTGTGTCATTCAAGAAAAGTCAACAACAACTTATTATCTTTGTTGAAAGTTGTATGCCAACCTGAAGTCTGACTCTCTGATATTCTTGATCGACGACGGCACCTTTGTCGGCAAAATCGCGTTCATTGGATTGCATCCTTTTCAACTCTTGCTCGTAGCGAGCCACGTCGGCTTCGAGCTTTTGAATGACGGCGTTCTTCTGCAAGTTTCAAATGAAGAAAAAAAACTGATTGGTCAACGACCGCCTACGTCTGATTGTCCGTAGTAGCCTTTCTTGGCTAAAGCGGCTTCAAGTTCGGCGCAGTGACTTTCCAACTGGTTGCAACGAGCTTCCAAGTCGAGTACGCGACTTTGGGCAATCTCCAGTTCGACCGACAACGATCGACCCGAGGGAACCCCTTTGCTATGGAATGCCTCGAGGAGACGCTTTACCGATTCGTCCTTGCGAAGCAGGGACTGACGTTGGTTTTCCAACTGGAATTCAAGTTGTTTGATCGCTTCGGCGCTTAGCATATAATCGCGGCGGTAAAGGTCTCTTTCCTGACAGACCGTCTGGAATTCTTCGGCCGGAATGGACTCCTCTCCGACGTAGCACATTGGTCTCGTGTTGCCGCACTGAAAGCGCAATTGCGCTTGCATCTGCTCAATCACGGCGGTTTGCTTCTAAAAATAAGAAAAGATTTATTTTCGCCCCTCTTCTTCCTCGAGCGCTCGGCAAAAAGAGGAAAAAAAGCGAAGGAATGCCCCTGAGCAAGTGGCCGGGCACGACTGGCGTATACCTGACTGTTCAGCACGGCCATCTTCAGTTGATCTTGCAGCATGAGAAGTTTGGTCGCTTCCTCTTTGCGCAAAGCGCGCTCCTTCTTCAATTCCGGGCTCCAAAACGACTTTATACTGTTCATTGTAGCGTTCAACTTTTCCACCGTATTTTGCCATTCGCGTCGCAACAGCTCGTACTCGGGGCTGAAGTGCTGACCGAACACTTTCTGACCAGTGTCCAAGGCGGGTACATCCCGAAGGTTCGGCCCATCCGCAATGGAATTTTGGTCAGTCACCTCTCGAGCCGACAACGGTTGTTGGCCATAGAATAAGTTGCCATGGGATAGGTGACTAGACAAATGCGCCTTGGGGAGGCTAGTCGACCTCGGAACAGCGCCTGAATTCCTCGAGTGCCCCACGTCGACTTGCCTTTCAATAGGCGTCGCCTAGGCAACTGCCTAGTCAGCCGGAGTAACTACACGGAGTACAAAGCACCAACCTGCGCATCCAAGTTCATCAAAAAAGGATAAGAGCTTAAGCCTTGGTCGTCGCATGAACTGTGATGGCGCATTCGGCCGAGTAGCCTACGCCTATGAGATCCTGACGTTCGTTCCGCGTTCCTTTGGTCTTCGGCTGCGTCGCTATTTTGATAGTAGAAATTGGACGACGACGGTAGCATGCCGGACAAAACCGATGGCTTTAAGGCAGAGCCGGCAGTGGACATCCTACTGGCGAGGTAGTCAATAGCGGCAGGAGAATGTCTGAAAAAAGCATTTCAAACAAGTTGTGCATAACTAACCTGCCAATCAGTTTACTGTAGTAAAGATGGGGGCAAATTAGGATTTGCTCGTCTTCGGGCGGGGAAATACGCGCATTGGAAAGATAAGCACTGCTTAGGAGGATGGCAAGTATAGGCGTAAGCCGAGCGCTTACAACATAAGCGTGTTTAACTAAACGACCAATCCTTAAACTAGAAAAAAACAAAAGCGCAAGCTGATGCACGCTGTTGAGCTGTTCGGCTACACGACGGCTGGTTGAAGCTAGCGAGGAAGTATTAGTTAACGAAATCATGACGGCCATCAACTTTGTCGCGATCGAGGCGGAAACATTTCACCGACAACGACCAATCGAACGTTGCCGAAGGTCGACTGGCCGCACCATTGCCGAATTATCAATTTTGGCGAAAATCGAACGAAACAACTCGTACAAGGCGCGAATAAAAGCCTACTGGTAACACTGTTGGCATTATGGTAAGGCGCGTAAGGACGCTAACTGAAAGAACGATCGGAAATTCTGCCCAGCCTTTTCCAACAGGCCAAAGCGTAATCGATACACCAAAGCTTACATCGTGTCCTCGTTGTCATTGGGAAATAGATCAAGCAAAAATCGGGCCGGCGGCAGTGCGAAACAAATCTATCGTCTAAAATTAAATTCGTACCGTACGCGAGTTGATTCGATGAATCCCAACGCTTCTGCCAACTGAAGCGTGAGACAAAATATTGGCTAGCAATCACTTAATTTTTCAATGACCCATTGGAAAACCAATCGCCTGGGATAACTTCAGCGCATCTCCGGCAATGCTTCTACGAACTGTTGCTAGCGCAGTCCGGCGGGAGGCAAACAATTACCGTATAATCAATGATCAGGTTCGAACTCAATTGATTCGTAGCGACAAACAAAGCTTAACCCTTGAAAGCATTTGGAGCTCAACAATTCTGCTGTAGCGGTAAAACGATTTTACAAACTCTCTTCACGCCCAAATGAATGCAAAGTGTCTTTTTCCCACCGACACCGCCGAAAGGGGATGTTTCCTAAAAGCTCAGATTGAATAAACATAAGGCAAAACTGATGCTTGCGCGCACGCGCGCGCGGGAATTATAATGCGCTAAAAAAGTACCAACTTAGAAAAGCAGAAACCTTTTTTTACTTTGCAACAATTTAAAAGTAAAAAAGCCATTTACAGTAACATTTGATAATAGCCATGTTCAAAATAGACGACCGCTTTTTGTACGAACCCATTGTACATTGTGAATAGGTGTGATTCACATTTATTGGTCGCCCCTAAACCGGGAGAAAAGCTCAGGCCGTATTTTTGCGCACGTCCTCGCGTAAAGAAACGGTTCTATTGAAGACTAGCTGAAAAGAAGGAAAAGATCAATGCAGGACGGTAACGGAGGAATAAAATACCGTTTGGTCGCTTGAGTCGGGATCAACGGAAAAGTATCCAACCCGTTCGAATTGAAATTGGTCGTACACTTTGGCAATACGTTCAAGCGATTCGTCAATGAAAACCCCATTCAACACTTCCAATGAATTCTATTAATAAAAACCAACCGAATGGAAGAAAAAACGAAGCAGCGTCGGATAAATATATTTAAAATACTTTACCTCGTTTACGTCGCTTAAAAAACCATTTGGCACCTCGTTGGAATCTTCCGGATTCTTGTGATGAAATCTGCGTCAAAAGAACATTGACACGAAAAGCTAGAAGAATGTTCCTGCTTATCGCACAAACGGTCGTATAGGCGTACTTCGCATTTGCGAGGTTTGGCAACCCAATGAATAAAGCCTTTTGGTTTGTTTTCTTCGGTTAACTTCTCCGCGGAAACGACCAACTCAATGACCTTTCCGAGGGCATCCTGCAAGCCTTTCGAAAATAAAATTCCCGCCTTGACGAAATGCGCTTATACTTTTTTCGCTTCCATTAATTTCAGCACAAGTCCAACGTATTTCAAACCAACCGACTGAGAGGCGGTAAAACGTTTGAAACTTTTGTCACCTTGCTAAAAAAAACCACAAAGTCTTACGGTAGCTGATATTGGCGTTTTCAACGACAAACCTCTTTGAAATCGTCGGCTTCTATGTAAATAACGGAAGAAAACTGAACAACATGCGTATCGCTATGGTCTACGCGTTGGGGAAAGTTGGGCACTTCGACCGAATTTGGTATGTCAACAGACTCGCAGGTCAAAGTCACCTTTAAGGGTCTAAGCACAACCATATGCCTGAAGTGTGTTCAAAAGTTTGCAAGCGAAGCTTCAAAATTTATAGCCGTCAATGAGGCATAAATTAACAATAAGTTAATCTAATGCATTTTATGCAGATAACTGACTAACCGAGGAGCCGTCAAATTAAGGACATCCCTAACGTGCGCTTCGAGCATCGTAGGATCAATAGTCACTTGAGCTGTAGTGAGCCCCATCTAAATGCGAACACGTGTATAACGTAGATTTGATTCTAAACGTCTACTACTTTTGCCACAAAACTGTTCACAGCTTCCGGAGGGAACCCGCGGCGCCTCAAAGCCGTGAGCGTAAACAACCTTGGGTCGTCCCAACCTCTGAAGCGTAACGGTAAAAGAAAAAGGAAAAGAAACGTGGCGAAGAAAATGTTACCGAATCAACTTTTGTTCTACTAACTTGAGAATCTTTCTTTTTGAAACTACAGTATAACTTATGTTCAATCTGCCGAATTCCCACTGAACAGGACAGTACAAGTCGAGTACATTGCACAGCCAGTAGTAGGACGAACGTCTTAAGAATAAATTAAACAACTTTTGAAAAACCAACCGCGCGGCAACAAAGTTGAACGGACCTCGACTGAAATTCTTTCGTGCACAACGAGTGGGTTACATTTTCGATTGAATCGCACAGACAGTGCGTGTAATCGTATGTTGGGTAGATACACCTGAAAAACCATGGAAAGAAAGGTGTCAGCGTCGTCGTAATGGCCTAAAACGTACCATTTGTTGCCAGCCCGATGATGGGGCACATATTTGATTCTGTACGCCACCGGATCAACCTTGCCCTCTTCCAACGTTACTTTCATACGCAAAGTTGCCCCGCCTTCGTCGAACAAACCATTCTTCATATCCTACAATTCAGAGTTCTATTTATCAATGAACAACAGCCAATAGGGTACCTCGAATAGGGAAAGCGACTCTTCAATGGGTCTATCTCTCCAAGGAGACGGAGGAGGATTATAGCCTTTAATTTCGTCAGCCTTTTGGTGACATACGTAAGCATGGCCTCGTTTAATCAATTCGACGGCTAGTTCATAAAGCCGATCAAAGTAGTCTGATGAATGGGTGATTTTGAATGGCTTGTAGCCTGGATTACATTCACTTTCATTGACAAGATCACTAAGCGGCGGCAGTAGTACCTACCAAGCCATTCAACCATATCAATTATGCCCTTGAAGTAACGCTCTTCCTCCTTTTCCGGATTAGTATCATCGTAACGTAAGTAGCATACTCCACCGTGCGCCTGTTATATGTTGATTAGTTGTAATGGGCTTTTGAAATTTCCATCTCTACCTTTGCGTAACCAAAATCTATATTGATTGCCTTGGCATGGCCTATATGAAGTATACCGTTGGGTTCGGGTGGAAACCTGGTGACAACCTGCGAATCATATAGCGAAACTAACAAAAGAGAAAAGGTTTCCGTAAGCTCACTTTGCCACCGGTTGCTTTCAGGTGGTTCTCCAAAAGCTTCATAGTGTTTGGCGTAACAACATACCCTTCGGTTTTGTAATTTTCGCCCGGTTTGTGGAAATTCGCCTTTTTTCTCATTAATTCTTCAATGCTGCTAGCGCCTTCCTCTTCTGCATAAGCAACGGCAATGACTACGTTTAGTATAGCGCCTAAGGAAAATGAACCTGCCGGTATTGGAGAGGAGTTCATCAACACGCTACTGCCGCTCTTGGATTTAACGGCACCGCTTTGTACTTGCTACCAAACAATAATTAAGAAAACATACATTCGAAACAAACGCGAACTTTGTCTTGCGGCGGTTTCTTAATGCCTTGCATTTCTTCCAACGTTTTTGGTCCAAGTAGAGTGCATAGCTGAAGGTCGGTTTCCTTTTTCACCAGCGCCCCGTCTGCCCAAGGTAGCTCCTTCCTTGCCATAGCTGCAACAAATAACCCAAAGCTCGTAAGAGGCAGAGACGGGATTGCGAAATTCACCAAGAATTGTAGCGACAGGGAAGGAGTAGCGCATTTGCAAAATTTCAGCCTCCTTAGCTTTGATCAACTTTTCAACCTGCAAAGCCCAAAATGGATATGCACCTACCTTGCGTCAACCAAAAATGAGCTGAGGCGAACAGTTCGAGAATATTATCAAAAAAACTACGGAAATTGAATTGGGAAAAGCTTACAGCTCAATTTGTTACGCCTGTTTTTCAAAGCCCTTCACGAAATTCGTAGACTGCTAGTGAAACTAAAAGTTTTTAAAACTTTGCTGCTACTGAACCTGATTTCCCTACAGAAGGAATTACGCGGCAAAAGTAGCCCAACTGCAGCGGGCACATGCGATCTGCCTTGTTTTAAATTTTTGACAATCGAAAATGCTCCAAGCTCAAAGCAGGAAAGTAATCTTTAACCCTCGGATGCTCATAACTATTAAATACAGTATGACACAGAACCTGCAAACATTTTTCGTCAATTTAATTTATTTAGGTTTGTTATCTTATCGGGAATTCAACAAAACCACGGGATGAACACAAAATTAAAAAATTCTTTTGCGATTTTATGTCCTTATTTGTTGGCTGCAAACTAGAACCGCAAAGTCGCCTCGGAAAGCAGCCCGCGTTGATGTTCACCAAAATTACTGCGCTCCAACGGCGGCTAGCTAATGAAAGCCAGTTGATTCTATCGTAGGAAAACAATTTGCTCGGTTAATTCAAATTTTCCGATTACTTTTCAATGAAAGCGTAAAGCAGCGAAAAATGCAAGTACATTGAATGGGCATAAGGAAAACTACGTTAGGCTCTGAGTACGCACCACGTCTTCAATTTCTTCCGGTGATACGGAAACTCCGATTCCGCAAGCGGCTTCGAACTGAGCAGGCTCAAAATCGACCATAACATGAGAAAGTAAGAACTGTAATGCCGCTGGAAGAAAAAAAGCATTACGTTTGCAACAATCGCTAAAGCAGGTGTCTACCAGTTAGCTGCATGTCGGTGACAATCCTGTCCTTACATATTTCCTTAACCAACAAAGTACGATGCTTCAAACATTGCTTCTTTAGCCGAGTTGCTACTTGATACAGCAGCTTTCCCTGCGTTCCGCTCAACGTACCACCGGTAATTTTGATCGCCTTAAGTTCAATGTTCGAAGTTTAAAAAAAAGGAACCACAAACCAGCGTTGCTCGTGCGATACCTCGGCGACTATGGAGCATAACGTTTCGCTCAACGGCTGGTTTTTCAAAGTTTCTTGAATCTTTTGTTCGCTCAGTCCCAACACCTTCAGGCTGGATTCCGCATTTCCCGTAACCATCTTTCAAAGCGGAAAAACTAACTAAGCGATGCGCTAACGCAACGTGACAGGAACATTCACGCTAATTCTTTTTAAAAATAAAAAAAAGTACCTCCTAAAAGCGGTAGTCAGGCTGTCGCGCAAAGCGTGGAAAAGCGGCGAGCAGGCAAAACGAACTCCACTTATCAATTCGGAGGGCGTAGTTAAATTGCGCAACGTCAACCACCTTTCCAAAGACAGTATCTTTAAAAGTGCGCAGGTTCTAATTTACAGTTAAAAAAATTTTTCCTTGCAGAGGGGCACGTGGCGCTTAGTTACCCATTAGTTATCGCCGCGTAATAGTGCTAGTCCAAACAGTTCCTTCTTTTGTTCATTAACCGTTTTACCAATTTCGGCCTAGCGCGTTTAGAGTATACTGTATGAAATGCAAGTTCGTTTGCTTTAAAAGCTTTATCGCAGCGTGATTTGCAACAGCATTTGCAATTAGTAATCGTCAAGTAAGACGACTTAAATGTAAAAGCATTCCCGAAGCCCTGAGAGCGGCATAGGCACTCATTGTTACAAGGTCACATATTAGCCCATCTTGCTACCCTCCCAGGTCGGTCGAATGCGTTATGTACACATCAGTTTATGCATACCTCGGCAATAAATTTGCATAGGCATAGCCGAAGAAAGTTGAACTTTGAATCGCGCTCAGTTCGAGCGCCAGCGTCCGCTTAATACATTTGTAAGCACGCTGGTATTAAGGATCAAAGCAATTTTTCAACGCGATTATTCTGCTGCAAGTGCGTTGGCTTGTTTTTGAAGAAAAGAATGCATTTAGGACTTTTGCTGCTTTTTTCGACTGTTCTAATATGGGGTACCTACGGTCGAGGTAAGCCGACTGCGGATAGGCCTTTTGTGCCCATTCTTGTACTAAGTACGTTTAGTTTTTCCATTTCAGCTTTCTGGTGGAATAAGTATGCCACCAATTCGGAATCGGAAGAACTGCAATACGCTTGGCCGCCGCGGCAAGGCAAAAACCAAAAGGAGGATGACCATAAAAAGCCAAATCCAAGGGGCGGCGAGGTTCCCACGAGTCACGGAAGGTCGTCAGATGTTGGTGTACGAATGCCGTGGGAACAACTGGAAGCGCATCTAGCGGAAAGCCCAGCTTTACGAGGCGAACATGCAAACCGCATGCCCACGTCTTTTGATATAGATTCATTGTTCAAACCGCAGCCTGACGAGGGATGGCAATGGGACGATCCGGACTTCAAAGATTGGGATAAGCAGATCTCATCGGATAAGATAAAAAGAGAACAAAAGAACGTAAACGATAAACAAAAAAAACGCCAGCGCATCTATTGGTTAGCCGAAAAACCTGTCCCGCGAAATGGGCTTTCGCAAGAACGTCGCGTATTGGTTATGGAATCAAGATCGTGGGACAATCCAGCTGACCAAGTTAGAAACGATACCAAAAGCGAAGAAGCCAACAAAAAGTCAGTGAAGAAAAATAGAGGTAAATATATGCTTCTACTGTTCAACTCTGACTGTCGCACACATATACAGCTAGAGCAAAGGGTCGAAAATCAAAGGCACCCATAAGGTCCCCTAAAGACAAGAAAATGGATGCTGGAGATTCGAGCTCGCTGAATGAGGGACGCCGAAGCGCTACTGCTCATGAACGAGGGGAAACGTAATCATATACCCTTTTAAGGTCGAGTCGAATTGTCACGTAATGAATTGCAAAGGTATACCTCGACCTATTGAATACTTATATAACATGATTACTGTATAAGCTTCAATTATTGTGTTCATAATTTTGCTTTCGTGTTTCAATCTTCGCTCCCCTCTTTCAATAAGAATAAATTAGCCAAAGAATATGACCACCTTCCTTATTTTGCACGTTCACCCAATCGACAAACTGCCGCTTCAGCCAAAAAACAAACCACCAGTACATCAGTTCAAATGATCTTCAGGTTCATCAATCATGAATGCCAAACTGCTGCTTAAGGAGCACGTGTCATTTAAGGAGAGTGACGTCGAGAAAATTGCATGCCATATTGCAACTTTGCAAAGCATCTAATAAAGGAACAACTCGTGATGAGAAGAATGCCGCGGCAACTGCTGACGTAGGAGTAAACACTTGAACGAAAAGCTTTCGGACTTTCTTAACAAAACACTTGTCAAAGATGACCAGTTAACGAAACGAGTCGCCATGTTGATTACTTGTCAGATTCTTATAAACAAAACTTTGCAACTGAATTCCGTCAATATTGGTAGTAAACTTTCAAATTTAAGCGTGAGCACGCGTCGACAATCTGTAGTTTGTTGGCTCTGCGCTATGCATTGTATGGATTTGAAAAACGGCGCCTAAATAAAACTTCCAACGCTCAGTACTACTCGCTGCAATATAATGGAATCCTTAGCTTCATGACGGCTTGAGAAAAAGCGTATCCATGGAGAATAATATTAACAGCTTAAAGGTTCTCCCGTTGTAAATTAAAACAAAAAGATCGTTTCTTCCGAAGCTTTCGTTTCTTCCGCTTTGTTTTAATTTACAACGGGAGAAAAATCCGTAATAAAAGACAATTTCAGCTTAAAGGTTAAGCAGAAATGGAACTGCCAAAATCTCAGGGCTTAAACTGCTTGCCAGCGGCTGAACAGGCTTGAGAAGCATTCTTGGACAAAGAGGACATCGAAAGCGTGCAGCCGCGGGAAAAAAGCACATATGATTGATGTACGCTATAACCGGCTTCTTCAGCTGTCCCGCACATTTCGAGCGCGCGCGGACATGTGCCAGACATCAGGCAACAATACATCTTTGATTTATGGCGCCAAATGGGATCCGGCAAACGTGTTGTGCCAAAATTATTTTGCCATCGGCTGTTTGTTACTACCGCCGGCTGTACTCCTTAAAGCAGCTGCCTCAAACGCTGCCATTCGATAAACCAATGATGACGCGCGTCAACTTCGTCTCCTCCGTCCTACTGCTGCTTCTCCTATGCGCCACTACGATCCTGCCAAAGAGCATCGAGTACAACAATTGCAGTATGTAAATTTCTTGAAAACATCTTCGCGCATATCGCAATGCTCTTTCTTCCTTCAGAATCGATTTTCCAAATCAAGGAAGTTGCAGTGGATCCGTGCAACGATCCAGGCTTCACTTGCCCGCTGGTTCGTGGTGAAAACGCGACTATAAGCATCACTTTTGTTCCAAGTAGGCAATCGACGAAATATCCGTACAAAATAGAATGTAATGACACACGTCGTTTCTATGGCAGCTAAGGAAGTCAGAAATTTAACTGCTGTTGTCCACGGCATCTCGAAAGAAGCCTTAATAGGAAAAGTGCCGTTCCATCTGCCCAATCCAAACGCTTGCAAAGATTCAAATTTGGTCTGCCCATTGAAGAAAGGCCAGCAGTACGTATACAGGCAGACATTGCCTATTAAACCCATATATCCCAAGGTAGGCAAAAGTTTATCGATCTCGTCGAGTCGCAGTTGGCTAAGGCATAATAAATTCAGATCGTCCTGCTTATTAAATGGGAACTTGTCGAGCACATTGGAGACGAGGCGAAAAAAGAGGATTCACCCGTCTGCGTCATTGTCCGTGCAAAAATTATAGATCGTTCTGGCTAGAAGAGTATTATCTATGCGTAAAAGCGATAAGCTGTCTCATTTTCACTTAACGGTCTTAATTCAACAATAGTAAACGATCATCGATGAGCGATTGTTTCAAATCGATAAGACTTTGAGGTAATGCGTTTGGTCGCTGATTTGCATACTTGTATACAACATAATTGGCCAAAAAAGGGAAAACTTAACGGTGTTCCTGCAGGCAAATGATCTTCGCTTTTCTGCTCGCGTTGCTTTCCGCTACGGATACGTACGATCAAGCGATCGACTACAAGGATTGCGGTAATGCCGAAACAAGTTTTTCCATAGTCAGATTTCAATTATTGACGCAGGTTGATTATTGTTCAGGGTCGGCTGCTGGAAGCATTCAAAATGTCACCGTCGAACCGTGTAGCAATCCCGCCGACTGTGAACTTAAAAAGGGAACGTCACCAACGATTAGAATAGCTTTCACTCCCAGTAAGTGGCGCCCAACGTATCATACGGTGCGATGGTTTTCTTTTTTCTAATTTTTTTTTAAAGACAGTCAAACAACACAACTTAAAGCTGTCGTACATGGTATAGTAAAAGGCATACCTGTTCCATTTCCGTTGCCAAACCCGGACGCTTGCAAGGATTCGGGAATCACGTGCCCATTAAGCGGAAAAGTACCAGCGCTCTACGAGCAGGCGTTCGAAGTGAAATCATCCTATCCAAGCGTAAGTGATCGTTTTCCCATCTGAACAATAGGCATTGCTTTAAGCGCTTTTTTTTCAGATAGGACTTTTGATTCGATGGGAACTGAAAAACGAACAAGATAAGGACGTCGTCTGCTTCGTTACGCGAGTTCACATAGTCGGCTAGTGTTTTCAATTAAGCGCATTTGCTAACAGGTGCCATACGCGTATAACGTATTAACTTTTTACGTATTCGTACAAAATCCGCAACCGCTTACTTTCTGTTAGCACGTATACGCACCCATTTTCGGAAAGCAAACTGGAAAATGTATTTATCGTAAAATGAAAGCTGAATAATGTTGAAAATGTTCCGAATACACTGAAGAATGAAGATGACTGAAACTCTTCGGCTATAGGTAAGTGTGCGGCAGACGTGTAGTCATAAGAGACGTATTTGAACAAGCTTGGAAAACAGTAAGGACACTTAACTACTGTGACGGAAGAAAAGCACTAACAAAGCAACAAAAAGTAGATTTTAACTTTAAGCTGCGAAATTGTGATTATGGGGATTGTAAAAAGCGATTATTTGCATATGCTGTGACAACACGTAACCAGCGAAAAAGAAAACCTTAAAATCTGAATGAAACAGCTTTTTAAATATAAGCTGCCGTATATAATTATTAACTATGTATAAATAGGCTTGTATAAAAACAGTCTTTTGTCAGTTATTGACGTGTATAATAAAACGCTGGTAAAAGCAGTCTGACAGATCAAACCTTAGCCTCCAGAACGCCTTTGTTGAAACTTAAGTCGAAGGAGAGGAAAGTAACCAGATTTACTTCAGGATCGTTGTGAGCTGCTACAAAACTAACGCTGTCGAATAAATTGGACAATTTAACCAACAGGGAATCGTCTGACTACAAAAAGGCATTTTTGCCATTTTTGGAAAATTCTATTAGCATACTTCTCAAGCAAGTTGGACAAGACAAGCCAACAAAGCCGATGCGCAGACCAGAAGAATAAGACAAGCATTATTAAACCCGCGTAAAGCAAAAGCATTCATTTGAAACTCAGTAGAGGAATTCGACTTGTTAAATAGCTTGAAATATTCATCGCAAATGTTGACGTTTTATTTTCCATTAGAAGCAGATTCATTTTTAAAACTCCGTCCGCTAAAGCAGAGCTCACACTCGTACGTATTCAAATTAGCTCAAAGTAATAACTACTCAAAGAAAAGCGATGAAATTCGTAAATTAATGAACAAGAAGAATTCGCCACTACGAGAGGTGACTTTATGAACTCAAATCCTATCGATTCATTGACTTTCAACAGTCTTGGAAAAATTTAATCATATCTCCTTCCTATTAGGGTAATAAAACATCGTTCCTTGGTTCAGCGTGCCAAAATGTCGGTAGGTCAGTATGCTTTACCGCCTGATAAAGGTAACTATGCATATAAGCATTAAACCTGTTGCTAGGGCAGCATAGTTATCATTCAGTTGCGTAAGAAAAGTGATTACGTCGACAGGGCGTACACTGATGCGCGAACTATGCCGAATAGAAACAAAAAACAACGACCAAGCCCGAAAAGTACAAAAACAAAATTTTCGAATGGCAAAATAACGTAACAAGATAGAAACAATTGAAGCAGCAGCACGCCTAGAACGAACGTTTACCAGGAAAGGTCAACTCTGGGAGCAGCTTCAACAGGAAAGAAGGCGCTATAGCTAAACGCTATAATACAACAATCATTGATTAGACGAAAACAATACACAATGTGAAACACAAGATCCCATCAAAACTTGAAAATCAATAGGCGTCTGCAAGCAAAAGCCATACTTAGCCTATTGAATCAATGGCATCCGCTAAATATAAAAGGCTTAGAAGCTTAAGCCCTCCATAGAACTACTGCTGAACCAATCATGCCTTCGCTGCGCCCTTGGGTAAGAGTCTTATGAGTTTGCGCATTTTCTATAAGCTCTATTCGTTTCGAAGCGTTAGGCTTAACGGCATAGTAAAGCTGCGTTAAGGAATATAGAGCTACAGTTGAAGCGACGAAGACTTAACAGCTGCCGAGAAAAAATAAAATGCGGAAATCGATGCAAACCTCATCGACTGCTACTTACTTTATAGGAAATTGCAGTCACCGTAACAGTGTTGCTTGTGACCACTTACGTCGATTCGATAGAAGTGAAGTACAAAAATTGCGGCAAGTGCAGTAATGTCGGCAAAGGAATCACTAGCAGCGGTCGGCTATTTTGCAGGTTCACCCGCGGCTACTGTAACGAAAGTAACGGTGGACCCTTGTGACAATCCGAATGAATGCCGTTACAGAATGGGACACGATGCCATACTATCAATTGCATTCATTCCCAGTAAGGTATACGGTGACGAAGTAATCAAGTCAAAGTCAATTTGCTACGAACAGAAAATAGAACAACTCGCGTGACAGCAGGTATCGAAGGAATGCTCGGGCAGTTAACATTTCCTTATCATTTACCAAATCCCGACGGCTGCAAAAACTCTGGATTGGTCTGCGATCTAATAGAAGGAAAAGAAGTGACCTACACAATAAGGATGCCCATACCGGTTTATGTCCCTATAGTGAGTTCACCCTTCCATCTGCTCTAAATAAGTCCTGATTGATGCAGGCCTCGATACCCGCTTAATTATATGCAAATAAGTCCTGGTTCACTACATTCATTGGCCCTCTGTCATTGAGGCATACAACTCGCTTAAGTAGCATACGAGAATTTCGACCTTTAAACGTTAATACGGGCGCCCACTGATGAATCGTATTTTTAGAATAACGTCGGAGTTCGCTTCACGCTAAAGGACCAACACAAAAGAAACTTGGCATGCATTGAGCTGAAAGGCCGCGTAACTTACTGAGCATTCATTCGGCCAGCATATATGGTGCGCATATATAGTAAAGGCACCATTTCAACGATGGCTCCGCAAATTTAAATTAATAACATTGCGGCAAGGCAACATGGGACACCTCTTTGATGAACATTAATGCTGCGGTCGGTCGGTGCACGAAAACATTCGCGGCATTTCAAAATTTGACGGTTCAACAAAGGGGAGTGCACATTTTTCAAAAATGAATTTTCAATGATGCAATTGACAACGAAAACGAATAATTTTACATATGCAAATTAAAAAGTGGTCACCCAGTAGCATTTTAATTTGCATATGCAAAATTAGTGACTTATCTCCTCGCATGCAGGCGTAAGAACTAGCCTAAAGCGACAAAAGAGAAACATGTACGAGTATCAATGGTTGACAAGAGTTTTCATGCAAATGAGAGTTGGCGTACGAAACTGACCACAGAACTGCCTTACAACAGAGCAGAAGTTGGACGGTTATAACTTAAGAAGCCAACCTTGACCAAAAAAGGATAAACAATAATACAATGATGACTTTACTGTTCCGCTGTTCACCAACAAAAAGTACCTTCGTAGAAAAGCGCCTTAGTGATTCTAATTTGCATAAAGGTGTTCAAGGAACTTAATATTCGACAAAAATTAATCGTATGAATTGTTCGCTGCAATAAACGTCTTTACTTACAATTCTCTTTAAAATTTTGATCAAATCGACCGGACAAAACAGGAACAAAATTTTTTGCGTACCGATGAACTGATTAGTGATTCAGCAATGAACCTCAATGAATATATTGACTACTCGGCTGCACGGCTTAGGCTTAATTCCCTTCGAACCTTTTGTTCGGCATACAGTAAATTGCTACTATTGAAAGGGATCATTCTTCAGCTCCCGACTTAAGTCAATGTTAAAAGCTCCTTTAGAGACGTAAATACCTTCACTACAAGCTGCAGGCTAACATATTATTATTCTCAATGAATTATTACGTTCGCACAAACACTTGTAAGCATTTTTGCTCTACCACAGCGATAATACTTAACATTAATGATGAAAATAACACCTACGAAAGAATACAAAGTTAAAATAAGAATTATGTTGACTCTGTGGAACAAGGACGCGCAAGCAAATAATATCCTAATTATAGGTGAGATAAAGAAGCAATTATGACGTCACTGCTTCTGCAATTTAAAGAGACAAAAGGGGCTCTGATATTTTGAATTAATTGGCCAAAGAAGCGCCAAAAGTGAAAGGAATAAAATGCGCCGCCGTTGAGCGGATTTCACTTCTAAGAGAAGCAAGCGCGCGAGTTAGTTATTTACAGAAATGCTGCTACGCATTCTTGTCGCCTTGCTTTGCAAAAGCTTAGTCCAAAGCCTAATGGATGCGCCGTGGATGGTCAAAGAAGGATGCGACGCTCCTAAGGGTACGGAAAAGCATTTCCTATTTCGAGAATGCAACAGAGGTAATCGCTGTTTTTTTAAAAATTATTTACGATAATATTGCAAATATTCAGACAAACTACACAGTCTGAATTTTACAAACGTTGTCATCCTGAATGACCGAGACGAAGTTAAGTATCCGATAGAGATTAAAAGGCTGATGAAGCTCAAACTAACTGCGATCAACAAAGGATGCACCTTGAAATCGCTCCTTTCCAGCACGTACATAGCGGCGTACACTAAACTGCTTTGGTTTCCTTGCGGATGGGGCTATGTTCCAGCTTTCACAATGCTGTAGATGGGTATTCAACTTACGCGCGCTCGTCACGTAACTTTTTTTCATTAAGTTCCAAAAGAAAAGTAACATGCAAGAACTGCCCGATAAAATTTGGAAAGAGTGAAGTTGAATTGCATTTCAATTTTTCGGCACAGGACCCTGTAGTACGCTATCTGCCCTCGCATATGCCTAACCACGTAAGCAAAGAGCACTTCATTTTCTCGACTAATCCAAAAGCGAATGCCATATTTGCAGAATGTGTATGCCTGGGATATAACTTTGTACGACGCGGCAGAACCTGCAAGAGAAGTCGGCTGTTTGCGCATAGAAGCGCGAGTCAACACCACCACAAACAGAATAGATCCCGAATTCCAAAAGGAATTCGAGCGTTTGAAACTCATCCACTCCAAGAAAGTCAAGTCTTGAGCTGCCAATCTTGAAAACTGGACACGCAAGTGACTAATCAAAATTGAGTGCAGTCGAGCATGAACGCGTTTACAATGATGAAACAAAAGAGAAAAATAAAATTTATGTCCTAAGAGAAGTTCTGCCTGCACTTGCAGCTTTATCTTTAAAAAACAGCGCGCAACTTCGTAACTACAAAAAAAGCAAATCTAACACACTATTATTGTTTACAAAGAAGCAGCTTTCGCCTAAAAGAATAACCGCCCAGTTTTTCCCTATTTTGAAATGTCCTCAATCTAGCAAGCGATAGACAGAAGAAGCAAAGTTTTGGAGATACGCGAAGCTCAATGCCGCGCACACTCTGTCAAACCCGAAGCATCAGCTTTCGTCCAAATATGAGCATACGTAAAAACACGTCATTTCAGTAGAATTAGCTTAAAAGTTGACGAACAAAAATACATTCCAACAAACTGCGACGAACGAGAAATGCCTCCTATTACGGTAGTTGTGATGCTCTACAACTGCGCAAAGAACAAAAGCAACGTTTTGCCTAACGATGTAACATCTTAAGATTAGCCTGACCAAAAAAGGATAAAATACTGATTTTTGTTGCCTTGTTCATGGGCTAAACACGAAAACGCCTTTCAAGGAGCTAACCAATGTGAAAAGTTCAAATAAACGTACTTTCCCGAAAATAAATAGGACGCGAAAAGGACGGTGCGACTTCAGCAATTTTAACCACAAATGTAAACGAACCGTTTGGCTTATTTGTTGCCAAAATTGTACTGCTCATTATCCTCAGCTTATACCTGACGATAAGGCGCGCATCGCGCTGAAAATCTACAGAAAGCATTAACAACCAATAAATTCTTATATATATATATATATATATATATATATATATATATATATATATATATATCCGCGGATAACGAGGGCTGCTTGTATATATATATATATATATATATATTCGAATCTTGGTACTACAGAATCTAGCTACGAGATAAGGACATCAATGAGACTGCGCTTGTCCAATGGGGTTAGGCATCAGAGTTTGGGCCGTTCTATACAAGAAAGGATGAAAGTAAGATGCTGTTTTCTTCAACGCCTTGGAAACACCTTCCTTTAGTGAGCTAAGCGATGTACTGGTGCGAGGAATGGGTACAGAGCAGCGGAAATATAAAATACACAGGCACACTTAAGCATAAATAGTGAACATCACACAAGACACATCCACGTCTACGACAGAAACGTTTGGCGCATCAGGAATCAATTTACGCACTTTCTGCACGTGGGCGCAGATCTCCCAGTCTTAAAGTTTCTTGAACTTGTTGGTAACAAAGCTTCTCGCCTTAAAATGTTAGTCTTCACAGCTGTCGGAGCTTTATTTAAAAACACTGTTATAGGGAACTGTCCCACCCTTTTCTTCGCTTCATCGAATAAGTCTTGTAGCGGCTTCAACGAAGCCGTTATTCTTCGTGTAACCATGATGCCACGTTCCATGGATGGATCGTATCCAGCAATCATATCCTTCAGGAACTGTGCTTGCCGGAAAATAGCAAGCGGTGCGCATGTTTTTGTGAAAAGATGACGTCACTATTTCACGCCGGACGAACCGCGTTGTATAGAATCCGCGGATAACGAGGGCTGCTTGTATATATATATATATATAGTATATATATATATATATAGTATATATATATATATATATATATATATATATATATATATATAGTATTAGTCATTGTATAGTATGCCTAGAAAATGCGTAAAATATTAAGTGTTTATAATATATATATATATATATATATATATATATATTATAAACACTTCATATTTTACGCATTTTCTAGGCATACTTTACAAAGACTAATGGCGAACCGAGAAAGTATTAAATCGACTCTTTTCACATATGCACCTGCAGGCCTACAGTGGCGACATCTAGAGAACAAACTGCGTTGTCATTCGCTAATTTATCGACTATACTTTTCTTATGTCTCGGTTTAAGGTTAGGTAAGCGCGAAACACGATATCCAACAGGGACGTTGGACATTGAACCTTGCTGGCTATGGCGTTCTAGCCTACCTTAAGCCTAAGTGAAAGTACAAGGACAGCGTAGCCCTTTCCAAAGAAAAAAGCAGACCATTCTGTCCCACTGTAGTTTTGAGGAGTCGTACGCGACAGGACCATAAAATTCTTCACTTTCCAGGATATAATTTACGCTTTGCCGAAATGCTATTTTTGGCGTTGTATGTAACGCGTAGGTGCTGCACATAATGCTTAGGCAAAGTACACAGCATACTAAAGTAATATAGAAGCTTCTTACTTCGCCTAGAAACGGCGTGCGCTCTAAAAGAGCAGGCATTTCACAAAGTGCCTGAAACCTATACGCACATACATACATGCATATATACATATACATATATATATTTATATATTTCCGTAATCTGAACTACCCCTCCCTCGACGCGTTCAGATTAGGGAGGTTTTACTATATATATATATATATATATATATATATATATATATATATATAGTAAAACATATAGTAATACATAGTAAAAAATGTAAATAAATAAGTAAAATGTAAATTATGTAAAAAAAAGAAATGTAAAATGTAAAAAATGTAAAAAAATGTAAAAAATGTAAAAAGAAATGTAAAAAAATGTAAAAAGAAATGTAAAATGTAAAAAATGTAAAAAATGTAAATAAAATGTAAGTAAATGTAGTAAAACATATATATATATATAAGGAATAACAGTAAAAATATATATATATATAGTATATATATATATATATATATATATATATATATATATATATATGTATATATATAGTATATATATATATATATACACTAAAACCTTTCTAATTAGGACTTAAGAAACAAAGTGGATAGTAGGAAGAGACTGCATTGGTCGGCTATCACTATGAACGACTGACAGACAAAATTAGCATTAACATTCATTTCAGCGATGATACTTATGCGTAAGACATCTTTTAAAAAACAATCGACTTTTATAAAAAATTACAAAGACCAAATGGGAACTACCGTCAATTCGGTGAAAAGCAAATTTGTCTTCAACAAAGAAGGAATACATAAATCTAATTAGGTTTTAAAATTGCTCGTCAAGCAGCATTCGTTGAATTAAGCTCATGCAAATATTCCGCGATTCAAAAGGACGAAAGAGCTCGGCTGTTTTGAATTACCAAAGGAACGGTTAAAACGGAAGCAATAAATTGCCGCGCTAACGAGCGGACTTCACTTCGAATTAAGCAGGTGCCAATTGGATACTTGCAAAAATGATGCTATTGCTTGTCGCCTTGCTTTGTATAAGTTCAGTTGAAAGCTTATACAAGTGTCCACAATTTACTACCGAGTGGGATAGTGGACCCATAGTTTCCGAGTGCAACACAGGTAAAAGCTGATCCTTTTCAACTACTTCTAATGGCCGAAGTGTGACATGCAGACAAAGTTCACACTCTTAAAATCGTAAACATCTCCGTCTTGAATGATCACAAAGGATACCAGTATCCGATAAACTTAAAACAGACGGTAGTGTTCAAAATGGACGTGGTCAACTATGGAACCGAAGTCACACCGAACCTTGCCTACATAGATATCGAAGGGTACGCTCAAGTGGTATATTTTAACTGCAGGTGGTATCCATTTCCCACCTACGGATTCCTGTAAGTACCTATGCGCATTCTATAAAAGCTCTCTGCGCGACATTCTTTTTCATTAAGTGATGGAATCACATTCCCCTGTGATGGTTGTCCCGTGAAGCCTGGAAATGGTACATTCACATTGACCGCAAACCTGGCATGGGCGACCTATGGAGCATTAAACTATATGCCTGACGGGGTGAATGGCAGACGCATGTTGAATTGTAATTTTTCAAAAATTAACGACCCTATCTTCAGGATCTTTTTGCGGTGAATATCGCTTTAGCGGACGAACGGGATCGTTCAAAAGAATTGGCCTGTGTACGCATAGAGACAATTGTCGGACCAAGTACGTTCGAAAGAACCTAATCGGCCAATATACACACGAGCTCGTCGTCAACTTTTACCAAACTCGAAAACACCATTAAATAACTGCTGTTGAATCATTACTTCAGCTAAGGAAGCTAGCGCGCCCAACAAAAATATTAACGAAGAATAATTGGTTCGATCGCTTTGGCATATTGCCAACAATCACTACTATAATTTCTTTTTTAAATATCTAACAGTAGCCCGCGTTTCGCGAGTTAACATTGACAATTAAACCAGTGGAATATTAAGCAAAGAGAGACAACTTGAAAAGGAGTCTCCAGACGATAAAGAGAAGTTGGTAAGAGCGCTGCCGACTAAAAATTCAAAAATGCGAACCCATTTAAGGTCAGTCTGCGAAGCGCGGTTAGTTAACATTGCGCCTCCCTAGAATTACTGGAAAAAATGCATCTTACTGAATATATCTAACTGCCGCGAAACGAGCTGTGCTCAACAAGTAATGGAGAATATATTTAAAAAAGATAGTAGTTGGCCTACCTGTTTATGCAGCGTATGTTGAGTATATCACTTCAACTGTCGGTTGTCTGTACTGTTCTTCTTCTTCTTCTTCTGCCGAGTCGGTTCTTGCAACGGAGGTGGACCGGCAGCCATAAATTTGCAAACCAATAGCTGCCCCAAAAGGTCATTGACTGTTCCAGTTTCATTGTTACTCGAAAAATGCTCGTTGCCACTGAGATCCATTGGGAAAAGAATGCGACGCTTCTCTTTACGCAACAATTCCGATATACTGCAAAAGAAGAGAGAGAAAATCGTATGCAAATTTACGAACTATCATTCCTACCTGTCGTATATGTCGTCCGTGTCTGCTCGCTCCATACTGTACGAGGATTCGATCGACTTTGATTTCCTAAACATTATACGCTGCCTTAGAAGGGCAAAGTGATGTTCAAACAGCGAGTGGGAGTTGCAAAATCAGTCGAAAAGCATTGCGCAGCTTACTCGATAACGGCGGCACTTTGCTCTGCCGACTTCCGCGACAGAGTTTTAACATTTTTACTCGTTGACGCTTTTTGTGCTGCCCATTTGCAAAACGAGCAGAGCAAAAGCAATGCCAAAGCGCAAGGAACCAAAATTGTCAAAATAGGCTCCATACGTTACCGAATCGTGAATTTCTTTAGCCAAACGTAAACAGATTATACAGCGACGTTGGAAAGTTTAAAGTAGAGCAATTCGAACTAAGAAAAATGCTTTATGCCACCTTGGCAGTCGTATACTGTAACCCAGTTGCGCCATAAGGCTACGATGTTCTTGTTTCAATCGAATTTTGGTAGAACTGTACATTTCAAGCTTTGTACTATGCCTTGGCTAAAATAAAACGTATTCAGCTTTGTTCTTACTAAACTGTTTCGGGATATCTAAGTTTCAAAGCGGCCTTAATCATAATTACTCCCTTAAAAGGGGTAAAGGTTAAAGGCTGAAGAGTAGCTAACATGTCAATCTGTACAAAAAGTAGCACATTTGCCTTCGGAGACGAAAGACGAGCAAACAACGTTCCTATCGCCTACTTTGCGACGGAATTGCTTTACCGTTGAATTGTACGGCAAAAAGTAGAACAAGCGAGGCTAATTCTGGATTGCAATTGATCATTGGCGGTCACGCCACGAAGCGATTAACGCATTAGCAATAAGATAAGGTAGCAAGCAGCCCTTAACGATGCATATAGCAATGACGTCATCAATTTGAACTGCACTCGCTGATAGAAATGTGGCGTGATCGGAAGGAACAACAACTTTCTGACACTTTCGGCTAATTTGTCAAAAACGCGCCAAAAGTGGAAGCAATAAATTGCCACGTCGGAGAATGAAGCTCAGTGTGACCTTAGGGAGAAGAGCGGATTGGCTGATTGTCAGAATGTTGCTGAGCACTCTTGTCGCCTCGCTTTGCTTAGGCTTAATTCAAGCTAGATGTAGCGATCCCGACGGTACGGACGAAAAGCTTTTCTTCTCGGAATGCAACAAAGGTAAAATAGCACTGCTTCCCCTTTTTCGCTCATACAAACAAAATAACGACATGAAGGCAAAAGTCACAGTCTTAAAATTACAAACGTTGTCATTCTGAACGAGCACGGCGAAAAGAACTACCCGATCAACATGAAAAGACTGATGAACCTTAAAGTCGACTCGATCAACAAAGGATCAACCTTAAATTCAATAATTGCCGATATAGACCTTCAATACTACGGCAGTATACTGTGGGGCCCATGCGGCTGGCACGGAGTTCCCACTTTCGGATTGCTGTAAGTCGATGCGGAATTTACATATATGCTCGATAGGTAACCCTTTTCTTGAAGACACGGAATTAAGGAATGCTATAATTGCCCGGTGAAACCTGGAAACAACACTCTCGAACTGCGCTACGACTTCAGCCCATACGAGCCGCTGATAAGAACATTGGCCGGCGGGGTGAGCAACCATGTTCCTCGTCTACATAACTTATTCAAAATTAAGAGTGCTACTTGCAGGGTGTCTATGCCATGAACATAGCTCTACGTGACGGAGAAAATCCCAAAACTGAGATAGGCTGTCTACGTGTAGAATCGAAGATCAGCAACTGAACCTGCCGCAATGTGGACGACCGACCTACAATCGACCTGAGTACGCCAACTTTCACCAAACGTACAACAAGCGCTATTTCGTCACTTTTATGCAAATTAAATTCATTACACACTAAGCCTTAAACATAAGTCGGATCATTACCCGCCGCACATGCTTGTATGTGGATCTGCTTAAAGCGCTGAAAAAGAAAGGTAACAGAAAGGAGCATTAATGTTAATGGTAATAAGAATAAGGAAATAAAACTTCGAAAAGCCTATGTTATAACAGGACGGATAACAAATGAGAAAACGTCAACTGATCCCGCGCTTGTCACAAACCGTTATAGCGCAAACAGTTCTTTATTTAATGACGTACTATTTTGCTCAAACAAAGGCAACCTATTCGCCACTGCAGCTTTGCACTGCAGCGCTCAATAGCGTACCAACGCCGCAGTTACGTTGGAAGGAATTTTTAAAAAAATACTGCAACTTATGCGTTAAAAAAGGGAGAACAACGTAGAGAAGTTTACTAATTTGAAACAAATCGGCTATTCAAAAAAGACCAAATTGGTCTTGTCGATTACGCGTTTCGACGCTAAAGAAATGCAGGTTCCTTACCGACAAGCACGCGACCATCGTCTTCTGCCCAAACTGAGAAGCATTTCGACTATTTTTTTCTGCCCTTACCCAAGCCTACGTCGAAATATAAGCTCTAAGTTTAGGCTTAAGCTTAGGCAAGGACAGAATAGACTGTTTGACAGATCTACAGTACGACAGTGAAAGAGATGCTATCTGATGAAAAACATTTTTTTATCGATTAGCTTTGGTAAAGCTATTGAATACGCTGAAGTGACAACCACCGATGCTGCTGGGTGTTATACTGCGAAGTTGTTCTTGCAAGAAACAGACGTCAAACAAGTCAGCTAACAACTAAATAACGTCTTTAGACGATATTACAGTAACTTACGTTCTAAGACGGACAGGTTCAGAGCTTTCGCGCCTCGTCTTCGACTAAGGAAAAGCAAAAGCCTTGAACCCATCGTACTATATTTTTATTTCGTTAAAAAGGGAAAACACTACGATATTCTTTACGAGTAAGGGCCCGTTCGGTAAGCTGACAAGTCGGTTTTTAAACAAAGCTCATTTTAAATTCAAATTTTGATTCAAACCTACAGTATCCCTAGTTTGTGATAAGCAGGTTGATTGTAAACGGTATAAAAAATAGCGCGCAAGTTTTAGCATACTTTGACGACTCGGAACGATTTGACTGAATATCATTTAAAGCGTTTTAAACATAATTACGAAGAAACGACTTTCTAAACGTAACCAAAGCTTAGCGGTTGCACCGCGAGAAATGAAACCGCCTAAAACGAAGGAAAAACTGCTTTTTTTTGTTTTCACATTTGAACATAATGTATAGTTGCTTGAAGCGTAAGAAACCGAGTTGATAATGAAGCAAAGTTATTCTAATAACCAAATTCCATTATGCGAGCTATGCGGCTGCACCTTATGCGATGGAATCAGCCGAACGTTTTACGTCGCTGTGGAAAAACCTTCATTTCAACATGGAACGTAAAAGGCGCAGCTTTAAGAAAAGTATGCTGTCACTGCAGCGGCAATACGTACATTGTATCTAAAGCTGAACAAATAGTCGCATCGGCGCGGAAAGCGTCGCCCCGAATTTCAGACGAATTATAGGAATGTAAAACGTTGGCACCGCCCTAACACGGCGCAGCTCTCATTTGATGTCATAGTAACAGAGCGGAATATAGAAAAAACTCAACAAAATGAGGCTTTATTTTTTGGTCGTCTTTTTCGCAAGCTTTTTTCCGTACACGCAAACCGCTGTAGAATATAGCTGCCGAGGTGAACGCCCCGAAGATATTTTGGATTGGTAAGCATTATACCGCTTAACTAAGCAATACAAATGCTGGTTGAGACTTCCGCTTAGGTTTATTCTTTACAAGCTACCAAAGAGAAGCGACGACGGACTGTACAATGGAAATGGTTTCGTTTTCATCGACTCGTCAAAGACGAACACTTTCTGGACACCTTCAAAGGTCGGAATTGACCAGAAGGACCAAATGCTTTACACAACGTTGAACCTTTATTTTGGGGCTTCGGAAAAGGAGAAGCAAAATTCGCTGGCACTTTTCTACAGCGACTTTCCGCCCTATTTTAGAACCAAAATTCCAAAACAAAACGGAAAAGGTAGGCCTATCGCTTTGTTTACTTAACAAAAGCGAAGCACAGCCATTGACAGGCATAATTCTTGCTTATGGCGGCAAATCGGCCTTGTGGATTGTGCATAGCATTCCTCGCTTCCCCAACTATCAATACAGCTGGCCAAATTTGGCCAATCCCGATGCCCACATGGCAGTCTGCCTAAGTATACCGATCGATGATGTTGGAAAAGTAAGTAAGTAACAAACAACCGCACTCTCTTCTCTTTCGCGCTTGTGTTTTGTACAATTGATTGGTTATTCAGCCAGACAGCTTGTCTATCAAGATCCCGTTATTTTCTTTCAAAATGTCCCAGAAGTTTGGCGGTCAAAAGACGTAAAGGTGCTGCTTAGAGACAAAAAGAAAACCAACGAACCTTTTTTCAAAGAGCTCGATTCCGTTAGTACAATCGGCGGGACAAAGCTGTTTGTAGTGTCAAGGTTACCGACCGGAAAGAGCGGTAAGCTGCTCGAGAAGCCAAAAGCGAGGCCTAAGGATGAGAAAAAAATTTTGAAGACTTCTACGCTGACGAATTGGCACCCAAGGCTAAGAGTTCATTTGTAGTATGGGCAAAGCTGACCTACCCATGCAAAATGATGCAAAATATATGCGGAAGAAAATACAAAGTTGAAAACTTACTTGACCAAGTGGACATAGCTGTCCCGGAGCATACTGTCGTCTGGAAGGACTACGCGGATGGACAAGATTGCTCGAAGGTAACGTCGCCGCTCGAATTTGAACTCTGCCCGGTAATTTTGGTCCATCTTTCTAAAATATGTCAAAAGGTATTTTGCAATTTACAGATATTCCAACAAATTGCGTCCGCAAAAGGTACCTGTCCAAAACCGGACTATCAATGGCAATTGCTGCGCTGGCATTTCGCCGGTACTTTTGCCTTTGTTCTTACGCAAACAATAACCAATGGTTTTCTATAAACAGAAAGTTTGAAAGTCTACAATGAAAACGACGGAGCTTCTTGGGCGCTGTCACGCAATCACGAAGGCTATTGGTGCTACACCGACTTCAATCGCCACGTTAGCTATTGGTCTAGCTTAACTTATATATAACATACAGAGCATTATATTTCCAGAAAAAACAAATGGAGCAAAGTGGAGGAAGCGTCTGCATGCTTAACGAAGGTGTATGCAAACTGTTCAAGCTAGCTGTACAAAAAACAAAAATGAAGCGCTGCGTTTAACATGGAATTTACAACAAATCAATTTTGCTAGTTTGAAGGAAGAAAGATCGAAACTAAAGTATACCCAAGTATACTGCGATAAACTCTTTTCGGAAGTGTTGCTTTTAGACGAACATATAAAACTAAACGTGCAACGATGAAAACGAATTTGTCAGACGCGGACGCAACATTGAGCATTGCATACGGCTTTTAAATTAAATCATAACAAGTTACTACAAAAATTAGAAAAGCAGGTATAGTTTACGGTAGAATTTATTCACTAGCAACGAACAAGCAAATTAGGTCCGTAATTTTATGACATTTTATTGCGTTTTTGCCACCCAAAATTGCACCAATCAAAGCCAGGCCGGAAAAAAAATTAAACGCGCGGACGCATCTCTATACGAGTCTGGTTTCAGCGCGGGAAACAATGCCTTAACCAAAATGCTCGTCCGGGGCACTCTTCAAGCTTAAAGTTCCGAAGGCGCCAACGCAGTTGGCGGTTGCCTCCGACGTCAACGACTGAAAGTGGGGTAAAACTTTCGGCGGAGAGTGTGAACAAACTTATAGGACGAATGACAGCGAAATGGAACGTAATCAATGGAGCTTGAGGATCAACAATGAGGTCAAAAACCCTGCCTGAGCAGCCGGCCAACCTTTGAGTTGTCTTCAAACAAACTTCGAATGATGTAAATCTAAACAAGGCAAACGGTTGGCTGACATTCGGCGTGCGCGTCGTCTGCGAGTGCCAAATTGTACGGTCCCTATTTGTACTTAAACAATGGAGGACAAACAGGCTTACCTGCAAACCGCCAACGATCAATAAGGACGACATGTTGAACATTGACCAAAAGTTGACTCTGTTCAACTTTTCGTCCATTAACAAACGATCGCGAGTCTCGTGAGCCCTCGCCAAAGCTTGGAAGCGTTCAGCCGCTGTCAGCTTTTGTCGAAGCCTTTGAAGACGCTCCTATTTTGTCAACAGCTTTGTGAAAACCTTTTTTTTTAAAGCGAAAGTATACTTTGAGAACTTCGGAAAACAATCCAACGTGAGTAACGATGCCCGTAGGATCATTCAAAGCGCTTGTGCCGAAATCGTCGGTTGTGCCGTCGGCGCGAAGTAGCTCAACTTGAAAGAAGACGGTCTTTGCCGTTTGGTAGCTGAACGTATTGTCGAAACAAATTTGGTAATCGCCTTTCATGTGGAGGTCTATTCTGGAACATTCGGTTACAAACATGGGAAGGGGGACAGATTGGTTATTGAATAACTCACTGGTAACTACCTTCCGACTTGCGCGTATCCTGAGCGACCACGTCAGCTTTGGGATCCAGCACAAGCACATTGATGTCAAGATCACCGCCGTAGAGCACCTTTAAAGTGATTTGCGTATTAAGAAAGCTTAAATAGCGTTTTGGCATGCAACCAACCTGGTAATCGAAAACCATTGTCGTGTAATTGTCTTCGCGAACAGATTCGAAGAAGCATTGCAAACGAGAAGCCGGTATGACAATAGAAAAAGACTCTTCGCGACCAACAGTTCTGCACGTTATAAATAAAAGAAATACCAATACGCCAAGCACGTTCATTGTCGAGCCGCAGCCCTTTTGTCGGAATGACTAGAAACGAAAAGATAAATTACCGAGCGAAATCAGAATTTGAAAAATTTTATTTCGGCAAGCAAACGGCAACTTTGCGCAACCGCCTACACTTTATCTTTCCAATTTCCGTCAAGCTGTCCTCAAAAATGTACAGTATAAGGATGCGCAGGTTAGAAAAATCCGGAATCGCCAAGCTCGGTGTACTCATTGTTTTCCGAGCGTTCTCGTGAACGACATAAAGCTAAATTGCAAGAAAAATTCAATTTCGTGAAGTCACCTTCCAACGAGAATGGCAATAGCTCATTAACGCGTACCACCGCATCAGAAAAAAACTTTACCCTACGTGCATGGCTAAAAAGTCAAAATTGATAGCAAAAATAAGATGCCAGCAATAGCGTAATTTTTCGCCAATGTAAAGCTCGCCATTCCGCGCAATTAAGCTACTAAGCAGCTTTCCATAGCAAATAGTAAAACGCGCAAAGCAGACAGTGCGACTGGAAAACGACAGAACATTTCATGAAAAAATTTTATTTCGATAAGACTACTAAAAAGCAGTCATGACTGCCCAGTTTGGTTGCCAAAAGAAAGAGCCTTGACAATCCAAGAATCTCGTTTGGAACCAGCAATAAATTCTTCCTTCGACAATTTGTCGTCTCGATTCTAAACAAAACGAAAAATGTTTAACCGAACGGAACTTAAACCACAGCCGCTATTCGTAAATGGTCACCGTAACACAGTACTATAAGTGATAATCAAGTTAACTTTACCGTACTTGATTATCATTAAGACTTGAGCTTTTTTTACAGAATGTCAGCTGCTAATTCGCTGATTCTATTTCTTCAATGCGCGGCGGTGCGTCCGCTTTGCGCCCCTTACGTTTCAGGCTTAATCTAGCGAGCGAGGAAGCAATTACACGAACCGTATCCATGCTGTCGAAAATTTTGTCCACTCTCATTTCGGGGGTATCTTCAGTGGCCAACTTTTTAACTTCCAACTGCTTTCCAAGCATCGTATATATAGCAGTTACGATTTCCACCATTTCCTGCCTTGTAATGTAACCGTCGCTGTCGAGATCATAAAGAGAGAACGCCCCTGAAAGCACGCCATCTCAAAGCGGGCAACGAACGCAACGTCCGATGCTAGGGAAGTGCCAAAAGCAATTGTGCGTACATTCCAACTTTTCGTCTATGCTTCCTCGCGACGTTATGGACAACGCGTGGATGAATTCCGGAAACGAAATGTATCCGTCCTGCAAATAAGCTACACTCATTCGTTGTACGATTAGCGCAAAAAAAACTTTTTTTAAAACAAATTGCACGTCAGGGGAAAGATAAGGCGTGCTTTACCTTGTTCACGTCGAACACGTTGAACACAAAGCTTGAAAACTTGGACGGGTCACCTTCGGGGAAGAATTGTCGATAGATTGTTTGAAATTCCTACGGTAAAAAAATAATCAGGTACAATGCTTTGCGCTGAACAATACACCGCCGTTACCTCTCTTTTTAACAGCCCTGAAGGACAGTCGCGAACAAAGTCTTTGTGCCTGCAGAACGAGCGGTACAATACGTTGACTTGACGTCCGTTCGCTTTCTCAATTACGCGCGTTTTGGAAAAAAAAAGTTCATTCTACACTCTGACAGGATCAATACGATGACAAGCTGCGAGGACTGCTTAGGTAAGAAGCTTTCTTTTTTAAATATATAACAACAGGATGCATTGCGCATTTCGCGCAGGCATCTATGATACAATTATTGACGGGACATACATGATTGCATGCTTGATTGCACTTTGAGAACCATACGTCAGCGGTGACAGCGGGAGAATATACGCTCAGTATTAATGGGTTACTCTTGCGAGCTGCCAATGTGCCAACAAGTATTCTAATAAAACTTTAGCACTTTACGTATTGGAGCTGCCGTATTTCGCTAGTTGATTCCTCTTGCCAAATGGCGCCAAAACCAATTCTTTGCGTTCGTTTTGATTTGCATAAAACAAAATCAATAGGCTACAATAGTGTTTGCACTCTTTCTCTACAAAAAAATAGAAGAATGGAAGCGCTGCTACCGCTTCCCAAAAGCTACGCTTGAAAAGGAGACAAAGAGGTCAACGAAAATGCTGACATTGAAGAATGGCAAATGAGCTTAATGGACTTGGCGGCAACCGAAACTGACAGACCAACTTCAAACGATCCATTCTAACGATTAATCGTCACGCTTTCATTTTCGAAATTCTCAATTTCACCTATTGGCACCAATCGGCGGAGCGACGCGCTCGTAAGGGCAGAAATCAAAACGTCGATTGCCCTATCCGAATTCCGTCGCTGTCCTTAGAGGAACCCATAGGCTATCTTGTACTAACGCGCGCAAATAATTGAGCCGCTCTTGACCTCTTCCAACTCCATGTGAAAGCGACATCTCTATCGCATTAGCAATGGAATACAAATGCGCTAGAAATGGCGCCCCTACAGTACTCCACCCCATTGGATAAAATTTTTTTAGAAAGAATTAAAATAGCTTACTTACCATTTCTTCAGTTCCTGACGATTAACTGAAAAAGAAAACGGAAACGTTAGAAAACATTACCGCAATCAAGGCGACAAAGCAACTTAAGTGCTCGTCAACCCGCCCTTAATTGGAATTCATCTAATTACGTTGTCGTGACAACAAGTCACTTCATTAAACGGGATATCAATTAGCAAAAGAAACAGAAAGGCATCAAAACGACGCTGTCCTATAAAGCACGCCCTTCGAAGCGTATCGACAACATTAATATGAACAACCAGTAAGCGAAGCGATTTTTACTTCAACATCCAATGCTTACCAAAGCCAATCGGATAGCGCTCGCCCAAAAGGCAAAAAATTTGCAAACTAACCGACGCGACTTGGTGGAATTGGGTTGTATTTATGCAAATTTCTAATAGAAGACTTAGGAGCGACTCGAAAAGGACTTTCGCCCTCCGCTGTTAAGCCTACGAGAAAAACCTATGTTGCTTCCCGAAATGATTGGAAGAACGTAAATCAATTGTCCACTTGGGATGCCCCTGTCGAGATGACCTTTTAGGGACAATTCGGCAACTATGGACAGATTAAAAAGACCTATTGCCTTTGCAAGCCGAATATCCGATTGGATCATTGTACGAGTCGAATGGTTGATCAGTTGTCGTCAAGAGACCGTAGTAATCATATTAATTAGCCATTTGAAATCAATTGGAACGAAACGGGCATTGGCACACTGCCGGTAATGCTTGCAAGAGCAAAGTTGGCAAATCGATCACAAAGGTCGACAATGCGCCATCCAACTTTTTCAACCGACCGTTACGCATCACCAGCGATGCTGAAGTGCCGCAAATGGATACGCTTGCGTACTTTTCGTAAGGCCAACCATCCCTGTCGACCGGCGGAGAATAATGGGCGTTCGGAGGATGTGCAAAAGGCAATTCTTTAAGACGACCTTCAGATCTCCATTCAAAATGCCATTAGCGCTGCGATAAGTCCGGGGAGGGAGGGCTGATAAATTGAAAAACGACCCCTCGGCGGGGCCCAACAACCATTTGCCCGAATTGACTTGGCGTTAAGGCAATCGAATTTTTGCATAAATTCAACTGGAAACTGTCCACGATAACGGCTCGATAAGATCGTCGCATAAATTACTTTCTTCTATCGGTTGCAGTAATGCCACGCCCAAAGTTGGCAGCACTTTCTTTCCGGGCACGCATTCCTTAAAGTGATTGATCAACGTACTTTGCAACAGAGAATGGAAGCCTCGAGTGCCCCTACAGATAAGACGACCGAAGGAATTCCACGCCACTAATCTCTCGGAAAGCTGAAAGCCGCCACTATCGACCAATGGAATATATGCGCAGTAACGAAACGTGGGATGGAAGAAAGATGATGCAACTCGCCCTTCCAACATCCGGCGCGACCGCGAGGCCGTTTGGGGATACAATTTGCTTTGCGCATTGTTCAAAATTCGTTTAGCAGTTTCGATGTCACATTTGGAAACTTGGAGCGGTCGCGGCAACCAATATCAATCGACCGCGGTGGTCGTTAACGGGCCAACGGTACACTAACGACTGGCAAATGAAAAAAAATTACGGCGTGTCGGCAGAATGCTAAATTTCCAAAAACAGCCAACCGAATTAGAAATTGCTCGCGCAGCGATCGAGCCGACCAGAGCGCCTCGGAGAAGATCGTCTCCGGAGACTTCGGATGGACGAGTTGAATAGTTTCTGGCAAAAGTGAACTTTTGAAAAATGAACAATCGATCGCAACTGAAGCCGAGAGGAAACTGGTTAACGACCATCTGATGGATCGCCAATTGAACACAAAAACAAACACCGCGGAATTGCACTCGTGAAATTGAGAAAGATGGATTCACTTAGGAACAATACGCGCGTACGCGGTAGGGAAATAAAGCTGCCAATAGCGAAAACGCGTACAAAAGCATGTGACACGCCATGTCGCACTATCGTATTTATTACTACTCTCTGCCTTGACATTGCTGGTATGGTAGAAGAAAATTTTTTCTTCTACCCGTCAAGACGCGCGGGCAAAGTTCACGTCACGCAAAGCTTGATGACGTCAGCTCTACGCGGGCGAAAACTTTAAAAATTGACTATTCCAATTAGGATGGAAGATTAGCTCGTGAAGCAAGCAAGCCGACTACAAAGAGTTCAAACGCGACAGGACAAAAAATGCGTAATTGGATAGCGAGCGCAACTCGTACGGCTCAGTTTTTTTTGCCGAACGAACAGGAAGGGGAAAGGACTTACAGTAAGTGGACTGCTCGAGGTCCTTCATATCCGACGAGGACAAGTGACTCCCTTTTGCACCCATCTTGTTGGCGGCACTTTTTTTTCGAGGGCACACAAGTCAGCAAGCCATATATAAAAGGCGTTCGCGAATTGGCCGACCGCTGAGACCACCGTGAGCAACTGAAAGGAAAAGTCATATTCAAGATGTGAACAACGACAAAGCGGACATCGACGGAGTTATGATGTACGCTAGAGCTTAATGGAAGCAGCAAGAATATGCCGACTTTGTGTTTTTCCTTTGTATGTGCATTGAAATGTTTTCAATAATCGTCAAGCTCACCCGATGATCGTTGTCGTCAACCGTCGACTACTGAAATATCAGTTCGACCCCCTCGCCGTTGACAACTTGTCGACGCATCCTGTTGCATATGAAAGGAAAGGCGACCAATGTTAAACTGAGTAGGACTGCCGCTACGTAAGCTCCCTCGCTCGGCTTAATCGATTTTATGCTCCAAATAAAGCCGGGATACAACGATCCGAAGAGAAGCGCTTCTACTGAAGGCAATATGTTAAACCCGCGCGCGTATGGAGAACCCTCTATAATCAACTAACAGCCTGGCTGATACTCTTAGTCATGTTTTACCTTATTAGTTCAAAAAATGATCATCCTATTGCCCATAGCATCAGCACTAATGCTACAGCAATTACGACGTTAATTCCTTACCGTTAGGATAAAGTTAGCACTAAAACCTTTGGCAAAGCCTTCTTACTAGACATTCCAACCCTAATAAGCGTAAGCTTTCCTACAGTATACTTATTGCTACCATAATGGTAAATTTGATGCTTTAAAGCTGTGGAAGATAAGCGATCAAGACAAAATTATGCTTGCGACTCTTAGCCGACTTGGCCGAAAGTAAAATTTGCAGGCTTGTCCAATAAACTGACGTAAAACAATTTTTCGGCACAAAGTTGCTCAATTCGAGCTTGCCTCTCTTCGCTGAAAATTTTTAAATTATTTGCATACGCACAAGCGTATGCAAATAATTTAAAAATTTGAAAAAAAAAAAGAGCGCCACGCGACGCGAAGGCGAATCGGCCAATCGGGAAGAGGCAGCTACGCGCCAAGGGACAACCAAATTCAAGCGGCAAGGAACAATCGACGCTCTCTCTTGGCAGCTTTGAAGGAGAATTGAAATGACAAAAGCATGATCGAAACAGACGTCCTTCAGCCGCTAATACAAACGGGAATCGAATTTCGCCGATAAAAAGCAATGTTTACAAAAAAAGATGGAACGCCTCCGGGAGACGAAAGGCAGCCGAGAATATGACGTCTTATCAGTTTCAAGCGGTTACAAATGTCCTGTTCCAATGGGAAACACCCACTGGAAGCCTATATTGATCGCTACTTGGCGTTTACTCAAAGCTGAAGGGAAAGGAACCAAAGAAACAAAGCTGGTCAGTATTATTTACCCATCCGAATCGTTTCGGCCGGGTGCTCCACCTTAAAAGCGAAAAGACTAAGCGCTACAATTCTTTTTTTTTAAAAAAGGCGCGCTCGGCATTAGTAAATTAAAAAAACATACTCGATACTGAATGATGAATCTTTTTTCGAAAGCACATAACGCTGAACCGTTTCTTTACGCCCAATAAGTGAACAAGTGAAAATATTGAATGCTACAATGCTCCCCTCTAAGCCGGTTGCTAGAAAAGCTGAGCTCGCACAATCAGCATATGACATAGGCGGATGCGAGCAGAAAAGCAATCTAATAAACAGTCGTCACATTTAGTATTCCATTTCTTTTTTTGGACAGTTGCTTAATTGGGTTACTGACAGGAGGGCTAAAAAAACAAGTATTTAAATGAAAACATTATGGGCGAGTGAACATCCTAGCCGTGACTTGATACTTTGCGGCTGAGTCTTAAAGGGGAGGCGAAATAACAATTCAAACGATGTCCCTGAGTCCCGCGCAAATTATGCTAGCCATATGCCGCCCATTAATCGAGAATCGGAATTTGCTAACCGGCTTACTTCATTGGCACATCAATCTTGCGGCGGAGAAAGTCGGAAGCACTGTGTCACGAAGATTGATACAAGGATGCCTACTTGCCGACGGCTTCTCTCAATCTAAGCGGGCAAAGGGACGAGAAAGGAACAATTTATTCCGACGCAATTCGTCCATCATCGACCTTACCAATATTGCCGACTTATTACGTCATAGTTGTAATAGAGCAACGAGAAGATGAGTCGTCTCTCTTTAAGCTAATGCGTTGTATACGCTCTCGAGCAAAAGCGACAAAGTAAAAACTTTGTTCGACATAAACTTCACGCTGCGAGTCAAGTTGCAAATGCGAAACGGTTGGCAAAACTTAAAGCGGCCAACAGCATCGCCGCAACGCAACAACGAGGCTCGTGACACTGTTTTTGCCAGGAAGGGACAAAAATCGGACAAGTAAACAGATGCCCACTTAATTCAGCCACCAGAAATAATACGGCGCTAACAGCAGGTTGGTACGCTGCGTGTGGCTGACTTCACAGATATTTTCTAGGCTTACCCAACAGCTTGGACGTTGTTGAATATCCAAAGCTGACAAGATCGCCTAACGACGAGGGGTAATTAAGATATTAACATAAGCTTAGTTCGCTGCAATAAGGATTAGACATAAGCCATATAATTCTGACGAGGACGAACAATTCTCACAGTCAGCATCCGTGCTGAAGCTGCTAAAGAAAAAAGCTGACGTTTTATCATCTTTTTAAAAAAGAAATTTAATTATTCGGCGTACATATAGGCGCGAGGCTATACAAGACGGCTTTGGGACAACTGCTTCTGGCGCCTATAAGGCATACATGTATAAAAATATTAATATATTCACCTGCTTATATCAACTTTTGAAGAACAAAGCTAAACCAAAGTCGACGATATGCAGGAGAAAAACAAGCTGTGGAAGCAACCTCTGCCAATGTGCATCCAGCACAGCAATGACAACTGATCCGAGGACAGCTGGCGCGTCCCAAGCGACCGGGCCAGTATGTGCCAATCCGAATAACCTAGTAAACATAAGAAGTGGAACCAATCCCATTGGTTCTTTTGAACAAGAAGGACGAGCACACGCCTACACCAATTCCCAACAGACGATCATCGAGCGCCGCGCGTCAACGAAACAACTTTAAACTGCCTCTTTGTACTAACATACAGAGTCGTATAATGCTTATGGAATAAAGAGCCTGTCAAGTAACCGCTATTATCAGCTGGAAATGGCAAAGGAAAGCTCAGCACAATTATTCGCAGTAAAACGCGGGTGTCCCACAGGTGCTTAAGCAAATAAAAAGTGAAGACTACGCAAACAGCAGGCACTAAGCCATAGGAAAGCAAACAAACTGCGAGCGTCGGAGAAAACTCGCTACGCCTACTTTTCCAAAGATAAAACGAGCTTCAATCTATGCGTCAACGAACCTGCTTTTTCTTACAGTAACTTTTAAACCGGCTAAAATATGATATAAATACTACGCGCGGTGCGTACGAGAAAAAAACCGCTTTAAAAGTTGTCATTGAAAGGAAAACATGAATAAATCAACTTGGCAGCTTTATTAGAAGCGTTGAAGAGTAGGATAGAGTTGTTTCGACGCGCATGCTCTAAGAGCTCAAACAAGAAATGCGTTCCTTCTTCAAACCGCGCCGGCTGGAAAAAAAAGAGTGGAGCACGTCAGGCGGCTGCTCCGCCCGAATGAAAGGTAAACACAAGCCTGTTGCCAAACAGTCATCGCTGCAACAATGAGCAAGCCGCAAGACAAGCGTGAAAGCTGACATGTTGGATTCAAAACTTTGCAAAGGCGCCCCTTACTCTCCCACCTTTTATGGACCAACGCAAAGGTGGCGCTAACTTCGCCACCTTCGAAGCTATTTTGAAATTCAAAAAAGCCCAACCGGGGACAATCAGTCCAAAAGAGAAAAGACGCCGCTTACCTGCAAAGCTCGTAGCCGAAATCTTTGCTCTACCCAAAAAGGCGGCGGCGAAGACGACAGTGTCGCCCTCTGTCCAACAAGCAACTTATCAGCGCGCGCAATACCATTGAAGTCTTTATTTTGCGTATAAAAAATTTGCAAATTCATTTTTTCGCTCTCGGCTTCATCTCTTCGAAGCAGGCGTGCAAGAAAATATAATTTTTCAACTGCGTATTGTAAAACTCGTGACCCTGCGAAATGACGATGAAAAGGTCTATAGCCAATGTCAAAAGGTACTATTACCTTCGACCAATCGTAACTGACGGAGTAGGCAAAAATGTCGCCCCCTTTGTTGAAGCAACAGCGCGTAATTGGTTGCTGACACTTCTCGGATACTTTCAATTTGGTTCTTGCGTCTTTGTCCCAGAAGGAGTAGCGCCCGTCCGAACCGACGGTTGCCAACGTGCCGTGCTGAGGATGAAAAGCCACGTCGTTCACCTGAGGAACAGCAAAAAAAAATAAGACCAAAAAAGTAGGGCGAAAAGCATGCGCAAGCCGGACCGCAAATATATCCTGAAAACCATTGTTCAATTCGGCCGAACGGTGACACTTGAACATGAAATTGTCCTTCGGGTCCACGGTATTAACATGATGAATGGCCACGCGACCCTCAATGGAGCCAATGGCAAAACCTATTGGCGAATTGTTGGCTTTATCCTTGAATATGGCAAGCGATCGCGACTATGCGTAGGCAAAAATAAAAACATTCAGCAACATTAACTTTTGAGAAAAAGGAAGAAGTAACTTGGTATTTCAAAGGCGATTCCATTTGCTGAACTTCGACCGGCTGGCCTTCGAGCTTGTAAATTTTTAACGTTTTGTTTGCCAAGCAGACAACGGCCATTGGATAAAGCTAAAAATGTTGGGGCGCGTACGGTAAGCCGAGGAGAGTTGGGTTGAGTATTTTTTTAAAACTTACCACGTCAACTAGATAGACGCGATCCGGCATAGCCAACGTACCCGCGGGTGTATTCGGCGTTCGCAAATCCCAAAACTGCAAGCCCAATTTTTTAAGATATTAAAAAGAAAAAAGCTGGAAACGAACCTTCAACGTTTTGTCCCAAGATCCGGTGGCCAAGCAACTGTAGTTGGGCGTATGAACCCAGTTGCAAGTTTTCACTGGTTGATCATGCTATCATCACAAACGCATGCCGTGAGCAAAAAACTAACGTGGTTTTTTCCTTTTACCTGACCAAGAGTTGCCATCTGATTGCTGCCAAGGTCCCAAGCGCGAACTGTACAATCAGCGCAGGCGGCAAAAATTTTCGTTCCATCCTATACGTTACTCTAAGTAAGGCAAATACAAAGGCGGAAAGTAGCTTACGTCGCTCCATGAAAGCTCCAATACAGGGCCTTGCACCCTTTGTTCGGCTTTCGGTTCTGTGCTACCATCCTGCTTGACTTCCCATACTCGAATCTACAATTAGCAAACATCCATTTTAAAAACCTGCTTAGAACACGAAACTCGAAAACAAGCGCCTCTAGCTAAGCAGTAACTTACGACGTTGTCCCAGCTTCCCGAAGCCAAAAAATTCTGCGCTACAGCCGGTGGGCTGAACTTCAATGCCTGAATGCTATCGTCCGGCGGCTGTACAACTTCGAAATCCTTGTTCGGATTATGGGCAGCGCTTAAAGTACTCAGCGTCGACCCAAACGCGCCTGTTGATCGAACGGCGGAATTACTAAGCGTTGAGAACATTCTAAATACGCAACAATTTAAAAACTACAGCTGATTCAATCCGACACGCCATTACTCTTCCAACGAAGAAGTTTGCCTTACTTTCGAACGTTGATTATTTGCAAAATCATACAGTACTCTTTTGTATTAACAGGTACATTGGCACCTATCCCAGAAATTAAATAACGTTTCTTATCGAGGAAAAGTATTGTTGTCCTTGATATTCTACGTTAAATTTTTCATCTGCGGTCGCAAGAGAAGAGTGAGCTTGTTTAATTGCTTTGGTATTTCCGTGCTTCAAGGAGAAGTACAAATGCAAGCATTTGTCGGCAATGCAACACTGACGTCTTTCCTGTCAGACGATTTATAATTGCTCTGGGTGGAATTAAAGCCAACAAGAAAGGATTTTAAACACAATCATAGGTTGGCAAGAAGTATTTGACTCAAACAAACTTGAGTTTAGTTCACCTACTGTATCCAACGGGCGCATAACGAAAAAGCCTGAATATTACGCATCAGTTCCTGTAGCTTAAAGCTTTAGCAAAGTAAGCTGTAAAAAATTTTTTTCTTGCTTCTCCGGTAGGATAACATTAATTTTAAAAATATGCATACATTATTCGGTCATCCGCAATTAATTTATCAGTTCTGCTTGCCTTTTAATCGGACAAGCCGTCCCGCGTCGCAGCAATAGTCGGTTTGAGGGGAGAGGTTTTTTATTGCTCGAAAAAGATAAGGCGAACTTTACGCGCTCTTCGTCTGACAGCAGCAGCGTCTGGTCATCGCGAATTTGCGAAATTTCTAAAATTTAACTATTTAATTCGCAGCTTTTGTGCCCAAAAATTCCGAGCTGTTCAAATAAGTTCAATAGAAAGTTCTCACTACGCGCTTACTGTAGTAACTAATGATGCAAAGGTACGTATGAGACTTATCAGTGTATTTTTACAAAACCATTGCGCTTTTAGGGCAGTTCTGATTGCCAACGCCAAATGTGCAATTCGTGCAATATGCTAAAACGTATAGTTAACGCTGTTCGCAACGTGTTGATGTGGTTGTAACCAGCGCCTGTTTGAAAACATCCGGCTAATCAGTCACAAAACTAATTTATTACTAACCGCATCCTTTATTCTACTACTTCATTCAGGCAGTCTCATTCAATGATGACCTACAATGATATAGTATTCTTCGCTGCTCATTGATGCTGAATGACGTAACGAAAGCTGCACCCATTTCGAAACAAAGAATTTGTACTGGCTGAAAGCTGCGCAGCGGCCAGATTTTTCAGCTTGACCTCACGCGCTGCTACGTCCATCCGTAAGTTCATTTTCACTAAATGGCAATGCAGCTTCACTTTATCCATTAACCACAATTCACACTGTTATTCCATTGTGAAAAAAAGTGCACAAACTATAGCGCATTCAAAAAATTATCCAAGCCGGTCGGAATTAATCAAGCGCATTCAGCCATCCATTATTAACTTTAGCTCAATGAAGACTGTACCGAATCGCTTAGGAAAAACGCCTTCAAACATAGTAAACGTTAAACTGCCCTTTTTAAACTTCCAACAAATCAAAATGTGCGATCTGAATACAGGAATTTCCAGTTTCTGACTCAGTGTTCAACTGTTGCATACTGTAGACGTGAAATTTCTTTTAATTCAACGGGATGGCGCCAAAAATAATAGAAAGCAGCTGATAAACAAAGTACACTAACCATCAAGAACGAACATTACGAGCTGCTGCCCAAAACGGTGAATCCGTTATTTCACGCACGTTGAACAACTTATTCCGATTGAGTCAAACGGAAAAGAACGTCTCAATGCAGCGTAATGGCCTCTTTTCGCTACTTTCAAAAAAATCCAACTCCATTTTCATAGCCATTCTCTGAAAGGGCCAAAAAATTTTGTAAACGCGCTCAAGCAGCTATCAGCTTTTATAAAGGCGGCATACGTTGCTGGTCATTATGCAAACTCGAATGGAGCAATGCGAAGTTGTTATTTTTTAAAAAATGACGTCATTCTTTACACGCAAACCAAAATAAATGGGGCTGAGAGCAGCGGTCGCTTAAAAGGCAAAATAATTATGCAAATTTTCAAGCCGGCATATATATATATATATGACGTCATTCTTCATTTTATCCTTTCCAAATGCAAACCATTTTAAGCCAGCCAATGGTTCAAGCAATTGCAACTTTTATCATTGGTTTTGAACTGCATGGAAAACTGGTCAAACATGTCGACACTTTAGATATACCGACCAGTACGGATTATTTTATGTAAAAATAAATAATCGTTACGTCATTTTACGCGCGCTTTCTTGCGCAAATATGAAACCGTGATTTACCCGATCATTTTTGTATTTCACCGAGTCTTCGTCATGTGAATAACTTCTCGACAATCTTCGTGATCTTGACTTCTCTCGACTGCCCGTACTTCTGCTGAAGAGACTCTGCAATCTCGAAAAGCAGCCTGTGACTTCCGACACGCCGTGAATCTTAAAAAATAATCGTCACCTAGCTATTCCTCAACAACAACAAAATTTACGAGACTGCATTGAAACCATAAAAAAAGATTGAAGTTATTCCCAAAACGACAGTGGTGCATAATAATACACAGAATCTCTCGTCTTTTTTCTTTATCAACAAAGCGTAAATGATTTTAAAGTTTTCATTCACCTTTTTACGCTTGAACAACATGGGTCGCACGTAGTCTGTTATGTCTACAATAAAGACTTTCGACTGCCTTCCCGCCTTCACTGATTTCCACGTGACAGCGTTATCACTGAAATGGAGGCAGCACATCTAAACAAGTCGTTCAGTTTTTTTCCAACAACTCTATGAATGAAAAAGCTCTATTGTAACAACAAATCTTTTTGATGAGATAAGAAGGAAAATGTCGTACGCTAAGCAAACTAATGCGGCAGAATACGTTTGTCATTTTAGGCTCTTACAAGGCGGATTATTATTTCTTTGAGAAAAGTTTTGATCCCGATTCTTGGATCTGAGTACAATTTGAACAATAAACTGGAACAAACATCCCGCCATAGCTTCCGGATAAGTTGAAAACCTGTAAAGACTATAAAGAAGAAGAATTGGCTCAACGTTTTATCACTATTAAAAAATCAATAACTTTCGATACACCGAAGTGCAGCCATTTTTGTACTTACATGTAGGCATGCCTTTTCAAGCGCTTGTGCGTACGCCATATGCAGTTATTTCCAACCATCTCCAGATGACGTAAGCGGGCATTAATGGTGACGTTCTTCAACTTCTTATCATTGCATAGATAAACAGTAACGAGAACTACGTATGGATCAATGGTCAATATTGTATGTATAGCTCGATCGACATTCACGATAACGTTTGTAATACCAAGACTGCCATTTCCAAGCACACCACGATGACCTAATTTGAATATCGCTTAAATGTACAAGTAAATAAAAATCTAATAACCTTACGCGATATGATACATGGAACGATGTCCATCTGCTTTTCTCTGAATTTATCCGTCACTGGACACAGTCTCAGTGAGTCAGAAGCAAGAAGTTCAATCACCAATAAAAGTGATAATATTTTCACGCATCTCGCCAACCTTAACATCGTTGGCAAACAGATGTTACCATATGCAATGCTCACGACAGCATTAAATAGCAATTGCGCAGGAAGTTGTTGCTTGCCGTACTACACGTTCCCTTAAAAAATGCAAACATGATCAATGATACAGAAAACGCGCCGCAGCAGCATTGAACAGCTTAAACTGCAACCGCGCGCTTTGAATCTTTATTGCATGTGTAAACATAAAACTAAGCAATGAAAAAAATTAGTTTGAATCGCCTCTCAACAAGGGAGCGCAGCAACTGATTTTGAAATTCTTTCGGTCAGCGATTCATAAACATGCTTACGATAAGGCGTACGTTGACCACTACTGCTTTGTGGAATTTGATTCACAAAAAACGTTACTACTAGAAGCTTCATTCAACAAGAATGAACTGTTGCAATACACACCATTACGTGACGCCAATGGCCCGCGATGACAACTCATAGATAAAACAATTTGAATGAAAGCCCCAACGAAAAAGTCAATGAAGCTTTGACGTGTACTCTACGTTGGAGTTAAGATGCAAATTAAAATAATAAAACAGAATACGGCATTTTTGTCGGTGTTTACAATGTAAGTTGAAAAACATAACTCAAATGCTTTTACAAGCAAAAGAGTACAGCTTTCCAAATTGCGGAGAAGTTTATTTACCAACGTTTCCACTTAAAATGTCTATGCAAATTTAACGTAGGTTTTAAAAGCACTACGCTCCATTTGCGTTGCAACATAGAGCTGGTATTATATAAGCTATTTGTTAACTCGTTCAACAAAACATATCAATGAAATACGTCATCGCTAAGAAGAAAAACGAAAGTACCAAACGATAACAGCCTTACGTTACCTCATCTAAAAAAAGAAGAATTCGGTCTGTTCATACATCATTCGCAAACGTTCATTGGAGCAAAGTAAAGAATGAAAAGCAGCGTGGCAACTTGATTTCCACAATTCAAAAAAACAATACTGATTTTTCGCGTCGGCACGTGATTTTTCAACGGCCGATTTCTGGCAAACCAAACATTTTCCTACCGTAGCAACTCGGTCCGGAAATGGCAAAAACGCGCGCGCGAACGGAAACTTTTCCATTTTTTGAACTAACACTAATACAATGCAACAATGGCGCCATCTATGGTCGTCCGCAAAGCTGACGATAGAGCGGATAATGGCCGAAATCTCGCTTTTTAAAGCGACGGGAGCGCAAAATCTATCCGCTTGCATCACATTTAATTTTTGTTATTCTTTTTATCATATTTTTATTTCATTTATCTCACATTGATATAAAGTCGCGTTTCCCGCCTTTCTAAAGTTTCACCTTGAGCTTGACGGCGCGCTAATAGCGAATAAGAATTGAACAGCTAAGCTCTCGTGGGTGCTTATATAAAAACGCTGTCATTAATATAATATTTATATTAACGCAGTAAAGTGGCGGGCAGCCTTTCAATAGCGCCAAATAATTCGGGCGCAATTTCCACAAGGAAAGCTAGTCAAGCATGGCTGTTTCTGTTTCGTTGAAGAATTGTTGTTTTTAGCCGCTTTGAAACATTAACCAATTGAGTGCAGTTGAAAATAGGCGAACAATCTCTTCTGAAGCTTAAAATTGAAACGACAACTGAACGCCCCCACCGAATAGGGCCGCTCTGTTCGACCGAAAAGTCGACAATGCAATAATTGATTTGCCAACCTTTTCGCTCAGCCGAATTGTCCGTCTTTGGAAAATAATTTTCGGCTCTTCGTTGAACAGAGACATTTTGCTCTATCGCTTTTTGTGTAATTTATGCAAAAATTTAAATGGGCTGCGTAAACTCAAGGCTAATCATTGACTTTGTTCGAGCTATTTTCCAGCTTTTCGTCTCAGCTCGGCAGCCATTGTTACGTAGTTACCGTAAGGAGAGTTGGCTGGTGGCAACTGTGAATAGAAACTGGGAGAATTACGGTTGAATGGAAAAGTCACGCTGAGCAGCGTGGTCTTAGCCAAGAGCCCTTCATTAAAGGCTTAATTAACGGATCTTACGGCGTCCAATGATCAGCCATCGCCAACCGACCAAACAGACGGTGCTGCTGAGCAGCAGAACGTGAAAGAGACAAAATGGACAGATTACTTACGCGCTCACATTTGGTCACCACCAACTGAGCAAGTTTAGCCGCTCCCGCTGAGCTCTTGAAAGGCGAAGGTGTGAAATGGCCGCTGCTCGAACTGAATGTCACACTCTGTTAACCATATAGATCTAAGTGGCTGTCGCAGACGGTGACCAAACTTGACATCCGGTCTGTCCGGATGAACGACGGGATTAAGCACCATAACGTGGCACTTAGCATCGTCAATTTGGCTCGGCAAGTAATTCGAAAACAATATAATTCTTCCTTGTACAACAAGGTCGATCAATTTTTCCCCGAACTCTCCTTCCCTCTCTCTCGCTCTCTGTCCCGTTATGGTTAGAAGAAAATGACTGCCTTCTTTGACTTTCCAACTCCTCCTTCGCTAAAGCTGCTATGGATATGCAAATAAGCGCTTAAGGGTGAGGGTAGCGCAACGCCTACAGTAATAATGGTAATATTTGAATTTTTGAAAATAACAAGCGCGTTCAGCAAAACAACAAAGGCCGGTTTGTCCGGCTCTTTGCATCCAAATGCGGAAACGACACCTTCCGGCCTTTGCAGACTCCATTAAACGACGTCTGTTCAATTCATCTATTTTCCATCGTTTTCCGTTGTTCATCGCCCATCGGTGTAATATTTTGCGACCAAAGAGCGGGAAAAGAGAGCAAAAATTCTTTAGGCTCACACTTGGACGAAACAGCAATTGATCCCGCGCGCATTATGCGACTCAACTTGTAAACTAAACTAGCTGAGACTTTCGCTACAACGGCAGCCGCATTTTGAACGGCTGTCCGCATTGGCAAAGCAAAGTTTATCCCAAAAATCCGCTACTCGCCAAGCCTACGAACGCGAAGTGCGGGAGCGCACATTTTTTGGCCAACCCTTAAAAGGGCAGAGAAGAGGGAAGAATTTCTATCCAACCGAACGAGCGCGGCTCATTTGGCGCGCATACTTACGGCTCATTAAGCGATTGGCAAAGCGAAAATGTTGACATGTAGCGTACGCGCGGCAAAAAAGGACAAAGCGCCGCGCTGCGAGCGCGTTAAGAAGTCGTTGGCAAATTTGCGGGGCGCGCACGGGGCGACGTGGAAACGTTACGTGCGCGCGCGCGCGCGCGCGTTGTGTTCAAAAATTGGCAATTGCGGTCGCCCCGCGGGTGCCTGGCCAGGCAGAAATTCGAAATTTCCCCTTTCAACGCGCGCGCTGCTGTCGTCCAAAAATGGGCGTACGCAAAACCGGGTCTTCTTCGCACCGAAGGACGATGGACTCTGAACAACCGTCCTTTTGAATGGTCAAAAAAATTAAAATATCTCAAAAAAGTCCCTCTCTCTCCGCTGCGCGGGGTTTTACGTGTCGCCTAAGGTGCGTGTGCTCCTTTTTTCCGCTTGCTGCCGCTCCGAGAGGTGTTGGCGGGAAAACGTTTTCTTACCAAAAAGGGCACATTCGCTTGATCGGACGAAAGAGCAATGAAGAGCTGTTGACCCGGCTGTGTCAGCCGTAAAAGTCAAGCGCTTGATCACAATCGCAAACGCCATTATGTCTATGACGGGCGGCGCCTGATCGGCTGAGAGGTCGACCGACCCTTTATCCGCAACCGGTGGGACGTCAACGGTAATTATGAGCAGCAGATTAACGCTCGGCAGTTGCAAGGTGGACGTCCAGGTGCCGTAGGACTGTAATTGACCATCACCGATACAATGAGCAAGGTGCGAACACAACAATTCAACGGTCAAGTCGCAAAGGAGCAGCAGCGTGAGATCAACGCCAGCCAAGCACCTTTTCACAGGCTTCTTTTTGTGCTGACCCTCCCGGTTCTACCAACCGCGCTCGACGACGACACTACCGGTCGGAACTAATAAATCTAAAAGAGCGTACCATTGTCGGTCTCCAACTTTTCTGTCACTCCGTCCGTTCATTCATTCAACCGTGACGCGCCTAAAGAACGGCCATCGTCGCTGCACTTTTCATCAGCTAATTGACGGCTAAATCAGCCGTCCATTTTTCGGCCATCGGACTCGTTCAATGCATATGCTCACCCGACTGCCATTAGCTGGTAAAACTTACTTTCAAAAGAGTAGTAGGCCATCATTGCTACGTCCTAGCCGAGTAGACAACGAAGCGCCAATTTGTATATTCACATAAAAAAAGACCGAAGTCCACTTTCAAGTTCAACTGATGTGCCGCTGCCGCCGATGATGTTGATGATGATGATGCAGTCGTTGTCGTCGTCGACGGGTGCCCTACAGTACACACCAATTGGTTGCACACGATTGGTGGAGAAAAGTTGCCCGCCATGCGGCCCCGCCTAGTCGGCTATGTCGCGGCTGTAACGACGCGTCAGTGCGCAAAGAGGTTGGAAGAGAACAGTGACTCTTCAATCTGAAGGTCGCCATAGACGGACTCGAAGCTCAACCCAACCAGACGACAAAGACTAGCGCGCACCCATATTGCTTACAAGTCTCGCAATAGCGATGACAAGTCAGCAGCAATTGCCTTTCTCCATTTCGAGGCTGATCCAACCTGACCTTCAAAGGCATTCAAATCCGGCATGTCACATTGTCGCACCAAACCAGCCGACCACAACAACCCAATGGACAATGCCTTTTCGTCAGCCGGTTAATCAACTATTGGCAGCTTTACCTAATCGTACAGTTTGGTCGCAAGGAGGAGGAGCTGTATGTAGCCAGGAAGCTTTGTACTCGCTTTGGATGGCCAATGGAGCTATATTTGCCGCGGCAGCCGCAGCTGCGGCAGCGGCAACCGCTGCAGCCAACGTTGGCAAACCGTTCGCCCCATTCGGTCCCACTATGCCTGTTCGCCTGAAAACATCGTCGTCATTGTCAGCCGACATTCCAAAATCGTCCACGAAATTGCTCCTATCGCAGCCTATACGCTGCGGAGCGGCAAGAAATAAGTTGGACAAATGTAGCAACGAGGAAGCGTCGCTTACGTCATCAATGGTATGCCTCAATTCGGACAGAGCCGAAGGAGTGACGAACAATAGTTCTCCTCATCAATTCAAACCGAAGACGTTCTCTTGTCCAGACTGCGGAAAGCTATTCAACGCTCATTACAACTTGATGCGTCACATGCCGGTGCATACGGGCGCTCGTCCATTCATCTGCAAGGTATGACGTCATATTTGTTAACATGGGACGCGATGGGTTTTTTTTTAAGCTTTGCGGTAAAGGCTTCCGACAAGCCAGTACCCTGTGTAGACATAAGATTATTCATACGCACGAAAAACCGCACAAATGCCAAACATGCGGCAAAGCGTTCAATCGAAGTTCAACGTTGAATACGCACATTCGAATTCATCTCGGTACGAACCGCCAACTGCTTCTATATGCTTGTATGTAAGGTGTTCGTTTTTTCAGGCTATAAACCTTTCGTGTGCGAATTCTGCGGCAAAGGCTTTCACCAAAAAGGCAACTACAAGAATCACAAGATGACGCACAACGGCGAGAAGGCGTTCAAATGTCACATATGCCATAAGGCGTTTCACCAAATTTACAATTTAACCTTTCACATGCATACGCATCAAGAGAAGAAGCCGTTTACGTGCCACCTGTGCGGCAAAGGATTTTGCAGAAATTTCGACCTTAAGAAGCATCTAAGAAAATTGCACGATCGGATTAACAAGGCGGACATCGCCGACTCGTCTCCGCCAACCAATACGGCTACCGCTAACGGGAGCAGCGGCAATAGCAGCTTATTCCGTAGCGTCGCCAACATGATCTGAAGGCATCCCAGTTTTGTTGTTGCTCGTCTAGTCTTTACCGTTTTTTGAAATCAACACAGTAATAATAAAAGTAAAATGTGCTTTGCTACTTGCTGCTCACGCGCGCGCCCCTCTCCCCAACCGATGGTTTTGACCAGAAGGCATTTGTGTATGTTATTGTTGGATTTGAATACCGTAATCCTTAGTTGCTGCTCGGTATGCAATTGACTTTTGCTGACAGCTGTCAAAGGCGGCGATTAATCCGATTGGCGGCGGGACGCGCTGAGCATCATTTCAACAAGAGGGGAATTATGAGCTTATTAAGTTGGCATTCGTTCCTTTTGGACGTCAACCAAGGTCGGATGGTCATTGTAGACGCCCATGTATCCCGTCCCGTTGAAAAATTCAAAGCCTTATCTCGCGCATGCGCGGGCGCCGGCGTAATCATGGTCGGTCAGGGTCGACTCGAAGCCATTTTCAACAGTGAACCTTTTCCAGCGTCATCGTCGCTTATTTGGTGAACAAAAGAAAGCAAAAAGCAATTGACAAATGAACGTCGCGAAACAAACTGGCATGTCGCTTATGGTTTTGCAAGTGAAAGCGCGCGCGCTCATCGATTCGCCTATGCGGTGCGTCAAATGGCAACGGTGCAATCCGGTCTGGGCGGAGGGGAGGCTTTAAAGCGAAGCTTCTTCTTCGTAGCGGGACAGCGGTCGTTTGCTCACTTTTAAAATTGTCAGCGACGACCAACCGACCCTTTGTGTGTTCATCCATCTTTTATGTCAATTCATCAAATCGGCCATTGGCTGCTCCTACGTGGCTCGCCTATGTCGACCACCGGCCGCGGACCGGTTGAAAGCAATCCGACAAGCATATGGCACTTTTGAGGGCGCTGGTCAAGTGGCTAACGTGTGCAAACAGGAAGGGGGCTTCATTCACCGGCTGCGCGCTACACAACGATTCAATGTCGCTTTAATCGGATGGGCGCTTTTGATAAAACTGACAAAATGGGAACGCATTCACGTATTTCCTTGAATGGGAGACAGCCGCCCACACTCGACAGGATCGTACGAACGACCATGACGACGATGTACAATGCGCACGGTTGAAAGCCATCGAGTCGTAGGGCGCTTTACGATTTTGTTTTGCATGTCTCGCTTTTTTTTCGCCCTGCCAAGACAGAGTACTGAAAGAGAGAGAGAGAGCACAAACTGGTTCCATTGACGGACGGATGCTACAGTAAGCAGAAAACAAGAATGAACAATAGAAGAGCCTCCGATGAGCGAACACCTGAGGGCGCCGCCGCCACCGTTTGAAAATTCAAAGCTGTACAGCAGCCGTCTGGCCCATTGAAGCTATAAAAATATGTTGTCCAACTTTGGGCGCCAACGAGACAGCGCGAGCGCGCGCAAGAGGAGACGAAACGTTTGCGCACTTTTCAAAGGAAAAAAATGAGTGCCAACTTTTTGCGCCCTCCTGCGGAGCGACGATGCCGTTTCGTTGAGGCGGATAATCTTAACGACCGTTGGCACCGATGGGACGCTCCGAGCGAGTTGCCATTTCTGTGAATCTTCTGCTGCGGCGGCGCGAAGAATTGGGTGTTCGCCGCCGCCAAAGCGCGCGCGCGCGCAGACCACTGTGGCGCCTGCCTGGACGGTGCCGCCATTTGGTTTTTTCCAAACTGAAAAGCGCGCGAGCGCGTAAGTCGACTAAAGGCGGCAGCCGGACGCGTGGTCACCGGCCGTGAAAACGATCGCCTATCGAGGAGCCAAGTGCCGTTGTGATGATGACCACCGTCGCATCCGGTTCTACCAGCCGACTGCCAGTTGGCAAGGACGCCAAATGTGAGGGTAATGAACTGCGAGTTAACGACACACGTGGTGAAACAAAAAAAAACACCCATGGCTGTTGAACCGCATTGAAGACCGCATGGCCGGTTAACCTGTTCAGCCGGCCGACTAAACTCTGACCGGATATATAGTTCAACTGAAAAACATTGACGACGCTTCTTGAAAAGCGCGCTTCTAGGTCGGCATGCACACATTAAAATATGTGTTTACTCCAAATACATGCATACATACATTTAAACATCATAGCAGCAAGTTATAGCTGAAAGATGAATCTCAAAAAAAAGAGGATATATATATATATATATCCTATGGAAGTTGGAGGTCATACATCTCGGAAATTTCCTCTCGTACGAAAGAGAACTCATGGGTAATGTACCAGCAAAAATAACACACAACCTGGAAGCTAAAATTAAAAATCTATGTATTGCACTGTTATCCATCCAATGGTTTTCTGTATGGCTAAAAATGCTGAGCGTCGACTGGATATCATCGAAAAAATAATGCTAAGGAGAACTCTCTGCATAAGTAAGGTGAAAGAAACACAACATATGCGTATATACGCATATGTTGTGTTGTGTTGCATACCTGAAAAATGTTAAGCATTTTGAAGTCGCGCGCGACAGCTCTCCATGCGACAGTCTGAATTTTTGAATAACAATGACGAAGCCACAGTTCGAAAGAAAATTAAGTAAGCTCACTTTTTGCAGGGACATTTTGCGAAATTTAGGAAAGCTAAAATTTGCATAAGCGTTTGCTGCAGCCCCGTAGAAAGTGCGCAACTGATAAACTTTACGATTACGGCGTCGAAAAAGCGATAAGAGAGCCTTATAAAATGGTGCGCAGGTAGCAAAGACCATTATGGGTTTGGAGCGAAACAAAAAGGAACCCTTTAGCTGACATGCGCCCTACGGCAGTGAGGTGCAGACCCGCCATTGCTCGTTGAGTCGTCATGCCAAGCGAGCAATGGCCTTTTGCGGTACAATGACAAAAGCGCTACATTCGACGATGAAAAATAGCCAACTCCTTTGGGCATAGATTGACGGAAGATAAGTGAGCCTTCACTGAACTATAGCCGACGTTGTCTATCCGTGAACAATGAAGTTGTCGTCTTGCAATTTATCTGCTCACGGTGAAACTTACCGTTTCAGCGGTATGGGTTAATGAAAAATCGCTAAATACCCCTACGTCAAGCGAAATTCTATCCCTCAGCTTAGAGAGGCAAAGCTATGCCGATGGAAGCTACCTACGCGACGGATTTAGTAAGCCGCGACTGGCTAATCCCGAATGCTCACCGAAAGTGCTTAGCTGTTACAGACAGAATTGGCAAGTACGAAATTTATACGCTGAAGAAGACTTCAACAAATCATCCGCTTGTTAATTGGAAAAACACTTTGTGGGAGGGACAAGCGCGCCCTGAGCCCGCTTCCGTCAACAGCGCTTATCCGGATGAACATTTATCACAAACCTTCCAAACGGCAAAATAAGGCTAAGTTCATCCCAACGGATACGCGCTGTGAAATACGCAAAGAAGAAAAATTCATCTCGTTCAGCGAAAGACGCACGCTACGTACTAAGAGAAACCAAACTCTTTAAATCCCGAAAACCTTGACGAGTAGAAAAAGTTCCCACGAGCTTTCGGTTTTTGCAAGCTACAAAAAAATAGAATTGTTCATGAAATATGCAAATTATTTTTGAAATTTAGCGTCCGAGGCGAAAACCGCCAAAACGCGTAGTATTGAAAAGAGTGCTTTTTTTATTAACGTCGGAGACGCCTCGACGACGACGACGAGTTCGTCCGATGGTCAAAACGCGCGCTAACGGTTTAGATTTTTGAATTACGTGAAAGATAATCAAGACAAGTAAATGTCGCGCAACTGGTTCTTCGACGCCATGATGGCGTCCAAGAACCAGTAGCGAAATTTTCATCAACGTTGGTGAATTTAGAGTTAATATTGACGATACGACGCTGGCAATTCAACCCATTAGTTCATTAAATTCCAGTCGTTCATTAGAAATTCCGGCCGCCTGTTTACTATGACGTCCGAATTGATTAAGAGCAGTAAATTAAACTTTTCTTATTTTTGCAGTTCGTCAACTGTTGCGGTGGGTGAATGAGAGCACAAATCACATTATCCGCGCAGGTTAGCAACTTTGACAAACGTGGGAACAAGTTTTTGAATCGTTGGCCGCTTGGCTGCAAAGCGGAAAAAATACGCGGCGCTTTGATGACGATGGAAACAACCACCCGCCAGCGACGAGTCATCATTTCTATTTGCGCGCAACAATGCAACCAACTATTTTGAAAACGTAAATGGTAAAAACATCTAATTTATTTGCGTCTTTCGAAACTATAAATCTTGTACCCCACGCGATGGTCGTTACGAAAAAACAAGAGGCAATTTCCATACTTACGCGCAATAAAACCGATTCCGGAAAACGTCTTATAAAAGTTCGTAGCCCCCAATTAAATTTTTATTCGCTACGGCGAAAGAAGAACGCACGCTAGCAGGTGAACCGGTGCGTCTATTAGTTCCATTTTGCTTTGTTTACTTCTCAACTGTCCATTTCGCTATTTCCGGAAATGCAGACGCGTCAGTAGGTTTAAAACAGGAGCAAACAAGGAAACAATAAACCCAGCTCGCGTTCACGCCCATTAATTGATCTTTTAGACTTATCATCCGCCTGAATGAACGTAGCCGTTTGAAAACGGTATCACGATAATATGCTCCCTGCGAATCAAGCTAAGCGTACAATACGATGGACTTGAAGCTGACGGCAAAAGATATAACCAAAGTTGATTAATTTATTTTTCAAAAAATAAGCTTAAATATTTTGCTCTTTTCGTTTCGCTGCAAAAGATGAAGTTTGTAAGCCAACCGGAGGGCGGAGCGGCAAAATTGAGGCCGCTGTTCAAGTAGGCAAAATTTTCTACCAAAGTTGACCAGCCGTAGGACGGACGGTCCGACGTCACTTTGCTTGTAGAAACTGGACACCAAAAGGAACGTATTGTAAACAGGTGACCGACAAACAATGCTTGTTGTTTTTGCCCTAGTAAAACGTGACATACGGAAAGCTGGAAACTTGAACGTCAACACCTACGAAATGGAAACTGTTTAAAGGAGCGCAACGACTTGTTCAACGCTTAGCATATTGCCACCGAAAGGCCTAAGCGGCAGCGCCAACTTCCGTCGTCGACTTTTTTCCCTCAATTCCATTGGAGACTACTGTCGCCGCCAAAGCAACAAGCGACTACAGCAGCGACAAAAATTGTAAGAATTATTCGTCCTTTTTTAAAAATCATTTTCCTCGCGTGCGCATACTTAACGCTCCAATTGCATCTACGCTCAATGGCGCGCTGAATATGCAAATGAGGAATGGGACATGCTTGAGTTTGTTTACAGTCGCGGCTGTAAACAAATTCGAATGGAGAAAAATTACCATAGAAAAAAAATGAGGTCTTGACGGTCAAGGACCTTTGGCGATCCAATTTCAACAACGATCGGCACGCATCGATGCCAACTCGGTATGGTTAAGAACAGCGAGCTAAGGAAAGCGCCTATAGCGTTGCATAAGGAACAAAATGAGAAAGAGAAAAAAGTAAACGACTGCGAACCCGCTGGTAGCGTTAATTAGAAGTTGCGTACGCGCTCAAGCAAACAACGTATAATTGGGGAACAAAGCAACTGCGAAGTAAAAGTGATGGCGACCACTTTGTTGGGTCGCGGAACGCATTTGGGCAACTTTGCGTTGACGCGACAATCTTTGTAACACCCCTAACAACGGGACGAATATTGCAACCAGTTTCGCGCCGCGTTCATGTTCCGTGTCGACTACATTTTCCCGCCAAGGATTTAACCACGTGTTAGGGAAGGATTGGACCGTAACAAACTCCTCGCCTATGGCCGACGCGTCGCTTCAAGGAAACTGAGAAGGCCAAGCATGGAATCAGTAGAGCGCCGATGAGCGCCGCCTGCAGCGGCGCTCATCGGCGCTCCACTGATGCTTGTTATTGGAGCACCAAAGCAAGTTTACGTCTCTCAAGGATAAGAAAAAAGGGGGAAACTCGGTCACCGACTCTGGTAACGCACTTTAGCGACATCTATTTATAGTCGCTTTCGCTTTCGTCAACCTTGCCATTGACGAACACTGCCGTAAAAAGTGAGGTGCCCAGAAGAGAAGTAGAAGAAGAAGAAGAACTCTGACAATGGTGAATATATGCCGCCGCAGGAAATACGACTTATGGGCTATCCTGTTGATCGCCTTTGTTGGCTTGACCATTTTCGCCGGCACTGCCAAGGGAGAAGAGAAATCAGGTTAGCGATCAACCGATTTTAAATTGGTTCATTTTTTCATACCAATATCCGCTATCAGGAGGTGAAGATGTCAAGTCTGAACCAACAGCTAAGACTGAACCTGAACCTGAACCTGAAAATGACGATGATCAACAAGACGACGAGGCTGCAGAACAATCTGATAATTCTCCCGTCGCGGTGGGTAAAGCTGGCGATCGTACGCAACCCGAGGTGTCAAAAGAGCTGACAGATCATTTAAAACGCCAAAACGGCGTCATCACTCAGTTTTATCCCGTCGTCCCGGCACCCGACGACGACTTGGCAAAAACTTATTATTATCCGGAGGCTAAGTCAGCCGGAGGATGCGGATGTAGTCGACAATGCGCGCCTGAACCTTGTCCAGCGCCAGCTGCACCTCGTCCATGCCCGCCTTGTCCACAAGCAGCACCGCCTGAACCTTGCCCACCTTGCCCACCTTGTCCACCATGTCCTGCTGCTTCTCCCTGTCCCACAAGAGCAGCACCAGCATGCGGATGTCGACAGAGAAGCTGCGGATGCCGACAGAGAAGCTGCGGATGTCGACAAAGGTCATGCAGATGTCGACAAAGAAGTTGCGGATGCCGACAAAGGTCCTGTAGATGTCGCCAGCGTTGCGGATGCCGCCAACGTTGCGGATGTCGCCAACGATGCGGTTGCAGACAGCGGTGTTAATCAATTCAACCGATGCCATCGACGCCAATTCTCTCTCTCTCTCTCTGTCTCTCTGCCATATATTGCCCTTTTCAACATTTGGTAACGTAGTCTTGATTCTGCTCCATCCCTTAACGATGCCACCTTTTCAACAACCCTCATCGTTGTCTAGCATTAATGTCTCCTTTGCGTAGTGTGTGTTAAAATAAACTTAGTAAGTTAGCTAGCCGCTCGGACAGTTGACAACCGTTGTACAACCGCAGTTTTGCCAATGATGCTCAGGTACGAACAAAGGCGCACGACCAAAAATGGCGCGTCGCTTCGCCGAAAGCTAATTGCTTTGTCGAAATTCGAGCTAGGACCTTTTTTTTAAATGTTTAAGCAACAAGCAGGTGGAGCGCAAGATGGTAGGACGTTCGCTCTTCATAAATTACCTGCAAAATTTGGACAGCTACCAGATTAGCTTCTGCAGCTCCACAAATGAGCATTCTTCCGCGGGCTACTGTCATCTCGTTAACGTTTCTGCTTTTGGCATTCGTCGGAAAGCCAAACGAAACCGTCGATCTCAAATCCTACTTGGTGTATCTCGTGGACGACAAGAGCGCTCTGCTGGACAAAATTATCTGCTTGGGAACTCTAATCGCAACCAATGCCGCCAACAAGTCCGATGCCGTTTTGACAACAAGTCAATGCGCTACAAAAATGTAAGCATAGTAATAACCATCGATTGTTATTTGAATATAAGAGGCAAACGCTTCAGCATTCAAGGAGTTCTGAAAGTCGTATTGGCCAAAGAATACGACAACAATGTTACGGCTGCGTTGAACAATTCCAAAACAATTAACGCAACATTATTTCAAAATGATGTAGGCCGAAACCAGCACGGATTAGCTGTTCTTCGTTTAAGCGCTCCTTTTCAACTCAATGCTCACACCTTCGGGATCAACGTCGCCTCGTTTGAAGATGGTCGCGAAGCTCGGAACTGTTTCTCGGTTAGATTAAAGGAGGGAAGTTTGGAAACAAAAAGTCTTAGCCTTCTTAACGCCACCGAATGCCGGAAAGAGTTGCAGCATTCTCTTGTCGGGGATTCCTTTAACCAAAGCAATCAGATGTGCGCAAAATGGACCGACGAGGAAACTCTATATACCGTGGGCTAAGTATGACGTTTTCACGCGTTTGTATTAGTTCTTTTAGGGACCCACAGGTAAGACAGAGGGAGCTCCTCTTGTCTGCCTTGGAAAAGAGCTCATTCAATACGGTGCCTTCTTATGGAGTGCAAACGATATGACGGTGTTAATTTCTATGGATTCCATGGAGGCATTCGGAACCGCCATAGAAGTGTTCGTCGGTACTCAAGCCGCCGCACCATTCGTCACTTGGGCTACCCAAAATTCGCTGAAAGCCTTAAAAGGAAAATCAATTTTCACTCGTCGTTAGCGTTAACCGTGTTGGCATAGAGCTGCGTGAATAAACGGATAGACATATTTGAAATGCATTGCCTTTTCTTCCACAAACTGTGAAAGCATGCAAAAAGGAGGAACCCAATGAATTCGTATCGGTTCGATGCGAAACAGGTATTTGAAAAACTGTGACGTCACGGCAGACTGGAAAGCTGACGCTCCGTTGTAGCCCAGAAAGTAAGCGAAGCCTTAATGGAAACAATGCCTGTGGGTGTATTCCCAGAACTGGCACCAACCAGACTCGGTTGAAGGACGCTACTATTTTTAGTAGTCGACCCTTCCGCTGTTCATTTCTAGAGCAGATACTATCACTCCATCTATGGGAAACGGGGCATTAAGGTTAGCAGCCGAAACGGCGCCTTTTCGATGCTGCCACCAACTACTACATGGACAAATGCGCGGCGATAAACTGCGCTTGCCTTTTCCGGAGCAACAACGCGTTGATTAACCGCAGCGCATTTTGCATATGCTAATGAGCTTTTACAAGCTAGGGCAAACCTGAAAAGCGAGTAACAAAATTCTTCAATGGTGTCAATGCTTTTTTTCACGCGCAGCCGTCTGCCTTCGTTGAGAAAAGCACTCGTCTTAATTCAATAACTACACCGAATGAGTGAGCACCAAACGTGTTACAATTTGTCTCAACAGTTGCCAACCGAAAGCCGCCGGTCAACAATGGATCCGAAAGAACCGTCGCTTTGGGCAACAGGCGAACAGAGCAATTTTTCAAACTTTCAAAAAGACGCTAACCTGACATGATTGGCAAACAATTGGCGAGACGAAAACAAGCATAAAAATTTGCATACAAACTCTCTTCGTCAGCTGAAGATTGGTCGAAAAATGCAATTTTTAATGCAAATTCTATTGCAGCATGCAAAAGCTGTCGCGTCGCGTCGATCCGCGCCCGGCGGATAAACAAATTCGAACGCGTATTAATAGCAAACTCGTCAAATAAAGTGTTTTGCATTTTTGAGCTATTTGCGGAGAGCCAATTTAGCGCATCGCTACTAATTGAATTCGGTTGCTTGGAGGCGAATTTATCCCGCCGTTTGCGCGATGCATTACGGTCTACTTAACCGACACGATGCAAAAGGTACAAGCGGTAGATGGGGCGGATAAAAATTGATTTCCACCCTTGGCTGCAACCTATCGACAGCGGGTGAAAGAAAAGTGGGTTACTGGCAACGAGGGGAAAGTGGATGATGCGCTTCAACTTTCATCGTCTCCTTACTCGTCGCTCCAATTCGTCGTCGTTGTCTCTAACGAGCCCCTTCTCCCCATTGACAGCTGACGGACACTTTGGCCAAATAATGGAAGCTTCTCGGTACGAACGCGGGTAGAATGCAAATTGAATTTGAATAAGCAATTTTTTCAAAATCGTCACCGGCAAATGCCGAACGCATTGTTAAAGAACAATGCGAGCCTGGGCAGCACGACTGTACAAGTTGGTAAAGGAAAATTTCCCTCGCTCCTCTTTATCCTATCAGTGTTCGACTGTCCGTCAGAAATGGAAGATTAACTCGAACTACTTTACAGCGGCGAAACAACACCTTCCTAGTAGCGACGAGCCTTTGTCAACGATGCTTTGCTGACCTGAGCAAGCAAAGCATCCATACTTCAAGTTGGAAGAGTAGTTCAAAGGCCTCTTGTCGCCGCGGAACAATTGGAAAATTCATCTTTTCCAAAACGCCTATGACAACGCTACTTTCACCGTCATTAATTAGCGCTCAGCGGACATTTCGCAACGCAAATATAGATCTTTGGTCGTTAACACAATGAATTTAATTTGAAAACGCTCTTCTAAAGTCTAATTGATTAGGTGTGCTTCGAGTAGCATAACCAATCGCGTCTATTTCTCGTCCACGTAAAGTCAGCTTTTCAGCGAAGTTATGGACGCCTTAGACGATCATGAGCGCGCCACTGTTCAATAATTAGCATAATTTATGCATACAACTACATGTGTCACGATTATGGAAGCCTTTAGTGTTGCCTAGTTCGACTTTTCGCAACTTGAGCGCGTAGGAAAACCACACTTGCTTTAGATCAACCTTACGAGAAGCTAAAAGAAAGCAGTTTACCAAAAGCAAATCTCAGCTGTACCCCATTGGCGCTTGGCTTACAAATTTAAAAATGTTTGAGGAGACGATTCATTTTAGTAACATCTCTTACAATTGCAACTAATGGCAAACACTGAAGCGCGCCAGCTCCCGCGCATTGCCAGCTCACGTAATTGACTTCGCAATGTGGAAAAGGGTGCTTTGAAAATTTTGCTATTTAGCAAGTGCAAGTTAATTGAGCAAACAAGCAAAGCGCAATGGCGCTACGGAAATGCTAATACAGGTGCTTGATTAGCTGCCATAAATTTCTAGCGATATTATTTTTCGCCTGAGCGCATTTTCTTTCGAATGGGCTTGTTGGAAAATTGCTCAGCCTGTAAGCGAAAAGAACTAGAGAAGTAATCGCGTAAGCAATACGGAGCAAAGCTAGTAAAATGTGAGCGCAAGCATGAAACCGAAGGAACGGTAACAGTCGAAGCTGTTTGTATTTTTCAAAAAAAAATCGATGTGCGCAAACACAAAGGTTCAATCGTGTAGCCTATTTAAACTAAAATTCACTTATCGAACTACCTTGCAAGGAGTAAGAAGGCCAAGTACTCTTATTGGAAACACGCACAGGCTGCGACGCATTTTTTCACGCATAAGGTGACCGAGAAATATAAATCGAAACGACTAAACACGATTTACATTGTCACATCACTGTGCCCATTGTCCCAGAAAACAAAAAATGTACGGCAGAAGATGGCAGAGACTACGACGCGGTTAAAATCAAACCGGATAACTTTTTAAAATATTGAAGAGGTGTAGCCGACGCTAAACGAACCTGAAAATCAAGATATTTGATATCTTGATTTTCAGGTTCAGGTTTTCAGGTTTACTCAGACAAGCTTGGAAGAGCAAGGGCGCCGAGCGTTGTTTTTTTTCGCGACAGACGCCCTGACGCTATCTCGAAATTCAAACTTCTAAATGAAGTACCGTACCCTTTCTGATTCGCAGGACACAAAAGCGCTCCCTTGCTGCAGGGCTAACAAAGCAGTTTTTTTTGTCACTGCACGTTCGATCAGCAAGCGACATTGGAACACCACGCAATTGAAGTTAGTCAAAAATTTAAAATCGATAGCTACGCTGCTTATCAGGTTGTTTCAACTTGGGCTAAAGCAGAAATTCGGAGCAATTTTGTTGGGCATAAAAAGTGAAATTCCTTTGCCGATTAAGGCAACGCAAGCAACGGACGCTTCGTCGAACAATGCGCTCGCAAAAGTGCCCGAATCGACAATTCGTCAACTTAAAACAAACGCGCGACAAATGGATCGCAATGAGCCAACGGTAGGAAACTGGTGGGAAAAAAACACCTAAAAATCAATGCATTCCAACGCGTCTACCAAATGCCGCGCGATAGGCGTTCTTCCAGCTAAATACTAATATTCACCATGGGAAAAAATAAGTTAGCAACGCGCGCCTTTCTACAAACGCAATCTCGTCGTCTTCTAGTCAATTTTAGTTGTCAATTTCCACGTTAACCGTTAAAAAGAGTTTTTAACGTTTTCAGCGCAGACCGCTACTAGTTCTTATGCTAAGTTCAATCAAGACTGCAAAAAAAAACCGCTACAAAATGGGAATTTTTGTTGTTGCAAAACTGGTTGCCTTAAAGTAAGATTGCAGCTTCGTACATGGCATTGATATGGCAAGCTTTCGCCAGCCTAATCAACGCCTAAGCGTGTTACTTGAAACAACGAAAAAGATGCAATTATCGAGTTGGACACTCAACGGAGCATCAATGATTCTTCGATTTTTTTATCGACCATTCACAAGTTAATTATTCGCATTGTGACAGATATTTTCGGTTGTCAATACCCGCCTTTATCGTTGGTATAAGAATGCCGCACGCAAACTATGGAAAAGAATAATAAAGAAGCCACGCATGCTTCACAGTTCGCCGAGCCGACAAGAATTTTTTACGACTCGAAAAAGACTACGATCTAAGCAGTTATGAAAGCATTTCACCACCAGCATCCCGCCAAATCTTATTGCTTCATCTCCGGCAGAAATGACGTTGGAATTTCGAAAATTAAGCCAAGCAAACGGACCGGAAAATGCATTCTTTCGCCGCTCGTCCCAAGCGAAACGGATACGAAAGAAGTGAATATATCTCTGCTGTTATTATAACGAATTTGGCGCTGGGCGAATCGACGTTTGGAAAATTTTCCAAAGACAGCGCGCTCGCGGTTGCAACCGACCAGTTTGTTGTTCAACTGGAAAACAACCTTCCAAAAAAATGGCAACTTTTTCAGTTCATCTCCTTTTCGGCCTTTTTTCCCTTGTCGAAGATCGATAGCGCTATCAAAGTCAACAAGCGAACGTGCATGGCAAAGTGTTGTCAGGCAGTCAGTCCGCCTTGAACAAGCAAACTTATCGGTAAAAGAAATGCAGTCCAAATTAGTCAACGTAATGAAATATGCCTGGGAGCACTCTTTGATCTATAACGGTGTGAATTGCATGTCTGCACTTGAAGTTCAATTTAAATGCTGCCCAAGGCTACCTTCGAATAGATATCGGTACTTCCCTTGACGGACAAAACGCTATGGCGGCTTATGTCCGACGAGAAAAGACTTTACAAGCTAAAAAGGAAAAAACAGCTTACCTTAAATGGAGAAAAACTAACAAACTATCTTTAGTGTACAAAAATGGCAACTGGCTAGCGAGACATATCTATAGTGACAGGATTTAAGGTCAGCCAAATGGCCAAACGTCAGCCCGCAGCGTTTTTCGCAGATGTTTGAAGGATAAGTTGCGGAAGTGACAATGACATCTTTGACTCTAAATTATAAAGAACTTTTGCCCCGCGCAGTGACAACGGAGATGGCCGAGTAAGAAAAAAAAAGTTTGTTCGAAACCGTCTTTGACGGCCGGGACGACATGCGCGCCCTTTATAGCCTTGAGGATAAGCGACGCAAATTTCAAACTACTCAACGAAATGGTGGAAGCGCACCTGCTACCGAAGGACACTTTGAGCCGCGGCAGGGACCTACTTAAATATTTACGACAAAACGCGCAAAACCGGTTGGCCAAAAAGGCTGTATAGTCAACAGGAGCATCGTTTGACCCTTTGCAGCCCCCCTCCCTTCTCGGATCAATTTTTCGTTGTTTGGCCGAAGCAAGGTAGGGGATGGTGTTTAAAATTTTACAACAGAAATTGACACGCCCGGCTGTCAGTTTAACGGAGCATTACGGATGCTCAGTTGGACTTTAGTGGTCGCTGGTTAATGCGCCATAAATTACGCATGGACTTAACAGCGCATTTAAATGGCGCAATTTCCAGCTGACCCCACGCGCAATACCTGTTTAGGGAAAAATGATCGTTTTCCAAAGGGGAGGAGGATGATCGGTGCGTCGGCCCAGTTGCGATAAAATCGATTGCTACAAATTCGAATGGAAGACCATAAGTGGGCGCAATCCCTTCGCTAAATTGCCTTCCCGTTGGGATGTCCTAGCGGAAGTGAACAAAAAGTGTCGACGTCTCGTTTAGGTTTGGCGTAGGCGCTGTCAAGACAACCAGAACAGGCACTTATCCCGAAAGTCGTGTCGGCCATCTATTGGTGACAAGCGCTACTTTCAGCCTTTCCTCCGAGCTTGGACACTTGGCAAGCACTTTCTCAAGGGGCAAAGAGATTTATTGGCCTCTTGAAAACTGCGTCACCGGCAAGAAAGACCATTGCCATTGCCAGACAAGTGCTATCAAAAAACAAACAGTCTTTCAAATCAACTAACCGACCAATTCTTGGTTGAATGATCATATTTTTATTTTGACAGCTTCGATAGGGCTCTGGAAAATGCAACGTTCTTTCGTTCTCTCTCTAGTCGACCCCGCCAGCGACAGCCGACAGCCAATAGTATCCCGAAGAGATCGCTTAGCCTAGAATAACCGTCTTTTGCTTCTACAGCTTAGAAGAAGAATCAATTTGTTTCAACAGAGAAATCCCGAATGAGAGAAAGCTAAGCCACCGTTTTGCGATGAAAGGAGCAGGCAATGTTACCCATCGCTTCTTCAACGCTCTAATTAAGCGTTTCGCCTCAACCAGTTGACGCGGAGGCATCCGCGCGCTGCCGCTGTTGCTGCTTGTGCATCTTTCGCATTGGTTGGCTCTTGCAGACCGCACAGCATGTCCTCTTCGTCGCCAGTCGAAATGGAGACGTCGCTTGACGCCGACGATCCTCGTATGGTTCACTTGGACCGATTCACGGCGCGCAAACCAAGTATCCAATTCGAACTGACCGCTATGCAAGCCAACATATCCCGAAAAGCCAGCCAGCAAAACCATCCAAGCTTGTCGTTGCCAAAAATTGTGGTCGATCAAGTGGCTGCCAAGGAGCCGGATACCGTTTCAGGTAGGACAGCAACCCTTATCCCTAACCACCAAATTATTTGCATAACATCAGGACAACCCTCACAGCTTTGCAGCTCGTAGCAAATTTTGAACAATGCTGAGCGTGTACTCGACGCACAGTTGTTAATAATAGCGTAATGCGTCAGCGGACGTTTCTTAGTCGGAGCAGCTGATGCACCTCTGATCGATGTGCAAACTTTGGAGCACCTCAACAGGATTGACTATATGGGTCCGATTGGCTCGTTACGAGGAGGGAGGCCCAACAGAAAAAAATACTCCATAGGGTTCGATCCGTCTCGACAGGCTCTCTATGTATGGAGGTAACTTAGGCATCCTCAGCATTGATTTGCACTTTAGCTATTTCCTCTCGTAACTGCGCTTATTTCATCTCCGAGTCGTGTAATGAGTGGCAACGTCATTTGAAAGCGCAAATAGTGGAAGCGCCAGCTGGTCCGGATTGGCTAAGCTTTACGGGTGGCTGCAACTAGCAATTGACCACACCTTTTGGCTAATGGCTAAATGGATTCGTCGGTAAGAGATTAACCTACGCATCATCTATCTTTGGAATGTCGCGCTTAGCATAGGCGCGCTGGTCTGGAGGACTGCCGCCTAAAGCGACGAAGGTGCAATTATTTCACCAACGAACTACTCAACATCTCGCTTCCTTAATGACTTATGACAGGTAGAATTTAAAATTTTGAAATATCAACTACGACAGCAATGCTTATCGAACCGAACAGCTTTGCACTTCCTGTAAGCTAGTCGGGCGATGTCGAAAACACTCCGCAGAGTTTTATTCCTGTCTAAGACGAATGGAATCTGTTTTTATTTTTTTTTAGCAATAATGCGAAAGGGTAGGTCGGCTGACGGCAGAGTGCATGCCGCGTCCTACACGCGCATAGAGAGAGAGAGAGAGAGAGGGGAAATCACGTGAACAGTCCTCAAAACAGGGGCCATAAATGGAGAAAAGAAAAAAATTCTCATCGGCCCGATGACAAGGAGAACAATAGGTTTTCGCTTCTAGTTGTACTACAATAGGGCACTTTTGTTCGTTTACGGCTATACGCGTCACCCACGGAAATGGCGCTGCAATCCTGTTCCCTGCTGCCACTCTTTTCCGGCCCGATTTCGCCTTTTTATTATTGGGAACCCCTCGTTGGTCGCATACTCGCTCTCTAGAAGCGTTAAGCTGCTCGCAAACCTCCCCGCCAAAGGAAAAGCGCCGCCGCGACAGTACGCTATGCAACTAGGCGGATTCTCAGGCGAGTATTGTGTGCAGCCAACGTATTCATGTTTTTTCTAACCGACTGCCGGCGTAGGATAACTTTTGTAAAAAAGATTTACCTACCTTTGTTCTTCTTCAGAGCCGTCGACGGGCAGCGAGTCGGAAGAGGAGCCATCTCCGCGTGACAAAACTTTGGTAAACAAAAGCAACGACCTGCTGCTGAGCCGAACTTTCAAAGCAGTCTATTTAGTCCACTCCTCGCGGCTTTTCGGATTTCTGCGTCCGCACGCTACAAAGCGCCGAATACGGAGCCAAGGAGATCGACATCGCCGAACAAGGTAGACGGAAAAAAGAGGGCCCAAATCAGGTCGCCATCCGCCAACGGACCGTTTGTTCAGAAATGCCTGGATTGACCGCTTTGCTGGATCGCGTCGGCGCCGAAAGACCTCTCCAAGGAGCGCAGATAATTGGATGCACGCATGTTACGGCCCAAACCGGCGTAAGCTCGCTCATCTTGAATGTAGCAGTTTATTACAGAATGAAAAAATGATTCGCAGGTTTTAATACGCACCCTGGTTAAGCTGGGAGCCCAATTGCGCTGGTGCGCGTGCAACATTTACTCGACGCAGGTCAGTTATTTTTTATTTTTTTGGTCCGTCTATGACGGATGCGGTCGCGTAGGACGAAGTAGCCGCGGCGCTTGCAATGGAGAACATTCCCATATTTGCTTGGGAAGGCGAATCCGAAGAAGACTTCTGGTGGTGCATCGACCGGTGCGTCAATGCCAACGACTGGCAGCCGACTTTGGTAAAAGCCGCATCGCGCGTTGGGAAAGAAGACGCAAAACCTCCTTTGGTTTGCAGATAGTCGACGACGGTGGCGACGCTACCGGTTACATGTGTACAAAATATCCTGTGGCCTTTGGCTCCCTTAAGGGCGTCGTAGAGGAGAGCATCTCCGGTGTACAACGATTGTACAAGTTGTCCAAAACTGACCAACTATCCGTGCCGGCTATGAACATATGCGATTCGGTGACTAAGTGTCGCTTCGACAATGTTTACTCCCTTCGGGAAAGCATCATTGACTGTTTGAAGCGAACTACGGACAGTATGCTTGGCGGCAAATCGGCGCTCATATGCGGCTACGGAGACGTAAGAAAAAAATGTTCATCACGCAAACAACAACAAAAAAAATAAAACATATAAATTTTGCAGACTGGCAAAGCGGTCGCCAAAGCGCTTAAATGCCTTGGAGTCAACATAAGCGTTACGGAAATTGATCCGATATGCGCCTTGCAAGCTTGCATGGAAGGTTTTCGGGTTGTACGAGTGGAAGAGGTGGTCAACCAAGTTGACTTGGTCATTACATGCACAAGTAACAAACGCGTCGTTACGAGAGCCCATATGGAGGCAATGAAGCGAGGATGTATCGTATGCAATATGGGACGTTCAAGTACCGCCATTGACGTGGCTTCGCTTCGAACGGCCGACCTAAAATGGCAAAGGCTACGAATGCAAGTAGACCACGTCATCTGGCCGGACGGAAAACGATTGGTCCTTTTGGCCGAAGTAAAGAGACGACGTCTTTTCTAACGCTTACGCAAAATATCTTCCAGGGAAGACAAATGTATACGAGCTGTTCCTGCATACCGTCATTGGTACTTTCGGTAACAGCCACAACGCAGGTGCGTCTTTGAAAACAAAAATTGACTTCTTCAATAGAATATCCGCTTTTTTTAATACATAGATAATAGCGCTCATAGATTTGCATAGCTCTCTGGCGGGACGCTACAAAAAAGATGTCTACTTAATGCCGAAAAAAATGGGTATACCGCCTATTTTGGGCTAGAAGAACATTGCTAAATAAGTCTATCCTTTCAGACGAGTACGTTGCAAGCCTTCATTTGCCTCAATTCGGAGCGCATCTTACCGAACTGACGGACGAACAAGCTGAATACATGGGAATTTACAAAGGCGGACCGTTCAAACCGAACTACTACAGATACTGAAAAAAAAGTCTCATGCGAGAAGTAAACTGAAACGAAAGAAAGAAAGAAAAAGAAAAACAATCCGATTCGCATTTTATTAATTGATTCCTAAGAATAAGTCGAACGATTTCCCGCCAAACAAAACGCTCCTTAGAAATTCGAACATTTGTGCATGCAAAGGACAACCTGCGCAGCATATAATTTTTGTAGGCAGTTTAAACTCAAAAGTTTTACCTGCGTTCTCTTCTTTGTTTATCGTAATGCGCGGAGAGCCAAGCGAAGCAAAGTTGGCTAGCAACGATGTTGAAGCGAGAGTTGGACAAACGAAAGCAGTTGGAATCATCGATATCAGTGAACGTGCAAGGTTCCAGCGAGGGAAGCGCCGAATCGCCAAAAGACACTGGAAATAGTCCAAACAAGTTCGTATGCGGACAAAAAACTGGCCAAACAATTGGTCGTATTCGAACAGTCAAACTTGAGGAGGAGGAGGAACCCCGCTACAGTCCAAACGTAAAAAACAGACAGTTGGAAAAGTACGGTATTGAATTCTGCGCCAAAAATTTGTCAAAACGAAAATTGGACAGCGCAAGTCCCCCGCCAAACTGTTTCGGTATTATTTCGCACGCCGGAGAAGGCAAATGGAAAAGCATTTGCCTTAAAACAATCATGCTTTCCATATTGGCTACATTCGTTGGATGGTTCGTCTTTGCCACCTACTTTTACGTTACGCATCGAAATCACAGGTGCCCATGATTATCATTACGTCACATTTCGCCTGTACGATTCGTCGGAATTGCGCTTGTCTTATCAACGAATCATGAGACGGTGGTTCGTCGCCAACTTTGGCACTTTCAGCTATTTGCATATTTGGAGCAAAAGATGGCAATGCTCAAAAATAGCAGCTGGAAGCTACCCGCCATCTTGTCAAAGTAAAATCGTCATAAATCGATACCTCTCAACTTTACGCGTCAAATTTTTGTCGCCACTCATCGATCGGATCGATAGGAAAGAAAAAATCACAATAATAGCGCGGGTTAGTTTTTAATAAAAGCTAAGCAACGGCGACGCTTTTAAATGGCTTAATACGCCGCCGTCACTTTATCTCATTTGCATATTAAGGGTACGCCAAAACGGTAAGATTTGCAAAAAAGTAAATTTATTTCCCTTTCTTCCAGCTTCAAGACGATTGCTATGTCGTAATTCAATGTATGCTTACATATCAGCCTGAGGGGAGCATCTTTTTTCAATACGTAATAAAGCGAATTTAAAGATTCTATACTTTAGCCAATGGTAAAATATTACTAATAAAAAGTAGACCAGATTACTCATATCTCAAATTGTAAGGATACGTGAGCAACAAGTGACGTCACATACGATGACGTAGAAACAAATATGCTATTGGAATGTTATGCCAGTCTGCTCGTGATGTCTTAGAATGCGCTCCACAGCGCAGACGTAAGAGCCTGCGCGAAAGTCATTGCCCAAATGATGAGCGCTGGTCGATTTCATTATGTCCTATGGGAAAAAATCGTAAAATATGCAAATAATAAATCAAGTAGGCACCTCTCCGGACGCTTCCATCGTTTGTGCAAGAGCAGCGTCCACGATGCTTGCCTCGCTAGCTTTCTAAATTCAAAACCGAGTTGAAAATGTAAACAACACCAGTGGCGCCACCTACCTTTTGAGTAAGAAAATGATCGGTCATTTTGGCCAAAGCCGAAATAGACGACGATGTGGTGGATACGGAGGCAATGACGTCTGAGTTAAACTTTTTAAGACGACATTGTACGCCAAGGAACAATTATACCCGCCATTAATTGGTAAACATCGAAATTATGCTTTGTTGTCATACGGCCGAAGCTGATATGACTCATATTTTTCAACCATTCAAAATAGGAGACCGTCACTCCGCCGGCGTTTGTGTAAACATCCGGCAAAATTAGTACGTTACGAAGACGCAATGCTTCGTCGGCAATTGGTGTAATGGGACCATTGGCAGCTTCGGCTATTACCTGTTGGCAGTTTTTTTAAAAATCAGTTTAAAAATAGTTGTGGTTGGAAGGAGGCAAACCTTGGCTTGAATGAACTGGGCATTGGACGCGTTGATCACTCGCTCCGTTGCGGCCGGAATTAGTATATCGCACGGAGAGCAGAATAGCTTGTTCGGTTCGACACATTCGGCGTTATCGAAACCAATTACGGTTCCGTTCATCTGAATGGACAAAAATGGCACGCAACGTACGCTCGGCTGAACGGCAAAAAAAATAGAAATGAATTTACCTGCTTGTACTTAAGCAGCTCGTTGGGATCGATTCCTTCGGGATTGTAAATTGCGCCGTCGTATTCGACAACGCCTATGCAAATGGCGCCCGATTCGGCCAGAAATTTTGACGTGTACGCGCCGACGTTGCCAAAACCCTAACAAAGCTAAGGCTGGTCGGAAAAAAGTCTCAAAGTCCGCGCACCTGCACTACGAACGTCTTTCCTTGCAAGCCGTTAGGCAAACCGATGCGTTGCATCAATTTAGAATCATTCAAGAAAAAATTCAACGCGTTCCATACGCCCTCAAAAAGCCAAACGGCAAACTGCCGTATCGACAAAGCAAATAGGCATTATTAATACTCTTCCTGTCGCTTGCACCCGCCCGTTAATGCCGCCAAGGCATAACGGCTTGCCAGTAACGCATGCATACGCGTCCTTATCCAAATGACCTAAAATTAAAATGCCATAATAATAATAATAATAATAATAATAATAATAATAATAATAATAATAATAATAATAATAATAATATCCCGTTTTTTATCAGAAACTTAGAAGAAAATTTTCTGATAAAAAAACGGGAGATCCGTAATAAAGAGAAAGAACTTTGTATGAATTGAAGTCCCGTTAAGGAAGAAGTGAAAACCAAGTATTAATTAATTAATTAATAATCATAATCATAAATGTCTTGTCGGTTATACTCTATCGTACTGTAGCTTTGCCGACCGCCTTGTTCGGGCTTTCCGCAAAACTAATTCTGAACATAAAACGTATATTTTACTTAGGCTTAAAAAGAAGCAAAAGAAGATAGCCAGTATGCTTGCCAGTAAAGGCAGAGGGTGATGGCCGCATGCTTAACAGAAAGGAACCTGCATTCCCTAGACGGTAGGGCGCATAACCGACAGCACTCAATAATACTAGTAAGTATAAGAATCTAGCTTCGTTTTTATTATAATTATTAATAGCTTCATAGTAGATCTTCAGATTCACGGGTTTTGCCTGTTGGGTGTATCTGTAAGTAAACTTCAAAATGCCCTACCAACGGAACACGACACTGCTGACGACGGAACACGAGCAGTTCCGAAACGTACGGTATTCGATTTGTTCTGTAATTTCTCTAACAATTTGCTCATCCATCCGTTGGTAGGGCTTTTTGAAGTTTACTTACAGATACACCCAACAGGCAAAACCCGTGAATCTGAAGATCTACTATGAAACTATTCAAGCCTGTTAAAAGACATCCTGTTTTTTGAATTATTAATAGCTTAATAATAATTATAATAAAAACAAAGCTAGACTTCCTTACAAAAAAAGTTATTTTATATTCTTATACTTACTAGTATTATTGAGTCCTGACAGAAAGGAACCTGCATTCCCTAGACGGTAGGGCGCATAACCGACAGGACTCAATAATACTAGTAAGTATAAGAATAGAAAATAACTTTTTTTGTAAGGAAGTGTAGCTTTGTTTTTATTATATTTATTACTAAGCTATTAATAATTATAATAAAAACGAAGCTAGATTCTTATACTTACCAGTATTATTAAATCCTGTCGATTATGCGCCCTACCGTCTAGGGAATGCAGGTTCCTTTCTGTTAAGCATGTGGCCATCACCCTCTGCCTTTACTGGCAAGCATACTGGCTATCCCTTTTTGCTTTTTTCTACGCCTAAGTAAAATATACGTTTTAAGTTTAGAACTAGTTTTACGGAAAGCCTGAACAAGGCGGACGGCAAAGTTACAGTACGACAGGAGTATAACCAACAAGACATTTATTATTATTATTATTATTATTATTATTATTATTATTATTATTATTATTATTATTATTATTGTATTTTGTCGTTAGTTTTGTATGTATGCATGCCTTCCATTTTCTTAACTGCACGCTTAAGGATATCTCCAATTCTTTGTAGTGGCAATTTTAAAAATTTAAGGCATTCTATTCAAATAACCAATTCATTAAGACTACGATGAACAGTGGCCGCTTCATTTACTATTTCTCTTAACACAAAATTGCTATTCCCTGCAATAACTTTAAAATCCTTTAAAACGGACACTTCACCGTAAAGAGTAATGTATTTTAGTTGTTTTTTAAACAGATGCGTTCTCGAACGAGCTACAATGAGCGATTATGCCGTGACAAAAGAAAAAGTACGAACTAAGCTACCATTCAAACTTGTCTAACTCTCAATGCAGAATACTTTCAAGTGTCGGTTCATTTATTGAACAATTTTTACATACTATTTTTAAGCAGGTTTTTATATTTTCCAAACGGACAGCGGCACTCTGAACAATCGCTTTATCTAGTTGTAGCGGGAGAAGGAAAAACTGCAAATAATTCAAACTCAAGAATGAATAAACTTTTATTAATAAAGAGCCTCTACTGCTGATTATTGTTACGCTATTATTTACAGTATGAGACTCAGACTTAAGGAATAATTCAACAGAGAAAAAATAAACCCGATTAACCTCTGTTAGATGAAACTTGAAGGAGCTTTGGGAAAAATGAAAGTAAACAAACATCCATACCTATAGTTGAAGCGTAAGTGTTTGCTATCCACGCCATTTCTCGTTCGCCAGTACCCATATCTGGAGCGGGAACGTCTCTACCGGGTCCAAGGAAACCCATCTTGCTCCATTCTATGGCCAGACGTCTCGTTATTCGTTCCAACTCCGAAGTACTGTACGTTTTTGGATCAATACGAACACCACCTTTCGCCCCGCCAAATGGAATTTCAACAATGGCACATTTTATGGTCATCAAACTAGCTAATGCTTTCACCTCGTCGCTGGTTACGTCCGGCGCGAAACGGATGCCTACAAATAGTCTTGTCGAATCACCTCCAACAAACCATCGGCGTTTACCTCCTTTACAGGGCGTCAAGTAGCGACTATGCTGGCATCGCCAAGAGTCAATCACTTCAACTTCGCCAGAATCGAGCGTTACGGGAAAGCTAACTTGGACAATACTGTCCGGCCGTTTCATCTTTTTCAAAACTCCTTGTCGGAGCTTTAAATCAACTTCCGACAATAGCCCATTTGCGTATTGCTTTTCAAGGCGTAGATCAATAAAGGATGTACTTTTGCCAATGAAATGCTCTGTCATCTCAAAATAACTCATCTCAGGTAGCGAAATTCTATTCGGAGATTCCGTGTCCATTCGTATTCTTGCCAGTGTTGATTGGGCCCTCACTGGCCGATAAGCTCTCTTTAAACAGTTTCTCAGCGAAAAAAGTCTGCCCATCTTTGCGACGATACGAAGTTGAAACCTTCACGTTATCTCACAGGCTGCTATATACGAACTTCAATCCAATAATGAAGTCACTTTCTGCGTCTGCTAACATCATTTCAAGGAGATTCTGCTGACACAGCGACGACATGCGAATATCATTCGCAACTTGATTTTTTGACGCTTCGTCAACAACAGACAAATCCAGTAACACGCAACACGAAAAACTTATCGACTTTTTGCTAAGGTAAACAAATGATTTCGTCTGTAATATTACACTTCTAGTCCACCGCTAACCATGAATGTATCAGACTTACCAAAAAGACTTAAGAATACCCAACGTAGAGGCAACTTCGCACAACGCTATCTAAGACAACATATGCCATATCTTATGGCATGAATGGTCGGATCGTTTAAGAGGAAACTTGTCGTCAGTACGACCATGCAAGTTCATTTACTGATTGGTGGTGAGTAGTAGGAATTCAGCGATCTGAAATAAAAGACTCTCATCGATTTGGTTAAAACTTATAGGACTATCCAAAACAATCGGATGAATAATCTAAGTTTGCCCAAACAATGAACCTTGGCAACATGTTGACAAGGAAAAGTGAAACGGGAATACATTAAGGCTTTTTTATGACATTCCCGAACTGATAAAGATAATAACGACCTTGAAATTATGCACCTAAGCGCTTCCCACTTTTGAAAAACGAATATACAAATCACAGTCTGTATTCCCAGCATAAATATAATGCTTAAAATATTTATTTACATTTCGGTATTGAGAATAACCTGCTTTTCTTTCTCAGCTTAATAATTTCGCTACAAAGCTCCGACTTGTCAACAGCGGCAGTAAGACGCAGACATGCGTCGGGCGAAAACACAAACAACATTACTAATACATGTGTTCACACAGTAAGAAACCATAAATGGGAAACAATCTCATTTAAGGGCAAAGACCGCCGACAAACGATGCCCTCGCTCAAGCAGTCAGCGATATAAACATGCAATGCAGTAAATGCTTTGCGAGTAGGCTTTCTCGACTTTCAGAGCTGATTTGTCGAAAACTGGTAAATTAACAGTACCTAGCACGCATTAACACGAAACCTAACTGGCCCCGTAAAATAAGGATGCAAGTTTACTGATAGCAGCATAACTTATCAGCACTTACCCGTGGGAAAAATTTCTATAAGCAAACTACACACCTTCAAGAACAAAGTCCAACAAGAAAACAAGCTCGACGCGAAACACCAAACCAACAGTAAAAATACAACGTCTACAACAAAACGGTACCTGCCAATCAAAAAGTCTATCGTACCCTCTATACATATGCTAAAGTTGGCGCTTTAATGATTCGCACGGAAACGAAATTGACAACAAGAAATTGTTCCGTTAATATTCATTGTCCGTTTGTTTATAGCAAAACTGAGCATTGTTCAGCAGCGATAAACTTAGCGAAAACGTTATCTGTTGAATCGTTACAATGGAAGAATATACGAGAGAACCTTGGTAACTTTGAAGCTTTTATTTTTCTTTTCGCTTAAATAAAATGAAATGTTATTAGTCCTTGGAGAATTGTGGACGACTGCGGAGGTGCTTTTTCTATGGGTGCCGTTGGCGGGGGCATCTTTCACGGCTTTCGAGGAATGCGTACAGCGCCAGCCGTAAGAAAAGGCCTAAACTTTCATCGCCTACTTCACTAGCAATCGTTGCAGGGTCTCACCAAACGCCTTATAGGTGGATTCAGCTCCTTGAGGGAAAGGGCGCCCATCGTTGGAGGTAAAGAGTTAGACTTGATGACTCTCATTAATTTAAACGTAACGTTCAGGACAGTTCGCTGTTTGGGGCGGTGTTTTCAGCGCAGTTGACTGCACTTTAGCGCATGTGCGCCGAAAGGAAGATCCTTGGAATTCTATTATCAGCGGAGCAATGACAGGAGCGCTGGTCACTATGCGAAACGGTGTTGGTACGATGATCGGTTCGGCTATAATGGGTTCGTAAGCTGAATTAGTTTTAAAACGTTTAAAATTTTATTTTTTTAAGGTGGAGTAATATTAGCGATGATCGAAGGAGTCGGAATCTTTATTACACGTTTTACTGCCGATCAATTCAGACCCGGTAAAAACTCGTCCCATACTAACCTGACTATCATTAACTTACGATTTCTCTTTTTCAGTTAATCCATCAACTATAGACCCAAACACAATAACACAACCGGCACCTTCGACAGATCGCGAATCTTCTTCTTCTTCTTTTCCTTTATTCTCCGGTTTCGGTTTAGATACTCTTCCGTTTGGTAGACCCGCATAATCCCCGAGAATTTGTGCGAATGAATGAATTTTCGCGTACTTTAATTGAATACAGCGAAAATGGCCACCATTATCACTTTTCAAAATGTCGAGCGTTAGCTTAAGTTATAACTCAACTTTTTTTTAATTTTTACCGTCGAATAAGCGCTCAGATCGGGGGATAATTTCTTGTGCAAAACACTTTTTTGAAGGATATTTTTCCAAGAAACTCAGCCTTACGTCCGACTAAATTGAACCCACTGTTTCCGCGAAGTCAAATGTTTGTAGGCTGAGTTTTTAAACTCTAAAGTAGTGATGGGTGCACAGAACTGATAAAATTAAAAGTAACACTTCGCTACGTAATCAACTTTCCATTGTACGACTTCAATGAAAATATGGGCCCTTTTAAAAATTATTCCATACTGTAGGCGATGGAGCAGTTACTGTAGTATCAGAGTTTATGTTCTCCGTTGCAAGCAAAGCGTTATTTTAGTCATTACGACTTTGCTTGAATTGATTGTTAACCTTTTCAACCATCTTACGCAATTGTAGTTTTCGAAATTTATCAATAATTCGCCATCTACGCTTCGTGATTAATGATCACTCTAGTACGCTTTTAACGGCGTCGTTAAGACGATATATTTATCTTGGAACGAAATTTACGATCAAAACGACAAAGATTTACAGCGTAAAATTTCTAAAAACTCAAGTTGCCGTGACAGTAATTAACTATAATCAAGTTGTTGACTTGATTATAGTTGATGATCAATGTCCATTCTAATGTCGTTACAACGATCTATTTGTCTTCGAACAAAATTCATGAACAATCGCAATAGCAACGGTGGATTTTAATTGAAAATTTAAATAATCGTTACAGTTATTATTTATAATCAAGTTGTCGACTTCGTAATCAATGATCATTCTAATGTTGATACAACGGCATATTTATCGCCGAACAAAATTCAAGACCAATCGCAACAGCAAGGGTTGATTTAGTTTAAAAATTTAAAACACTGTTACAGTAATTAACTCTAATCAAGATGTTTCAAATTCTTTCCTCCTGCTTTTCACGGACGTTAACTTGTTTAAATTCGGGGAACACCGCGCAGTCAACTTTGCGTGTAGTTACAATCTGCAATTTTAACATTAGCTCTGCTTTGTCGCAGCTCGTCCATATTCACTTTTAAATAAGCAATGTTTGTTCGCGTACACAGAGTGGAACAGTTGACGAGTTGTATTTTACAGCCTACGCAAATGTAGTTCTTTAAATTTATGAATAAGCCGCAACCTGCGCTTCGTGATTAATGTTCATTCTAGTATGTTTTATAGCCTCGCTAAAAAGATATTTTTATCTTCGAACAGAACTTACGGTCAAAACAAAAAAGACGGACAATGTTGAGTTTTTAAAAATTCAAACAGCTGTGACAGTAATTAACTATAGTAAAGTTGTTGACTTCGTGATCAATGTCCATTTTGGCATTGTTACAACGACGTATTTATCTTCGAACAGAATTTACGACTAATCGCGATAGCAGGAATAGATTTTATTTTAAAATTTGAATCATCATTACAGTAATTAACTATAATCAAGATTTTTCAAATTTCACCCGCTTGCTTTTCACGTACGTTAAGTTCCTTACTTTCGGGAACCGTCCGCATAGTCAGCTTTGCGTGTAGTTACGATCTGCAATTTTAACATTAGCTCTGCTTTGTCGCTGCTCATCCATATTCACTTTAAAATGAACAGTGTTTGTTCCCGTACACAGACTGGAGCAGTTGACGAGCTGTATTTTACAGCCTACGCAAATATAGTTCTCTAAATTTATGAATAAACCGCTATCTACGCTTCGTGATTAATGTTCATTCTAGTATGTTTTTATACAGCCTCGCTAAAACGGTATATTTATCTTCGAACAAAACTTACGGTCAAAACGGCAAAGATTGACAGCTTTGAGTTTTTAAAAATTCAAATTGCCATGACAGTAATTAACTATCATCAAGTTGTTGACTTCATGATCAATGTCCATTCTAATGTCGTTACAACGATCTGTTTGCCTTCGAACAACATTCACGATCAATCGCACTCGCATGGGCTGGTTTTAATTGAAAATTTAAATAATCGTTACAGTAATTAACTATAATCAAGTTGTTGACTTCGTGATCAATGTTAATTCCAATGCTGATACAACGGCATATTTATCGTCGAACAAAATTCAAGACCAATCGCAATAGCAAGGGTGGATTTTAACTGAAAATTTAAATAATCGTTACAGTTATTATTTATAATCAAGTTGTTGACTTCGTAATCAATGATCATTCTAATGTTGATACAACGGCATATTTATCGCCGAACAAAATTCAAGACCAATCGCAACAGCAAGGATTGATTTAGTTTAAAAATTTAAAACACTGTTACAGTAATTAACTATAATCAAGATGTTTCAAATTCTTTCCTCCTGCTTTTCACGTACGTTAACTTGTTTACATTCGGGAAACACCGCGCAGTCAACTTTGGGTGTAGTTACAATCTGCAATTTTAGCATTAGCTCTGCTTTGTCGCTGTTTGTCCATACTCACTTTTAAGTAAGCAATGTTTGTTCACGTACACAGACTGGAACAGTTGACGAGTTGTGTTTTACAGCCTACGCAAATGTAGTTCTCTAAATTTATGAATAAGCCGTCATCTACGCTTCGTGATTAATGTTCATTCTAGTATGTTTTTACAACCTCGCTAAAACGGTATATTTATCTTCGAACAAAATTTACGGTCAAAACAAAAAAGGCAGACAACGTTGAGTTTTTAAAAATTCAAATTGTTATAACAGTAATTAACTATAATCAAGTTGTTGACTTCATGATCAATGTCCATTCTAATGTCGTTACAACGATCTATTTGCCTTCGAACAGCATTCACGATCAATCGCACTCGCAAGGGTTGGTTTTAATTGAAAATTTAAATAATCGCTACAGTAATTAACTGTAATCAAGATTTTTCAAATTTTACCCGCTTGCTTTTCACGTACGTTAGGCTGTTTACATTCGGAAAACGTCTGCGTAGTCAACTTTGCGTGTGGTAAAAATCTGTAACTTTCGCATTAGCTCTGCTTTGTCGCTGCTCGTTCATATTCGGTTTTGAATGAGCAATGTTTGTTCACGATAAGACCGGAAAGCTTGACGAGTTGTATGTTGCAAAAGTCATTTTTAGACTTCTATAAAATCTTTGCTTTTTAACTATTGTATCACTGCCAGATGATTGGCAGTGTTCTGGTTGGAAAAGTGCAAGTTTACTACTTGTCCGACTGGAAGGTGACAACGGGAGTAACGCAAACACTCATTGCCATAAACAAGTAACCGACAAACAGTACCTGCTCGATTGAACGATTCTGTCGTCGTCCACTAGTACGTAATTTGCGTTCGGTCGGAAAACTAGACTTGCTCATTGCTCATTGTCATATGACGAGGCAACGACGACTAACGATGACGCATTGCAACGGCGACCAGTAGTGCGTATTGCTTGCCATTGCACAGCAGACGGTGATATTCCACTGGCTGCTGCTTCTGCTGCTGTTGCAGTTCTCTCTCTCTCATCTGCCTTCAATCCATAAGTGCTTCAGCCGGCTTATAGTCTCCATGGCTGAAGTGCAACTTCGTGTCGACTACTGTTTTTCTGTTCAAGGATTGCTAAAATGGTGTCAAATTGTACGCCTTTTTCTTTTGTTTTCACTTTGCGCACGAAAACATTTTGCAGGTATTCTCTGCCATTATTTTGGGGCTGCTTCTATGGGATAGCCTCCGCCGCGGCTACTATACCATGACATATTTGCACGAAGGGGAAGACTACACCGTATTTGTAGCATCATTTGCCATCGCCGTCATCTTTCTCATGATGGTGCTATTCTTTTTGAACTGCCACAATGGACCACTGTTGGCATGCCGATGCAGTTCTTCGGTAACGTTTTCTCCTCATCCCTTATGGTCTCCATCTTATAATGATGACTTGTAGGCTCTGGTTGTGTACTTCATACTTATGCTAATGTGGGTGGCCGCCGCGTCGGTGGAAGTATGGGTTGCTTGGAGATACCGCCGGTGGTTTGGATTTGAACATGAGCTTTTCGGACGACGCGCTGCAGCAGCGGTAAGTTGCATTGGTCATTTACTGCAATTTTTTTTGAACGAACGAAAATGCGTTTCTAGGCATTCAGCTTTGCCAACGTGCTTGTCAATGGTTTCAGTATATACTACGGCAAATACAATGGCCCTTAAGCGAAGGTTCTTTGCTTGAATTGTAGTTTTGTAGATTGACCGACGTTTGCGCTACTTGTGTCTCGCTTACTGTTACAGCAACCGATGCAATAATACTTGTGAATTCTAATAAACTACCAATCAATAGAAGTTAGGCGAAAAAGTCCGAATCACTATCGTCCTTCAAAGCGAAGATGTCTTCCGGAGAGGCTTCTATTTTCTGCTTAGCCCCAAACTTATCGGGAAACAGCTTTGCCATGAAGTCATCCCTGCAAAAGTATCTTATCAGCAACATATGCCGCTGGTTAGCGTAGGCTGAACGCTTTTCGAAAAGAACTCGCAGTGACACATGGTTTCAACGTCGACACCAATCGCTGACGACGATAAAACTGCCATCCGTTAACAGGACGCAACATGCGGCATCAATTGCTATATTCATTAAGCCGAAATGAGCACATTTTTAACCTATAGTCTTTTGAGCATAGCAACGCTATAGCGTTCGCGCTAACGGATCGCCTCCCACCTGTTACGAGACTACATTCATCGCGTGAAGGAAAGGTGACTGAAAAGCGGGTCATTAGCCAAGAGCTCAAACAGGTAAATAAAATAGACAAAAGCTAATAGTCAAAAATGGGCACCATTTCTGCCGCTTTGCGGCCAACATTGAGGTTGCGCGAGTAGTGAACCGAAAAGTTGTAGCATGCAAAACTGGAAACGTTAACGGAAATAGTGGCCAACCAGCAAAATGACAATGAAAAAGAGCATTTAGGCGCGGGCAATCGAAAACAACTTACTGCTTCACGTCGGTAGGATTTTGCCGCGCAACGGCTTGCAGTAAGTTCGGGGAAGACAGTTTTGGTAAAGAACTTGACGCTTCAGAGATCTTATCGGGTGAGCCGCCTCCGCCGCTATGGATTGAGCTGAAAAGCAAGATCACAACACAGCGATTTGCAACATAAGACAGGAAGTAAGAAAAATGGAAAGACGAATTACTGTAATTTCATGTGTATGTATTATTAAAAAGATTAAACAGTTGAGCAGGGAAGCCTGCAAATGGAAATTTAAGACTTAATGCAGTTACTACGTGTCGCCAAGGATAAGATCTTTCAATTACTTTCTTATCTGGCAAGCAGGGCAAAGGCTTTTTTAAATTAAACTTAAAAGAATATTAAATTAGTGTCAGCGCACAGGATGCGCTTTGCGTGCGCTCTTTGGTACTTGACAGATGCAAAACGATTAGACAGTACGTTAGAAAAGCTCGAAAGCGCGGAAAAGATCGCGTTAAAAAAGAAAGAAATAATGCTAAAGTCAAATACTTGCCTATATTTCACGTCAGAAGTCGTTTTTTTCGGTTGATTGAAACAATGAGCTACAGTAATTTGAAATTTCGCATATCATCCTGCGAACTATTAAGGCAAAAGTTCAAAACTCAATGACTAACTGCTATTGATGCATTCTGGCAACTTTTCTTTTTAGTTTCTAAGTTTATCGAATTGATATGAAAGCTTTTGGAGCTCTGGGAAAGCAATTTTAAGTTTTGAAAACTTATTATTTTTCTTTAATATATTACCCAGAAATACAAGCGAAAAATTGTTTTTACTAACAAATCACAGATGGGAACAGTAATTTTCTGTTATTTATTTTTTCTTACCGCTGAAATCGCGCATAATTTACCAAACTTTCAAAACTGTGAATAATTAAGAGTCATTGCATATATTGCGCAGTTGTCAGATTTTTAGTCTCGGAGGAAAATAAGTCGCAGTTTTCTTTCTTTTTTCAAACAATTGCACTGTCTGGCAAGAATAACTTCTGCTTGACGTCACTGCAATCGTTAAGAAAAATGTTTTTTGATCATTTGCGTGAGACTAACGCTTTAAACCATCAGCTTAAGGCCGTCTTAAGTGCTCATGTCATTGCTTCTTTGCACGAACGTGGAGAAGTTTGTGCTTTTGAAATAGTTCAGTTTTTTTATCGTCAATTCCTCTTATAGCGCCTTGTGAAATTATTAACGGATCATTACGCGAAGCTGTTACGCTCCTTAAACTTTCCACCTTAAGTTGCGATGGTTTGTCAAAAGCTGACCATACTTATAGGCAAGTTGCGCATCTACAGTAAACTGCAGCCTGAAACAGAAAAAAATTATCCAAAAAGGCAGCTAATCGTTCTTTATAATTCAGAACGAGCTTATTACGTCTAGCTGTACGAGTTAAATAAATCGTTATTAAGCCTTAACAACAAATCACGCGTAAAAATAAAACAAAGCTAAAACCTTTCTTAATATTATCCTTGTAAGATATAAATTATGCTTTTACACAGCTAATATAGTCTAGCTCTATTCAAATTTCCTTCCTTTTTAGCAAAAGTCTGCATTTTGCTTTGTACTTGCAAATAAGATAAGTGTACGGTATTAGTTTTTGTGGCAACGTAATTCTCTCCCGGATCGTCTCGCAACGTACAGTGGTAAGTATTTTTCTTAAATGCGGCGCTGTGCTCAGTGGCTCACAACATTTTATAGTTTAAACTATTGAGAAACGTGCGCAACTACAGAATTGAAACGTGCCCTTTTTAGCTGAACAAGTGTTGATCCTTAGTTTCAAATATTAGACAGTCAGTTGCGTTAAATTAAGACTTTTTGGTTCGATCGCGCTGAATGGCCATTCAGCGCTTTCAGAAAGAAACAACTGGTTTTTTACCTTCGCTCCTCAACGTTTGCAGATGTTGCTTCGTTGGCATGCTTGGTTTCAGGTCGTAAAGTATTGTCATCCGGTTTTCTGTATTGATCGAAAGCAAATCTGGTTGGCCTGTTGGCGCTGTTATCGCTTGACGTAGTTTCCGCAATTTTTGCCTCCTCTTTTGCGTTATCCCGCAAAGGGGTAAAGCTATGTTGGGGTTTTGCAATAGAGGCAAAGTTAAGTTCAAGAAAACGATCATCCTCGCTGCTGACGCTTTCGACCGTTTGCTTCTTACCGTTGTCAAGTTGGCTTGTCATTGAATCGTATGTCGGCCTGGCTAAGTCCACTTTCTTCGTTGGTGCCGCGTTGGAATGTTCCAAGTTGCCAAACTTTGCCGTAAGCTCTTGGTAGTTCCGTTTGAGTTGGTCAACATCCGCTGTCAGCTGAACTACTTGGCCAGGCGATCCTACCGAATTTTTCCGCGATCTTCTTCCACTTTGTTCCTTGAAAATTTTCAAATGTAATTTCAACAGTTCCACCGTATACTTGTACCTTTGCTCCGCTGGATACGGGTAATGTCCAGCGTGGATATTTTCGCTTCATCTCGGTCAGATACTCGTCCTAAGCGATCAGTGTGCTTACAAAAATGAAAAGCAAGAATTGTTGATCCAATGAGAAACCTTCCGTCGTTTGTCCTGTTGGACCATTTCTTCCGACCGTTTCATTTCATATTCGAAATCGTCGAATTCTCTAAGTAATGATGTCATGCGGTTGTGAAATTCGGCTCGAAATTCATCAATCAACGCGGAGAAGCCGTGTGCGGCGCGATCCCTCTCCATCACGAAGAGCACAGTTTCGGTTGCCTTGACAACAAGTCAGTGCCAATGAACTTGCCTATGCCTACGTGCTTTGAATGCCTTTGAGGAATGACGACTAGCGCGTGTTTGCCTTAGAGCAACTGAGCGACCAGGTGTTACAACCACTGATTTGCAACAGAAAATTTTTAAAGCCGTTTCAGAGGGCAACAAAAGTTGGCTATTGCAGTTTCAAAGGATCATGGGACGATTGAGAACGACGTTTGGCAAAAAATGACCATTCACATTGGTATGCCGGCCGTGATTTTGCGCACACATCCTCCAGATGGAGGAATGTATACGCATATTTCGACCAAGTCATCATTCTCGCTTAGTAGCAAAGCGTCGACCACTTTGCTTGGCAAGTCGAATGTTTACGGCAAATATGAGCAGGCAAGAGGTTGCCATTTACGAGCAAGTTTGTTCGCAAAAACTTGACAACGTATCCGACGAACGTTACCTAGTCGGCTTAACAATGGAAGCCAAATTCTTTGCTTTTGTTTTACCTGTAATCACCGGCATTCTTCTAAATGTACTCATATTGGCTATAGTACTTTGCTGCCGAGCGTTCCACTTCAAGCAGCACCTCTTTCTATGCAATATAGCTTTTGCCGATCTCCTTTTAGCCGCTATATGCGGCATTATAAATATGGACGTAGAAGGTTTAATGAATTCTTCACACGGTGCTCGCACATGGTCTATATGCGCCTTGATGGCATTTGCCGAAATGTCGGCTCAAGCTGTTATGGTATTTGGGCAAGCATGCGCCAGTTTTGAAAGGTACATTGGCTTGTCAGCGAGAATGGTCGAAGATTTCCATTTTTGGTCAGGTTCCTGGTGATTGTACTGCCTTTTCAAGCTCAGCGTTTGTGGACTCGAGAAACAAGCGGCGGAATAATTTTAATATGTTGGGTAGCCGCTTTTTTTGTTGGCACTTTAGGTCCCATACTTGTGGTACGCTTCCCTTTGGAGCATCCTAATCTTAAACATTTTGGCTTGCTGCAGGACCGTCAATGCATTGAATTTACGGACACTCGACGTGGCCACCATATTTGGTATTATTGCGGCGTTCGCGACGGCTACCGTTTGACTCTGAGCAAAGTCCGATTGATCTTTCTCTTTTCGATTCCCTTTGCCCTTATGATGGTTTTCTACGGTACGGTTTGCTGGCGACTATGGCGTACGTGCACACAGTATGGCGTAACGCAATTTTCTCGGTATTTGTTTTCAATATTTTTGCTTCACTCGTTGCGGCGGCATTTTTCCAATAACTCACTTTCAGCCTGTCCTATCACAGTTCAATCGAATCGAGACGCTCAATAGCGGAACGACTGCTCGCTCCGCGGCAAAGAATGTCCAATGCGTCGTAAGTATACTGTTCTCATTATTTCCAATCGGGCTGCAGAATTTTAAATTAACTTTCTATAGCCGCGTATAGAAACTTTAATGCATATATTATAAGTGAGCAAAAGATGAAAGAAGGAAAACTTCAAAGTTCGACAGAAATTTAACATTTTGAGCTTCGGCAAACGCCGACTTCGATCTGCTTCATGCTTTTGCGTTCGAACAATCCAAATGTTGTATCAATGAGCTGCTTTTCTTTGTATTCCCGTAATGCTCTTATTTAATTGGTTACTAACGCTTGTTCATGTTTCCCCTCAATGGCGCTGCATCAGCTACTTCTTTTCCGTTGTTTTTGTTGATCGAAAGGCCTAAAGTGTAGTCGCTTCTTAGCTACACATTTTCATTCAATTCATAAACAAAACGCCTTCCATTCATAACTTCGCGTGAAGTCGTACGCGTACTAATAAAGATAGTTTTGTAGGTTGTAAAAGATGCTCAGGGTACTTACTATATTTGTAAACCGTAGCGTTTTGATAGCTCATTTAACTATGCGGCGGGAAAAAGGCATTTGTTTTGTATTTTGAAGCTTATTTCAGTTTTCCATATTATTGATAGGTATTTTTCGTGCAGCCGTCGCTTACAAAATTTTATATTGTCAACACGACTCTCAGTAATATGTTTACTACGCTCGTTATTTTTTGGCATTCCGACCGAGCAGAAATTTTTTTCCTCCGCTGAATAGTTTTCATTTTACTCATCAATTGCTTCACTATCGAATGAAACAAATGCAATGCTTGCTTTGTCCTGCCATTGAGATAAGTTTGAGCAGATCCGTTACAATGTTGGAGTACGTAAAATTTTAGAAATCCTTAAGACTTAAAGGCAAAAAGCCTATGCTAAAATTCCATTATTGATGCAAAAATATCCCACTTTTGTTTTCTACTTCACTGACAATTACGATACGAGTTTGAGTACTCATTTCGCATTGTATTGAAAGTTGCTAGATGTCTTCGTAAGCGGTCGCTTGAAGATTTTACTTCTGGCAATTTGAATGTCACATTTTAGGCGCGGCGGTCCTTAAAGTTACGCGCATACTTTCCGCGGTATGTTAATTTTTTCGGCAACATTTCTTTGAGGTTACGTTGGGTGTGGTTAGTTGGCAGCTTAGGAATTCCCGCTAATTTTTTTTAATCTTTTTCCGTGAGAGTTAAATGCAATTGGGTCGTCGATGTTTTTATCTTGTTTATCCCCTTTTAGACCCGCTAACAACTGGAAATTTTAAGTCTTTGTTCAGCTACTTGATTTTTTAATAGTTTTCATTTTACTCATCAATTGCTTGGCTCCTCCCTGGCTTCACTATCGAATGAAACAAATGCAATGCTTGCTTTTATATCGTCCTGTTGTTGAGATGTTTGGGCAGATCCGTTACAGCGTTGGAGTACGTAAAATTGTAGAAATCCTTAAGAGTTGAAAGCAAAAAGGCAAAGCGGTTTTGTTTATTTATCTCAACGTCCCTTTAGCATAATTAATAATTTCAGGAATAGGTTTGGTGTCGTTGGCGTCATAGAATCACGACGAAGAGTGAGTGCATTGATGAATGAAATTTTGAGTATTCATATCTTTCTCTTCAACAATAGGTTATAAAGATGCTCATAATGGTTTTGCTTGTGTTTTTCGTATGTTGGTCTCCCAAGTTGGTGTTCGACGTTAAGAATGCCGAATGCGCTGACTCTGGTTGTACTACCGGCGTCAATGAGTGGCCAATTGACTTGGACACGGCTCGGCTTTTCGCCGGTGTACTCGTCCTATACTATCCGACCATATCGGCTTTGCTGTTCTTAGTAACGGCGCCGAAAGTTCGGGAGAAATGCAAATTTTTAATTTTACGTTCGAAACAACGCCACCCTCTGCCTTTTTAAGTAATTCACTTTATCTTCGATCGTTCGGTCTTGTGCACAAAAAGGATGTTGGAGGATAGGCGGCAACGCTTTGCCTCCAATGGCTACTAATTTGCATAGGGGGACGGTGCGCGTTTCGTGCAATTGAAAATTTCAATCGAAATTCTCAGCTTGACACGCGTCATTACGGCGTCATGGCGACAGCAGAAATACGTTTGAAAAATTCGTCATTTCCGTCGATACGCGGACGTTCAAATCGAACTGCCGCGTCAACTTTTTATTAATATGCGTTTGTTCAAGCGCGGAAAGTTTTGACCAGATCTGATTGAACCTTTTTATTTTCGTCAAAGTGTCTCTTTCGTCATAGGTTTTTTCCAACTTTGCCTAAATGCCTCTATCCATCTTTTGCCCAACGCTGACAAGTCAACAAGGCGCTTGCACATGGATCACATCGTAGTTTCCATTATCGATTGGCTATGAAGCCTTGCTTCTATAGTTGAAATTCATATTAGTACGATAATTTCGCTTTTTGTCGCAGGCGCGCCGAAGCTGTCCCGTAGGGCACAGCCAACACAAATGTTATAATAATAATAATAGCGATGTTTTGTTTAACCAGCCGTCGAGGCTATTTGCATTGACCTTTTAATCGCGTGATAACTTCTAATTTTGTATTCAGTTTGTGCTCGTATGCTAATTAAGTTGGTACTTTTTCTAAAAAAAGCAATCGGCTATCGTTTACACGTGTAAATACATAGTGTTTAGTATGCTGCTCGATCGCTTAGCTGAGCTTTCGGTCGCTTAGTAGGTAAACAAGTGTTCGTCACTGCCATAGTTTTTCAAACATTCGTAATTTTTTATCCGCTAACAGATTTCGCCTGCTTCAGCAAACACCTAAGCGACGATTCCTTTTTTTTGTTTGCTGCCGCGGATGTTTTCAATTGTGACAGTTGAGAATAGGGCTTTTCGTTAGCCTTTCAGCCGAATACTTTTTTTTGACGTGATAAATCGCGTCCATTTTTTCCTTCCGGCTCCACGTACACTAATGTGGTTTTGATAAATTGCGGTTTTTAGTTTGGACGTTCTTTTGTAGGCTTTTTGTTTTTCTCCTTTCAATCATGGCGCTTTAGGTCACCATGGTTACCTTTTTGGTCCCAAAAGGGCATTCTCCAAGGTAGGGACACCTACTGCCTCCCGAATCAGCGCAGTTCACAGTACAGCTCGCAAACAAAGGGACGATAATAATCATTTTTAAAGTGGTCGAATAATCATGTTTTTGGTTGTCAGCCGTATTGACTTTTATTTCCCACTCATTTTTCTTTTTTCTTCCTGTTTAGTCTGCTCATTTATTGCCTCGAATCGCCTCCTCCTTTCGTTCGTGCGTCGCGGTGACATGCAAATTTTTCCTCAATTTCTTTCCAACACTGCCGCGAAATTGGCGTCCTCTTATCGATAAGTTGTTTACGCCGCAGAAAGAGTTCGTTTGAATTTCAAATTACGGTCGGAAGCTTTAAAAGTAATTAGGTTCCCCAAGAATTTGTTTTGCTGATGAAGCGTCCAGAACAGCTGACGCCTTTTTTCCGGGTCCGGAATGGGGCGCTTCAATTTAGTACTAACTGCAGGCGTGCAATGGGAATTCCGAAACTTCACCTACTGCTTCTGCTGCTGCTGCAGCCGATTTTCCTAGCAACAAGCAGCTTTGATCAGACAACTAAGGCACCCGACCATCGTGTTCGAGGACCCGTCAAGAATGTGCTGCCCTTTGCTAACGTTGCCGAACACTCGTTGCTCAATCAGGGCAATGATCAAGAGGACGTAGGGATGTCTTTTCAGGGCTGTAGGTTACGGTCGGGTTCCCTCTCTTTCAGGGCGTACGGATAGTTAAAGCGTCGCACTTCAGTCAATCGTGTCGACTCGGTGGCAAGTTAAACATACTCTGTTCAGCTGTTGGCCAGCCGCGACCTACTATCACCTGGTACAAAGATGGCGCGGAACTTGTTCTGAAAAACAACATCCACGTGAGTAGGCGTAGCGGACATTTCGTCCATCCTTTCTTCTCTTTCTCCCTCTCTCCATTTCTTGAACGACAATTGAGTACACACATACACTAGCGCGTGCCTGCTGCACCGACGTTGGCGACGACATCTAGCAGCTGACGATTGCGTTGACGTTCCACTTATTTCAGTTGCAAGAAATACACGAGAGCGACAGTCGTCAGACGAGTCGCATTGAAATAGACCCTGCAACGCTTGGCGACCAGGGTACCTATACGTGCGTAGCGCACAACGAAAACGACAGCGTTGTCAAGAATTTCAAGAGCGAAGTCTACTATTGACGTCCATTTCTTCTTTTCCTTTCAGGGCAACATTTTTAAAAGAGCGGAGAAAAAGTAATAAAATAAAAAAAGAACATGACAAGTTTGCAATGCGCGACCTTTGTCATTTGACCGCCGTTGGATCGGCATTCTTTTCCGACTCGGCGGTATGACCCTGTCTTGCCGGGGATGAATCACCTGCGTCGGGAGTCACGTTGGGCGTTGGCTGGCCGTCTTCGACTGTCGTCGGTCGGCTACCATCCTGAGGTCTAGCAAGAACAACAAGCGCGTCTTGATAGCTCGGCGGTGGTGGCAGTCTTGCCAAGTCGACTACCCTTCCGCAGTCGTCCGTCCAAAATATATGACCAGAGAAGTCGGAATCGTAGGGACCTAAGTGACAGTTGGATGACGCGTTTGTGCCGACGTTGACCATGCGAGTACGACTGAGCTTTCGCTTTCGAAGAAGGCAATAGGCCGCCATGGCGACCACCATAATAAGAAATATGCTAAAGCATGTTCCGAACAAGTAGCTGTACCATTTGACCCGAGAATCGGAGGGAAACTCGACAAGATGACTGAGTTCGGTTTCGCAGTGCAAACCGACGTAAGGAAATCGGCATAAGCAACCTCGACCCTTCACCGGCGTTCCATGATTGAAGCATAAGATGTGATCGCATTCCTCACCGTAGAAGTTCTCCCTACATTGACACAGCTCGTAGTCGTGCTGCTTGATTAGTACTCCGTTGGCGCAGTACTTTTCGCACAACGTACCGAACCACGGTTTTGGGCATACGCAACGTAAGTCTATGCTAAACGACCGGTATCCACCGTTTAGGCACTCGGGTACGTAACGGCAGTTACGGTCTAAGTTCGTCATGCCGGCTGGACATTTGCATCGGACGCTTAACTCTCCAAACTTCTCTCTAGGCGGTAGCCGAGCTACCGAGACTGTCCGCACATCCGGTGTAGGATTTGCAGGAAGCAAAACGACCATCGTCCTCCACTTGTTCAACTACCCATTCGCGTACTGCCGCTGCGATGTCTTCGTCAGGCTCCGGATGTCCATTTTCGCAGCAGGTTATCATGAATGACCTCAGAATATAGTCGCCATTGTTGGTCGACGGGTCGACTACAAAATTTTAACCCTTAGAAAAGAAGCGTTTCCAAAGCGGCAGGCCGTTGCACGCTCATGTCGGCCTTGTTAAGGGCAAAAAATTGAAAAAGGACAAATTTGGTATTTTTAAGCATTATTGTCGGACAAAGTCGGTAGAGTAAGCATAATGGTTTGCTAATTTGCATTTTTGGTAGCGTTGGGCCATTTGGGAAAGATAAAAATAAAAAGGTAGGTGCAATAGTACAAACCTGCGTGACAAAGGACGACGACGAGTCCAACAGGGATCACCGCAAGCCCGAAGTTGATCATTGGCGTTGGCGGAGAAAAAGAGAAGAATTAAGTTGAAGAAAAAGCATGAAAGAAGATCTGTCTTCTGCTGCGCGTCGGGTGTTGCCAAGAACAACAAGAACAACAACACAAAGAGCCAAATGAAAACAGGCAAAATGGCAGAAGCTTCTGGCGCTGATGGCTGATGGGTGGTACAGATGTCGCCGCAATCGCTGACAGGACAACACGGAAAACTGGACAGCGAGCAACTGCAAAGCTGTGACACCGTTGGCGAATCAGGACACGAGCAAACAGGTTCCGACGTTGAACGACACTCCAAAGAGTCGAAAAGCTGCGAACGAGAAAGGGGCAGTCGGAAAGTCGTCGCCAGCGCCTCCCGCTTCTCTATGCGTTGCCAAGGTGATCGCGCAACGCGGATACTGAACTCTCTGTAGTTGTTGTGATGACCAACCGGAATTGATTCAATTGTAAATATTGACAGCCAACCGCAATGCGTCGTCGCTGTCAGTGCTTACGAAAAGTTGGAAGTTCACCGCCCGTTGGGCACATAATAAGCCGCGGAAGCTTTTCTAGACTTTGGGCCCATTTTTTTGCGCCTCCACTTTCAGTCCGGTTGCCGACAACATTGTCCGTGACAAATCTGAACCGAAACGAACAGGTCGCGGCGCGTTTTTTTAAAATCGCATTGTTCAACAACAAAGCGTCGTCACCACTACTCTACGTCTGCAGAGTTCGTCATTTGCAGGTCATCGGAAATGCGAATTCGTTGCAGTGGCGCAAATTGGGTGTTACGCGAATAGCGACTATCATTTGCGTCGAAAAAGTTGACGTGATTAGAGCACATTCATTTCAGCGCTCCTTCTACTGGTGCCCTTATTTCTGTACAAAAGAAGCATTTTCTTACCGAGCTTTTGACGCAGCAATAGTATGAATAGGAAAGCCATTGCTTCTTTATTCGTACTCACGTTGCTTTTAAAGCTTCTAGGACGCTTAGATGCACAGTGAACTTCGTGCAACGTCCACCTTCGGTAAAAAAAGGAAAAATGGCCACAGGTGTATAACGCGCGCTACGCCTAGTTCGCAAATAGGACGATGTTAGAACCTGTAAATCATGTAAGGTCTACAGTACCCTATCGCGTCGTAATTGGGGTAAAATGCCTATTACCGTCAAAAGCTGGTTTAATCCGGTAGAACAAACGCGGTTAGACTGCGTAAAAGTAGTTTGGCTTGAATGCGCGTTTTTGCACTGTTTGCAACGATGTACAATTTCAAGCATCGAAATCAAGTTTACTTGTCAAACTTTGCTTTTCACAAACAGCGCATTGAACAGCATGGTGCGTTTCGTTCATTCAAGTTCAACGTTCCTTATAATCAAATCATGCATGCCGGATGAGTTTTTAGATAATGGAAGATCTTTCCCGCGCGTATTATTCTCGCTTAGCCGAAACGGTTTGACACAGAAATATTTCCACACGTAGAAATTGGGTAGGCGGCAATTAAGCTTGCGCGGCAGATGGTAATGCTTATTAGACTAGTCTTAGACTCACTTTTCTCAACTTGAAGTGTTTCACCTTTAAAAAAACTGACAGTGAAGCAGTAAGGCCTAATAAATCTCGTCGAAAGCTTTAGCAGTTTATTATAAATTCTGTCAAACTTGTAACGATAGTGGAAATTAAGAAACGTCCAATCTTCTACACAAAATATTCTCGCGTCAAAACGTGTCAAATTGTTTTGTGCCCCAAATAATCGCATGCTACGCATGTTTTAAAAAATGTTAACTTATTCTAAATTATAACAGCTCGAAAATGAAGTTTTGGCTAAAAATGTGGGACCCCTGGTTTATCCGTCCACTGTTTGAGAAATGCAGGTTCGTCTCTGGCAAACACGTGACAATCTTGTTTCCCCCACGCTAGCCGGCTTGCTGGTTGTGCTGTTCTGTTTTTTCTTAAACCTAAAACAAAGTAAAAAGTCTTATATTTTGGCTCAGGTTTAGCCAAGGCCGGAACAGACTAAGTGCCAAACGTACAGTAAGACAGAGGGAAAGCCTAGTCGTCAGAATTTAAAAAATCCGCTTGCAAATTTTGAATTTAAATCAACTGTTTTTTACAACTCATATTTTCGCTTTCCGTGAAAAAGTTGGTGCGCCTATTTTTAAAATAAGCCGTGGAAAGTACAGTACGCTAACTGCAATGCATGTGTAAAGTGGATAAAAAGTAAATTCTTTCTACTCGCAAAGGCTTACACTGAAAATGCATTTCCGTTTGACTAACACGTGACTATGGCGAGTAACGGGTGCTGCACAGTTGTTCTGCTTTCGCCGCGTCGGCGTACTGTATGAGGGTCTTTTGAAATTAATTTTTGTTCCTCACAGTTTTTTTGTGAAATAAGAGTCATGCTTTGAAGGCTTAGGTTACGCTCACTTATGGTAATCAACGGGAACATAAAATTTTTTGTCGGTTCACCTGCATTTAGCTATCGTACTGTAATTTACTGGATTTACTTAGACGGCAGCCATCGACGCGGGTGTGCTAAAGTCCAAACGCATTAAAGCACATTTTATTAGCAGCTGAAGCAATTTTTAAAATTCGTTGCACGAATGCAGCTGCTTTGAAATTTTATTTCCTTTTTTGAACTTCCGATAGCATTCTGAAAAGTAAAGCATTTGATTGTCAGTCACCTACGCCTTATGTGACACGCAGCGTAGAGCAGAGCTGCAAATTATTTAGCTGCTGTAAGGGAGCATAATGACCGTTGTCTTTTCCAAAATAAATATTGTTGCACGCAAATCTTAGCTAGTAATTTTAACAACAAAAATGCGGCGCAATTCTTAATTAATATTCCTCCTTAGAAGACGCTTGAAAAAAATAGAGTTTCCGAAAAGCCTTTAGTTGTATGATTGATAGGTAAGAGTACTGTATGCTACCGTACACAATGCATATTGTTGTAGCTAAAGTTTGTCTCGACAGTTTGTCCTGTTAGTTCTTTAGCGTTGCGCAGCAGTTTTTGTCCGCATTTTACAATCTTTGCATCATGTCCAACGCTTCGCGTGTGTACATTGGTCAGCTGGCCCACGAAATCCGTGAATACGACGTTGAAGACTTCTTCAAAGGATACGGAAAGATTCGAGATATCAACCTAAAGCAAGGCTACGGATTCGTTGTTAGTATTGCGCGCGGCTTGCTTGATTAATTTAATAAATTCCCGTCCGTTCAATCAAGGAATTTGACGACCATCGTGATGCCAGCGATGCAGTGCATGACCTGAACGGCAAACACTTGCTGGGCGAAAGGTAAGCTTACAATGCATCCTCCTTTGTAAATTTTGGTTTGCAGAATTCGTGTGGAGATGGCTCGCGGTCGAGGTCGTTTCATGGATCGACGCGGCATGGGTGGAGGAGGATTCCGCGGTCGCGGCAGAGGTCGTGGCTCGTACAACTATCCTCCGCCTTCGCATTTTGACAGCCACAGAGACGACGACGAAAAGCGTAGATGCAGTGTTGTTATTCGCGACCTACCAAAGTACTTTAACTACCGAGTAAGCATTGCTTCCCGTTGGATAGTTGCCAAATATTCGGGGGTAAATAGTTAATCGATTTTCTGCCTATCCCTCGGCATTCCTTACAGATGCGTCTTGTTATAGCGGCCTCCTAAACTGTTTTCCTCCAACTATGTGTGCCCTATGGATCACAAACTTGTGATCTCTCGATCTTCGCTCCGTTGTCTGTCAGAGTCGCCTAAAGTATCTTGAGACTAGTCGCTCGATGAATCTAGCAATCCCACGTTTTTGGCTGAGCAGCCTTGTTCGCTGTTCCGGCAACCTGTTCGGTCTCCGTAAGAGCCATCGTCCGAGCATTGTGCACTTTACCGTGCGCGCAAGCAAAACGTTTCAATCTGTTTCGGTGAAACCGATAATACCGCTGTAAAGTGGCTTTCGTAATGTAAGCCACGGGGTATGCTTTTTTAATTTTGGCATACGTTCGCCTAATGGAAATTGAAGTTAATATAAACTTGTTTTGCAGAAGCTGAAAGATTTCGCGCGTGAAGCTGGCGGCGAAGTTGTCAGTGCAAACTATGACAGGGACAGCAAAGAGGCGTAAGTTTTAAAAAAAAGAATTTCCGCTTACTCTTTCTAATCAATATCTGTAGAATCGTTGAATATCGTAGTCCATCCGAAGCGGACGATGCTGTGAGAAGTTTAGACGGAAAGAAGGTGGATGGAGACCGTGTAAGCGTTAAGGCTGCGAGAATGTCGGACATTGGAGACAGGCGCAGCCGAAGGTACCCTTTTCATCGCTTTTTGACTTTTTCCTAACTATGGATGCTTTGTATAGCCGCAGCGCCAGTTCGGAGGACGATGGAGAAAAGAGCGGACCAAGAAAAAGAAGTCCAAGCGATGATGGCGAGTGACCATGCCAGTTGACCGAAAAGAAAAATTTGCATTTAATCTGTTCATTTATTCTGTATAACCACTTTGTAGCGCTGCAAACCAGCTTCGCTAGTATGACGTCTATTATCTCCAAGTTAACGTACACTTACAGTTATCGCATAAGCTTTTATCGTTTCGCTGTGTAGTAAGCAGTCAAGTCCGATGTTGTTGCGGGCGGGTGATTGTCTGACACAGATTCCATCGTTTGATTTTTGAATAAACTTTGAATTGGTTTTTTCTTCACCAGGCTGAAGCGTACAAAAACAAATAGCTGTGCTCGTTCCAGCAGAGCCTTATTTTCAAAGCGGCTGCGTCGTTCGCCCACGAGTTTTCCCGAAAAAACCATCCGCGAGCGTTGAATAAGGTCCACGCATTGTTTTAGAGCTGTTGTTTTTTCTACAGTAAGATTTGAAAGTAGCACTCAGGTTATTTAAACGATTTTCAGGTACTACCGAAACGCGGTTTCAATCATTTGTCAAAATTTTTTCTACTCTTTAATCGATATGCCTGGTAATCGCGTGTTTGTAGGACCACTTGGAGATCAAATTCGTGAGGAAGATATTAAACGGTTTTTTTCACGAGTTGGAGACGTCAGAATGGTAATTCGAAAACGAGGTTTCGCTTTTGTGGTAGGAGCAAGAAAAGCTAAACGGTCGCCGATACTTTCGTACGCGCTATGTAGGATTTTGCATCTCCAAGGGAAGCCGAAAGAGCAATCCGTCGCAGTGATGGCAGAACACTTTTTGGAAGGCGGTAAAAAGTCTCGGATTGAAACGGCGCGAAACTGTCGCCTTTTATTTTCAAGCGTTCGTGTAGAAATGGCTTACGAGTTGGAAAAAAGGGAAAATCGCAACGGAGAGCAGCGGTACACGTCATGGCGCGTTGACGGCTCTTTAAAAAATGTTACGTCGCGCGAATGCGTCCATAGCATGCACAATCTGCCGCGCAAGTCAAAATTTCGCGTCAACGTTGCCAACTTACCGTCAAACTTTACTTGGCTGGTATTAATTACGTTTTCGTATTTTTTTAAAATTCGAGCGGGTAGAAACGGCATTATTTTTTGAAAAGGAGTTGAAGAATTTGTTCAGCGTCGTTTCGGAAGTGGTTTATGCTGACGTATGCCACAAATACGGCATTGGGTATGCGAACTGTACAATTGTTCGCCTGCTGAACTATTTGTTTTAGATTTGTTGAATTCAGCTCCTTCCGCGCTATGGAAAAGGCTATTTCGCACTTGGACGGCTATACCCTGAAGGGAAAATCAATTTCAATTTCTCCATCAAAGACGGTTGGCTTTAAGCAAGGGTTACAGTCACTATTTATTTGTTTTATCAACTTTGCCAGTTTTAGTTTCGCCAGCAAGCGCGAGGAACAGCTGGAATTTCATCATGGCACTAACATGGTTAATTAATTTTGCGTGTTCAGCTTACTTTATCGCCAACTTGACGAACTAAGCCTGCATTTCAATTCCTTTGAATGAAATAAGCGTTTTGGCAAAATAAAGAATTACAGCTTAAACATCGATCTCATGGTAAAAATAAAATTTTTTTCTTGCGTCTTTTGTCCTAATTCAACCGTAACGGCTTGTAAACAAGTGAGTTCCGCTGCTTTGAATTACGTCGTACCTGCGCATTGAACAATTCCTGTAGGCTACAGTGTTCTTTCAAAGAATTTTTTCCAAGAGATCCAAAAGCTTGCACATATCGTCGTGAGGTAGAAGCGCAATGGGTCAGCATCAATCGACAGGCGGCCGAAGCCATGGCGGAGATAAAAAAGATGACAAAGTAAGGAGGGTGTTTAGATTTTAGCGACAATTTCAAGTTTTCGTGTACTTTTTAAAAAATGGTTTTTTTTCTTACCAAGCGGCATTGTTACTAGGAAAAAAAGCGTATGCGTGAAGCTCCGGTTCCAACTCGCTTTGGCAAAAGAAAAAGGAAAGGCAAGGGACCAGACGCGGCACAAAAATTACCCCACGTAACGCCGCATAGTCGTTGTCGCTTGAAGTTACTTAAATCGGAGCGAATAAAAGACTACCTACTCTTGGAGGAAGAATACTTGAAGAATCAGGAAAGAATGAAGCCGCAGGATGATCGCCAGGAGGTGATCTCTGCCTTCGCTTTACTAGCTGTCGAACTAAGTTTTTCGTAGGACGAACATGGGCGAGTTGACGACTTGCGAGGTTCTCCAATGGCGGTAGGCAATTTGGAAGAAGTAATCGACGATACTCATGCAATTGTGTCGACTAGCGTCGGCTCGGAGCACTACGTTACCATTTTATCCTTTGTGGACAAGGATCAATTGGAGCCAGGTTGTACCGTGTTGTTGAATCACAAGACTCACTCCGTAATTGGCGTTTTGTCTGACGATACCGATCCAATGGTTAACGTTATGAAACTGGAAAAGGCTCCTCAAGAAACATATGCCGACGTTGGTGGTTTGGATTCTCAAATCCAAGAGATTAAAGTATCGTCAGGTTCTTTTTTTGCATGACGTTTTCTGAAATTCTTATTGTCGTTTTATGAGTCCGTTGAACTGCCGCTTACTCACCCTGAACTCTACGAAGAAATGGGAATCAAACCACCAAAGGGTGTTATATTATACGGTGCGCCAGGAACTGGCAAAACCCTCCTTGCTAAAGCAGTAGCGAACCAGACGTCAGCTACCTTTTTGCGGGTTGTTGGCTCCGAGCTGATTCAGAAGTACCTTGGTGATGGGCCAAAGTTGGTTCGCGAGTTATTCCGTGTTGCCGAAGAGCATTCGCCATCCATAGTTTTCATTGACGAAATTGACGCCATTGGAACCAAACGGTACGAGTCGAATTCCGGCGGCGAAAGAGAAATCCAACGTACAATGTTGGAATTGCTGAATCAATTGGATGGTTTCGATTCCCGCGGTGACGTCAAGGTTGGCGTATATGCTCGCTATCTCGTCTTGTTCGTACGTTGCTTTTTGCTAAGGTGATTATGGCAACGAATCGAATAGAAACTTTGGATCCGGCGTTAATCAGGCCCGGCCGAATCGACCGGAAAATTGAATTTCCCCTTCCGGACGAAGGTACGATCCGTAAAATTTTTCAAATTCACACGAACAGAATGACCTTGGCGGACGATGTCGACTTTGACGAGTTTGTTATGGCCAAAGACGACCTATCCGGAGCGGATGTTAAGGTAGCGTTTAAACTTTTAAATATGTAACCTCCGTTTTGACACCTACTCTTTAGGCAATATGCACAGAAGCAGGATTGCAAGCTTTGCGTGATCGTAGGATGAAAGTGACGCAGGAAGACTTCAAGAAAGCTCGGGAAAGTGTCCTCTATCGTAAAAAGGAAGGTGCACCGGCAGCGCTTTATTTGTAGTACGTTTTCGCAAGGCATTTTTCCTCTATTACATTATATATCTCCGCTGACGGCTTCAATGGATGCAACCGAATCGACAGAAGAGTTCTTTTATTGTTTCTTGCACGCAGCTGTTCCAGTTCAAATTCAAATCTTCTTGCAGTATCGCGCTGCTGATTTTGAAGGTCGAGAATAAACTTCTTCGTGCTCAGCGTCGAAGATCATCGTTACACAAACTTTGCAATTGTCAGTTTCCCATCAAAAACTTTCCATTTGAAATTCCAGCCGCTCGCAACAGTTTGTTCAATTTAATTTCTTCCGTAATCAATAAGATAGTATCACCCGCTCGCGTCAAACAGATTGCCGAATGCGATTGTTATTTTTTCCACGTGTAAACTGTTTTCAAGTACGTCTTACTGTATGTCAATTTGTAATTCCTATTGTTCATTGAAATCGGGATTCGGCGTTGATCTTTACGTTACGAGCGTTGGCTGTTGCTTCACCGGTTGTAATATTGTCTTCGGGCATTAACATGGCGTAAAATAAATGATCGGTTGCAGCGCCCTAAAGCGCCTTTTGCTTCCGAAGCTTTTATTTCTTTCTTTAATGACCGAAAATTGTTGACATGCTTTTAAATTTTATTTTTAGCCGCTTAGTTTATCAAAACCTTAAGTTTACAATAATGTACCTTGAGAACAGTTAAGCTAAAAAAACGCATACTGTCAGCTGGGCGTTTGTACGCTTTTTTTTCCCAGTTTTTTAAGCATGTATTGTCACGCGACGATGCAACTGCCCTTAAACAAAATCAGCATCTTTGGCAATGTTGAAAAATTGACTTTTCCGAGCTTCACGTTGGACAAGCAATGGAAAGACGATCCGCCATGGTAAGCGTTTTTTATTTTTCTAAAGCACGCTGAGCTGTTAATATTTTTTGTAAGCAATTTGTCGCTTTTTCTACCGTTCGCACAAACGCCCGAATAACCTGTTGCGCGTAGAATTAGCTCAATTATCAAGCTGTTCGAAGCTACAGTAGGCAAAGCTTTTCTTGTACCAGTTTTAAAGAAAGTCGAAGAATAAGTACTTCAGCCGATCGTATTTCACGACCTTTCAATTTTGAATGCCAATTTTAAGCTTGTTTTAAAGTTGCGCTTCGCATTAACGTTTTTTCTTTGTTAACGCTTGGGCATACTGTTTGTTTTGTATGCGCAGGTAAGGTGGTGCATCCGTTTCCACGCAGTTGCGGCTATACAGCTTGAAAGTAACTTCTGGTTTTTCCATATTAACATAAAACGCCGAGAAAAGTATATTTAATCTTTTTTGTTTTTATTTTTTTAAAATATTAATGTGGATATCAAATTATTGTAGAACAATTTAATTGCGAAAGCGAAAAGTTGTCACTCCGGATGTCACTTACTTTAAAGTTGAACGGGGCGGCCACAATATTTGTTTTGCTCCTTGTGGAATCGCTGGTTCAGGGTGCTCCTTGTCCCCCTTTGAATGATTTCACGTCTCTTGGCCACTTCTTGTGGCCTAATGATTCAAGAACGCCTGATTGTTACGTCGTCGTCCCAAAAGACGTGGTTCAATTGCCTTTGAGGCTATATGATTCTTCGCTGCGTTATCTGCATAGTTACTGCAAAAGAAATTACAATGGCACCGTAGCAGTTTTGCACCCATTGCTTAATAATATTTCTGCGTATCCTCTTCCCGAAGCCAAAGAATGGATTGGCAATGTAGCAACACTGTACCTGCATTCCGGAATAGAGTTTTGGAAGAACCGCGAAGAAAGCGCGTCGTCCACTTCGCTAATGTTGTACGTGAAGGATCACGGTTTTCATTGCTATTCAAAGGGTGGTTGCTCGCGTTTTAATCCTTGGAGACTGTACAAGTTGGGAGGAGACGGTGATAAGAAGTATACTCTGGTCTCATTTCATCCATGGTTTTTTGGCATAGCCGAAATGAAGAATTGGAAACGATTTAAACATACTGAATTTCCCTTATGCCGATCTGTCATAGTGAACAAAAATGGTACGATTGCCATGTCGGACGTATATACGTGCGCAGAATTAGAAAACTGGGATGCATTCCTATGCGTTATTCGTAGTTCGTAACGCTGGCTATTGGAGGGAACGCGAAAATGCCGCCATATCGCAACAGCCACAGCTTACCAATTTGGTTTGTTGGAGGAGAAGCAATTTCCTCAAAATTGTAGTTGCTTTCTTAGGGTTGAGTAAAGTTGAAATTCATGGCTAAGGACTTGGTTGCTTCCAGCGAAAATATCCGGCAAAGTTTTCATCATAATATAGGGCTTTCGAGACTTTCCTTATATTGGATGTCGACGGTGATACGAGTAGTCAACTTTCTTTGACCATCTTCATCAGTCGCTGCATAGAGAGTGCATTTTATTCTTCCAGTGTCAATAGCCACAGACTGGTTTGTGTAGGCCTGAAAATAATGGTTCCTATCAATCACTGTGTCCAGCAGGGCTGGAATATTCTTGCCTTGAATTTTTCCTGTTCACGACGCTCATGTAGTTACGCTAGACGAGTTTGAGTCTTCCAAATAATTCCATTCTTAAATTTTGTTTCAATCGTACCGCGTAGAGACGGTTGCAACATTGGTGCTCTTAATTGCTTGCTTCATTCTGGCAATGGTCATTTTACAAATTCCGTTTAAGCCAAGCGAACTGCGTCGTGGCGCGCAACGCAACTGGACGGTTTCACTTTTGTGCTTGAAACGTGCAAGTGATGGTTGTTCGGCTTTTGCTTCCATTGGGCCCATCTCTTCCTTATGGAAGCGCTGACGTCGGCATCCAGAAAATAGTAGAGCAGCAGTTCAATGCAACTTGCGATCGGTTCGAGAAACCAAATGTAAGCGGGAATTTCGCCGCTCTCAATGAGCTCCCATATGACCAAGCAGAGGTAACAGTTCGGTACCAAATGAGTCAGCATTGTGCAAACAATAATGACGGACACTTTTTTCGTGATCAATTTTTCCCGCTTCAGTTGCATATTCAAAATGTTCGATTGTACGTCGCGTCCTCTGAATCGCATGATGAGTACAGCCGAAACGTAGACTATAACAGTTGTCAGCAGCGGTATTTGCAGTAGAATCAAGTTGATCTTGTAGTATTGCGTTGTGAATACTTCGTCCGCGTAGCAATAGGGGGAAACCATCTGCGGCTCGAGGTTACCATTGACCCTCCAGATAATGACTATCACGTAGTAGCTAATGGCAATTAGATATATGAAAGTTATAGTGAGTCGACTGGCTCTTGCCGTCAAGTTTTTGTAAAGCGAAATTGTAACAATGGCAATAACCCTATCAAACGCCAGCGTAAGGATTAGCAGCCCGCTGGCGACGTGGCCTACTCCATCCAGCAGGAGATGAAAACCTTCAGCAATGCATTTCCAATAGGGAACCAACTCCGCGCTACGGTTGTGTACAATGTAGCGTCGAACGCTTGTCAATATGTAACTAATACCGCTGAGCATAATTGAGCCAGAGTATCCTAAAAATTTGCGCGTCAAGTCGACGTAACTTTCACAACAGGGTAATTATTATGCAAATTATGTTTATGCTTTTTGGAAGCTTGCTTTACTCGTTCCTCTTTAAGGCAGCAGAGTTTGCTTGAGCGACTGACGCTGAGTACGTTTGAGTCGAAAAGTAAGAAAAAAAAGACTTGCAAGGAATTCGAACTTCCTCCTTTGGAAAAACTTCGCCAGATTGACATTTCAAGAAAGAGAAAAAAGAGCCGTCGCGTGATTACAATAGAAGCCGAATGCCCGTTGCGATTTGTCTTAGAAGCTGTGCCTCCCTTGGATACGTGTTCAAGTTGGCAAAAGATGAATGAGCAAAATTAATAAGCAAAAATTGAACGCTTGCTTGTCGCAGCCAACAATATTACAGTTGCGTGGTCCGTTAGCTAATTGATAATCGAACAAGGTACGTAAATGCAAATTTTTTGAAGGGCAGCATATGAACAGGATAAGTCCATAATAGTTAATTGATTGAAAGTCTCCTCGATGAGCTCGGGAATGCAAGCGAAACTATGAGACCTTAACTGTGGAGAGAAGCGATGTTTCCTCGACCGTTAGAAGACGTTGACGGAAGTAAGGTAGAAAAAGCTGCCTTCGTTAAGGTAGCACAGTCATTGTGACGCTTACTGTCTCTGCTCATTCTTACCTTTTTTTGCAAAACTTTTTTATCGAAACAGTAAGCATATATTAGTGTCTTATTTGTTGTTCGTATTGAGCTACAGGATTTGGCAAATATTTAAAAATCTCGCGAAGGAAAAATTCCTATGTAGTACAATAGCGACTAGGGCTTTGCCTAGCCGGAAGTACGTATCACTACATCAAATGCAACGCCGTTGCGGCTGTCAGTTCGACTGTGCAGGTCGGATATGAAAGATTCGCTGATCCCGTTGCGCATTGGTAAAGGCGCTGCAACTCATATCCTTTCCATTGTTCCCTTAATCCAACTTGATGACGTAATCGCTTACGTCAGGCAACTTTCGGCAGCCGGCACTGCTTAAAAACTCGAAAGTTGTTTGTCGAAGACGAAGTTCCTCTATTTCCGGAAGTACGCGTATATTTCGCCCCCAGCATTCGTCACCTAGTCTATGCTAATGTATTCCTGCAAACTGTACGCCCGAATAAATTATTTTCGTCGTCCGTCGGAGACTTAAAAATTGAAATGTATTAATATGTGTTCTTGTCATTTTGCGTCAAGTAACTGAGAAAGTCGTAGAAGATTGTTCTCTTTGCAGCGTAGTTCGATTTTTCAAACTGTATTTTACGTTTCAGAGAAGTCCATTAGTTCTTACTCGCCGCGAAGAAGCATGCAAGTACAAATGGGTAAATTGAACTGGAAGTCGGAACATGCGCGCCGTTAATTCCAGGTAAGACGTGCACATTCACTTACCCGTAAGAATGCTCAGATGCTTTCGATGCCGCTTAACGTGTCGCGATATTGCTAGAGCGAAACCGCTGAAAATAACTGTTGAAATGCCGCATACCAAATAAGGCAAATTTGTGAGGAAGTAATACTGCTCGTTGATTTCGTAAACGTCGTATTCTTGGTAATAGTCAGTTTCGTTCTCCATCAGATCACTGACGCGGCGGACGCTTTGTCCAGTCTTATTAGCGCGCGAACAGCTCACATGTTTTTATTACTTACGGCAATATTTTGTCGTTCGTAAGAAGTGTATAGGTGGCGCGTGGAAAATATCAGTGTTCTTTTTTGTTTCCTAACTAAATCAGGCGCGGGCGAATCATTATCGCGCGCCTTGTATTTTTGAGGTGAAAACCCCACGGACCAATGTCCAACGCCCATTTGAGAAATGTGTTCATCCCAAGGGCTGAACACACCGGTCTCTGTTAATTATTCTGAATTGATTCTTCCAGCCCTGTTGGCGCGCCTGAACGCGCGCCAACAGGTAGTCAGCCTCTGTTGTACATTTGCTTTCGCGAAAACGTATCGCTTCGTTGGAAACGAGCGCGCCGCTTTTCCGAGGGTAATTTGAATTTCAATTTTTATCGATCTTTTATCATCTCAGTTGCGGCTAGGCGAAGAACATGTAGCGTAAATTGATAACCAATCAAATTGTCAACTTGATCCAATTCGTTTGACCTTTTAAATTTTCTACCGTAAAATAAAAAAAAGCAGGTAAGGTTCCATTTTCAACCTGTATTCGTTTTCATGCCGCAAATGGTCGTTTTCTGTCCATCCCAAAAAAAGGATCAATTGATTGGCCGTTAGCCCTCAGTGCTAGCTGTAACTGAAAATCTGTAAAGGAGCGCAGCATCTGATTTAAGCGAACGAATTTTAGTGGTTGGAAAACATGGAAATTACTTCACTTAATCAATCAAACCTCAGTAAGCCGAAACAAAAAGTTAGCGCAGAAATAGGCGCACCTTGCTGGAGAAAACCTGGGAATGATAAATAAAATATTTCAACTTGTTGTCTCTTGTTGCCTTATTCTCTTACGAAGCTTTCGCAAACTATTCCCGCCTTCATTTCCTGCTTACGTATTGTACTGGTTATTGTTCTCTATCGATCGACAATGCGTCCCTTGACAGATTTCTCAATAGAAGTCGTACCATGACCGATGGAAAATTGAAAAAAGTTGACAGGTGAAAGATTTATGCAGGGAAAGACAATATAATCTTTACCAAAGAGTTCTTACGGTAACTGTTTCCTGCTAGCCAGTGACACACTAAGGATAGGATGAAAGCGGAAACGAAGCTCATTCTGAAAAATAGTTACTCCCCCACTTGGGTTCCGCTACTCATCCGCAATGAGTAACGCATAGATGAGAATACGCACTTGAGTCTTAGGCTCGCTTAAGTTAAAGTACGAGATGTTGTAAGTGCTTCGGGTACTGTCGGTTTTTCGTTCTGCCCTGCATGAAATGCAGGTTCCTTTTTTCCAAGCATATCCCAGTCCTTCTTTGCCCTGACTGGCAAGCATGGTGGCTATCCTGTTATAAGCTTACATAAGCCTGGGCCAAAATCTGTTTGTTAAGGCGGAACAAGATAGTTCCCAAACTTAAAATAACTATGGCAGTGATGCGAGTAACGGAATGGACCCATTTTCGCACGAATTTTGCTCGTTCACAAGGTCATAAGATGATTTATCTCCAATTTTCTCAACGTAATTTGTTTTCAAAGCACTGTTACTCATTTGAGCTCAGTTCGTACTGCCCTTCACTACAACCGAAGAGAATTTCAATTTAGCTTTGTTAATCGTCTCTGGTCTGTCTAAACTGCACGCTTAGCACGCTGTTGTACTAGAACGATGCATTTTGAATTGTCTATGTTCAGGAAATGTCGTTATAACGCTGACGCTGTTGATCATAAGGGCAAACGTTTTGCGCGGTATTTATGTTGGTAAGTGTTTTATTTCTTTCTAGCCACAACGATTCCTTACTGTCAAGTCTACTCCTCGCTGTCACTCCATTCATAGAAAACGAAAGGCGTATCAGCAATGTGACCAGTCATCAGCATGCAGATTTGTGTTCTTTCCTTTTGGTCGAGCAGCTTAAACCGAACGTAGACGACGTTCTGAAATTGAGGAAAGTAGTACGCAAAAAAAATTCGCTGTAAGCATAACGACGATTAAACGCTTCTTATCCGAACTTTAAGTTCGGTTGATCAACTGTCGCAGTTTTCATATCCAAACGACCCTACACCACCACCACCACCACAACAACAACAACAACAACAACAAAAATAATAATAATAATAATAAATTATTAGTATTATTATTGTTGTTCCTGTTGTTGTTAGTCCATTTAGGAAGGGAGCAACTTACTTTGGGATATTCTTTTCTGACGTGAAATTTGGTGCGATACGTAACTGCTGTTCCCGGTTGTATCGTACAGGCTCGCCCAGAAGTTTTGCATGCACGCGGATTCGCTACTGGCATTCGCTTGTACTCGAAGCCAAGCTTCCCATACGCAACGGCTGTTAGGCTCGTTACCGTATCATCTAAATTCGTCCGCCGTCATTGGTTCATTATGTAGTCGTTTGAAGTAGAGTACTTGGAACGAAGCGAACAAAAAGTTCCACATCCGTTCCTTTAACCAGAGTGCAGTTATAGGGATCGTCGCACGGGCGCACTTCTACCCACAATATTTTGGCTCTTGAACCTTAAGCAGTTTCGAGCACCGGAATGTCTGATGTAAACAACGTCGTTTGTTCAAAACGTCTCACCGCAATCCATGTAGTTGACCCATTCCCTACCATCAAAACACGCGAAGCAAGCTGCTAGGGCGAGAAAGGCATACGTCCATTGCTGTAATCAAAAATTTGTACTTAATTTTCAAAAAGTCACATTTCAAGTTGCTTGTCGCGTCAACGATGAAGATCACCGTCCGCAGTTGGCTAGCGCGAAATGAATTCCACGCACGTTTTATCTTGTTCTCCTTACGTTATCGAAGTAACTATAATCTAACGAGAGCTCCCAATTCTTTTTTCCTATCCGGATAGCTGTGCTTCTCTTGAAGAATTACCGTTCGTCGTTGGTCTGTCCTTTCATTGGCTTGCCTTTAACTGAAATCTACTCTGTCGGCACGTTTTGTGCAGGGTCGATTTCCATAAGCGGAAACACTCTACCGTTTTGTAATTTATTTAACGCTTCCGCAAGGAATCGGGGTTATTCTTAGAGGAAATAAACTACTTACTTTTGATGAAGTCCCCATCGTTAGTCCATTCTAAAACGATGTTGAGTGCAGAATGGTTAATGCGCGTAAAGAAGACGAGCTGGAAACGCACATTCCGTTTGCCTTTTATGCTATCGCTTATGAATAATTCATCAGGGCGGCAATGTAGGGAGTGTAATTTCTTCCTTTTTTGTCAACGGTTCCCCGAGCTAACACAATAACCTCTTTCGGGTCTCGCTGTTGCGTCCTAAGCACGACGATGGAAAGTTCGTTAGCTTATTCGCTTATAAATGCTCTCGAAGTAATGTCTGCTTTCATTGAGTAGTTCGGGAACAGCATAATTATTCAGCACTTTTCAAATTAACCAAGCACATACCTTTTAGCTTTGTCGCGTGATAGCGCAGCTTAATTTGCATACGTTTGCGTATGGTTAATTTCATTGTTGTACCCATTCGTTGCGGGTTTACGCTGCTTTCCGCGGAACCGTTAATTCAGAGTTCCTATCCTCTTCGGTGTCAGTCAATAAGCGATTATAGCAGTTTCGCTTGTACGCGATCGCTTTTTTGAATTATTCTTATTCTCTGTTTAAGAATGCGCTTTTTTTCTATACAAATCAACGCTTCTAAATGTAGAAAAGCAGTTTAAGAAAAAGCAGTTGCGCATTTTTATCGATAACTAACCTTATTCGCACAGAGAAAATTCTTTCAATAGTTTTACATGTTTGATAAGCGCTAGCAACCAGCGTTCATCTATTATATCCTGTTTTCTTTGTTCATAATGGCAAACAAGTATGAGCGCATGAACGTTGAATTAAGACATATTGGCTTAACTTTTTCTTTCTTCGCTCATTCTGAGAATAGCAGACATTTTCTTCACTATGCTGATTTCGAAGCGGCGTGCAGCACCAGTAGCTTTTAAGTTTAGGTGAAGTGAAATTATTGAATTTGGGTTCGTGAATGCGTACGCGTTTGTTTTGGTCGCATTCTGTCAGTTTCGTTTGCTTGCATGTACGCGAAGTAATCCGGCAACGTTTGCGTGAGGAATAGATCAGAATACAACTCTGCCTATCTATCAGATTATGAAGATGTTTTGCATGCCGTAGAAATGCTCATTCTAGAAGAATTCTTTGTTCAAGCATACATTTTAATCACCAGCACTTAAGAAGCATATGAATTTAGTAGAGACGCTGTTGAACTTAAGAAGTTACGTTGCGCATTATCTCAACGCTTGACGCGCCTCAGAGCTTTCCTTTTTAACGGTCATCGTCCCAGATAGGCCACACGTTCGTTGTGTCGGCTATGTGGAAACCCGTGTATACGCAAACCAAGTCGTTTCCATTTTGATCGCGCAGTTGAAATCGTACCACGATGTTAATCTGAAATTGAGAAAAGATAGTGTGCCGAAGAAAGTGTCATACGAATGATGACGAAATGGAAAAATCGTTAGCACAAGAGAATGTCTGATCCTGCGCGTTCGATTGAGCGAACAACATTTTTGTGCTCTGGGAAAGGGGCAACTTACTTTTTCGGCATTTTTCCGAGTATGAAGTCTTTGTATGTAGATAACCCGTTTCTTCGGCTGTAGGGGACAAGTTAGCCCGGAATCTTTGCATCCATTCGGGTTATTGAGTGGGTACGGCTCATATTCGTAACGTTTTTTGACTTGCATAACGGCCGTTATGTTGGTCACTGTTTCTCCTAAATTCGTGCGCTATCGCTGTTGGTGCGTGATATGTGCGCATCTATTTACTTGGAGCAAAACGGATTCGCAACGTAGTATTTCCTCCTCTCTTCAGAGTGCAGTTATAGGCATCATTGCATGGGTGCACTTCTATCCACATTATTTCTGCTCTAGAGCCTTAAGCAGTTGAACTTTGAAAGGTCCCATGAAATGGTGCCTCATGAAATAGTCTCACCGCAGTCTTCGTAGTTTACCCATTCTCCGCCTTGAGCATGCATCAAATATGCCAGGAGAAGAAAGACACATTTCGATACCTGTAATCAGAAAACTTTAATTAATTCACAAGGTAACTATCTTGAAAATTATTCGTAGGAATAGCTTGAAGAAATTTGTTTTGCAGCTTTTAGTTTAAAAACAATTGTTTCTCAATGCAGTAGCCACTTTTCTTTTGAATATAGACGACTCGTTTTGTTGGCTTTCTTTTAGGCGTAACTTCACTTGCGTAATAAGCTTTGCTGACGAAATAGATCTTGTTTATAAAATGCTTACTTCTCGTTTTAACCTTTAAATCTAAGAATCATACCTTATGGTTAGGATGCATGTTGAAGCAACAAGAATTGTCGAGGTGTACGCGCGCGCGATAGTTTTCGAATTTCTTCGCTACTCGGGCGATCCTTCTGCTTTTATTCTTTTTTTGATGGATGCAGGCAAGTCGTAGCCATTGACGTTGTTTGGGCTGTATAATTTCCCCGGTCATTACTCGAATAGCGTTTCGGGCAAATGCTTAAATACTTTTCTTTTTTTTAAAGTGGTAGCGGGTCATTTGCAGTGTGCCTTAACTTGTTTACGAATGAGTATTTTTTAAGTGCGCTGTTCTTGTAGTCAATGCGCCCCGTATGCATAATTATTACTTTATTTCGAACTTGAAGTAACCCAATGGCTTTAATTCCGGGCGCGAGTTACCGGTGAAAAGTCAGTGTTTTGTGATCGACTATATTCGTGTTTGTAGTTTTATTCAGTTCAAGATAGGATGGTTCCCAATATTAACAGCTTTTGTTTTTTCTAAAGAATAAACTTACCGTGTTGTCCGACGCGTTAACTTTAATTACTTTAAATCATAGCACGCAGTAGCTGACTCTTTGTATTCCCTTGTCGGTATTATCAGCTATCGCGTAAGCCCAGAAATTGTTTTTAATGCAAATCGTGTGTGCCCTTACCATTTCTTCCCATATGAGATTATTTGCGAGGTAGGAGTACGAAATTGGTCGAAGTACTTCGCATTTTCCATGGGTTCAAGATATTCTCAATGCTCGATGTTCTAATCTGGTTACCGAAAAGCTACAGAAGCAAAGCTGTCCAACTGAAGAAACCAAATATAAGCGAGAGTTTTGCCGCTTTCATTGAGCTCCCATATGACCAATCAGAAGTAGCAGTTCGCTACTAAATCAGTATGGATTGTGCAACTAATAGCGATTGTCACTTTTTCGTGATTACGTTTTTCCGATTCAGTTACATATTCAAAATGTTCGATTGTAGGTTGACCTTGGACGCTGGCTGTAATTGAAAACTTGCAAAAGCCTTCTTTTCGCAGCTCTGAGACCTTCGGAAGCTTCCCAGCGTAGAACCTAATTTAAGCAAACGACAATAACTAGTTGGAAATTAGTCACTTATTCAGCCAAATATCGCTAAGCGGAACCAAGAAGTTAGCGTGTAAATAGGCACCACATGGCAGGGAGAACCTGAGAACGATAAATAGAATATTTGAACTGTTCTTGAAAACCCGGTGTTTCTTAACGGGATGATGGATTTTCATATCTTCAATACGGTGTTTGACTAGCCCGTTGATGAAGTCTGAAATCAAACCGAAGCAAAAGCCCTTCCAACGGATGGATGAGCAATTATTAACGAGAAATTCCGAACAAGATCTTAGCAATTTCGGAGCTTTCGGGATCAACGTCGCCAGCGATGATGTTAATATAAGTTTTACTGCGATGGTAGGGTATTTATAGGACGAGGAGGGGCGCCAGTTGGCATGGAACAACAACCCGTTTTACTGATAACAGAAACACCGCGCGATTCGTCCTCAGCGGTATTAAACTGACGTAATTCAGTTTAATTAATTCATAATTACGTCGGTTTATTACCGCTAAGGAGAGGTCACCTGCGGCGTGGAAGCAGCGGACGTTGAAGGTTTATTGTATTCCAAACGGGACACACATTCCATAAGAAAAACAAATTAATCATGAAAACCTACAGTTCCGTACGAAAAAGCCATATTTTCAAGAGATAAAGTATTTACGTTTGACGAAACGACCATAGTTAGTCTATTATAAGACGATGTTGAGCGCAGAATGGTTAGTGCGCGTAAAGAAGATGAGTTGGAGACGCACGTTCCGTTTGCTGTTTATGCTATCGCGTATGAATAATTCACCATGGCGGCAATGTAGGGAGTGTAGTTTCATACTTTTTCCTTTTTGTTTCTATGAATTATTACAATAACCTATTCCGCGTCTCGCTGTTACGTCATAAGCATGACGATGGAAAGTTCGTTAGGTTAATCGTTTATAAATGCTTTCGAAACAATGTCGCCTTTTATTAAGTGCTTTTCAAATTAATGCAGCACATAGCTTTCAGCTTTGTCGCGTGTTAGCGCAGCTTAATTTGCATTCGTTTGCGTATGGTTAATTTCATTTTTGTACCCGTTCGTTGTGGGTTTACGCTGCTTTCCGCGGAACCGTTAATTCAGAGTTTCTTTTCTCTTCGATGTCAGTCAATAAGCGATTATAACAGTTGCGCTTGTACGCGATCCCTTTTTTGAATTGTTCTTATTCTCAATTTAAGAATGCGCTTTTTTTCGAGACAAATCAGCGCTTCTAAATGTAGAAAAGCAGTTTAAGAAAAGGCAGTTGCGCATTTTTATCGATAACTAACCTTATCCGCACAGAGAAAGTTCTTTCAATAGTTTTACATGTTTGACAAGCGCTAGCAACCAGCGTTCGTCTATTATATCCTGTTTTCTTTGTTCATAATGGCGAACAAATATGAGCGCATGAACGTTGAATTAAGACATCTTGGCTTAACTTTTCCTTTCTTCGCTCATTCTGAGAATAGCAGACATTTTCTTCACTATGGTGATTTTCAAGCGGCCTGCAGCGCCAGTAGCTTTTAAATTTAGGTGAAGTGAAATTGTTGAATTTGGGTTCGTGAATGCGTACGCGTTTGTTTTGGTCGCACTCTGTCAGTTTCGTTAGCTTGCATGTACGGGAAGTAATTCGGCAACGTTTGCGTGAGGAATAGCTCAGAATACAACTGTGCCTAACTATCAGATTATGAAGATGTTTTGCGTGGCGTAGAAATGCTCATTCTAGAAGAATTCTTTGTTCAAGCATACATTTTAATCACCAGCACTTAAGAAGCGTGTGAATTCAGTAGAGACGCTATTAAACGTAAGAAGTTACGTTGCGCATTATCTCAGCGCTTGACGCGCCTCAGAGCTTTCCTTTTTAACGGTCATCTTCCCAGAGAGGCAACACGTTAGTTGTGTCGTCTATGTGGAATTTCATGATTGCGCAAACCAAGTCGTTTCCATTTTGATCGCGCAGTTCAAATCGTACATCGATGTTAGTCTGAAATTGCGAAAAGATAGTGTGCCGAAGAAATTGCCATACGAATGACGAAGAAATGGAAAAATCATTAGCACAAGCGAATGTCTGATCCTGCGCGTTCGATTGAGCGAACAACATTTTTGTGCTCTGGGAAAGGGACAACTTACTTTGTCGGCATTTTTCCGAGTATGAAATTTTTGTATGTAGATAACTCGTTTCTTCGGCTGTAAGGGACAAGTTAGCCCGGAATGTTTGCATCCATTCGGGTTATCGAGTGGGTGCGGCTCATATTTGTGACGTGTTTTGTCTTGCATAACGGCCGTTATTTTGGTCACTGGTTTTCCTAAATTCGTGCGCTATCGCTGTTGGTGTATGATATGAGCGCATCTATCTACTTGGGGCAAAGCGGATTTGCAACGTAGTTTCTCCTCCTCTCTTCAGAGTGCAGTTACGGCGCTCATCGCACGGGTCTACCTCTATCCACATTATTTTTGCTCTAGAGCCTTAAGCAGTTAAAATTTGAAAAATCCCATGAAATGGCGCCTCATGAAGTGGTCTCACCGCAGTCGTGGTAGCTTACCCATTGTCCTCCTTGAGCATGTGTCAAATATGCCAGGAGAAGGAAGACACATTTCGATACCTGTAATCAGAAGTTTCTAGTTAATTCACAAAACAACTATCTTAAAAATTATCTGTAGGGATAGCTTGACGGAATGTGTTTCGTAGCTTATAGCTTAAAAATAATTGTTTCTCAATGCAGTAGCCACTTTTCGTTTGAATATAGACGACTGGTTTTGTTGGCTTTCCGTTAGGCATAACTGCGCTTGCGTAATAAGCTTTGCTGACGGAATAGATTTTGGTTATAAAATGCTTACCTCTCGTTTTAAGCTTTAAAATTAACAGTCATACCTTATGGTTTCAAGGTTGATCTTGTGGTTCACGGGTTTGGCCTGTTGGATGTATGTGTAAGTAAACTTCAAGGTGCCCTACCAACGAATGGATGAGCAGATTGTTAGAGAAAATACAGGACAGTTCAGATATCATACTGTCCTCCCTTACACTGCTGACGACGTAGCAAGAGCAGTTCCGAAACGTACGGTATCAAAAATGTTTTGTATTTTCTCTAACAATTTGCTCATCCATTCGTTGGTTGGGCACTTTGAAGTTTACTGACAGATACATCCAACAGGCCAAACTCGTGAACCAGAAAACCAACTATGAAACAACCGAAACCTGTTAAAAGACATCCCGTCTTTCGAAACATACCTTATGGTTAAGATGCATGTTGAAGCAACAAGAATTGGCGAGGTGTACGCGCGCGATAGTTTTCGAATTTCTTTGCTACTCAGGCGCTCCTTCTGCTTTTATTCTTTTTTTTAATGGATGCAGGCAAGTCGTAGCCATTGACGTTGTTTGGGCTGTATAATTGCTCCTGTCACTAATCGAATAGCGTTTTGGGCAAAAGCTAAAATACTTTTGTTTGTTTTTGAGAAGTAAAGTGGTCACCACTCATGTGCGGTGCGCCTTAACTTGCTTACGAATGAGTATTTTTGAAGGGCGGCGTCTTTTTAGCTACTGCGTTTGAGCGGCTGTTTATTAAGCCATTCGTGGCTATTAGTGTGGGAGGAGGTTACGGGTTAAAAAATGAAAGTCTTTTGCGGTCGGCTATATTCGTTGTTGTGCTTTTATGTCGTTCAGGATAGGATTGTTCCCAATATTAATAACTCTTTTGTCAATTTTAGTACTTTTTGTGTTTGGTTGTTCAACTAGGCTTCAGCTTTAATTTTTCTCTTAAGAATGAAATTACTTTGATGTTTGGCGCGCTAACTTTAACGTAAAGTGGAAGCAGACATTTAGCGGCTCACTATATTCCGTTTTACATATATGGTCAGTAGTCATGTATGCCCCTACCATTTGTTCCCATATGAAGTTTTTTGCTGGATGGGATAAGGGACTGGTCTATGCGTTAGGCATTCTCTATAGGCAGAGGATATTTTCAATGCTCAATGTCCTAATCTATTACGGTAGAGCTGCAGAAGCAAAGCTGTCCAAGTTTGAGCAGCAGTTGATGATCATGTTGAAATGGAGGATTTTGCATGACAAATGTTTCCAGAAAAGGTTATTGGTTGCTGTACGAAAATGGAAAATTAACAGAGGAGCAATTAGGTAGACATTAATGCACAGAAATCAAATAATTTGACTTTATCAACTGTCGTCGTTTTCTTATTTGCATACTTTGCCCTCATTCTGCGACATGTTGAAATTTTGTACGTGCTTTGAATCCTTATTTTTTGTCTAGCTTCCATGTTTTACGTATTAGAAATTCGATTAACTTAAAATGGTGGTAGTTCACCGTGTACACGTAGCTGCAAGCGAAATATTGACAGGTTTGTGACCGGTCAGCGGATTTGCTACTGCATATAGCAAACTGGTTTTTCCGCAGGTGCTCTCATGGTCCTATTTTCTTGCTAAATTTCGTGGTCATAGACATTACATTGTTGCTGTGTGCGAACAAAGCTCAAGGAGACTTAACAATTCTCTGCAATGCTTTCGTCTTACTGCCTTAATTTATACTACGCGTATTGATAAGCAAATGTTTCAGTGAACGATTTAGCGAATTCCTGACAATAATTGCTCTTATATTTCCACCGAAGAAAAAGTTATTAGTCTATTTATTATTAATAATAAGAGATTCATTCGGCAAAAGTAGTGAGAATTTCGCAAGTGGCCGTGAATGAATAGATGGAATGTGCTGTTATTGATTAGCTTTCGGAATGGAGATGAGTGTTACTCAGAAGCGCGGGAATGTTATAGGTGTAAATATTCGGGTGGCACCATTATTAGATGCTCTATTGGGAAGTGAAGGGAACAAGTGCAGGCGGAAAATTAAAGAAACGCTAACGAATTGATAATTTCTACTCCTAACGTGTATTTCATTTAAAAGTCAAGGCATTCTTTGGATTTCAAAGTCGTTGAATAGGTATTCTTTTCTTACGCTTCCAATGAAAAGACATTGCACTTCGAAAATGCTAATTCGTAAGCAGGTTAAAGCGTACCGCAAATTCGGCGCTGTCATCCTACCGTCACGAGCAATAGAGCGCGTTACTGTAATGCAAAAGACCAAGTTCATAATGGCTCTGTTAAACGGCAAAGCCGATGAATAAATTATCCGTAATTGGATAAAAGAGGATGCACTACGTGTGGCTATGAATTTGACACGTCACCGCACGCGCATATCGTGAAGTGGGCCCAGAAATGCTCTTCGGTTGTAAGGTACGCCGCGTTTGCTGAGAAAAAGAAGTGTATATCATTTGTTATATATAAATCAATAGCGATCATTTACAATGCAATATTAAAGTGGACAGTATGTACAGTCGTACATCATGCGTAAATGTTTGAACTGAGCTGACTCTGTAAAAGCTAACATGGAGGTAGTTCATCTACGCAGATTAAGCTTGGACTGCTGCTACATTTTTCCTTCTTAAACACTCACAACGTGGCATCACGATAGAAACTAGCTGGAAATCTAAGTTGCTGTCACTTTAGCTGCGCTTTTATTTTTAATATGCCTGTTCAAAAATGGGCTGTACGAAACTTTTACAAGTACAAACTTGTTTGATTACAGGTATTCAAATGTTACTTGCTGATCCTAGCATGCTGTCTGTATGCTGGCGGAGAATTTATCAAATACGAAGATTGCGGTGATTGCTTGCTAACGAAGCAACATTTTTTCAAAAAATTTCAAAATTCAACTGCTTAAGGTTCCAAAAGCAAAGTGGTATGGGTACAGGTAGACCAATGCAATGATCGCTCTAACTGCACTCTGGTGAAAGGATCGAATGCGGAATTTTCCGTTAGGTTCATACCAAGTATTTTTTGCCCTGCGTTGCCGCACCTGTCAAGCAGTTATTGCGTATCAATTTAGAAAATATGATAACGGATTTCAGGGCCGTCGCTTATGTCCAATCAGGTGAAGGTTGGCCGGCTTATAAATTCACCATGCCGGCTGGGTGCGAAAATGTTCGCGAAGTTTGTAACGTGGACGGTGGAGAGGAGGCTACATATCGCACGACAGTTTTTGTTCCTAAAGAACTTCCCAGCGTAAGTGACCACTTAACTGGCTGGCAAACACCGCGTCACACGTCCTTGAGCCTTGTCAATATGTTCTTCTGCGGGTTAATGTCAAAACATCAAACGTACAAACATGATTGACTAAGAAAGATTAAGATAAAAATATATACACTGCAGAGCAGAAGGGGAAAGTTTCCTTTCAAATAATGTCCAGTTGAAGTATTAGGTTTTGTTATTGCTCTTAATGTTTTTTACGTCTTTTATGCTAATACGATCCTGCGAGCACTGTTCTTAGTCAGTTTTGCTCGTTGGGCACAAACAACAGGGCAGTGTCACTGCTGACAGCTCCATCCGAAGAAATCTTTGAAGCTGGGCTGTGTACTTGTCCTTAAAGGCAACGCGGTTGTTTTGGCACCCAAGAAAAAGATACATAAAATGGGATTCACGTTCCGTCATTGCAGTCTTATTGCAACTTTTTCACTTTGTTGTTCCCTTCTGTTATAGGAGAAGACCAATGTTGAATTTACGCTGTTAGACGCAAATGAACAAACGTTGGTTTGCTTACTCATGAGCGGATACGTTGGCGATCCAAAATAATTTGACGAATCACTTTTGTTGAACAACGGTGAAAGAATTCGGTCTTCCCCAAAAAGGACAATCTATTGTCATTATAAATTTACACCGGACTTTTATCTATGTTGCCCAACTATCAACAACCTGCGACCTTTTGGGAATATTGACAATTAAAATTCATTGCGCTTAAGATCGCGCGCCAACATGAATGTCTGCTCACTAAGCAAACAATTGCCTAAGACCAATGACCGCCGATCAATATCCGTTCACTTTTCCAAGTAAAAATTGCCTATTTGTCGTTAATAATAGATAACGCAGTTACGAGTTGTGAAACTACGCGTCTATGCAAATGAAGTCATTCGGCTTGAATCAGCCTATGCGGTGTAGCGTGGAATCGAAAAAACACTGCTCTGAACAAAAATGTAACAATTCCTGATCGAATTTCTTTCTTTGCCACTTTCTGCGTGTTTGGAACTTTTTAAGTTGAAGTCTCATAATCCGCCGTAATTTTATGACCCTCATTAGAGTGGGCGTACATTCGGAAAGGAATGGCTTAATTTGGCATACTGCCTTTATAGTGGGAGCTTTTGTGCAACGCGTTACTTCGCAGTTCGTTTGTCGGCTGGAAATCAACTTAGAAACTTTCGGGTTCCTTATTTCAACTGCGGTACATTCATAAGCTACTTTGGTATCCATAACGGCCGTTAACTTAACTATTCTTTATTCAAAATTCATACACTACCACCGCTTCTGCTTGGAATGAAATGAATAGACAGGTGTGTATTTAATCGTCTTTTCAGAGTGCAATTATGAGCGTCATCACGTGGGTTCACCATTATTGATAATATCTTAGTTTTATAGCATAATGCAGTTGAACTTCGAAAAGGAGTCCCATCTCAGAAGTCTGACAACAGTCTGCGCAGTCGATCTATCACTACCCTTAGCGCGGGTTAAAATGGGAGCAAAGATGTGCGGAAAGAAATTGTTTTTAATAGCGAACGCTTTCAAATGTGTCCATAGCTTCAGCGATAACGATCGATCTCTTCAGATGTGCCTAGCAAAATGAATCTTGTACTTATGTGCTTTTTCTTCCCCTTCTCTAACACTTTGCCATTATGGGTAACCCTTCTGATATCGCTTTATCAGATTTGCCTTTGTACCTGTGATTGCATGGAATGCATTTGCATAAATGGTACAACTTTGCGATACTTAATTTGCTTCTCAGTTTCACCTTCTCTCTCCCTCTAAAAACTTAAGAGTTTGTTCTTGATGGAACAACGTTCGCTCTTTTTGAAGGAAAAAGTCTACATCTCACAAACGTTTTCGCGATTTGTCCGTTTTGAAATTGATGTCGTCCTACTGTGCCAGTTGAAGAATTCATATTATAGACAGTTCACAAGTACAAGCATATATATATATATATAGAAAGCGCGGCGCTATTACGCAAAGTATGAAATGTCTATATTATTATTATTATTGTATCGAAAGACTGGGTATCTTTTAACAGGCTTTGGTTGTTTCATAGTTGTTCCTCCGGTTCACAGGTCTGGCCTGTTGGATGTATCTGTAAGTAAACTTCAAAATGCCCTACCAACGAATGGATGAGCAAATTGTTAGAAAAATTACAGAACAATTCAATACAATTCAGTATATATATATTCTTCATTTTTCTTTTTTCTTCTCTTCTCTCCTTTCTAACGGGTGCGTTATTCAGAATACAAAAATTTTTTGCGGCTTTGCTACCCGTTCGTTAGTTAAAAAACGTTTATTTCCAAACGTTTAACCCGCGGAGCTTTCGGGCCACACCAGGGCCCGTCATCAGCGCTAAGTGCGCCGCCGTCGCATATATATATATATACAGCAGAACCTCCGAAATTGACCACCTCTCTATGTCGACCACCTCCCTAAGTTGACCGAATTTTGACCACTTGGTTGGTCCGCAAGTTAATAATATAATATACCCACAGTCTCCTATGTTGACCAGTTTTTCCCGGTCCCTTGGATGGTCAACTTACGGAGGTTCTACTGTATATATATATATATATATATATATAATATATATATATATGTTACTGGCAATGTACAAAATCAGGCATTCTGCAGAATGCTTAAAATCTTTAGGCGATATATGAAACGCTTACTGTTTTACGCATTTCATATGCATTCTATACAATGCCCACTGGCAAACCGGCAAAGTATTACATCGGCTATTTTTACCCACTCCCCTCTAAGCCTACAGTGGCGCTACCTACTGAACAGAATAGGTTCTTTTTTTGCTACTTTGGAAATTATACCTTTTTCTATCTCAGCTTAGGTTTAGGGTAGGGTGGAACCGGATAATCGACAAGGCTGCAAGAGACGTAGATTACTTTGGACGTAGAATCTTGATAGCTGCCGTATTCTGCACTAACCTAAGTCTAAGCCAAAATGTAAGTACTGCGCAGCCTTGTCGTCGTCAGAAAAGAGTACAGTTTGGCCAGTAGGTGACGTCATCGCAGGTTTTCAGGATCGTATGTGACAAGACCATAAAATTCTTCACTGCTTAAGATGTGATTCACACTTTGCCTAAGTCTTGTTTCGGGTTCTATATAATGCCCAGGCAAAGTACGCAGCATACTAAAATAATATAAGCATTTCATACTTTGCGTAATAGCGCCGCGCTTTCTATGAAATAAATCTGCCCATTTCATAGAAAGCATTTCATATATACATATACACATATACATATATATATATATGTATATCTTTGTTCAGTTATTACAGAATAAGGTTTCTACTGTTCTACTTATCTGCATGTTTATAGTCGCGTCAAATCACGAACAAATTAAAAGTTTTACATTGTACTACAGCAGTCAAGCAAAGCAGGCAGTTATTCGAGATGTTCGACAAATGGTTTGTCAAATTCTTGACAACCGCTCGTGCACTTTTTTGGAAGAATAATTATAAAGACTGTATTCAACGAAAGCGAATGAATATTCGTTAACGAAATAATGAATGCGCAATTGAAGTGCACAATTAAGTATTAGTTCGATTCGCTGGAAAAAAAGACCAAGTATTTGAATATTCGGATGGTATTGTCTTGAAGAACAAAGGGAGCTGATACGGCATGCAAATTAGTTGAACCCAGACGATTTTAAAAGGCCTGCTGTTAATAGGTAGTTCACATTAAAAATCGCGGCCTTCTTTTAATTTCAAAATGATTTTAAGAAGTGCGCTTTTCTTGCTTTCAGCGGAAAAGCGAATCGCTTCGAAGGTTTCCATTCGTAAACAACTGAGTGTCCACAGCGGTTGCTTCACCGTAATCTAAGCGTTGAAAATTAAACGAACCTATTGTAATGATTCAAAAAACTAAGTTTAATGCGCCGCGACGGCATTGGCACGCTGATGAATAAACCATCTATAATAGGATAAAAGGAAAAGTAAAACTTGTAGCCACGAACTTTGCAGCGCAGCGACGCTTACACTTTCCACTGGTTTCCTGTGAAGATGCTTTCCGATGGAAAAGTATGTTGGTCTCTCGCATCGATTAGTATATTGGGCATTTGGTGAGAAGTAGATATTCTGACTTTCTGTGAAAGCATCAAACGAACACCAATTAGCTGTTTTCTTGCCTTTTGCAAGGATTCTCCAAAGTTAAAATGCGTTATAAAATCCCACTTTGCTTAAAAGTCTTATGACCAGGCGGGTACAAGATTAATTGCACCCACTTTAACTGTGTACATGCTCATAGTTACAACAATGGTAACACAATTTAACGTGTCCTTAAAAATGGACAGTAAGATGCTTTCTGTGTCAAGTACAAATTTCTGATTACAGATATTGAAATGCGCCTTGCTCGTCTTAGCTTGCTGCATGTATGTTGGCGGTCAATATGTTCAGTACTCAAATTGTGGTGAGACTTAACGGAACGGCATTTTTTTATGACGCATTTCAAAGTTCAACTGTTTAAGGCTCTAGAGGCAATGTTCTATCGGTACAGTTGGTTCCATGCGATGATCCTTCTAACTGCACTCTGGTGAGAGGAACGAATTCGAGGTTGATTATTCAATTCATTCCAAGTACTTTGCCTTTGCACGATTCCACACCGGAGCAGTAAAAATGTACCAATTTAGATAATGTTGTAAGTGATTTACAAGCGGTGGCGTATGTCAGACTAGGTGGTTTGGCCCGAACAATCAGATTGCCTATTCCTTCTGGATGCAAGAAAAATGCCAACGTGTGTAATAAGGGATGGAAACAGGTGGTCACCTTCGAAACAGATTTTATAATCCGTAAAAATCTTCCAAAGGTAAGCGATTGATTTCTCAATAGGCAGAGATGGTCAAATGACTTTGAGTCTATAGGAATGTGATATTTCACCGACTATGCTCAAAGTTTTAAACGCTCAGACCTTTAAGCAAGGAAGCAATTTAACGGAAAATATCCCTAATCCAATTTTAAATGTTCTCAATAGCAATGTAATTCGGCTGAACATAAATAAGTTGTATTGCCAAAAACTGTCACATGTTTAATGGAATTTGCCTTTTATCGTTATTCGTTTTGTAGCGTCCTCCTATTTCAGGTTGCAGTGGCAGTTCGATTCGTGCTGCTTGACCAATACGAAAGAGCACTAGTTTGCGTGCGCATGAATGCTCACGTTGATGACCACATTGATTTGAATGATTTGAGGAGGATTATTAAAAAGAAGAATTCCAATTATCCCAATCGATAATGTTAAAAAATCCACTGTGACACAAAGAGCTGTAGTCCTTCTGACAAATGACGTCAATGAGACTATGATGCTTTGGGAATACTGACGATTAAAATTTGTAACTCCAAAAATTGTATCTTATCGCGAGGATGTCTTTATTCATTCAGCAAACAGTTTCGGAAAATCAGAGACGATTGGCGTTAGTGACATGTAGTCGCTTTGGTCGTCTAAGCGAGACTTATTTCCATGTTACAAAACAAACCTATAAGCTCATAATTGTGGTGCTTCTTTTTAAAATGTGTTTTCCGCTTTCGTTGGCTCTCGAATAGGCGGCCTTTAAAAATTAACTTAGATATCTCATGCTGCGCAGAATCGTATCAATGTAGTCGATAGTTGATTTGCAGGTTCATTGTGCACGCGTTGTTGTAGCGCTTCGGTACAGTAATAGCTCAGGTTCACTTAAGCTGTTTTTATACTTGCGCGCTTTGAAATGCTTATGTGCGAAGAGATCAAACTTGCGCAAAATAAGCAAAGCTTTACGTACAAGGTTCTTATTTTACCAATGTCGTTTGTCTGAGCGGCAGAACGATGAAGCAAATTATTTGACGGCATGCGCCGTTCTTGCTGTTGAAGATTCGCGTAGTCACTCGCAACAATTGCTAACCATTAGATAATTAATTTGCATACCAGCGAAAAGAAGACAAAATGTCAACGATAAGATGTTGTAACGAGCCGCAAGCCGAACAATTTAAAACCAAATCACCTTGTATTCAACGTACGCCTGAAACACGCGGAAGCACCTCCCTTACTCAATAACGTGCGTTTACGTACTGTCGTACCTGCTTATCTCTACCGTTACAATATCGTTAAGTTTTCGAAACTTCCTACTTCCATCATCAGCCTTAGAATGAAGTCGACACTTTGTGGGAATGAATCGGCATTGTCCATTTACAAAGAATTTTGTTTCCAGAAGTTACAAAAAGCATATGCTTGACGAATGTTCTGAGCCACTTCCTTTTACGGTTGTATCCAACATCAGTCAGTTGGCGGCTTACGTCGTCAGTGCAGAAGTACTAATACATTAGCGTACAAAGCAACGAGTTCAAGTCGAATGTAAATAGATTCCAGTCTGAAATTGAATCTAATTGCGCTATGAACAGCGTATGAATGCGTATTGCTTGAATTGCTTTCATTATAATTGCTGGCGCGTGGGAAAATTTCGTATACGCGCTCGAACGATTGCACACCGTTTTTATCCTTTTGCAAATTTTTTAAAATGCAAAATCTAGCGCTGTAGGCAATTTTCGGTTCAGCTTTAGGCCGCAATTGAGACAACGACAGTTTTACTCGCTAGGATTCGGGATTGCAAGTGATTCGTAATGAAAACGAACATGCGCATAACGACCGCTGCGCCAGCTATTGTTTCTTCTAAATTCTTCCGCTGGCAGTGTTGCCGCCCAGGATTACATAACCGCAAGAACAAGTTGAATCAACTGTTTCGTTTTTCTCTTCTCTTTAGAATTCGGTTACATGCGGTATCACACGGGTTCACTTCCATAGTGTCGTGACTTTGAGCCTTAAGGAGTTGAACCTTCAAAGAGCCTGTGAAACGACATTTCATCAAAAAGTCTTACCTTTAGTTTCTAAAGCCCGTTTAGGATGAGCAGGGCACGTTTCCTATCAGTAAAAACAAATGCGTACTTGAATTTCAAAGCATTATGCATTCCAACTTTGCAGATGAGTATGCTGCCAAATTTTCACGGCCTTGATGATCAAAATCTTGCTTTTTGGCTGTTCGTAGCAAAATCTATTACTTATAATCAATATTAATGAAATAGTAAGCCAAAGAATAGTATGACAAATTCAAAGAGCTCTCTTGATGAAAAACTAATAAAGTATGCAGTCTGCCACCGCAGAAAACACTACGGTAAACGCGAGCGTTCGCAAACAATATTATATATGCGCGGTTCTATTGAGCTCGCAGAGACTTGAAAATCTCCGCCGCTAACCTGCTTTTCATTTAAAAGTCACGACGTCTTTTCAGTTGCTAAATGACTTCTTTTATTGTGTAGTTAATGGAATGAGAGATCGGTTAAAAAATGTTTGTTCGCGAACAAATTAATGCGCACCGCAAATGTGAAACTTTGACGCGATTACCAAGAGCAAACGAACATATTATAATAAGCCGGCTACTCTGCCACGCTCATAAATAATTAACGAGCAGCAGTATAAAAGTAAAAGGAACGCGTGGCGGCAACGAATTTAGCCTACCAGCACTGCACAGCACTTCTTTTTGCCTAAGTATGCTTTCCTATAAAAAGGTACGACGTGCTCCGATTTTTGGGACGGGGATTTAGCGAGAAGTTACTATTGTCTGCTTTTTTACCACTTGCCTTTCTTCAGGTTACCTTTAAGGCATGTTATTGAAGAAGATAAAACTAATCAATGTTTTAAATGTATTCCGTCCATACGAATTTGTCCCGCGTGTGCGTACGTACGGAGCTGAGGCAGTTGTTGCAGCTGCTTAAATAAGCGCCAGAAACACAACAAAATTCTTTCTTAAATGCAATACTTAATGAGAAGAGATTTCTGAAGAGCCGCATTAGTAACGTGCCCTGTTGTTATACTGTAACTTTGCTGGCCACCTTGTTCTTCTTCACTCTAAGCGTAAACCTAAACCTAAGGCATACACTTTTGCTTAGACGTATGTTGGAACAAACAGAGTACCTCGCATGCTTGATAGTGTGGTTAGAATAGAAGAGCCTCGTGTTTAAGAGAAAGGAACCTGCATTCCTTAGACGGTGGGCCTATTACTGCCAACGCACATCTATTGAACCCAACGGCAATTATTAGAATTTATAGTGGCTAATTTTAAGTTGTAAACATTAGGAGGAAGTAATACTTTCACTTACGTTGACTTTAGCGGCGCAGCATCAGAGTTAAGAGAGTTTACATTTTTTAATGTGCAATGAAATGAACAGTGGAAAATAGTATGCCTTAAGAATCAAACAGGCATTTGTGATTATAGGTATTGAAGTGCGCCCTGCTTGTCTTAGCTTACTGCGTACACGTTGATGGCAGACATGTCCACTACTCAGATTGTGGTAAGGCTTGTTGATAGAACTCTGTTTTGCGGCAGATTTCAAAGTTAAATATCTTAAGGCTCTAAAGCCAAGGTGGTATGGGTACAGGTGGAGCCGTGTAATGATCCCTACGACTGCACTCTGCTGAAAGGAACGGACGTAACGTTCAAGGTTCGATTTGTTTCAGGTGCTTTAGTTGTTGTGATTACTAATTGAAGCAGTGACAGTGTACGAATTTAGATAGCGTCATAACAGACTTAAGTGCCGCTGCATATGTTACACTGGCTACTTTGCCTGACCAGCTGCAACTGGCGGTGGATAGTGGGTGCGGAAGTGCCAAGGACGCTTGCGGTCCAGAGGCGGGAAACATAGTCACGTACCGTACGCAATTTAAAATTAGTGACAAAGTTCCCAACGTAAGTAATTAGTTTCTCCATGAGCAAATACCATGAGTCGTCTAGGGACGCATCGTAGAATGACGTTTCAATAATCATGTTCAAGTTGCTAACCTGCAAACATTAATAGCAAAAAAAGTTTAAGCTTTATAAGCATAGCTTATGGATACTGCCTGAATTTAATAAATATTTCATTTCGAAATTTCCGAACTCACGTTAACCCATTGCTGGCTAAAGGAGTTCTTAGAGAACGCGGAAAATCACGGTTTAAATGTTCAGTTGTAGTTCAGCGTATACGGAAAATTGAGAATCAATATTGCAAAAGCTGAAAGTCTAGGAACCTGCAAATCTACCGTATCATTACAGGGACGAAAGACTGAAGACTTGAACAAGCGGATGGGAAAGCTAAAGTTGTTCGTCAAATGTTTGCTTCATTCCTACTATGCAATTCAATTTGCTCAATTTTATTTTCTATTTTTTAAATCAGGTCATTGTTTCCGCATTATTTGTGTTTCTATTCATTTAAACTACCTGCGTACCTTGCATTACTTTTCCATTTAAATTCAAATATTTATTTTTTTCATCTGGCGTAAGGACTGCATTTTAGTGCTTTAAGGCCCCCGCCCCCTCGCCGCAAAATCTTAATTTCCCGCTTTTCCGGAAGAATCTTCCTACGTATTTCAAATTATGCGCCGCCTGCAGGGCTACGCGAGCCGGAAAGCTCCACAAGAAGGGTTCGTTACAAGATGAGCTTTATCCGTACGCCTTGCTCGTTAGGAAACTATAGGACTTTAAAATATTCAAAACAAAGTATGCGTTCTGTATGACATTGCAATTCATTGACGCTCGAAGACAAAGCCATCGTTGCCGTATGATATTTCGGTTTGATTAGTCTGCTGCAACGGTTTGACGCCGGCGACTGACAATACTGGTACAGAAATGTTCGTTGGAAGTATGCACTTAAACCTGAACATCCGATTTACCTATAAAAGCGATAACGCTTCTTTGCGCTTGCCTCAAAAAGAAACTACTTTCGACTGAATTTTAGTCTTATCATTATTTCTGTTGAAATTCTTCCTTTATGTTGCAGATTGACGTCTATTTTCGATTCGAGCTGTTAAACCAAAATCAAGAAAAATTGGTTTGCGTGCGCGTGAGCGCTCACATTGACGAGCGTCCTTTGAGCGAGAAAGAGTTGGAGAAATTCATTGCAAGCAAGCGCGGGCAGACCTCTTACTACAGTGCCTGAAAATTTACCATCATGTAAACGCTGCTAAGCTTTTATGCTTACGAACTACACTGTCAATGAGGTGATGACACTTCGGGAAACCTGGCAATTAAATTTATGATACTAAAGACTATGACTGAACGAGCCCATATATGTGCTTAGAAAAGAGTTCGTAAACACGAATAGCTGCTAACAAAATTATATTATTTTTGCTGAGTGAAAATTGTGTGCTTTCTAAGTGAAACTTGCCTCATGTTCATGGAAAGAGCGGACTATAGGGTCATACTGTATGCTCAGGTTCCCACCGCTTCTCTCTTAAACTTGATCACTGTTTTCACTGATGTTCGAAACGAGCCACGTTTGTCGATATTAAGGGGCGTGCAAAAATCGAATTAATTAGATTTCTCAAGTAATAGAGATTATGCAGTACGCTGGAATTATAATGAATGATTTGCAAGTTCAATGTCGATGAATCAACTCACAGGTTGCTTTCAGGTGACAAGAATTGCTTTTAAAATAAACTGAAAAAAATAAACGTTTTACATCTTTCATGTGAAGATCTTTCAAAAAGCTACAAAGTATCTCATAGCCTCAAGCGCGGTGTTAGTATTTTTTGAGCTCAATACTGCCTTTCTGCCCTCAATTCTGATTTTGGCTTTTGTTCTGCTAAGAATACGTATATATTGAAATTTGAAGTAGTTACGTACGCAATCTGTTCTTAAAAATGGGATGCGCTTATTACTTGGAAACGGCGTCTTGCAGGTTTTCTTTTCCTGGATGAACCGTTTTAAATTATCAAAAATCATTGTTTTTAATGCACTTCTCATGCTGTCATTCCGCATGTAGATTAATAACTGTGAGATTTGCTAACTGACATACTCGTGGTGTCCTCCTGGTAATGGCTTATTTATAGGAAACTCCCCTGACTGATAAGAAACCTCGAAAAGAGTTAAGGAAATTTTTTAAGCCTTCACAAAAGACTGTAGTTTGCTGCGGAGTGCGTTTAGCTTCTAGGTTGTCGGCGTATCGCTGCAGTTTGCTGTTTGCATTCTGCTTAGAAAAAAGTTTGGCCAGGCTGCAGCACATGCGTTTTGGAAAGGCAATTAGGCTTGTAGAACGGTCTGTTAAGGGAAACCTTTTGGAATTGCAACAATTGAGCCGCAGGTTCATTGACAACTGGTTACGGTATGGGACATTGTTTGACTGTATCGGTTTACATGGCCCGCAGAGAAATAAAGCAACAATGTAATGCATTTGTAATTCAATTCTGAATCGTAATGAAGCTGCAAAATGCGCGTAGTGGTCTTGAATGTACTTATTATTTTGCTTTAGTGCAGTCGTGCAGTGATCCGCGTAGACTTCAATTCTACTTTTCGGAAACAAGCTTTGACAACCGACAAATAATATTCTGAGCAGTTGGTAGACTTATATAGATGGATTTTTCTCGTTTGGCGCTATTTGAACATTACATGAACTACAGTGAATGATTTGCAGGTACGTAATTTTAATCCTGCATTTGCTGTTTGGTAATCTGACTTTAGTCCAGCCGCGGAAATGGAAAACATTCGCATCTTCTTAAAAACCTTTGTTGCTTGTAATGAAGCTTCGAACTTTGCTTCGGAGAGACTAATGTTTTTAACTGCATTTGCCTAATAATCGTTAGTGTTTCTTTAGTATTGATATTTTCGATTTTTATTTTCTTACGATTTCGCTTGGAAGCGAGCTTCGGCAAGGCAGCTTTAACTGCCCTACGAGTATTGTGCGTCGTAGCGTCAAATAGGAATAAATGATCCACAGGTTCATACTCACAAACTCAGCCTACATGATTAATTTTGGAAAGAGATGGATCCTTTTTTTAAAAAGCAGTAATGAAAAAAGAAAAAATTAACTAGTCGGCTTTTTTACTAAATGATTGGCAACCGCAATATGACTTCTTGAAATATGAGGAATGTTTTGGGGTTTTTCCAATATATTATGTCCAGCTGCAAGGTGCTGTTTTACCATTGGACGACACGGTTGATACCTTTTATACTGACGCACCGGGTTTTAGTGTGAGCGGCATTCGACTTTCTATTTGACTGTAGCGGTACAAGCTTCTTACCCTCTCGATCTCTAAGTCAGGCAAGCTTTCACGATTTTGCTATTTCGAACCTAGTGTTTGTCTATTGCTTGTTCTTTCAGTTTTGTATAATACTTGAACTTCCATGTAACGCTCAGATTAGCTATCGTTATGGTTGGCTACGCTTTAGGGAACTGACTATTGCAAACTTTGAGTAAGTATGTTCTAGCCATATCATGTCTCTACTTAGCCCTTTGCCGTTAGCTTCAGAGAAGCTTGTTTTGTTTCTCGAGTTGGATCTTTGTTTTCTGTAACGTTGGATATGTTGTTTTCGGTACTTTACAGCGCGTTTTGTCAGAATATTGGCATGGCAGGGTTTAATCTTCCGGTAGTGATATTCACAAACAGCGCTATTAGGAAAAAGCGGTTTTCTTTTTGCGTTAAAATTATAGCTTACGGATTATGTAACCTGCACACATGTTAAATTTTCAAATGATTACGGTAAGTAATATTATTGTCCTTCGTTAAGGAAAGTTTCACGTTCCAGCTTCTGCGTTTTTTGCTTTTTCGCTTGCTTTGGCGAAAGAAGTCTGGAAAATCGTTCGATAACGATCGGGTGGCTTAATGGAAGCATTAACAAAGGACCTTGTTCGTGTGCAAGCAGCTTTGCTAAATTATTTGCGTAGGTTTGATTTTCGCCTGATTCACTCTTCGGAGAAGCAGTGCCATGCGCAGGCTGAATTCACTGTTGACACGTACTTACAAATTTGAATTTTGCACCACTCATTCTGGTAAAGTTCCTGCAGCTTCATTGCTGACGGCTTAAATAAGTAAGTAGCTTTCTTGTTGCAGTTGATTACTGGTTTTCGTGACCCAAAAAGCTGCATGATTTTCTCGTTGTTTTTCGATTGAAGTTGTATAGCTAAACGTAGATTAGCTCGTCTTTAAATCCATTCAGTTGTTGCTCAGGCGCTAAATCGTTAAGGCGAAAAATTATTATCTCTTTAGGGAGGGCTAACGGTCTGTCCAATGAAGCCTACTGTACAGCTGGTCCCTCGATATTGCTTTTCCAAAAGAATTGTCCTTCACGATAGTAAAGCTTAACTGGCTTAACGCGCGTAAATTTTAATGGGGACTAATTTTTCTCGACTGCGACAAAAGCTCATTGCTAACAGATTTTTCACGCAAGCAATAAATGCTGAATTACCACCATGTCCGGGTAGTACAATCCATCGACATATAATAATGAATGGAAAACTAGCCGATTCATTTTGACGTGCAAACGACCTGATACAACAAGTACGTTAGCTGCGCTGCACCCAACTGCAGTTGGTTAGAATAGTCGGCAGCACTCAGTGCCACGCGCACAGTATGGCAAACACATGCAGGTGTAGCGAGCTGTGGAAATAACAGCATGCTATCGTTGCTGTCGCCTTCTCTAGTAGAGTAAACATCTCGTTCCATTCGCTATTTTGTCTTTCACGTGCTGCCGACGAACTTCTTTTTCTACTTCAAACGGGCGGACCAACCAGTCGAAGCACGTCATGCCCGAAGCGCACCCGGACGGCGGTCTGCTCCAGGCAGAGAGGTAGAATTGTGCATCACTTCCTCCAATGTTTGTATTCCGTAGGGACTTGACGACAGTGGCCAATTTGCTCACGCCATAGTGTCATCTCTTTTAGCAAAGTCACAGGTACCAGTGACACACGTCGTCGTCTTCGTTGGTAGATACACGTTTGGGCTCAAGAAACTAAGTTGAAAAGTTTACGCAACTTTATCGCCGATCAAAGTTTGCACACGCAACTGACTCACCGCTGCGAACCGTAAAGTTCTCTCAACAGTGCGCAATGGTTAGAAGAGTAGTAGTTCTATAAGTGCGCCCCGTTTTTAAAAAGCGTCAATCGCTTTAGACTTCCAATAATTCGACCTTAGAAATGGCTCCCGCGGGGCCATCGAGCGGGGTAGTTGCCGCCATTGCCGTTTGCTCCGTATGCGCTGTTGTCCTTGTGGCACTTGCCGTATACTTTGCTTACAAGAAAATTAAGCAGAGAAGAAAGTGCGAAGGTCAGTACTGGCCAGCCTATGAAGAAGAGAAGAATTGCGGACAGAATTTGCCTCCTTTACCTCCTCCGGCCATTGAGGGATTGATCTGATTGTCTCCTTGAAGAATGACCAAAATAGGAAAGCGCAGGCAGTTGCTCCGGTGGGACCAAAACCTGTTCAGTCGAGAAACGGGTACTTCTTACTTTTACTCCGTACCGGTTTGCCCGTTTCCTTCATTGAGAACCAGTTGCGTCTTCAACGATTTGTTGACTGTGTGTTTTGGAAGAGAGTAAATCCCAACCGGTCAAGTTTATAAGCTTCTCTCGTCACTTCACGTCTCCTAATCCCTTGTACATTCTCTTCTGCTCACTATTGAACCTGCTTTTCAATGCTTGTACTTTAATTTTTATAGCATTTACAACTATCGCTTCTCAATCTATAAAAATACACTTAATTCTATGATTGTCTGATCGTCCACACAAGACTCCTATTTTCTCTTAGAATTCAGGGTTACATGGCTTCTGCTCGTGGCTGTCAGATTTCAACGTCTACTCCATCTATTGGCTGCCAGCGAACCGACATGCTACATTTCTTAGCGCGTAACTAGCGACCGCAGTCGTTGTACGATAAGCTTGTTCAAAAACTGGTTTTCTGACCCTCAATGCCTTTTCCATTATGCTGCAGAATGGTGTGACTAGTTAATTCAGTTTAATTTACCACCAGTTCTCTCGTAACCTCAATATGCGCTGCGTAAATGTATTACTACCGTTCCGGTCGCGTTCCTGTAGTAGTAAAAGCCTCCGCGGACGAAGCGCAGTCATGTACGAAACAGTATGCGCACGTTGCTTTGTCATTCTATACAAACTGTTGCATACTTAACATTATTTAGGTCTTTGGGAATAAAATTAAATTACATTGACTCGGTCGCAGGTGAAACTATGATACACTTATTCTTTTTAATGCTGCAATTGATGTAGTCGCATGCTTGTTAAACTCTTAAGTGCGTATCATATTGTCTTTACTCTTCAAAACGACTTAGCCAATGAAAAGTTCTTTAAAAAAGTACCATAAGGGTCGAAGCATTGACTGGACAAAAGAATTCGTCTAAGGCTCAAAGACAAAAAACAGACTAACCTTTGATAGCGCACAAAGCATAGTGTATGCCCGTATAAGCGGTCCAAAACCATTGGTTTGTAAGCGGATTGTAAAGAAAACCGTGGATCATTTTGACGGCGCAGTTGTGGCGTTCGAGCATCGATTTTAAATCTTCCGGTGGCGTAAACTTTTCCCAGTCGTGAACGCCTTTGGGCACAAGGCCAAGTACATTCTCGGCAACGTATACTGCCAGAAAGCGAGCCAGCTGCGTCTTGTTCATCGTTGTATAAAATAACAGTCCACCTGGTTTAACCAGTTCGACGCTCTTTTGGACAAAATGCTCCCTATTGCCGACGTGTTCAAGAACTTCGGAAGCAACAAAGGCGTCAAACTGGGCAACTCCGAAAACTTGAGAAAATGTGTCAATATCGGCAACGGCATATTGCAATCGTTCAGCGACTTTACTGTTCAGCTTTGAATGTTCCTTTGCTACTTGGACGCTTTCCAAATCTGTATCGGCTCCGTATACTTTGGCTCCCAATGTAGCCAGTCGTTCGCTTAACAACCCGCCACCGCAACCAACTTCAGCTATGCTTAGCCCCATTAAAGGAGTAGCGCTTTGGATAGACGACTTAACCAAATGCAAGCTGACAGCGTCGCGTATCCATGGAACACGTATACCATTCAAAGAATGCAGAAGCTTAAAAGGACCGGCCGGCTGCCACCATGTTTTGCTGAGTTCGGCAAATCGGCGCATCTCCTCAAGGTCACGAGTTGAGGAATCTGCACTATTTTGGGCCATGGAAAAAAGACGAAAAGAAGCGCTAACGCGAAAACGATTCGAACAAAATCTAACCAGCGACCAAGTTGACATAGTTGAAACTAGCGCAACGGACGAGCTTCAGTTCTGGCCGGAAAGGAATTTGGACATGAAGTCAGTAGGCTTCTTCTCCTTGTATTCTCCAAACAAGACGTTCAGTAACACATTGCCGGGAGTCCAAGCTTGCTCAACGCTGTACAATTCTTGTTCTGCTTTATGCACTAGCATATCAATGATTCGAATATCTCTGATGTGAGCATTTTGCATGAACTGTGCTTTTATCGCGTCATGCAATTTTGCTTCGGGCAAGTGTAAACGATAAAGGTAGTTCAGCGTAGGAATGAACTTAGTCCTTAAAAGTAAAAATTTAGTACGTCTACGCGCTGTATGCAATAGTAAAAACGAACCAACGTTTATAGACTGCGAGTACGCGGCAACGGGCTTCTTCGGGGGAACGCGAGACAATAGGCTTAACGCTTTTGGTAAACGTTTTACCTGTAAGTTGAGTACCTGCTCGAAAGCTCATAATTAATTTAGCGCGCCGCTCCTGACAACCTGAAACGTTTCCTTGTATAAACAGTACAGAGTCCAAAGTAGCGCAAGTAAATTGTCCAACTTACGCTAGCTTCTAAAAAGTCTATTTTCTTTTCCAAAGCATTCAATTTCTCGTTCATCAACGCAAACTTGTGCCGGCACGACAGTTCTGCAATGCAACATTAGAGACAAGAGCCAAAGACAGCCGTTTCGCACTGACCAAAGCTCGTCAGGAAATCTGCAATCTTTTTGACGTTTACGGAAAAGACGTTTATAAACTCTCGATTGTTCCAATCTTCTTGCAACTGTGCTGCAACGTCGTTTCGCGAGCTGCCAGCGTAACCACCACTCATAACAACATTAAACGTCCAGCTGGCTTACAGTAAGGCAACCGAAAACTAAAAACACCTGCGCATCATTTTTTTAAAAAAATGCTGTTACTGTCATGGTGAACTTAAATTTTGCGCAAGAACTGCGAATACTGGTCGTTAGAGTAGCTTCAGAATTTAAAAATTTATTGCCAAACGACAGAATTTATGGGGAATTATTAAATCTGCAATGCATAATGTTTTTTGGAATTATTGTTTTCCGCCAATATTTTAAAACGCGTTAATTCAAACCTAAAGAGAGCGAGTTTTAAAGCGGTGTTTTGGTGCTGCCATTTAGCGCTCAAACCTGGCAAGCTGCTTACAGTACGCCAGAGAATGCAGGTTTTGCTATGCGAAAACGATGCTGCCTTGTTCTTTCTTTATTATTAGACATGCTTGCAATTCGGTTTTATTTTAAAGTATTTCTAAACCAAAATGTAATACTTAGATTTCGGTTAAGCTTACGAAAAAGGATGGCAGGATGGAGGTAGAAGATTACAGTATGTTTTTATTCACGACAGTACTGTCCTTCACTTGTCTATGCTTAATCCAACGTGTAAGGGTTTTGCTCAGGTTTAGATTTAAATAAAAACAGAAGAAAGTGGGAAGCATTTTCTTGGAACCTGCATTTTGTGGCGTACGGTAGAATAATGTAAAGCGCTCTAGTGCTCTGCTAACGTGAAAGATTGGGCCTCGAGTACTACTTAATATTTTATGCCATTTTCAAACATGCAGAAACTTTGTTAACTAGTTCTGATTCATTTCTGTTTGAACCTACTAAATGCACACGGTTAGCAGGCATTCAATTCGTGTTAGAAAAGCACTCAGACTCCTTTAGCGCATTATAAAGAATCAGTTTTCATGAATTTTTTGCTTTCTCATTATTTCGTTGCTGCAGATATGCCGTTGAAAAGGAGTTTGTTTTAATACGGCGACTAAGGTTGGTTTTGTTCTTCGAAACGCCACAAAAGCGCAGCTGCAATTCACTTTTATTAATGCTGAGAGCAAAGGCAGTATTGTACCTAATGTAATTTAGGCCTATGGTTACGGTTATTGCTCTGTTGTCACCGTAAGATCTGCCTAAATTTATTGCTTAAATATGTATTCTAACCGATTAGCATTCAATTTTTCATGTACTGATCCCGCTGAAGCAAGAAGAAGGAAACTGCAGTGATTTTCCTGATAATTACCTGAACATCATACTGTACTGCCAACGCGTTACTGTTTCTTGAGGGTGCCGAAATTTTGGCTTAGTTTTTTCGTTCGTTACCGATCATGAGGTTAGGCGTCTCTCGTGGCTTTTATAACAAGTTTTAGCTTTTTTATTTTTTAGCAAAATCACCCGAGACGTCTTGATCGATGCAATAAACACGGTACTGCAGGGTGCCGAGAAGAAGAAGCGGAAATTTCGCGAAACCGTTGAGCTGCAGGTCGTTCTAAAGAACTACGATCCACAGAAGGATAAGCGTTTCTCGGGAAATGTTCGGTGCGTATATAATTTGGTCTTGTAGATGGTACGCGAATGGCTTGTTGTCGCGATTCCATACCATATGTTTTTGCTGTGTCGAAATGATGAAAACTTCATGCACCACGCAGAATAACCCTGTTGATCAATTCCCTAGTCTGACTAGCTATTCAAGCTTCTTGTTTCTCTTGGTTGACGTTGCAGATTTACAGTATTGCGCTTACAGGTTGAAGTACGTGCCTCGTCCGAGAATGACGGTGTGTATTCTGGGTGACCAACAACACATTGACGAGGCAAACGCGAACAATCTGCCAAGCAGGGACGTTGAAGCTTTGAAAAAATTGAACAAAGACAAAAAGGCAATCAAGAAACTCGGTTCCGACTTTTTTGATTGTCTGCTTGCAGCCTTTAAATAGGCGTTAATCTTTATAGCTAAATCGTATGATGCCTTCTTGGCATCCGAGTCGCTTATTAAGCAGATTCCACGTCTGCTAGGTCCCGGATTGAACAGATTAGGAAAGTTTCCAACGGTCGTTTCTCATAATGAGACCTTGCTAAGCAAAGTGGAGGAGGTGAAGTCCACGGTGAAATTCCAAATGAAAAAGGTAACTCTTATCGTGTCTTGCTCTACTGTCAATTTTCTTATTATTCAGGTACTTTGTTTGGGCGTTGCCATTGGACATGTCGGCATGTCAACGGACGAACTGATGAGCAACATTGCTTTGGCGATCAACTTCCTGGTTTCCTTGCTGAAGAAGAACTGGCAAAATATTCGCTGTATTTACATCAAGTCAACAATGGGCCCATCCCAGCGCATCTACTGATGCACTTTGTTTATCGGCCAAATTAAACGATGTGTTGAAAATGTCTTATCGAGCTTTCACGTGGCTATATCCCTATCCCATACTTGGCCTAACTTGCAATAATAACCAAAAATAGATGTCAAAGAATTATTAACATAATTTTTCGTGTAAACTTTCGCGGTATCTGTTTAGATGGAATGTTCCGCGAATACTCGTTGGCTTAACGATTAGTTTTAAGATATGACTTTGGATGTTGTACCAAATGCTGAAGCAGATGAATTGTTGGAGTCAAGGAAGTTGGTACGTTACGATAGACAACTTCGTCTTTGGGAACACCACGGGCAGGATAGATTGGAAAAGGCGCGAGTTTGCTTGCTGAATGCAACTGCAACCGGCTGCGAGGCTCTGAAGAGTCTTGTTTTGCCAGGAATTGGCAGTTTCACCATCGTTGACGGTGACAAAGACGACTCGGAGAATGCGACGAATAATTTTTTCCTCGACTTTGATATGTCCGGTCAGCCAAAAGCTAAAATCGCCAGCGAACGTCTAATGGTCAAAGATAACGGTTCGTCGAGTTCATTTATTGGTTTATTCTTTCTTGCAGATGCTGAATCCCGAAGTTGTGGGCAACTATGTAAACGAAAGTCCGGAAGAGGTGTTTGCTTACAATCCGCACTTTTTTGACAATTTTTCCGTTGTCATTGGAACGAATCTCAGCGAAAGGTTTGCGCACACCATTGGCGAATACCTTTGGTTTAGCCAGATACCTTTTTTGCTATGTAAATCGTACGGTCTAGTTGGATATCTAAGAATTGCTGTACCCGAACACTGCGTATTCGAAGCTCGACCGGAAAATCCGTTCACCGACTTTATGTTGGACGAAATGGCGGTTCCGCTGCTTCAGTTTGCCGACTCGTTGGACATAGATGGCATGAGCTACGAAGCTTTCAAAGGTTTACCTTACCTTCTACTGATCGTAAAGGCATTGGATCGTTGGCGTTTGTGCACCGGTAAATTAAATGCTCTTCCCGAAACGTCAGAGGAAGTCGAAAGCCTTAAAGTTAGATGTCTTTGTTTGTATCTTTTCTTGCGTCTATTTGGAATGGTCTTTTAGGCATGTTTGGAGTCCATGGTAAAATGCGAAGGCCGAGATGCCGCGGAATCCATTAGTACGAATGTTGTTGAAGCGTTGGCCGCTTTAAATAAGTGCGTAGAACGATCAGAGATTCCGGAAAATGTATGGGATGTGTTGAAAAATCCGTGCGCACACGATCCGCAGTTGAATTGCAACTCGTTCTGGATACTTGTTCACGCATTGAAGTGTTTTGTCGAAAATGAAGGCGATGGTCGCTTGCCGCTGCGTGGCTCGTTGCCTGACATGTCGTCGGATACTGACTTGTACATTCGTTTGCAAAATATTTACAAGGATAAAGCCCACGCAGACGCTCTTATCGTTCATAACTACGTTTTGCAGTGCATTGCTCAATTGGGAGAGTGCGAAGATGTGCCACAGATTACCTTCGAAGAAACAAAACGGTTTTGCCGAAATGCCGCTTTTCTACGTGTCATCAAAGGCCGCTCTCTTAAACAGGAATTTTCCAAAGGTTTGAACTATTCTGTTCCATTACTTTTCTCATAGTGCCATAAGCAACTTTTCGTTAATAATATTCTCTTTTTGTGAGCAGACTGAAAGATGAAAGTAACTGTTACGCAGGGCAAAGTATTCTTGGCATTCGAATTTATGCGTATACGTCAAACAGGAGACAGCTCGGGTGTCCCAGCCAAAGTTGACTTTCCAAGGGGGCTCATTGTCAACGCAGGGAAAACGCTTTCAAAAAAAACCGAGTTTCCATTATCATTGTACGCCGACGACTGAGCCAGATTGTCCTGAACACTCTTCTCGCCTTATCTTTTGTCGTTGCAATTAAAATTGCCCTTTTTGAAAGCGTTTTCCTTGCATTGACCATCAGAACAAGAACAGGCGCGTAAAACGTTAGTCTCTGTCATATTAATTTTTCCTGCGCGTAAGTTTTGTTATCTTTTCATACTGTCAGCTCTGTTTTCATAGTCGCCTTTATCGTAGATCAGATGTACTGTAATTTTGAGGATGAAAACCTGCGTACCCGTTACAAAACAGTGTAAAATAAACCGTGCTTCTTCTATGTGAATTAACGGTAGGTTTAATTAACATGTTAATAGTAAAATGCACGAAAAAAGCTTCTATACCTTTAGTCCTGCGAAAGCCTATATTCTTCAGGTGTTTATTAGCGAGGTGACATCAGAAGGCTCTTCTTTCATTATTTCACCGCTGAGGATGAGTGGCAGAAAAACTCGAAAGCTTCGGTTTGGTTACCTTTACATTGAATGATAAGCAGGGTGACCTTATAGTAAAATGTTTTACTATGAAAAGCTACGAACCCTTTAAGAAAAGCTTTGTCTCCAGAGGCTGCATTTCCGCGAGGTTGTGTTATAGTAGTTCGATTTAAGGGTTTTCTGCCTTTTTTGACTGATAACTCGCGGGTTTAAATGTATAATTCTTGTTTGAACGATTTCCCACTTTTCTTTTGGATAACAGTGATTCGAGGGTATTTATAGGTCTTATTATCCGAAAAGTTTTGCGCTCTAAGCTTCGTTCTTTGTCAACATCTGTTTGTTACGTTTTTCTTTGTGCGTTTAATAGTAATTCCATGATGCGTTTATGGATGTTCTGTTATTTAACGCTAAAAAATGAGATGTGAAGTCCTGAATGGTTCATGTATAGGAGAATATTCCAAAGTTCGATATGTTTGAGGACATTGAACATGGAACTCGACTTGCTCCATCAGCTAGATGTATTATTAAAAAATTTGGCTATTCTTGGAATAAGTTATTTCCATAAAACAAGTAAAAGCTGTAGATTTTGAAATAGTGTAAGAATTGCCTTTGTTGCAGATGGCATTTTTTGGGCTATCCCCGCGCCACCGTCTGTCTCCGCAATGCCACATGGACTAAGTATTGTAAGGGGTGCGACTTCACGTTGGTAAACTTAGACAAGAAATTACCTGTTGAAATATACAGGTGTGAATTTATAATTGATGAAAACAAAAGAAGAGTTTCTAATAAAAGCTAAGGATATCACGAGAGTGATAAAGAAGATAAATAGGGCAGAGAAATGATATATGCACCGCAAATCTGTTAATATGAATAAATAAGCCGTTATACTTAAAGAAAAACAAAGATAAGGAGAGAGAGAGAGAGAGATAAAAAACTTAATAAAGTAAGCAAACATTGTCTTACAGTTTTTGGTCGACATTGTTGTACTTCATTGCTGCCCTAAGAAGTACTTCAGGTTTATGAGAACGTGTATAATGTGCCTGCGGTGCACTTAAGCACAACAATATGTATACGATATTGTGAGTCAAAGTTTCTAATATCGTTTGTTCTTTTTAGTTCTTACCTTGTCTAGGTAATGCATTGTTTTCCGTTTGTTCCCCTTTCTTATCTGTTTTCATTATATTTCTTCCAAGTTCCTTAAGTTGTACGTTTTCTAAACTCTTCTTTTGCTTTCACCAATCCTTAATTTATATTTGTACGTTTTCGCAGCTATTTGTTTGAACTTTCAAGCTTGACACCCCCACTCCATGTGATAATCAGTCCAAGTAGCATTGCGGAGACAGACGGCGGCACCTGCGTTATCTTAGTACATCTGCCTTAGGATGCTATCCACAACGGCAGGAATCTGTGCATATTTAAAACATAAATGTACAGTACGGTTAAGGAATGTCAGGATTATGTTTAAAAAGTTATAATTATGGCTATAATTCTAATTGTTGTTGTAAACAGGCAGATGTTCCCTTATTTGAACTGCCTCGGAATACTTACAGCTTTTAATCGCCGAGGTGGTTTTACATGTTAAAAATGCTTTGCTTGATATCCTCCCTAGGTTCAAAGTATAGCCGTTTTTGAAAACGGAGGGACTTCTGTGACAGCTGCGTTGCTGCTAAAGCTGATTGTTGCTAAAAAGAATTGGAAGGAAATATTTTGAAAGTCATACAGCAAAACGTTTGCTCATTTTCAAAAGGGCCTACTTATTAACCGTTAAAAGCTGTTTCTTTGGGAAAAATGTTTTATAAACTGAGTTTAAACTGTACGTGGGATAAAAATGCTTTCGGGTTAGAGGGTGAGATAGGTATTTTTTAAACTTCAGAAGGCTTGGCGGGTTATTTTTTCTTCCGAGCATAGAGAATGCCACGTAGTTTGCTAGAAGTAACGAAGCTTTCCGAATTTTTCTTATTCCTTCGTCCAGTTCAGATGCAGCAAACGCGGCGCTTATTGAAAGCGAATTGAAGGGTGAAAATAGATTGATGATATGGTATCTTCTGCTGCGAGCGGCGGAGCGTTTTCGCGCCGAGAAAGGCCGCTATCCTGGAACCAACGGTATTCCGGTGGATCTTGACAAGAATGATTTGGCCGTTCGATTTGAAGGCGTATTGCATTCACTTTCCACCATCAGGGTGACTTGCCCAGAGTTGATACAGGAAATGTGCCGTTTTGGAGCGGCTGAATTGCATTGTGTTGCAGCAATCGTAGGCGGATTGGCGGCTCAAGAAGTTGTTAAGTTGGTCACCGGCCAGTACATACCAATTAACAATACGTTCGTGTATGATGGCCACAGAGGTGATGGTGACGTGTTTGAACTTTAACTAGCTTCCCATTCGCATCCTTTGTACGACATTTATGCTATTGATTTCCAACTTGCTTGTTTTGTTAGTATCATTTCGTCTGCACTTAGTAAAGTGCTTTTATTCGTAGTCGTACTCCATGCAGTAATTGACTTACATTTAATTTTTGCTACTTGATCTGTTTATTACGAAAAAAAGCGGTAAAAACGTACGACGGAAAGAATGGCCAAGTAGCATTTCGCAGGTAGCTTTATTTGTTAAACGTATAGCACATTTTTCTACTTATCTGATACCACCTTGATGTCTTTAGGTTCTTTATGTCTTTTCAAGTGAGCAAAAAAGTGGGATATAAGCCGATGCTATCCCAAAGTAGCCGCACCAATCGCTATGGAAGTGACTGCCAGTGCTGTTCGAAACAGCATGAATCGATATCCCGGAGTTCCGACTTTAATTTCCAAAAGTAAGTTCTTAAATCTTCTTGCTAATTGTGACGTCTTTGCCGTATCAGATTTAGCCATTTGCTTTCTTATTTGCTTGTGGAAGAATTCTCTGTCGAAAATTGTCCAGGTAAGATTGAACGGGTTCGTTGTTGGTTGGAAATCAATCAATCCAATGTGTTCGTATTTTGGATCGTTTATTTCAAGCAACCTCATCTCAATCCATGCATTATCCGTATTTCTTTGGTCGGTGAAATATCCGCGATAGAACTACAAATAAACGCAGGTATTGCACGCTTGGGATGTATAGTGTTTTTATTCACTGTTTGCTTTTAGCATTTGGGATGCATACTACTCTTCGTATGCCTTTGCGACTTTCCTTACGCACGAATGGCCTAACCCCTCGATGGTTCATTTTATGGCAAATCGGTAAGTTTGCTGGCATAGTTTAGTTTACGCATCTTCATGAGGGAATTTTCGCTAAGGCAAAAACATCAAACTCTGTCGCAGCTAACTTTTCAATGCTACTGAAGTGGCGCAAGTTCGTCTGCTGCCTACGCTACAGACATATCTTTTCTGGGTTTAGCACAAAATCCAGTAGCAAACCGGAAATACCAAAAGAAAGTATTTTCATTTTGTTTCGGTATTTTCGGTTTGCGACTTCGCTTTTTCGTCCGGTTAAAGCTAGTTTACTGTTTTAAAACTGATGCGATTAGACTGATTACTTTAACGCGTAGGCTAAATAGTGTGACGTCAAATTTTGTATTTTGACTTTCGCAACAACGTTGCCCAGAATATCTCGTCGAATATGCAGATGTTGAAAAAACAGCGGACAATTCGGACCGATGAATTGCTTAGGAACACCAAGCTTTGCACGGTCGTTAGAATGCGTTTTCGGAGAATAATTAGATGAAAAAAATTCTCTTCGCGTATCGACTTTGAAAGTTGGAATTTTGCTCAAGTACAGCATATTACGGACATACCATTTTTGAATAGGTTTAACAGCTTCAGCGGATAACCACAGTTAGCAGTGGATAAACGTGGTTATTTGCTGAAAAGCGTTACAGTTTAGCCTAAAAACAATAAAAAAAAGTCTTTTTGTTCCAAAATAATGATATAACGCCTTAAAAGAGTTGACATATTATTTACGAAATAATACCATCTCTTTAAGAAGAGCTACGGTTTCAAAGGTTTAACAGCTTAGTAAGAGAAATTGATTAATCGATTTCAGTGGGCTACGTTGTTGTGTTTGTTACTTCCATAACGACCAAATCCGTGTCTGTGCAAATAGGACTTACTTCGACGCAACTGTTCTCGACAACCTTCATCATTTCTTCAACGTATGCTCGCTTGTACTTTTCCCTTAATTTGGTTCTCAGCATTTGAAGAATCGGTTTAGGAATGGGGTTTTCAAGAGGATTGTCGACGAATACCTGAAGTCAGAATGTTTTTGCGAATCGTTAGGCATTTTGTTATAGAAAAGCCTTACGTGAGGGTAGTCTGGTAGTTCATATTCTTCCACCGTTGGCATTACGGCATATTCACGTGGTTTCTTACCCCTAAAATATTGTAATTACATGCAGTGCTGTAATGTACACGCATTCGTTTACGTTCTTCAGACGTTTTATTTTACATCAACTTTGTTTTTTTCTCACTAAGAAATGAAGTATACATGTTTAGGTTGTTTTACATACTGGGCCCATTTTGGTTTATCAGTTCCGTTTTGTTTACATAATAAGTTACGATTATTGGAACTGTAAGCGTATAGTTCACTTACGCATCAATCGTTTCATACTTCTTATGACTGTATTTTAATTCTTAGATTGTATGCGCGCGGTTGTACCGGACATTGCTAGCCATGAAATTATTGTACAGCATATAGAATAAGGGAAGCGTCTTACCTGCTTAGCATGACGTAAACGAGATGATTTGGGCCCCAGCGATTCAGGTCTCCTCTTCCAGCTATTCCGGTTCTTCCTTTCGGGTTAAGGGGTCGACTGTTGTTCGTCATATATATCTTTTGCTCGCCGCCTATGATCTTAGGCATTCGACGTCGATCTATAGGTCCGTCGAGTTCATTAAATTGGGGATGAAAATTTTCATCGCTGCAAATTGATGATAAAATATTTTTCCCGTCCTTTGTTGGCTTACCTTATGTCAGGATCACAGCTGTTTTGCTGTGAGTTGCATTCCCTTGTGTATGTAAGGGGATGATAATTGGGCATACTCTTCGCCCACGGTCGACTACTAGAGGTAACTTCTACTCTGGCGATCTGAAGCGCTAGAACTTCGTATCTGAGCATTGTATTTTCTCAAAGTAGTTACCTTTGTGTTTGGGTACAATTTTTCGAAAAAAAATCCTCGAACGCTGCTCAGTAGCACCTGAAAGATGGAACGCACTGTCTCACAGTTTTGTTGATATCTATTTGTTTCTCTAAGTACATCCGCAGGTCCTGTGTCTACGTCGTGCTGACGTAATCTTTACAGAAAATTGAGTAAATTCTACGAGGGGAACACTTGTCCATTTAAGGCGAGAGTAATTACGCATTTTGGAGTGTAATTTTTCTTTTTGCTGACTACTTTTGAGGATGACTCAAACATCCTTTAATCACGGAGTCACTGGTCTTACTACACTTTCGAAGAGGCCTTTTCAAATTAATTTTTACACTCCTATGTTGTTTAGTAAAATTATTTGCTCTTTTGTATGTATGCAACTTACCAGCTGAAAAAGAAAGTATGCCAGGAAATAGTGTGAAAATTTACGTTCTAGTAGAGGCATTATTTGTCAACTTGCCGCAGTGTTAAGCCGCTGGTTTTATACGCTTTTCCGTCGCTTTGTTTACCATACAGCCTCGCTGATCTACACGTGTGGCAGTTAGCATGAAAAGTAAACATAGTTGTTATCCACTTTGTTCATTCACAATTAAAGGTTGCATTGGTTTTCACGCTCTGATCTGTTGTTCTAATTTAATGAGCTCTAAGGAGGATAGCTATTGATAATTATGAGATCTTTAAATATTATGAGTATACGGTACAGTCTGCGTTCCAAGGGCACAACTGAGATTGTTGTCGGCGTCTGAGATTACGTAAGCAAAAGTTGAAATTGTCCAGTGTTGCGCTGTTATTTTCACTTGATGCTCATGTTTAAGAAAACCGTTCAACTGTTTCAATCTGTCTTGCTATTCTACCTTGTGCATCTTGATTGCATTTCCTTAATATCTTCCGGTACGTTCGACTATTTATTAATCTAAACTTTTAAGTCTGAGCAGTGAATGGACTTGTGTATTCCAGTACCTTTTTTACTTCAAATAGCGGTATTTTGCGGAGGCAGTCGTGAAGGTGAATGTGCGTCGTTTTTTCTGAATGAAAGTGGCACTTGTTCACTTGTCATCATCGGAGTCCCATCAACGGTTTATCTGAATGATGAATCAGTAAAGCCGTGACATTAGCTTTTAGTGGTTAACTCGCAACGTGCTGCTTTAAGTGTAGGCATATTGAAATAGCTCAAGCTGATTACTAAATGCAGGAGTTCTATCATATGCTTGCAGTGAGTTATAGAATGTCCGTTTACTTTACAGGTTGTAGCAGCCCGGATAGAATTGTGGATATGATTCGCGTAAATGCCGAGAAAGATTCTTTCCACTTCGACGCTGCAGTTTACTTTTCGTGATCCATATTTCACTTTTTTAGCCCATGCTTAATACGAACAGTTTTTTGTTTGACAATCTGCAGCATGAAAGTGGGCCAGCTGGCATAATTCTGCCTCTTCTCTACTATTGAATGTTCACGTTGGCTGGAAAAAAAGTAGAAAAATCGCAAAAGGTGGGCGCAACAGCCAGGCTGGCGCTTCAACACGTCCTATTAGTAAATTATAGCAATAATCGAAACGAAGGTGTATTGGCGCGGTAGGTTATTTTTCTGTAGAATGTAGTTATTCTCTGTACATCGTACTCATGCATAAGAATCGTCTGCTTTGCCAGAGCTTATAATTCTGCAAGAATTGACTTCTGTTATGAAAAAAAATGGATCTGGAAACTATAAGCTCAGCACGGGATTCGAAGAGGATTGAGTTTATCATAAGGACACCTTGGAAGTTAAACGTAAATATAAAATAGATTTGCAGGACACAGCATTATAATTATAATGCTTAGTACTGAAGAAACATTTCCGGCAATGGAAGCAATGCTCACCGAAGTGAAAGCCTTCAGAGCCTTATTTTGACTAGCGGTGGTATCATCAACTTACATTCACGAGAGTCTTTGTTAGCTTTAAAGAAAAAACAATGAAAACTACCAAATAAAACAGGTTGTCATACGGTCCGCTGAAAATTACACGGCTTATTTGCATTTAGTATTCACCGCACCGTTTTTCGAAAGTAGGTCGACAGACAACCGCATTGAATTTTCATCTTGGCGCAAAATGAGTCTTAACGGTGCATCTTTTATACGGATTGGTTAAGTCTCAATAATAACAGCATATTCTACTCTACCGTCAGAGAACAGGAATGCCCGCTTGAGCCGATTGAAGAAGGAGCACGACTTAAATACGGCTGAAGCGTGTTAACCGTCGCAATCTGCAAATAAACAGCAGTGAGTTGGGTAAGCAGATGCAGTCATTCATTCCAAAAACTTAATCGTATGACTAACTTCCGTCTGCTGTAGAACTGGGCTAATTAAACCGTAACCTTCATTTGCTTCCATTCCGTTGTCCGTCTTTCTGACGAGTCAATAGTTCTACGTTTCCAGCGAGCTTTTAGCATAACCAACAATGAAAACTTGAAGGAATAAAAAAAATATTGGAATCTAGTCAGAGGGGAACAGCTCATAGGTGTGCATCCAAGGATTCGTATAGCAATGTGAACTTCATCCATTGAAATACTATTCGTTCCTCCAAGAAAACCTATCTTGTCAGTGATACTTCTGCAACATTTCTTGTCCGCACGAAAATTCACCACTAAGCAGAAACCTTAGCTTACTACCATTCATTCTTCTCTTGATAGCATACGCTTATTTTCCATGAGCAACGTAATCACTCAATTATTACCCAAAGAATTATCTTTACTTTAACCAGTTACTGCCACTGTAATTTGCATGGAAATACAACCATCTGCTAAACAAACAAACGGCAAAGTCAATAATACGCTAAACTCAAAAAACCTTCACTGTTAAATCGAAACAACAAATACTGTTACGCATATTAATTATTTTCCGATTTTTTTCTCCCTTCATCGTAATGGGTTTTAAAATTTTTTTTGGAAATTTTTTACGGCTTTTTAACCCGTTTTTTCATATAACGTTTATTGCTGTTATAAACGTTCCGCATTTTCTGATTTTATCAGTACAGAAATGAGTTTAGAGATAAGTCATTGGCAGCTAATCAGACGTAGATAAAATTGACTGACTAAAGGCCGACTCGCTCAAAAATGATCATTTCCTTGCGATAAATCGCTGTTAGATAAATACTCAGTAGAACATTTTCAGAGATTAAGTAAATAGAAACATTATCATCCAATGATAAGTTTATCTTCATTTTACCCATTTTTCTCAGTCAGCGCTGTACACTGAAGCCGTTGCAATAGTGTTGAACAGTCGAACGAGGCAGTATCAACGATTACGTTGGAACATCATCGTCCGTAGTGGCATTTTCGGCGTTGCGGAAGATACAGTAAGTGTGACAATTCGTTGTATAAATTTTTCAGTCATTGCACGTAACTGCGTGTTCTAATGTAAATTATATGGGCTCTCTGCAGTGCGCATACGCGAAAGCAACGCTTACTGCCAGTTGCACTCACATGTTTTTTCGTGAAATGTAAGCACAAATTGTGACTGAGCGATATCTTTTCTGCAACTCCGTTGATGGCGAGCAAATCAAATATGTGTCTATAGAAACAATATTGGAGCATAAGTCGCTCCAACTGAAAATGTCATTCTTATAGGAAATTATTCATTCAATGAAGTGAACAAATGACGATGCCAACGTTTGCGTGCTTTATTCACAATGTAAATATTTTGTGAGAAAAGTTATTTTATGTGACGGATCTGTGTATCACCGATAAGAGTGAACAGTAGACAGCCGCTTAGAAATTCTTCAGAATTGGACAGTTGATTGGTCATGAAGAGACTGCGTAGACAAAGCGCTCGTCTACATATTTACGTACTCAGAAAAAAACAACACATTGCACATTGCGAAAGCCCCAAAAATAAAGTAAGTGGCATACTTTTTCGTTTTGTTTATGTTCAAATATGGCAATGTCCATCTGCAATTTTGTTTTTTAGATGATCGAGAAAATTGGTTGGTTATATTTATCACTTACACTCATTTTATTTACTGTTGCATTCTAACGGTATAGTATTCCGTTTGCGCTACTATCTTTATCTGTTAATCTGCATCTGCCACAAAGCTTAGCGGTGGAACACAGCTGTATATTTTAGCCTTACTGAAAGAAAGCATGAATGTTTCGGCAAAATGTCTTCACAATCTTCCTTATTTTTCCAGTGTAGTTACGAAATGAAGAAGACTGCTGGAAAGTCGACCATTTCATTCTTGTTTCAGCGAATGTTAAACCGAAAGTTGTACAAATTTATTAAACACTGCGAAATGACAAAATGCGCGTAATTCATTCTCGCAAAGGGACACGAACAGGATGAATGCCATTAAAAGCGACGTTCCCGAAGACAAAGTAAGTATATTATTTTTCTTTCATTACACTTCTGAATTCTTTAGAACGTCTATGCAGTTACAGTTAGCGCTGTTGTTTAAATGTTTTTGCTAGCGAGATAAGTTGTAAACATAAAGGATGAAAGGAAAATAAATCCAAACCCTTTTTCATGTGTATTGGCCGTAAATGTTTAGAGGTATAAGAGTACCCAAATGTTTTCCCCCGTCGCAGTTTCCAAACGATTCGACGTTGTGTTATGTTAATTGTGCTTACCTTCATTTTCAATGTATTTTTTGTACTAAGGTGTTAAGTTGTTTAAATAGATCAGGAACAGCTTTTTATCATCAGATTAGCCGTAGCTGCTTAAACCTAATTGCAGCTCATTTACCAGCAGCGTTTCCTTAAGATTTTGTTTCAGATTTCAAGATAAAAAAAGTAGTCACGAGATAGTAGTTCTCAACTGTTAAGATATATCTCTCAACTAGAAGGCTATCCCAAAAATTATTAATCCATTATACTGTTACGTGGTTTTTCAGAAACATGATTTCTCGACTTACCTCCTTACTGTTTCTCTTTACTTTCGCGTAATTAGAGAATACTGACTAATAGCAATTCTTTCCATGTAGTCGATTAGTTACGTTTCCTTTCGCGTGCAAACAATTTATAGCAGAAACTATTCCGGCTGACAAATCTATATACTATATAAAGTTTTCTATTCTATATTCAAATCCGTTGGTTAATGGCAGAACAGCAAACGTGAACCAATGTTGAAACAACCTTGGACAACAGACAGAAGAATATGCGCATTGTCCCACTTATGCATGGTTTGAAGTTGATCTTTGATTATCAAAAAACAGTAACATGTACCGATGGATAGTGAAACAAGCTTGAACAACGAAAGAAGAAAATGTGCGATGCCCTATTATGGAATTTGGCACTTGGATGATAGAAATGAAAAACAGTAACAGGCATGGACAAATGTCAAGCATGGACAACAGATGGAAGAAGATTAAAACTTTGGAAGCCAAAATCCAACCTGAACATCCTCTTTAAAATTGTAGAGTGCACTTTAAAACCATCAATTGCCGTATAAGTTCACCTCCACGTAAAATCCCACCCTTTTTTGCTAGTTGAACCGCTGTTGATGACGGGCACTTAAACACCCGGAACCTCCGGTATGCCTTTCTCTGTGATTGGCGAGATCTAGTCCGTAAATTAAAAAGATAAGACTTGTAATCATGAGAGTCTACGGTCCTGTAGAGAAAAACTATGTTCAGTTACCCAGTTAATATATATCGTACTAATAAGTTCTTGATTTCTTAAACAACCAAAGCAAACGTTTTACTAACGGACCAACTGATGGCTGAGCAGCTATTAAGGAAAATTCAGAACAGTGTTATACGTTAATCTGTGAATTTTTCTTAACTGCTCATCCATCCGTTGGTAGGGCGTTTGCTTCGATTTATTTCAGAAACCAACAACGGAAAAGACAAAATGGCGTACGAAAACTCTATCACGAGAATCTTCACACCCGTTAAGAAGCAGTCAGTGTTCAAGATCATTGCAATAAAAGAAATAGTGTTATTCAGATCGTCTGTAAGAGAATGCATACCTTGCTATAGCGCCGCATAATTTTTTATCTACTTACTCGGGCAACAAGTACTGCAGGAAAATGTATTCTTTAAGACATATATAGAGCACTCAGGACCTGTTCATGTACTGTTATTAGCGTTGAAAATAAATCTTTTTTCATGTATTTAAATAATCAGTAGTTGGGACCGAATCATGAAAGTAATAACATTTTTGCATTGATTTGATTAAATGGATGAAAATGCTGCTCGATGTGTAAGCCCATGAATAGAGTTAGCGTTTTTTGACAGTCTCCAACGCAGCTTAGAATTCTTATTGTTAGGGTACGCTGAATTTGCTCATTTTTCTTTCTTATATGATTTCTTGATATGAGACTATAATATTTCATAATGAATGGGCGTTAATCATTATATTCATAGCATATTCATAATTTAGAACCGCTGAAGACGGGTCTCGAATGACCCGAAAGCTCCGGAGAAATAAACGTTTTTGACGGGACTTGGACTCCGTAATTAACGCCCATTCATTATGAAATTTTTTTTTATACACTGACTACGAACGGACACAAAGTCAGATAGTTTTTTATGTTACTATAATTTTACGATATTAAACGGCTTAATTATGATTGAAGGGTTCAATACCATCAAAATCCTAACTTCACTAATACATTAACGAAGGAATTCAATTGTTTTACAAAGTAATTTCTTTGTATCTGTGGCAAAAACATCAATAATATGGCAGATATGAAGAAACTCGTCATTATATGCTTATTCAAATTCCTCCATTCAGTAAAAGCGGAGAAGTCGGCCATTCCTTCACGTGAGGTGATACTGACGGCTAATTATATTCTGTTTTTGTCCATAAGTATTAATGAACACTTGAAGTTAATAGTTTTTAACATGAAACCTGCAGAGAGAAATAATTATCTTTGCGTTGAGGAAAAGTATTGCCTTGTTATAGCGTGACTAGACATTTGTTAGGTCACTTCCCTCTTCTGTACCCATTACATTGTTTCATTGACAGTCAGGAACGTATTGAGCAAACCGAGTGCACGTAGAAAACGTTAGTGACAATTTTTCTTTAGAGCAAATTTTCGCTTAGCTTTGACGGTATCGATTTTGGCAGATTACCCGTTGTCAAAAATTTATTATCGAGTAATTAGTACGGAGACGCGTCAGCTTTGTTGTCCAGTTATAAACGTCATCAGACAGGAAACTTAATTCATGTCACACTATTTTTCCTATTGAAAATGTATTTTTTTTCTATTCTCTAAGACGATCTTTTCGATTCTTTTCACCCACCTTCTGGCGGTACTGTGCGACCAAAAATGTAACTGCATCGTAAGAGTTTTTTGTAAACAATCTACTTTTTCATCTGTATTTCACTTGTTTGATGTCCTTCGTGCAAGAAAGCTGAACAGTTGTCCCTCTGAAACGCTTTTTTCTGTCATAATTCCAAAGGCCATCTGAGCCCTCTTCTAAAGGCTACTTTGAATTCTATTCGCTGCAAATAGTTCTATCACAAAAGTTATTCAGGTAATATATCATTTCAATAAAAGAAAAAGCGTGTTATTCGCATTGTGTGTAAGAAAATCCGAACCTTCGTACAGCGCCGTACAATGTTTTGTCTGCTTATTCAGGCAACAAGTTCAGCAAGAAAATTTATTTATTCAAACAGGTATGGAGCACTCAGAAGTTTTTCAGTACCGTCATCAGCATTGAAAATAAATCTTTTTTCGTGTAATTTATTAATCAGTAGATGGGTCCGAGTTGTGAAAGGAGTAACACTGCGTTAATATGCGTCAACATGCGTGAAACCATGGTGACATATAACCGCCGCTTGGCAAAAACATCTTGACGCAGCGTCAAGACGTTCCTTCGCGCCTGATCGTAGCAAACATCTGACTGCCAGGTGCAAATCCATCTTCATGCAGCTTCAAGACGTTCCTTCGCGTCTAATCGTGACAACGTCAAACCGGCAGTTCCAAATCTATTTGGACGATGTGTCAAAACGTTCTTACCGCCAAATCATAGCAGCATTCAATGTCACGCGACGAACTATCTTAACGCGGCGTCAAAAAGTTCTAAGCTGAAGCCGACAAGAGTCGAACCATCTTAACGCAGCGTCAAAATGTCACTTCAAAATGGCAGACGTCGATCCGTCTCGACGCGGCGTCGAAACGTTGCAAAGTCAAAACGTGCGTAAAGTCAAAACGGCAGACATCGATCCATCCATCTTGGCGCAGCGTCGAAACGTTACAACGTGAAAACGTCAGACAGCAGTTCATCTTGGACCAGCGTCAAAACACTGCAACGCCAAAACGTTATAACGTCAAGTCAGCAAGCGTCGAACCACTTCGCCGCGGCGCCAAAACAATGCAACGTCAAACCGTTGTTACGTCAAGTCAGCAAGCGTCGAACCACTTCGCCGCGGCGCCAAAACAATGCAACGTCAAACCGTTGTTACGTCAAACCAGCAGGCGTCGAACCACTTCGCCGCGGCGCCAAAACATTGAAACGTCAAACCGTTGTTACGTCAAACCAGCAGGCGTTGAACCACTTCGCCGCGGCGCCAAAACATTGAAACGTCAAACCGTTGTTACGTCAAACCAGCAGGCGTCGAACCACTTCGCCGCGGCGCCAAAACATTGAAACGTCAAACCGTTGTTACGTCAAACCAGCAGGCGTCGAACCACTTCGCCGCGGCGCCAAAACATTGAAACGTCAAACCGTTGTTACGTCAAACCAGCAGGCGTCGAACCACTTCGCCGCGGCGCCAAAACAATGAAACGTCAAACCGTTAATACGTCAAACCAGCAGGCGTCGAACCACTTCGCCGCGGCGCCAAAACAATGAAACGTCAAACCGTTGTTACGTCAAACCAGCAGGCGTCGAACCACTTCGCCGCGGCGCCAAAACATTGAAACGTCAAACCGTTGTTACGTCAAACCAGCAGGCGCCGAACCACTTCGCCGCGGCGCCAAAACATTGAAACGTCAAACCGTTGTTACGTCAAACCAGCAGGCGTCGAACCACTTCGCCGCGGCGCCAAAACAATGCAACGTCAAACCGCTGTAACGTCAAGCCAGCAAGCGGCAAACCATCTCGACACGGCGTCAGAACGTGCGTAACTTCAAAATGCCAGATGTCGTAACATCTTGACGTGACGTCGAACGGGGGATCGTCAAAACGGAAGCAGTCGATCCATCTTTAATCGGCTTTAAAACGTAACTTTGAGTCTAACATTTGTATAGCGAAACTGGCGGGCAGCGATCGATCTTAACGCAACGAGAAAACGTTCCTGCGCATCAAACCGTTAGAACGCCAAAGTGGAACGCGCTGATATATTCTGATGCTGCATTAAACTTTACATGCGAGGCGTCCTGTCACGATGTCAAACCGGTGCGTGTTAGATCTATCTTGAAGCTGTTTCGAACCGTTAAATTTTTCTACTTGGGCGTAAAACAATTCTTTTTCAAGCGTCACGTTAAGGTGAGAGTCCGCTTTAACTTGAGCCACTGTGCATTTGAACTTGCGGAGGTTTCACCTTAACGCGACATCAAGCATATGTGCTGTTGCAGTTTCCAGTTCCTTTCCGTTTATTTTCTAAGTGCCAATTGCCGGAATTTTAATGTTCTTTACATTCAGGCTTTGCATTCTCCTTTTCAATGCTCACGAATAGGCTGCCAAACTTTCTTAAACTCTCAACCAGTAAGGTGATATTACCAGCATACCTTGAATTATTAATATTCTTTCCCGCGACTTTCATTCCCCAGTTCGGTTCTTTTAATTTGGCGTTACTCGTAATGGAATAAGCATGAAAACTACGGATGGGAAACTGCCGCATTCCTTTCCAAACTTCAGACCAATTCGTTCTTCCAAGCACTGTTCTGCTTGCTGCTTCTTTGATTGGTGTACAAGTTTTTCACGAAAAAGGTAAGATGAGCTGGCACTCCCATACACTTGAACACTTGCCACAGTCTGTTATGATCCACACAATGAAAACCTTTGTTGTATTTGATAAATCAAAAACATATCGTCTTTTTACGAAACTCTTGCTTTCTCCGTAATCCAGCAAATGTTGGCAATTGCACTCGTACTCTTAAACACTACCGGAAACCAACCTGCTCGTTTGGTGACTGACGAAGAGCAAAGTGTACAAGAGATAGTGTACAAACCAACAAAGAGGAAAAAAAGTTTTCAAAAAACTCTTACGCAGGCTACAGAAAGGAGGGATGGGACGGATGCGAATGCATAGATGCATTATTGCAACTCTGTTTGAATTGTAATTTTCGTGCGGAAATATCCCGAAAGTGTAAAAACCGTTCTTCTTTTTCGTCTTTTATAATTACGCAGATGTCGTCCAAGCACTTTTCGAAAAAGCGTGGAGCAATTTGTCTACCCACCGTTTCAAATATTTGTCTTTCAAAATCTTTGATGAAGATTTCTGCTAAGAAAGGGGATCACGAACTACCCATAGAGACACGGCTGGATTGGTTGCAGAACTTGTTATCAAAGAGAAAATAATTGTTTTCCTGCATCAACGAAGACATTAGCTTAATAATATGAACGGATTTAGTTTAGTTCTGCTGAAGAGGTTTGTATCCGCATTCAGGAGATTGTATGGTCTCTAAAGTATCTGCGATTGGAATGCTATGGAATAATTCTTTCACGTAGTAACTAATCCAAATGACAGTTTCGTATTTCATTGACGAAGTTTGGCTATTTTTGACGAACCACGGTTCTTTACCAGTTAGAAGTTTGACGATCTGTTTTAAATATCGACTGAGTTCGCTTGTGTTACTGTTAATTCTAGAGAGCGTGGACCATAATTGGACGCCCGGTTCGTGCACTTTTGGAAAACCATTGAGCTTAGGGGGTCAATACGTCGTCCGATTTGTCAGATGTCAGACACTTGAAATACATAAGTGTTAAAGCGGAACTTATACAAGCACAACTAAACTTTCTGCTGAAATACATAGACAATGGAATCTTATCCAAGTGATTCCTGTTAAAGTTGGGTCAGGCTGGATAATCACTGCAAGAGAATCTTGTTCTCAGCTGGAATGTCTCTATTAAAATATACAATAAGATGGCGCAGACCAAAATTGGCAATAATACGAACTGATTACATGTACGCAATTCGTTTCTTCAGAAGATGGCTAAATAACACACTGGACGAGGCATTGGTCACACACATTGATTCTGCTATAACAAGAGTTTGCACTGCGCAAAAACAGGTATTAAAAAGAAAATTTGATACTTTTCAGATTAGGCTCACGACGACATCTTTAAACTCCCTCAGAACTAACCCACACCGAACTGCTAAATTAAAGCTGGATAAAGTGGTAATAAAGCGTATCCTCTTCCCTTTAAATGAAAATGAGAAGACGATACTAGGAAAAGGGTTGAAGCTCGTGCTAACCCCAGAAAATCACCTTTTTTCGACATCATTATTTCAGTTAAAGAAAGACTAGCTTCCATTGACCTGCAGAAGGCCATACAAATTAAGCGTAATTTGTCTAAGCTAATCTTAGGTCATCGCTTCAATACCATTCTGAACTTATGCCGATACGACATAAACTGCCAAAGTCAACTTAAAAAACAATCCAACAGAATTAGAACCAAAGCAGATAAAGGGAATAGGAATGTTCTACTTGACAGAACCACGAAACATTGAGAATATGACGGCCATTTTAAACACTATTAATTATACACCTTTACCAACTGACCCTATGGAAACTTCCAGAAAAATCTTCGATCTCTTCTCATCACGTAGGAAAGCAAATTATGAACGCATCTTAAGTTCGCGCCGAAGTACAGAGCCTCTGAGCTTTATGGTTTTCCAAAAGTGCACAAACCAAGTGTACCATTAAGGCCAACAGTCTCCACAATTAATAGTACTACAAGTGAATTCAGTCGGTATTCAAAAAAGGTCATTAAACCATTAGGTGATAAGGAACCGTCCTTCGTCAAATATAGCAAAACGTTTGTCAACGAAACACAAAACTACACTTCGATTCAGACGATATTCTAGTTAGTTACGACTTGAAAGAACTATTCATTAACACTTGAATTTTCGGTACTCTCGAGACTTTATACAATTTCATCAATGCAGATACAAACTTTCTCAGCAGAATTAAATGAAATCCTTTTCATATTATCAAGCTATTGTCTTTCTGCATGCGAGAAGACAATTATTTTCTCTTTGATAACAAGTTTTACAAGCAGGCCAGAGGAGTCCCTATGGGCAGATCATTATCCTCTGTTTTAGCAGAAATCTTCAATGAAAAGTTCTGAAAGACAAATATTTGAAACGGTGGATAGACCAATTGCTCCACGCTTTTTCAAAAAGTATGTAGACGATATCTTGGTGGTAATAAAAAATGGAAAAGAATAACACTTTCTACACTTTCAGGAAATTTCCGTACGGAAAAACAATTCAAACATGAAAATCTATGGTCCCGTACCAAAACGTTATATCGTCAATGCTGCAATTAATTCAAGTTCAACACCAAAAATAGATGATTTTCTGGAACTGTTTTGCTTTTCCCGTAATCCAGCATATGTTGGCAATTGCTACGGAATTCTTCTTGTAATTGTCGAAGGTCAAAGTGCGCAAACCAACAGAGGGTAAAAAACTATTTCACGCGAGCTAGAGAAAGGTGGCGATGGGATAATGCTTAGATACAATATTGCAACTAACTAAAGGCTCAATACTACTATTCAGTTCTCTCCTACCTAACAATATTTCAACCTCAACGGGAGCTCAGAAGGGATAACTCATCGATACCACAAGCTGCAATCTCTCCCGCACATACTCACTTATTGCCTTACCCATTAGCTCGTCCCAAACCTGTCAACCCTTCCAACCTTATGCTGTACCATCTACAAGTCATTTCCGCATACATAAGAGTGGGACAACACAGCAGCGCATCTACCAAATCCTGTTACTTATTCTCACTACCTTAATCTACATGGGGGGGGGGGTACATTGCTGCGGTCTATGCAGCACTCAGTTCAGTGTCTGCTGGGCAGTGTCTCACGCCTGTGTCATTGCCCAATGTTCACTGTCCCTTGTGCTCACACAGGTCTCACGACATGCGATATGCAGCAGATAAGAAATAAGACATCCGTGACGGAATATTGTGGTTGTGTCCTAACCTGTTCGGACAGCGCCTTGATCCTGCCTCCCAATTTTTTAAAGAAGGACGGCGGAGCCGCTATCCTCTGCATGCACTTTATCTGAAGTAATATGTATCTCGTTTGCCTTACCCTCTGGAGTCCAATAACTAAACCCACTATTCTTTAGAGTGGATGTGAACCCGCATGCCTGCTGGAACCTATAGTGCCCACCTTCACTCTGTTACTCTCTTTGCGCAATGATATTCTTCTTCTTTTCCATTTTTCTCTTGGTTCTGTTCCTGCTGTTGTTGCCGTCAGTATGGCTGTTATTCTTGTTCTCCATCTTCCAGTTTTCCAAGCATCTTCTGACTGGTGTCATATATCCGCGGCTGTAGTTCTTAAGTATAGAACCATGAACCCTCTGAAGGGTGGACTGTAACCGTCATAAAAAAGACGCGCGAACTAATATTTTACTCGCAGAACAACACTAAATGGTGGCGTAGAACACCTGTTAACGAGATCAACAAACTCTTTCTTCAATGTTTCTCAACGTTTTCATGGCTGGTCAGGTCCCGTCGTCAGCAAGTCAGCAATCTCCTATTTAAGCAGTTCTCCAATTTTTCTAAACAGGGAATTCTTCTTACACGAATTCAATTTGCTATAATGCACTTATCTTTTGTAGAACAGTGATCAATGAAACCACGTATTCATTTCTTAAAACCGGAACTATAAACATAAAACTAACATTACTTCATTTGATATGGGCAACATGCGAGCGCCTCGTCTCATGCCATGATATGCATACATGCGGAAGTTGCGTCTGAAATTCGATGCGCTCTATTTGTTTTCTTTTAAATTCTTCCATAGTCATTTCGTGATTGTGCAACTATGAAGAAGGAATGTTTATCACAAAATTCATTTGCTACAAGGTGATTACTTGATCTGGAACAGTCGCTTAGGGAGTCGTATCTCCATATTGGCAGACTAATACAATGAAATTGTACTACTAAAACTCTTCTTTCACACGTATCAAAAAATAAATGTTTGTCCACATCTTTTCATATCCTTAAATCAATGAATTTCGGCTTTATGCCACTTTCCCGAATGGGAAACATTCGCTAGAGTCTAGTAGCTAGACAGTTTTATTTGCTAGGAAGGGAACATCTTGTCCTAATGGCATAGTGCTTTCCTATTATCAGTCTAAAAGAGCAAAAGTAAATTTCTGCAACTTCAACTTTATTCGTACAGCAACAGCAGGATGTAGTCTTCATTTCCGTTTCCACTTTACCATTGATTCATCTATAACGACAGAACCAGACGAGTATGGAGAGCTCCGAAAACCACTGGTGGAAACTCGTCTTCTTCATAAGGTTAGCTGATACAGTGAATAACACTTCCACATGAAGTCACGAATAGCAACAAACAACACTTGTGGATTAAAAACAAAGTACTGTGTAAAACATAAGTGCGAGTAAATAGACTTGTGCACTAGAAACTTCTCAGCTATAAATTGTTTGCACCCAAAAAAACCATAACTAACAGACTACATGGAACGAAGCGCTATTGGTCAGTACTCTCTAATTTCGCGAAAGTAAAGAGAAACAGTAAGGAAAAGGTGAGTCTAAAAATGATGTTTTTGAAAAACCACGTAACAGTATACTGAATTATTAATTTTTGGGACAGTCTTCTAGTTAAGAGATTTATCTTAACAGTTCTGAACCATCATCTCGAGACTACTTTTCTTATCTCGAAATCTAAAGCAAAATCTTAAGCGAACGCTGTTTGTAAATGAGCTGCAATTAGGTGTAAGCAGCTACGGCTAATCTGATGAGATAAAAAGCTGTTCTTAATCTGTTTAAACAACTTAAAACCTTGGCACAAAAAATACATTATTGAAAATGAAATTAACCACAATAAAAGAACACACTGCCAAATCGTTCGGAAACTGCGATGGGTGAAAATACAATTCATACACATGAAAAAGTAGATTTTGATTTATTTTTCTTTTAGGTCCTATGTTAGCAACTTATCACGCTAACAAAAGGATTTACGCATCAGCGCTAACTGTAATTGCAGCTATCTGTGCTGAAGAAGAATTCAAAAGTGTAATGAAAGAAAAACAGTTTACTTACTTTATCTTCCGCAACGTCGAAAATGCCGCCACCGTCGATGATGCTCCAACGTTGTCGTTGATATTGCCTCGTCCGACTATTTAACACTATTGCGACGGCTTCAGTGTACGGCACTGATTGCTGAAATTGGGACAAATGAAGATAAACTTATCATTGGATGATAATGTTTCTATTTGATTAACCTCTGAAAATACCCTACTGAGTATTTATCTAACAGCGACTTCTCGCAAGGGAAAGATCATTTTTGAGCGAGTCGATCTTTAATCAGTCAATTTATCTACATTTGATTAGCTGCCAATGGCTAATCTCTAAGCTCATTTCTGTATAGATAAAACCGGAAAATGTTCAAAATGCGCAATAGTATTTGTTGGTTCGGTTTGAAAGTGAAAATTGACAAACGTTAAGCAATTCTATTAGCGTCTACGTCGTTAAAAGTAGTGTTGTTGAGAAGTTCGTAAAACTGCAGCGTCGTGGAGCAATACTATGCTACTAATAAAGATAATAAGTTAATAGAAAACTGGTTAGAGGTGTTGTCAGGAGAACTGAATTAGGTTAATAAACGTACTGGTAATATCAGAGGTTTTTTTCCGTTCGCGCCTGTATTTTGATCATATGCGACTGACTGGAACGTTCAGCGTCGAAGTTGTTTTAAATTTAGATAAATGCAATGCACATTGGGAGAAAATGAATAGAATGGATTAGTGTAGCACTTTTCAAATTATAATCGGAAAGGTGGCATCGTAATGTGGCTTCTTGGAAATGCAATCGATTTGAAAATTTCTCATTTCGAAGTAGAGTTTCTTCTTACCAACTGAACGTTTCTGTCTTTCTGTTTTTAATAGAATTCGGTTTCACCGCTGTGTTTACGAACTTTTAGGTGTACATTCCAGGAACGCAGGTTTAAATTTTCGAGAAAGTACTGACAACTGCTTTATTTTAATTGCTTAATTTATGAGTTCCTTTCCTGTGCTTTGAGCGATGTTGTGGAGCTTGTGCTTGTGCTGATAAAAAAGCAAAAGACCCAATGCGTTATGACATATAACCAACACGGGTTCATGCATGCGTTTTGAAGTGTGCAGCTACGCGGCCGTAATCTTCCTCAATCGAGTGGAAATATTACACCTACTTCATTGTCAACAGAATGACATGGAATCATCTGCCTATCCCTATGCGAACCAACTTTCAATGTTTACTATTTAAGCTGCGTTAGCAATATATAATTCACGACTCACAAGTTGCGAAAGCGGTATTTGAATTTCTAACAATGAATGTACTGTTTGCTCTATTTTTGTTTGTCCATTTCTCTAGGGAAATGCGCGGATTAAAAATTCTTGATCTACTCAACGGCAAAGGCGCGGAGGAAATAAGTGAACAGGTGAATAACATTTAGTAAGCAATGGGAAAAATGAATTATTAGTGAATACTTTGCATTTCTGTTAATTCTTTACTTCTGCACAGTTGCTTTTTCTTACTAAAACTCCAAATTTCGTTCGGCTGCTGTTACCCCATTTTGCCAGTTTCAGCGTCTTTTCTGTTGAAGCAGTACAAAATTCTGAAACACAAGTGTTGAATCACCAAACTGTACTAATTTCTCCTGCTCGTCATGGTTGGTGTTTGCCATCTAAACCCAAAGTAAAGAAGGCGAACATTGATGTTTGTATAGTCCTTACACTTAGGTTTATGTGGCGCACATTAACTCTGCAGAAAACAGGAGAAAGTACTGAAGTTTGGTGGTTCAGGAATTTATTTTTCAACTTGAAGGGACTTGTCATTGTTAAAACAACGAGACAGGAGCTCTTCCAAAGCTCTGAAAACAATAAACGTTGCGCTGTACAGTATTTCCAATTGCTACTTATCAGTTGGCCGGCGGAACATTTCTTTCCTTCAAGTACAGACATTGAAGGTGACGAAAATGATAAGTTCCGTCAGTGAAAAAAATGAAGCAATACCGACTAGTTACGGAGTACACAGTTTTCCTTTTACTAGAATACTTAACAAAATATTGCCTTTGCATTTATTCGTCATTAAGACATCAGATTTCATTTTCAGTATGACCTGAAGAAAGCATCGATGACAAAGTATTATCCAGACGTAAGTACCTTTTATTGATATCGATAAAACGAAGATTGAAACATGAACGTTACATGCTTGTCAGTCGACTAATGCGTAAAATACAGAACTACGTAGTTTAAAGTTCAAAAACACTGGTCGTTTGGGATCCACCATAAATAATTTACGTAATCAAATATATTCCGTTGCTGCATAACATTGAAAAACTGTTAAAACAGTGGAATGCCTATGTTTCTGAAAAAAGTTGCAATGCTATTTACTAGAACGCATTGTCATACAGAGTATAGTTTAATGAGACAACCAGGAGGCAAAAATGACTTGAACGAATTCATCTATTATTGAAAATAACATCGGGAAGCCGCAAGGCGGAAAATATTTTCAAAACTAATGACAGTAAGGTAAACGTTTTCATTAGCTAAATGAACAGGGCAGAGGGAGACGCTAGAATTTACTGTGCTTATTTTGTTTTACGAACGAACATGCGTACTTTCGAATTTCAGCTAGCTGACGAGTTTGAAGAAATAGAGCAAGTATGCGAACAGAAATGCCAAAGAAGTGTAATGTGTGATTGCTTCGTCATAAAGCGCTTGTACGAACTCTGCCTTGCAGAATGCAAATTGCAGGTATTGTTTCGGTTTCTGTACCATTTTAGTTTTGCGGTATTTAAACATCGCTTACTTGACGACCACTCGAACAGTCGCATTCTGGATGACAGAGTACTGTCGACGTATTTTACACGCGAGAAACAACATGTAATTTAAATTTAATTTGAACAAGGCAATACTCTGTCATCCGGTTGGACTTTACCGTCGTTCTTCTGCGGTGACAATAAGAAGGTAAATATTTTTCATAGAAACTATTTAATATGAAACTTTGCGTTGAGGCTTATGATGTAGACCGCAGTGCCGTTGTTTGCAACGATTGCATCAGGATACTCACGTTAACATAATAGCTTGGAAATTCATAAGCTTTAAGTTATCATTTCAATAGGTTAAACCTTTTAATTCGATGTAAGGTGAACACTGGAGACGACTAATAAAGAATAAACCTCCCAAACCGAGACAATGGTTGCCCATTCTGTTCTTTCTGCTTCATATGTTTTAGTATTAAACGCAATCTTTACTGTCCTAATGTCTACGCAAAGCTCAGTTTATTCATTTAAAAATGAATTCTTTATCATAGTGAACATTTTTTGTGCAATTAAATAACCAACGACTATTATATAATTAGGTGGGCAGCCACCGGTAAAATAGTGACCGCAGCTGTAGTAGATGCTTAATGTACCGTTTAAAGTCATCCTTGATTTCTTCGTTTATTAATAATCACAGACTCATCCGTCGGTTGTGCACTCGTTCGTTAATGGCTACTGTTTTCAATCGGCCGGAAAACCGTTTCAGAAGCCATAATTGGAATAAGTTAAAATTATTTTTAAAAAGAGAACAACCATCAAAAATACCTTTACCGCATTGTTACTAACATCATTGTACCAGTTGGCGCCGGAACTCTTTACAGGAGCCTACTTGATATTCGTTTAAACATGATTTTATCTAAATATTCATTTAACTTGACTAGGCATGAATTTTTGAAGATAATCACGTGCAGTAATACTCATTTCTTAACAGGATGCGGCAAGGCTATGTGAAAAGCAGAAAACGTCGAAAAGATTAACCAAAAACGGCACAACCGTTATAGTAAGGCAGCCATTATGTATGAAGTAAGATGGGCAACATTTCCGCCTTATGTGAAGTCAATAAACAAACGAAATGTGAGCGCATTTGTTTTGTAGCTTGAGCGATACCAGCCAAGACAATTACGCAATGCCAATGATAAATGGAAATACGTGAGAGCTATATGCCTCTCTTGTAGCTCAATGCAATTAACGTATAAAATGTCACGTGACTACGTGAATAGAGAACAAATGTTAAACCTGTCGCAGCCGTGTAGGATCAAAGCCGCTACAAACCAATAAGACGCCTATGGATACGAATGCATTGGGGTGAAAAATCAGTACACGACATGGGCTTACACAGTTAATTTTTTTAATAAGGTAGGTTATTACTGTTAATTTTTAAAATAAGATAACCCGACCAGGAATGCGAAACAGCGTGAAGCAAGTGAATATGAAAGCTGTTTCGTTTACATCACGCTGGAACGAAAGCAGATATCATATTGAAATTGCCCTTTTCTTTTTCTTCCTGTCAATATCACCAGCGTCAGATGTGCTAAAGGACGAGTTTCTATCTGTAAGACCTTTCGCATTATTCCTCACTCCGTGCAATTTTCTCCTGCGCATTTCTTAATGCCTTCGAACTGCTTTTTCCAAAACGTGTCAACCACATTAGAGCGTTCCTGCTGTACCTATTAATATATGCGCTTTATTCAGCAAAGACTACGATGCAAGCTTGGCAGAGAGCTGTTATGAGGTATACAACAATTATGTTTTCTCCACTACGCAAATGCGCAAAACTATTGGACGCTTTTCTCTGCGCCATAAGCAACATAATGTACGCCTGAACGAATGCTTTTGATCACATGACTAAAAATGTATAAACAAATAGTGAAACTTTCAATGGGCTTCTTTCTAATTTTAAACTCACACCTACTGTTTCTCAAACGCATACAAGGTGGAAGGAGCATAAGCACTTTTGGGCACAGACATAAAGAGGGCCACGTCTTTTCGCAGTAAAACGTTCTTGTTCTTATTCTTATTTTTCATAGTGATGTGTCTTTATTACGGACCGTATCTCATATCATTTATTCTTATTATAATTATCATCAGTTTCTGCAATCTACATAGAATCTGATGGTCTAATCGATCAATTGGTGAACGTTCATACGAAAGAGCACAGGTATATGAATGACGCTTTGATACTACGAACCATATTTTGGGCTAACTGTTCAATGGAGCGGATCAGAATGACCACTGCTCAACCATTGAATGAAAAGAAATTAACCAGTGCATAATACGCTGTACTAGGATCCTCGTGTAAGTTACAAGAAGCAGCTTTGCAACGCAAAAAAGGAATTGCAGATCGAATGTCACAGCACAAAGTGCAGTACATTCCGTAACAGCCTTACTGATGATTCTTCCTTTGTTTCAGATAATGATGGACTAATTAGTCTACCATGATGAAACAACGTTTTAGAAATTAAGGCTTTTTTTCTAATGTTATCCCTTTCCTATTGACGCACAAGTAAAGATTGGTTTACCCTTATTAATCTATGCAATGATGCATGCTAGCGGTTTCAGTCGGATTTTCAACCAAGATAAGGGAAAGTATAACCTACGTTGTTGGACGCATCAAACAGAAATCGAAAGCTCTTCCATTCCATTGTGCCACGGTAATTAAGAAAGCCACATGATGTTATGCGTCGTGTCAGAATCGAAAGTCTCCAGTTAATACAAAGGCATAAATGGATTGAACAAAAAAATCCGTTCTTTGATGTGCCAAACGAACGACGAAACGGAATTTTTGTTCGGAAGATCAAAGTCAATGTTATATGAAATTATCCTTCCATGCAAATGTTATGATATTCTTACAAAAAGCGCGCCAACAATTACGCCTTAAGAAGAGCTGTTCATTCCCAAAATGCATTCCTCACATTGCCGTCCATTCAAAGCCTGTTTTCTATGCACTAACATAACGTCAAGAAGGTAACAATTCGACTTTTTAAAAATTAAACGGAAAATGCCGTAAAAAGCACTGGTAAACATTACAACAAACAGAAAAGTAGACTACTAAAGAACGCCAACTTTTTGCGGCAAATTTTCAACGTCACGAAATAGGCAAGTCAGGCTTTAAGTAGGTTACCATTGGTTACGGAAGTGACCACGTCATCGTGACAGTAAAAAAGCAAACTAAAGCATTCAAATTAGTTTGCCCACTATCTAAGTTGAAAAGATTTACGAGATAAGGCTGACACGCAGTGCCATCCGAAAACCGCTCCAAAAATTACAAAGAGACGAATGCAACGCCTTCGTGTTCATTCGAATAGAATCAAATGGACAAAGTATCATTCAACTGCTCAAATTAACAGATTCTCTAAGCTAAAGTGATGTAGTCTCTTAAGCGAGAAACACTCAGGAAGTACCTGGCAGAACACGTCTGCAGATATGAAAACAACTCGCTTATAACACAAAAAAATAAATAATAACTTTTTGGGCCCTACCATTTGAAGATTTCAAAACTAAAATTTAAATCTGATAGAACAGTTCCTTTGAAACAAAATTACCCGCTGACAAAACCACCTACGCGCTTTGACAGGGTTATTTAAATTACCGGCCAGCATCAAGGCTGCACCTGTCATGAGTTGCTCTTGGCGAAAAACAACATGGAATTCACTATGCAAAAAAAAACGTCAACTTCACATTTCTGCTGCTGATACTCAAATGCAGAATCAGTATAAAAATATAGAGTATGGCTCATACAGTTGAAATTGAATATGGCACGCTTGCATAACAGAACATTCAAAATATTCCAAAGGAAGATGCGCGCAGCGCCGCTTTTGGAATTTTGACTGTTCATTCAACCATTACCTTCAATGTTGCGCCACACTGTACGAAGAGTCAATAAAGCATTACCGCGAAATCGATTTCAGGATTTGGTAGTACTTTCAATCTAACACAATTTATCTTCTAGCTTCCTAATGTCAATAATAAAAAGTACAGTTGCCTTCGTCATCGAGATAACACACTCTTACTATTTAACATGGAGGACACTTAAACTACTCTCTTTAATTATTCAAGAGGCGGCAAGTATGCAAAGCATCTGGCACAAAGAAATGACGTCACATCATGTCTTCATTAAAATCGAGTATTACGTACCTGAGTGTTCCTCCTCCTACTTAGTTCTCTCTTCTTAAAAGAAGTATGCGTGTACAACAGTTTACCAAAGCGGTAGTAGTCTTCATTGCAGTATTTAAACAGCTTCTTAACATCATAGCTAACGAAGACTACATTAAAGAAAAAGCTTAAAATTTGAACTTCATTGCAGAATTCTCTATTGCTATTCCAAAAAGGGTGTAACTCTTTTTCTGTTGGGCAGCGCTTATTGCTGCTAATAGTAACCTAAGGCGACTTTTAAAATCTGCCAGATTCAAAGAATAAATATAGGCAACTCATGGTCGCCACGCCTTTGACATTTTTAGGTATTTCCCGAAATCAAAAAAATAGCTACACCAGTCATCGACACTTCCTACAAGTTTAAGTCACAACGCGAAGCATAAATTCAAAGACCAAATGATAAATGTTTCAAACGGAGCGATGCGACGTGAAAAAAAACTGCTATCAATTTATTAATTTTCCCAACAAATATACGGATCTGTTCATAATGTCAGGTGTGTGGAACATGCGGAGAAATTTCAAATTGACTCTTCAGGTTAACTCATTCATTCATACTGTAACCAGACAAAGTAAACCCATTCGAGCGACTATGTCGGCGTTTGCCTAATTTGTTTTCGCCATATTGGTTCTATATAAAAATAAAAAATTGCTTTCCATTTGAAGCGCGATACACCTAATGAATTCATTATTCGTCTGTTTTCTTATCTCATCTATGCTCAGCAAAACGACCAGCAAAGGACTGACTCCATGTATTTCGACATGGTGCGCTGAATATACGCATGACGAGGTTAGCCATACTTTTCCCGTCATAAAATGTATCAATAGTTACACAAAGAAAATATTAACAGTTTCATTGCGCAATGATAGCAGCTTTTGCTGCTGAACGAAAAGTTCATTTGCGTAGTCCGCGCAGCATTCACATCGACCTTAATCCTTCATCAGCATGTAGAGAATATACCAGAAAGAGAGGAGGGTGAAAATAACGCTTTTGATATGAGATAGAGATTACTGGCAGTTCAACGTAAAAGATGGAAATAATAATCCAAAAAATCATTGGCATTTTTTGCCTTCTACTGTGGACGGGTTACAAGTTGCAGTTGTTTATTTTTCCAATTCTCTTATCGTGCTCTGTTTTTGCCTAATTCTTGTTACGTCTCCTCAGTGGTCGGTACTTTTAAAGAACGTTATCAGTTTAACTGGCAATCAAAGTTTGAAACTTTCACCAACGTCACAGCTAATCGTCGTCGCGGGAATGAGATAAAACAAAATTACAGCAAGAAACCACTACAAAGGTTAACCCGTTCAGTAGATAACAAAAATGCGATTGATTCCTTTAGTTGCCAACGACTTGCTGCTTATTTTAAAAACCTCATTCGTCACCGTGTTGCAGCAGAAAACATTTGTTGCCTTATAAAGTTACGCTAGTCCAAGTCCTGCGCAAAACAAAACTTTCCCCCAAAATCAATAAGCAACCTAACTTTTGCTACAAAAGACAAATGGAAAGTTTCTTCGGCTGTTAGTAAAACTACTTGACTGATTAAAGTTTTCGTACAGTCCCGTTTGTTGTTTTAGTACGCCGTATCAAAAAGACAGATTTTGGATACTCATCCAGAAGTAAGTGAGAGAGCATTGCATTTATTCCTTCCGCATTAGCGTTAAGCTATTTCAAACCACTACTGCTTAATACATTTCTTAGCAGTGAGGCAGTTAGCTGCCGTGCAGAATACGTTGTTACCAGCTAAATGGGCTTTACTTCTGCGTTACTGAAGGACAAAAGACAAAAAAGCGCTTCCCCTAAATGACTGGAAAGGTAACAGAAAAGACAAACGAATGTAATTGATTATTTTAGCATACACGGTCATTTCAAGTGCTGGAACAACTGTGCGCTGAGAAATGTTGCAAAAAGTTGCAAAAACTGTGCTTTGCCACAAACAAATACAATTGTTGTTTTTCTAAATGCTTGCTAAAGGTAAATAAATTCTATATGCATATATATAAATGCATCAAACTCTTTTTTAAAAAAGAAATTTAAAACATGCCGAATGAATAACAATGCACATATATAACTATTATTTGTCAACTTTACTGCCTGCTTGTTTATTTACTTTTATCATGATGGCTTTACCAATGTAGTCAGACAGTATTACTGACTCTTAACTTGAGGGAAAGAAAGCTTTTCGAACGCACTTTTTCCTATCACTGGCGCCAATACAGCCGCTCTTTAAAAGTGTTTAAGTGGGATTCTTACGAACGCGAACAGGGATCCTACCGTGGAGACAACATGATGAAAGGCGCCCATACCACTATGCTGTCATTCTTTAAACCAATTCAATCTTCGCTAATTGTTCATTTATATTTTTCCGTTCAATATAAAAGTTGCCATACCACCGCCATATTACAACTTACGCGTGATACAAAAACAATTTTTTTTACTAAGTATTCGCTAATCGCCCGAACTATTTACTATCCGTGCAAACATTTTTGCTGAATAAGCTTTTATACGATTTTAAAGGTAGTTTCCCCACAAACTAAATGGTTTTAGGCTACAAAAGCGCTTGAATATGCGACGAGCAGATGCGATGAAGACAAAGACAAATTGCTACAATCCACTAAAAAATAAACGTTCATACAATAAACGCTGTTCGTAATATGAAAAGCGTTCGGCACAATGGAAAAATGAACCAATAGGAAATCTTTTCAGTGGGGAATCAATAACTCTTAATCGTTAATCGAGGTTCTTTATTTTGGACATTCAAGCAGCACGTCACTTGACTACAATGACCATTTTATCGGTTAACACTGCTTACGTTAGAATGAGAAGCAAAGAAATCATAAAATGAATACAATCATGAAATTACTAACAAATATAAATAAATATATATGCGCGGTTTTACAAACGACTAAATGGGAATACCTAAAAGCTTACAAGTAGCATTGCTGATATTTCAAACAATACGAAATACTGGAAATATGACAATTCAATGCCAGCTGTTCTTTTCTCGTCCCTAATCGATCTCAAGAAGTTGAGGAAAAGCAGAATTGTCGCCGCGACGGGGCAACACGTTTAACGGTTTCTCTCAGTTTTCCCGCTGCCAAACCTGATGGCCAATTGTTGAACACAAAATACCACTTAAACAAATCTCGCGGGAAGAACATCAAAGAGCGAAATTCTGAGGCAAATATTATTGCATTTTGCAGAGCAGCCTTTTTGTTAAACAAAAATACGCTTCAATTCAAACAAGTGAAGCATTAAAACCTTATGTGACTTGCCATCAGCATAAAAAATGACCATATGCCAAAGAAGGATTACGTAACAACTGAAACCATACAGTGCCGTCCAGAACAACCCCACTTTCTATCGTATAAGCACTAATAAAATAGCCGCCTTTTAAATAAGCACAACTAGGAAGAAGAAATGCTACTCACGTAGCATTGCATTCGACTTTGTGAGAAGAGGCATCATTCTATCTTTGAAAGCTTAAGAACACTAAAAACCGTACAAAGCACTGAGTGCTGCTTGGAAACGTAGTGCAAGTTCGAAACGCAAGCAAAAGAAGTCTCTCAAATCAATTAAAAAAGCTGCTGTTTATCTAGCTGTTCTACAATCTATCCAACTAATCGCGAAACCTTTAAGAGAAGGGCAGTCCACAAAAGGACTTCATGTGGAGCTCTTGATGATTTTTTTTTAAATTTTCATTTTTAATTATAAATAATACTGTTCCATTCGTTAGTTCAAGTTCAACAACCAACCCACTTTTGAAAGATTGCAGCCATTGAGAAAGCCTGAGCCACTGTTTAACAATAGTAGAAAAACATTTTGCGACGTGTAAAACTACAAAACTTGAAGGAATAGTATTTGCATAAACTATGGCGAACCTCAGCGAAGACAGCGCCGCATTAATATGCAAAAATAGAAACCGCTATTATTCAACCGATTCATTCTAACCGAACAAAGTGGTATGTTAGAAAAGACACAAAATTTTTCGAGACAAAAACCAAACGGAAATTCGTTAAATAGGATCAAAAAAGAAAATATTTAAAAAACGACTTACCGACTGATCCGCAGCATTTGTCATGGGAAGTTTATTTTTCACGCCAAACTAGCACAGCTTTACCTGGAAAGCAAAACAAAAAAACAATAACGCTGCATTCCTTATTGGACTAAAACAGAGCTTCAACATTGCTTCAACAACAACAGCGGACCTATTTCGCTGTCCCTTTTGCAGCGCAAATTTTCCACTTGCTTTAACAGTGTACTTATCGATTATTAACAGAAGAAACTTGTTCGGATTAAAGCAAAAAAAGGCCAAAGAACGATACAGCCGGATTAGCTGAAATCGCATTGATCAAAAGTGCTTCTACGCTTAACATTAGTTCGTTTAAACGGAAACACTTGATTCCGAGTAAGGCTACAAAAAAAGAAACTTTGCTTTTCTGTAAATCGAGCAGTTTCAATAAATAATTAATACGTCGATGATGAAGTAGTCATTAAATATACAACAATATGCGCAGGAATGTATCTGCCAAAAATTAATGCACCTACGAAAACCTCGAATCAAAGCGGAACCTTCAGCTCACAATTTTGACATTACGCTAAAAGATGGTAAACAAACGAGCAGCAGTTATCAAGTGGTCGATAAAAATGGCTATAAAACACCACTTCATTCATACTTCGCTTCATCGACTACGTCATTCGCAGTTCAATCGTCTTCCCGAAGCCTCATCTACGTTAATTCTTTGAAAAATGAACTCACGAAATTGTTTTATTGATATACACATTTCCCATTCGAATTACGAGACATCAAGAAAATCGGTCTTCACATTTTCAGTTATTTCTTTTCTATACGCTCAGCACCAGTTGCTGTCTTGCCACATGACCAAACGATGGAAGAACAAATTTCGGCGCGGTAATGCAAATGTTCTTGGCGAAAGCTGCTTGAAGGATAGACTATGAGCGTAATAATGATCAAATGTATCCACGCATACAATTGAACCACGGCGCTTTTCAAAACAACAAGGAACGAAGCTCCATTAGGGATACTGTTACTTTTTTTATCGCCACATTATAGCTATGGGGATATAAGTTGAAAATACTTTCGTTACGTCAGAGAAGCTACAAGACCACCACCAATTACTGCATGATAGAACCAGAAGCGGCTAGAAAATGTTGAAGTCATTACTAGGGATATTTTACTACTCTTTTAGCTTTACTTGTCTAGTAATTAACAACATAAACTTTGATAAACATTAATTCCCCCTAGAATGCGAGAAATCATAACTTCACTTGTAAAGTTATGCGAAACGCTTATAGGGCGCATCGATTGAGAACACCATTGCCGCCATTCATAAGCAACTATTACCAAGAAGGATAATGTCGTCAATCAGGAACGCGGATGAAAACACGTATGCTCATACGGAGAGCAGTGAACGCAATCTTGCTAATATTGCATATGCGGAATTCCATCGTAAGGTTTATGCCCATTTTTGGCTAACAATATATTTTACAATAGCTCAGCGGAAAGCTAAGCAACACTGTTGAAACTATTTCAACTGAATGCCCCACAGACAAAATACAGCTTGAAAATCAATTTTACCTTCAAACATAACCGGCTGGGAAGCCAACAAAGTTCCTTTGAAAAATGTCATTCCAACTAAGTCGCTGACGTCACGCGTGCAACGGACTTCATTTTACTAAAACCGCAGATAAGAATAATCAGCCTATTTTCCGCTATGTCACCCAATGCAAAAATTGAGCTTACCAAATTTCGAACGCAAACTCGCGCGAAGGATCAATTGCCCCAAGAGTGAAAGCAACCTTAAAAAGTCGCTGGCTTAATTGCGGCCAAACTTAAAAGGTAAAAAGTGGAGTTGCATACGAACTTTTGAGGACACAGTTTCCCTTCTCATTAAAACGACTTGCGTTAAAGCACTTCAAGCTGCAATACACTACGAGAGGAACATTCCTTAAATTAATTAGTTCGTTTGAAACCTTAGCTGAGGTCATTAATAATAATACTTAAGCGTCACTACTGATAAAAGCATTGCGCGCAAAGGTAAAAGCTTAATTTTTTCGCAACAAAGACAATAACTCAGTTTTTTTTTTCAAACAAGCATACGGGCACCACATAGGATGGCTATTAGTTGTCACACTCATTAGAGATCGAGTATGCGGGTTCAATAGTAACAACCTTTTCGAAAACGTAAAAAAACAGGGTCGATTTGCCTATACGGCAAACAATAAGAGCTATTAGCCATTCAAAGAACGCCACTTCGCCTGCAGCCGTCGAAAATAAAAGCAAACTGTCGAATAACAGTTGCGGATGACGACCGCCCGCCATCGCCTGGCATTTCTTAAGGCGATGAATCAATGGGAAGCAAAAGCTCTTGCATATGCGTATTCGAGCAGGAGGGACAAATAGCCGGAACGGAGAAACTCTCTGAAACGATCGCCTGTCCATAAAAAGTAAACAATAAAGAATTAAAGTATACTGTGAGCGGCAGGTTGCTTTGCGACCTCAAGAAAAAAGTCGGCTTTCGTTCCGCCAGATTTCACCGACTTCGAAACGCAACTGGACAGCGAAACTGAAAAAAGCACCGCTGAGCACAGCTGACAGCCTACAAACGTCGCTAAATACCAAAAACGGCGATGAGTAGCCCTAAGGAGACCAAAAAAGTCATTATGCCAACCAGTCGAGCCGCCTTCGTAAAACTTAATTCTGATTCGTAGTAGAAAAACCCGTAACAAGTGAGGAATATGCTAACCAGCAAAAAGGTAACGAAAAAGACCAACAGCAGACGATACAATCGAGGCATTGGAGTTGAACGTAAACGATACATAACTACTCTTTGCCGCCGGCGGCTTCCAATGGATCGCACCATTGTGTCTACACTAGAGAAGTGTCTCCTTTGACGCCTACATTAGGCGGCGAACGCAGAAGAGCAAGTTGTACTTGCCGAAAACTAAATTTCGCAATTCAAAACTTCTTCAGTCCTTCTTCGGCATGGCCATTGATTTTTGACCGCCGCTCGTCGACTCCGCTAATTCAACCATTCGACCTCTAAAACCACTTGGCATTGTGCTCGCACAATCTGTCCAAATAGAGATCCCACTTCCGGCCTATAGGCTGAAGCGACTTCCTGGCAAAACGAAGTTAAACGCTTTTTCTTCGCTCATCGTCGATGCAGCTTGAATCCCCAACGTATGTGGGCTCTTCGCCTGCTTGTCGACCAAAAGAACTTCCAACGATTCCATGGTCAGCCAAGTGCCGTTAAGTTGAAAATATTTTGGCGGGAAAATACAGTACACAACAGACTTGCAGGTACAGGGAAAGTCGCCCTGAGAGGCACTGCTCCAAAATTGATTCACCGGCTAAAACCGGCAAGGAAAAGGCTGACAACTCATTGGACGTCGAAAGTTGAGTACGATTGGTTGCCGCATGATTAAGCGGGCTAAGAGAGGCAAGTTGCCGGAAGAAGGGTACGTTCTGATTAAATTACAGCGCAGATGTATTCGCATTTATTTCATTAGTGTACGCACCACTCACTTATCGCCTAAAGACGTTCTAATGGATAGTGCTCCTTTTAAATGCGACGACTCCAACTTACGTATTCAGCCGAGTCATAGTTTGCACATGGACATTGGCCACTAGCGGCAAAGGTAGGCAAAAGAGTTGTTGGTGAGGTGAGCGCGCGGCACATTTCCCTATTAACCCGCGGTTCAAAGGCGCTTGTGGACGTTGCGGTATCGCAATCTCAATTCAAAAGAGAATAGCTAAACATGCTAATTAGTCAAATATAAAAATCAGTACGCCTGTTCTTCTAGTCGTTTATCCATTTCATCATCTGAAGCACAAAGCAGTCGTCCCTGAGGGCACTGACGGAAATTCGTTTCAACATTGATTTCTTGTTCGCATGGGACTTCTTGCCTTTTCTGAACCGCAGCCATGCAGACCACGTGATCGCTGAACAGTGTCCCAGCGGGACTGCTGGCAAAACGACCATCGACCTTTCAGCGCCATTCCGTCACTGCATTATCTTCTATTGCAGGAAAAGCCTATTGCTAATAGCGACTATGGCTTACCGGCTGCGTTCGTACGTCTTATAAAGACAAATCTTCCGTCAAGAATATTACTAATAATATTAATATTCAGCGTAGCGAGGCAACCGGTTTGAAGAGTCCATTCATGCCGCCAAGTCAACGGCTTCCACTAGCTTCTTGTTCACGATCAATCATTTAAGGTCGCACGGTCGATAGGGCGTTCTTTGGAAAAGTCAGAGAACGTATACTCTTTTGACGCATATCCCAAGGGGCTTCGCGTGTCCAGCGCAGTTCATAGCTGCAACGGCGATTGACCAAAATAAGACAATCGACTACCGCCGAGGGCAACTTATCAAAAAAAAAGCATCAGACGGCTGCTTAGGTAAGGTCGCTCCAAAATGCCTTGTCACTTTCGCCGGCAGGAGGCAATCAATATATAAAGCGCTCTTCGTCACTACGGCAAAGAGAGGAGGAAAAATTAACCACATTTGCAAGTCGATGCAGCAAAGTCAACTTGTCCGTCCAATCTCCACAAGTGGGTTCAAAGTACAAGCGGAATTGGGACTTCGCGTCGGCTATCGATACGCCCAGACGTTGCGCCGCGACAAAACCGTTGGACAACCTATTGGCTACGTTAACGCTTCGAAAGTAGGCTCGGGCGCAAAGTGCCGACTTTGGGTCGGCTTTTGCACTTTAATCGCCACCTAAGCTGCGAGGATTTTCAACGCCAAAAAGATCAATGCAACTTTTCGTGTTCAATTGGAGACGAAGACAACGGCCATTCCAACCAGCCCAAATGCCGGCGCACAGGGTGCCATCGGGTTTAGATATATTATAAAGCTGTGATCGGCAAAAAGGTTAGTAAGTCGGCTATTCGGGAGCATTAATTTCGCATGGCGCAACCGTATACATAATATTAGTATTATTAGTGCGATTCTACTTCTTCTTCTTCTTCTTGAGTTGGATGAGAGGACTGAATCAGTTGAGACTAAAGCCTTTCAACTGGCAGCTAACGCAGTGTATAATGCCCGGATGGCTATTTAGCCGTCGGCATACGCGTTGCCAAGCATTCAGCTGCTATCTTTTGCCCAGCAATTTACCGGAACGAAAGAGGTTTCGTAAGTTGTAGCATTGAGCGCCTTGTCAACGTCTCCTGACGTCAACAAGGAGAAAGAAAGGCGAACGTAAGGAAACCGCCATTGGACGAGCCAAAAAGTCCAATGATGAAAGTAAAAATTGCAAAAATTTTTTCAGGATTGCCGCAAAGGGCTCGCGCCAAAACCCAGGCGACAACCAACCGGCTGGCGTTTGGATAGGTACAGCCACAAGCTCTATGCGTCCGGTATTGGTCACCCTCTTGTGCCATTTGATCTGGAAACTATGCCAGGCGCGATGGGACGCCGAAAGTCGCAACTGTGCCAACGATTCGTCAATAATAGACATCATCATCAATTCGGATACAAACAACAAACATCGAGTGCCGGATTCAGCCGGCGTAACGGTTTTTGTTGAATTTTGGGTCCAGGAGATTAGTTCGGTTTCCGAGCTGACGTCCGACTTCGAAATGGACATGTACATCAACGAGATGTGGCTCGATCCGACGCTACGGTTCGACTCGCTCAATCCGTGCAAGCACAACATCACTTTGACGCGGGAAATTTTCGACAAACTTTGGACGCCAAATTCTTGCTTCATGAACAGCAAGATGGCGTCGATACACGATTCGCCTTTTCGCAACATTTTTCTGATGGTTTACTCCAATGGCACCGTATGGACCAACTACAGGTAAGCATAGACTTCAACTATGACGTCAGTGTGACGAGTGGGTGATTTAGGGTGAAGGTGAAAGGTCCATGCAATATGGACTTATCTTCTTTCCCGTTGGACGCTCAAAATTGCTCGCTAATATACCAAAGTTTTAACTACAACAGGGACGAGGTGAAAATGCGTTGGGGCAAATCGAAAGTGCTACAATCGAAGCAATTTAGCCTGCCGGATTTCGACTTGGTCGGCGTAACAACCGCCCAAGAAACGCACGTGAGTACTAGTCAACAATGCGCGCGTACGTCCGCACGTTTTTAGCATGCTTTCAATCAGCAGTAGCAGCATGTTGAAAATGCGCTTGCACGATGTTCCCTCCCACTGGTTGGAGGGCACAAAGTTCAATTAGCATTTTGCCCGCGTTGAAAGTTCAATTGTCACCTCGCGCCCTAAGCGTAATGGCTTCATGCATTATTCAACATCAACTTGTGGGTGTAACCAGAGGTAATCATTGACGCGCGCCTACTGAAAGGACATATGTTAAGCGTAAAAGTGACCATGCAAAAGTAGCTTCCGGCTTTCGCGTCTCGGTTGAAAGGAGACTAATTTAAAATTACGCGCAAAGAGCCCACTTCCAATGGCAAGTACGAAATTGTCAACTTTTACTATACCGCTTCGTCGAACGTTTCAAGATTTTATGTTCGCCTACCCCCTCAGGCATAAGTGGAGTTACATTTTGCCTTAGCTAGGAAAAAGCAGCATAAACTCTTGAAAATAGCTGGTTTCGTTTTCCGGATGGCATTTTCAAAAGTAAACAACTCTGGTCACAACATTTAAGATCCTAAAAAAAACCCAGTGGACTATTAGTCCCTTCCATTTACAATCACCAATCGATAATGGTACGTGAAGAAGGTGCAACAACTCGAAAGTACATTTAAGCTTACCGTAATGCACCCTATCCATCATCTACGAAAAGAAGTGCCAATCATTTTTTAAAAACGCTGAACTAGTTTCATTTTGGCTTCTTTTGTACGGATTTTCTGTGTCCCGTTGAATAAACTTTTATTAATAAACTTTTCTTAATAATATATTATACGTCAATCCTTAGACCGCTGATGACGGGTCAAGTTCGGACCCGAAAGCTACGGACATTTTATTAAGAAAAGTTTATTAATAAAAGTTTATTCAACGGGACAGAAAATCCGTACAAAAGAAGCCAAAATGAAATTATTTGGTCCCGTACGAAGACATTATATCTTCAAAACGCTGAACTAGCTATTTATTCGCTAATTTTTAAATTGATGCATGTCTTCAGCTTAGCTTTCTTAAAAGGAACTAAGGAATAGGTAACGTGCAGAGAGTTGGTGTGACAAGCGCACACATCGGCATATGATACAATACTTCCATAAGGATTAGACGGGAAAAAAAGAAAGAACGTAAGCATATATTTTGCCAGCTAGGCAAAGGGTGAGAAAAAAAATTAGTAAAGTGAGGGCAGCCCTTCGTTGGCTAAGGGAATAGCATATTTTTGTCTCTTGGAGGTGTATGCACCCAACTTAGGCTTTAAGACTTAGCCGGTCCCTATTCGACTGCAGCTCCAGCCGTTATATCATACTGAGATGATTAGCATACCTTTAAATCGATTGCTTCGTAAAGGTGGAGTAAAGAAGGAAAAAATATTGGACCAATTAGCGGTCGGTGACGAATTTTCGGGACAGGTTGCCGCAAGGAGGCAAGGAAAAAAGAAAGTACTTAACTTGTCGAAAAGTTAACCGATATATCGACTTTTTAAAAAGTCACTTAAATGAGATTGATGTCTGTTGATTTAATTGAATTTTGAAACGGTCAAATTGTGTTGCGGCGCAGTCCCAAAGCGGAAGTTAAACAATCAATAAACAGCGGCTGGGCGAAACGTTTTCCAACGGCGGAAAAACATCGGAGCAAATTTTGCAACTGCAGCGCCGGTCCATCGTTACCAACTAGCCGCGGGTCGCCTTACCCTCATTTCCATTAGTTAAGTTCACTTTTTTCAACCGAAAGTGCTTAGTCGAGCTGAGACGGAGCAAAACGGTCCCACATAACTCGTAGGGCAACAAAAATGAAGTAATACTACTTTTGAGCTTGCAGGTATGAAACGTATGCAGTCACTTCAAATATCCCAACTTCGTATTTTCAAAGGGAACATTCATTGGGAAGTTGCAACGTCACTGCCAACGTATAACTGCCCGGTTATCTTTTTAGAATATAAAGTAACGATTTTCATTTAACCAATGCACCATGATTGACCACTGAGATTAATGATACATCGCAGAATGACATGCTACCTCGATGAAAAAGTCATTTGTAGACGAAGGACAATGACGTTGGAAAAGGGCTATTCACAAAGATAATTTGTCTTCAATGGTTGTTCCTCTTAGCAATGATTGAAGATCGCTGGTGTCCCAAAGCAAGTGGGACATAATACGCCAACTTAAAATAGCAAAGAATTTAAAACTTGTGCTACAGAGTAAGCTGTCTTCATCAAAAGACTATTCCCTATGTCACACTTGTCGCCCGGGATTGAACTCAGAACATTCATCTTTCAAAATAATTCCTGTCCGCGTTTTTGAGTAAACAAGCTGGAATATCTGGGCGTACAACCACTGGAAGCTTAGATGTTTGAATAATTAAGCTGCTACGGATAAATATCCTTGACGAATGAAGTACATTGAGCCTAAGTATATTGTTCTTTTAGATATCACCAGCGGGCGTTTGGGACGAACTCTACGTGACATTCACTTTTCAACGACGCTACATATGGTACATTTTACAAGCATATATACCGACTTATCTAACAATATTCATCAGCTGGGTGAGCTTCACACTTGGTCCGTACGCCATACCTGCAAGGACAATGCTAGGCGTCAACTCACTCCTAGCGATGATTATGATGTTCGGTAATATTATGCGAAATTTGCCCCGCGTCAGTTACGTCAAAGCAATTGGTAAGGTAACGAATGGAAGGAAATGTACCAACACGACCAACGCTGTGCGCTTTTAAGATGTCTGGATGTTGGCCTGTATGACTTTCAATTTTTGCTCACTGCTTGAACTGGCGATCATAGGTTACCTGACAAAGAATACGTCGCCTAATGAGCAACCGAAAAGGCAACGAACGGGAGCTCAGTCGCCTCAAATTCCTTTGGTACGTCATGCGCTGCGGTTCACAGCTGCCGACGGTCAACGACAGTCGTCGACAAGGTTGCCAACGTTTGGACGTAAAACCTGCCTCCACAATTGCTGGTCAATGCTCAGTCCGGTCTACATGGCCGAGCGGATTGATGCCGCTTCGTGTTTTGCCTTTCCTGTCCTATTTTCTTTGTTCAACATCGCCTATTGGAGTTACTACATGAAAGCGTAGGAGTTAAGTAAAGCAGACCAAAGAGCGAATCTCAAAAAAGCTACATCAGAAGCAGCGCATACGCGCAAAGCGCTCAAGCAATAAGCTAACGAATAAACCTACGGTGCATTAACCCTCGTTGCGGGCTGCTTCAAAAGTTCCGTTAAATTATCTACCAGACCGACCTAGCAGAGCTACAGAAAAAGGGCCTAATGAATTTTAACCATTTATTCCAACTGGTTTTCCCTCCTGTTCTAAATTCCTTACGTTTGAAATAGCAAGACGTCTTCGCGCATTTCATGACGGAACCTTGCCGACGAAAACGGTATTTCAGCAAGAAAATAAAAATAACCACTTTTAAAGGAACTACGCACTCTTCAGACACTGCCTGCAGTCTTTTATCATCTACAAGTAGTGCATACAAAAACGTTGCCAGATTAAAAGCACTTTTTGAATATGAAAGTCCCATTTTACCCAGCAGGTTTGTATTTTGGATAAAAGAACTTGATTATCCTGAAAAGTTCTACAGTAAGCTGTTCATGGGAGGCGAGCCTTACGCTGCTGAAGAACAAAGCATTTAAAAAGTTATTTGGAAAGCGTGCTTTGTTCGCATTGTTAAACTGCCCATAAATATGGCAACCGAATTCATCGGAAGACAGGAAATTTCGTCACAAACGAGCAGGTGGTTTTCTGTTTAAATGAACCTGAAAATCATACTAGCGGAATATCGTGCAGCCTACTACATATCATAAGCAATTTTTTCTCAAAAGAATGACAAGCTGGAGGAAGAACTCTGGTCGCCCTACCTCAACTTTACATAACAAAGTTAAATCTTCCGAAAAAGGTAAAAGTCGCATACTCGAAACGGTTACACAATAAGGAAATTTCCTACCGTTACAAAAAAAACTTTTGAAATTAGCAGCCGTAATTTATAACTAAAAAAGATGATAACGAAGTATTAAATTAACACTAATGGTCTAAAAACACTCATATCTATAATATTAATAAACGACTTTAAAGTTTAAGCATATTGAAAATTTCGCATGTATTTAACTTAGAAAGTGAAGTGCTTTGCATATTTTTAGATTCATTTGCATATGGATGGCTCTTCATTTAAACCACTTCCTTCGAGCATATCCCATTCGTTCGTGTATAAGTAAAAACCTGCGTTCTCGCATGTAAATACATTTTTTTCAACCCCTTTTTCGCTCTACATAACTGCCTATATGCCGCGTACAGGTGCAAACAAAAGAATGTCATTTATTCAAGACGCATAGCGCAGAAAGATAACGCGTTACAACGGCTGCAGTTGGCTGTTGCACGGTTAGAAAGAAGGTGAAATTTTCGAAAGGAAAAACAACGAAGTTCGCAGAGGACTTTTCCGGACACCCATTGGTCAAAGTTTCAAAATGCAAAGTCACCAACAGCCTGATCAAATGGGAGACCACGTGGAAGGTAAGTTTAGCCAGCTAAGTAACATTGCGGAGCACTTAGCTTGACCACATTTTAGATACGGTATGGAAAAAGCGGGCCCAACTCGGGATAAGGAAATGCACAAGGGCCTAAAACACTTGGGAAAGCCGAAAGTTGGAAAGAGAGCCCTTAAATCTCACCGCCGCAGCATGTAGTACATCATAACAAAAACCATAAAAGAAAAAAGAATTAAATAAAGGGTGAATCTTGCACTTCCCGATCTGCTAATAAGGCCAAGCCGACGCATTGTAGCTTCGAGAACATTTCTGCCGCTCTCAAAATGGTCTTCTAAACCGCCCAGTTCTTTGTTCTGACGACGCACCTCATCGCCAATGTCGATTGTTAACTAAGAGATAGGCTTTGTTCAAAACGCATTGTTCGCAATGGAATTAACAAGCTTGCTTATCTTCTACTAAGAGGGAAAATCCTTAGCCTTAACAATCATACCACGGAAGTAAAGAAATGCAACTGTACGGCCACCTACGCCGCCTTGCACTAATAAGGAAACTGACAAAAAGCATCATATACTCTGTTCACCAGGACATACGTATTATACAACCCGTGCACCAGAAAGCAAGCAACAAAACAATTGATTAGCAAGCACCTTAACCGCTTAACCAAACTAATAAAGAGCTATTTTTCTGGAAAGCATTTCTCATAAGAAAGAAGCACCAAGAGCATTTATTTTTAAAAATTTGTACGTACACTTTTGAGGGTTGTTACTTTGTGCTTCAAATTATCGACCATTTGATCATTATCGCTTTCCAGATAATGTTGCTTCGACATGCCTGCGGCGCTGCTCGAGCTACCTGCAACCAATTAATCAAGCTAATAGGCGCGGCAAGAAGAAATAAAGTAAATAAATACCGGCTCGGTACATGCCAAAACTCGAGGAACCTTCACCAAGCTCGCACTTCAACCAGAAAAGTGCTAACGCGCGGACCTATCACACTTGAAATGACAAGTCATCACAATGTCAAAACTCTTTGATCTGCAGGTACATATTTAATGAACATTTTTCACTTTACCCAACGGAGAAAAGCAAAGCTGCGTGCCTAATAAGCGTTTAGTAATTTATTAAATTATAGACATATCGTTATTTAAGACTATAAAAGGAAATAAAAAATGCTACGCTATCTTTTCACTTGAGAACGAAAGAAGCTTACAACTTCTGGGCAATCTCCGCTCTAACGTTTTGTTACAAGAATATGTACAGCCAAATGCTCAAAACAAAGCGCTTGGACGCTACATAGAGTCGTGCTTCTTGCTTTCAAAAGTTATCGTAACCAAAGGAGAACCGACAGGCCTGTTACACGGTGCCATTTCAAACTGAGATGCTCAATGCTATCAGAACCCTTTGTTTGTTACGGTTAAACTAAGCTGGGACTGACTCGCATCATTCTCTAAGTGACCTACTAATAATTAATTTGACGGTACTTCAGTTTTGTAAATTATAACCTGATTATCATTACATGTTTTTGGCATTTATGTTTTTCCATTCCCATTTTGTAAAGACGAAGTTACTGTTATGTTTTTTAAATTAATTCTAGTAAGCAGGATGTGCTGACACAAATATGGATGGCCGGCGAAACTATACCGGGACTGATTAAATCGTGACCATTTACAGAAAGCTGAAAAGATTATCAGGTACTTAGAGCAAATATTGTTTCTACTTTTCGAACTGATCTTGCAAATGGAACAACTGGCGCTAAAAGCTCAGCGCGCGCGCATAGTGCTTTCAAAAAAAACACTTTAAAAATCGCTTATCCGCATTTCGAGTTGCTTTCTCTACGCGCGTCTTTTTTTCTTTACGCTTCAACGAAACCGAGTTTTCAAAAAAAACGGGTTTCAGCCGACAAGTTGAAGCGGCAAAAGAAAAAATGCACATGAAGCGGCAAAAGAAAAAATGCAACAACTATTGCTGAACAACGTCTCCGCAAGCTGAAGAAGTCGTTTCCGCTTGACGGCAAGTTATCAACGGCTATTAAAATATGTCGACAAATGCAGCGAAATGCCAAAGTTGAATTCTCATTTGGCAGCAACAACAACAAGTTAACGCCCAACGAAAAGGCTCGCGGCGAAAAAGGAAGAAATTAAGTATTCCATGCCTAAAGCTGATACTGCGCTAACGAAGCCACCCTTTTTTGTACGTTGACACGAAAGGTTAGATAAAGGAAGGAGACGTGTATTCAACTTGACAACTTTTCGGTCGCTTTAAACGCGCCAACGGAATAACTTGTTTTCCCGTTGGCCGGTAGGCCACATTTAATTCGCTCCTTTTAAGGCGCTGTCTTATCATATGACTCCAAGCGACAGTGAAGTAAGTACCACTTTTTCACCTTTCTTAAACGAACAATTCGGGCGCATAATTATTTTTTACTTCTCTCTACGAGCGAGACGGTCCTCCCAACTTTTCAATGATAAGTGCTTGCTTTACGTAACGATCTTTTTTCTTCCTCCCAAAAAAGCAAAGGAGAGCCATATTTCGCGAGCTAGTTCTACTTCCAGTTTTATTAATACAATGCATAGCTATTACTGCGGCAAGATTCGATGTTGCCGGTCAGTTTGCCCTAGTTTTCCCGTAGCAACAATACTCGATACTATGTATAGAATAGTCTATTGGAACCCAACTGCTTATCTTGCTATTGTCCCGCTTTGCTAATTTAAATAATCAACTCTCCAACGCGCATTGTCAAACTTAAACCTTCAAGGATAGCAGATACCTTAAGTCGTGGCGGTACATTAGCTTTTTTGTTTCTTTTAAACGATTGGATGTGAAAAAGCATTGATTCAACAAAGCCGGATAAAAGAGCGAAAATTGCTGCTCTGAAATTACAGCGCTTTTGACGGGGTCTTCTAGGTTAACTATTCCTTCTTTTCAAATAGGCATTCCTCTCTGGAGACGGTATTATCCGTGCCAAAGCGCAGTGCTGCTTGAAGTGGTGACCGCCAGAATGCCTATTTTCCGCCTAACCACCAAAATGCGCTGTCAGCATCGTTTGAAGAAGCTGTTCTGAATCGGTTGGTTAAAAGTGATTTGAAATGTGCTGGAACTGGGTCTTCGCCTGCAGGTGGCGTAGGAAGTGGAGAAATTTGAACCAGTTTTGGAAACGCGTTTTCTATAGCCCTTTCCTCTCCAGCGCCGCTTCGATTGTCTAGCGCGGGCAATTCGCTACACCTTTGCTACGACCAAAAGTACGAACACCTTGTGGTTTCCAATCGGCATTGGATGAGTCCGCATTTCCTATTGGTCTCATTTAACAAAAATATCCAATCAACAATTAGCCTTAAGAGCGTTAGACGCATCAAATTGTCCAAAGCGATGTTTTCTTCCAAAATAGGCGCTCATTCTTTTAGCTGTTGCCGGTGGTTGAAGAGCGAACCTGCTCCAAGGTGTTGCTTGACCTAATGTTTCCACCACCGATCAGCTGCATTAATAGCCAGTCATCAAATTGCTTCGAACGGTTTTGCATCTGACGTATAGAATTGGTAGGCGCCTACTGACCCAAAGATGAACTTATTCGGCAGGTAAGCTTCTTTGATGCCAATATGCCAGCATGTCTTCAACAACATTGTCAGTCATGCGGGCTGATAATTCTCACTTCTAACTATCATTATAATTTTTTCAGCCTATTGGTGCTGCTTGCATGCTGCAGAACCGCTGCATATCGAATTCAAGTAGTTAAATGCAACCCGGGATATCGAATTTCGTCTATTTCAAAAAAATCAGCGAAAGGGACTTACGGTTACACGGCTGAATGTAAACCGTTTGTGGACGACCCGAAAAAAGTTAAGGTAAGTAGTTGCACGTACTCTTTTGCCGCTCTCTGAAGCTCTGCATTAACTAATTAATGTTAAACCACCTAATGCCTCTAAAAAAAAGTACATTAATTGAAACTAAGGAAAAAGTATTTCCTCTTTTCTTGAAATAAACGTCAGCGGGGGACCAGCAAGTCTATCGGACGTATCCTAATCTCGCATTTCAAGCTCTATAGGCTTTTAAGAAGAAATATAGCCGACGTGTCAGCTGCTTCAAGCATAGAACTGATATCTTGCGTAGAAGTAGCTCCGGCTGCCAGGAGTATGCATATTTCGAACTGCTGCCTAAAAATGAGGTTATGAACATGTACCCGCATAATTGTTTCAACGATGTCAACCTAATGTCAGTAACAATTGCCTCAACGACCTTATGTCATAAGTCTGTTCCTTTTTCTAAAACTAGGATATCACATGCACCTTCGGGACGACGTCAAGCTGCGATGGTTCACTGGCCGGATGTAAGGATCACCCGGATGCCTGGCTAGGAGGCGTCAAAATAGTCCCTTACGAATTGGATACGTCAATTGATCTGTAGGCAGCTGATTCAATTGTCACATAATTGAAAGACCAATTGCAGCTTGATCCCCCTATGCTGCAATGCCAGCAATGTCCTCGTTCATGGAGATAAATGTCGCCAGTCAAGAATGACTAGTCAAGGCCAACAACTTTCGCTCGAAACGAAAGAAGACGAAGTTATTCAGGGACTCTCTTGTCGCGTATCCCGAACAGAAGCAGCCGGAAGGTAAGTAGCCTGTTGTTGTTGCTGTTTTGGGTGCCAAAGGGCACAATATCGAAGACGCCCGTGAGTAGGTGGACAAAAGAAACCGGTTTTTGTCAAAGTTCACTTTCATATCCAATGGCCGGTTTGAGATTGAGCGTACGGCGAGTTTCGGGTCAGTCGGGATTCGATCAACCGATCGCACAAAAAGCTGTTCGTACAACTATCTAGAACGCGTGCTATTAATATTTTCGGTAGCAACCGATATTTGCGCACTCAGATTAGGCAGAAGAATGTGGCGCACTTAAGTGCTGCCAGCAGTCGGTGGTCGAAAACGGAAACCTGCCAACTGTATGAACATTCGGTACCTTCCTTTTAGAGTCTACGATGTGCTGCTGAAGATACGCGCTTGTCGGTTCGAATTGGAAAAGGAATGCTGCAACAAGTACATGATAGGCTATTTCTTGCACAACTTTTTGAAATCGAAAGAAAGCTGAGCTAAAAGAAGCCAGAAATGACAACAGACAGACATTGGGCCGTTCGCATTTCCTTAGCGCAGGTGGAACATTAAAAGCGGTCATTTGTCCAGCTTCATTGACGCGTGTCACCTGCCTTCTATAAGGCGAAGCCGTAGTGACCCATTCCTTGTCCATTTCGACAGCTGCCTCTTTAGTATAATCGTAAAATAACTGTTCCGTATACAAATGAAAAACAAAGCGCAAACATGTTCTTCTTAAATTCCACCAATGATGAATAATCATTATTTGGACAAAAGCTACCCAAAAAGTCGAATTGCAAGTTGGTAAGACTTTTTCTCTTCGAAGGCAGAGTAGTCGCTTTAATGCACCCTTTCGCTACGGTGCTAATAAATCCTGAACGCTTTTTATTGCAGCGCGATGGATAATATTATTTTCCTATCAAAAAAAGTTAACTATGGCATTCGAAGTCTATTTTCTCAAAGCGAAGGAATTCTTACGACTTCATTCTGCAACACACCGACCAGTCACGAAACTAGACTTGCAAGACAACTTTCCAATCAGCCTATCATTGGCTGCTACCGCGCCTTTCTGGCAAAAAGTTCACAGTACTCAACAAACATTTAAATCTTCATCGTTCTTAAAACTTCAATGCACTGGCACAGATGATCAACGCGATTAGGTTTCAAACCACCGTCCAATAAAAACTTATTTCAACACGTAGCTTTTCATATGCTCGTAGCGACCGTGAGAGTGAAACTTCTGAACAGAGATCCAACAGAAAGGAACTACGAACGAACCGAAACACCGAAAGCCAATGCTTAGGTATTGTTTCGGATGACCACCTAATCCCGTCAATAGGTATCTTGCGCTCGCAGGGAATTTAACCTCAATCAAATGTACACCAGGCAACCCATCAGAAACCTTCAGCGACACTGCCCTTATAACCAGTTAAATTATGAGGGAAAATCAATGCGGTAAAACGAAACACCCCAAACAGGAACCGGATAGAAGCCACTGGCGACATGCGTCACCATCAAATAAAATTAAAACAACCTACCAAACAACAAAATGATAACGCAAGCACAATGCCAGTGTGCCCTTTGGTTATTTGCAATGTCGTCCGTGTACAACTAATAAACGCCTACTGAAGCCATTACGAAAAAAGTCATTGCAGCAGACACCCAAACTGGGCGAGCTACGAAAGCCGTTCGTTTTTCACCTAGCCATTGAACCTGCGAATCACTTTAAACTCTTCCTATCAAACGACTACTTCCGTCGGTTGCAATCAGTTTACCGCTGTCGTTCGACGAGATAGGCGGCGTCATAGTTAACTTCAGTTTCCGTATTCGGACTTGACCAGCTTCGCTCACTACGATATGCTGACCACGGATTACCGCTATGACAATGCGATACTATGAGCGGTCACCTAATGATAGTACGAAAGTTCGAAGTGCGCAAGACAGACACCCTTCACCATACTTCAAATTGGACAAGAACAAGCTACACCAATTGAAGATATTCGCAGCCAAAGCGGCATTGAAACTCTAATGGCGCACGGCCTAACCACATCGTTTAATCCAACATGTCGTCATCAACACTTCCCGGCCAAAAGATATCGATGTGGCAGATGGCGCTTAAGCTAAACCGATTTGCCGCCAAAGGGCTTCACTTGATTAATTGGACTACGTTCGACGGATCGGCAAAAATTTCCCGTCCTTGCACCCTTATCCGTACACTGGAAACATGATTTATACACAATTGAAAGAATGATAGAAGACGTGGTTCCATTGGCACCAACGCTTCACCAAAGAGACTGCACGAAATGCAACTGAAAGGGAACCATTTCCAAAATATGAAGCGGTTAGGAAGGCATAATGGAAAGATAAACCCAAAGAAAAGAAAAAACAAGAAAAAGAAAACAATATTATGCTAACGATAGCGCATATGAACTATTCAAGATGAGCTCCTCAATAGAAGGAAACCATTTAACGATACGACGTACAATCGCAAGTCGTCGTGAGCGATGACCACTATTCAAAAGATATGAGCGTTGTGGACAAGTTGATTCAAAGAAACAAACGAAGGAATGATGAGGAAGCTTATGATGAGAACGAATAAAAGATATCGACACCTCGCCAGACAGTGGCAACGGAAAATGGCACTTCGTGGAGAAACCTTCAAGGCAAAACACCAGCAGAATCAATTTCAAACAAAGCGAAAATAGACCGTAAGAAAGATGGAAAATGTTCGAACAAAAACGTCGTCCAACCCTGAACACCTTACGTACACACGGTGGAAGTTCGGAAGAATTTTTGATGCCTGAACCTGCAACTCGACTAGCCGAAATATTTATGCAGAAGAAACAGTAATATCGATGGGAGCTTTCTAGAGCAAAAAACTTCAATTACTCATCACCTCAACTACGCTAACGCACTGAAATTATTCAAATAAAAAAAACACATTTCTTTGATGTCGCTCAATGTATTGCAAGCAGCCGCTGCCCGTGTAAGCGTATTTTAAGTTTCAACTTGGAACTCGAAAAGCTTTCAACTAAAAGTGTAAACCGCCAAAAGGAGCAGCATCTCGAAGAAGCGAACAAAATGCTCGAACAGCGCAAAGAGAAAACAAATTGGCCCGTTTAACCTTTTTTTTGAAAATTGCTACTCCGCAAACTGGTCAATTTACGCGGGACGTGTCGTAAAAAAATGTTCAACTTTCGCATACAAAATACTAGTAATCAAGTTCGCTAACTTAAAAACAGAAAACGCTAGTTTGTGCGACGGATAAAACTTCTCATTGCAACTATGTCATTAGTGTTCGTTATGGCAGAAATGCCTTTTCGTTATATTTAGCAATTTTAAGCCTCGGACGGTCGCATCCGCTCTTGACCCGTCACCAGCGTTATAACAAGGATAAGAGGTCAGCACTGGATGCTTAATACAAACGATATAATTATACTGTCCGCTGCTAAAGCAACTTTAAACATTCACGACTAAAACTACAAACAACTTAATTGACAGTTTCATAATCAGTATACGCTTACGCTAACCGCAACGTCGCTGTAAACTTCGCGACACCTAATGATCCCATTGGCTACCGATTATCAAATTTCATTGGATAAAGTTGGACGCGAACACGCTCAGAGCAACCTATCAAAATCCAGCCGCTTCTGACTCACCAGCTAAAGCAGCGAATCGCTTTACACTACTGCCTACGTGTTGACCATTTTTAGCAGCCGCGTTCATTTTTGCGCTTTCGCTTGACGATAACGGCTGTGCTGTCATTACGCTCCGTATTTTTCTTGTCCGTTTGACTAACTACGATATCTGTCACCGTGAATAAGCGCTGGTGCCAATGCGTTCACGTGGCAGCGACTTTGCAACGAAGCAACGGAAGCTTCACGACCGATAGGATATGACGATATGCCACGAAGGCGGAAGTGCTCGCCAATGATGGAAGGTCGTACAATTGGCTTCCTGTGGCCTGAAGGTATTCTTGAAGCGATTGGCACTTAAGCTAAGCGAATTGGCGGAAGATCATTCCATGGCGAGAGTTCAAGTTGGAAGAACTGAACATATTAGTAAACAAACGCATTCGACCTGCTACTCGTTAGCAGACAGGTCAACTGCGACTTACGGGATTGATAAGATGGAGCGCCAGGAACAACGTCGCGAAAGATATCGCAGAGACTGGAAGATATGGCTCAGCCGAAGAAGGCGTATAACCAGGGAGCCCTACGATATTGGCTACATGGACCGGCGGTGCTGGCCGGGGCGAAAGATATGTCTTCCCAGTAGGGCATGCTTATGTGCCTGCTGGTAGCTGAAGTAACAGCTGTTACTTCTGATGGATCGTAGTCCTTAGAAGTCAACCAGCAACTTGCTGCTTCGAAAGGACTGCGATCCTCCAAGGCAGTTACACCTGTTACTTCGAAAGAACTTTGTACCCTGATATAAATGATATTTTCCCTGGTTTGTCAAGGCAAGTCCGCTGTGGCCCGGACACTACCGCCATACTATTGGCGCAAGAGAGAGATAGGATGGTCCTGCGGAATGGCGCGTCAAATCTGGGCCAAAGATATTTGAGCCCAGGAAGGCATGTGTGCCTGCCTTCCGATGGTTGAAGTAACAGGTGTTACCTCTGATGGATCGTAGTCCTTACAAGTCAGCTTGCAACTTGTTGCTTCGAAAGGACAGCGATTGTACAAGGAGGTAACACCTGTTGCTTCGAAAGGACTTTGTACCCTGATGAAAATGGTGTTATTACCTGGCTTTATGAAGACAAGTTCGAAGTTCAAGACAGTGAAGAATGTACGTTTTATGATACGATACTTGGACGTACACGGCGAACAGCAAACAGCACACACGATAACACCAGGAATCGTTCCGAACGACTGTATAAACGATACAAAGGAACTGTGGATTTCTCTCAAGTCACGAAAGAACTTTGACGGTTACATGTATGGGAAGAAGTATGGCGCAGCGTGGATCTTACAACGCGAAGGAAAGAAACGGCGAAAAGTAGTATACCTTTGTTAATCGTATTGCTCTTGTTGCGACGAAGTGATTTAAGTTAAAAATGTTTTTGAAATATGGCTGTTGTTAAGCTGCGAGAAAATTCTCTAGCGGCAGCAGCGCTTTTGCGATCTCTGCTTCAGACATAATAAAGGCGCTGAACTCTGATGTACAAACGTATCCTCAATTCAAACTGCCAACGCACGCGCATTCGCGGCACAGCGCTTCAGCTTCAACTCTGTTGTGGTATAATTTTAATCCTAAGAATTGAGACAGGACTGCTTCGTTTTTTTCAACTTGTTTTCAACCTTTGACACGCCAAGCTAGGACAATTCTGTCCGTTTTTGTAATCCTAAAAGCTTGCCGAACCAGCGGTTCTAAGAACGTTGGAAAATTTGGTGTGCGACCAGTAAAATAATTTCCAAATCTGGGTGCTAGTACCTTTGGATGGGAGACGCAATTTTCCGCATCTGTCCCACCTTTTTAGAGGAATAGGAATGCTGTGGTCTCCTGATGAAACAGTGGCCCGTTAGAAGGCTAACGAACTTTAATGCGGCGTCAATATCTGCGCGTCAACTGCTATTTGTGTCTAGAAAAAGTAGTCGCAACGTGAATCATAGGCTTCAGCGCATAGTTTCACTATCGAAATGTACATGTTATCATTGATCGGACTTTCGCACGGTGGGAGGTGACAAAACGTTTTCCTGCGGGATAACGTAGCGTACCAGATAAACAAACCCTGCTATGATTTAACAAATCAAATGACACATTCTTTGGTAAGATGAGACAAGCCACAATCGATGTTTGTTGAAAGCTTAGCTGGGAACGGCTACAGTGGTCTCTGCGCGTTTAATTATATTTGGCCTTATCGCGTGACGCTGATTCATTGCTGGCACTAACAGGAACTGATCCTCATCTAGCGAACGCCGTGTTTGTGTTGCCGTGTAGTTGGCACAGGCTCGCGTTGTCCATTCTCTCGATGGTCTTCGTAAGCGTCGAAAACTTTGTGGAAATATGGCTATTCGAACGCCAGTCTCAGCTTACTGTACATTGTCTATAAAACGTTTTTTAAACGCTTATTGAAGAGTAGGTTTGCCTGCTTGGAAATATTTGAGAAAGCAGAAAAGCAAAGTCGCCTCCTCACTGGGCAGACACTCAAAATGGGCCAGTTACGAACGCCAGTCGTCTTGAAATAGCATTATTACGGACAGAGTTCCGTTTAATGTGCCATAAAATCTTCAACTCCGGAGCTTTCGGGTCATCTGAGAGCAGTCTTCAGCGGTCTTAAATTAGGAATATCCGTTTAGCCATTCGTTTATAACCTAACCAATGAACCTGCGAATCACTTTAAACTCTTCCTATCGAACGACTACTTCCGTCGGTTGCAATCAGTGCACCGCTCTCATTCGACGAGATAGGCGGCGTCATAGTTAACCTCAGTTTCCGTATTCGGACTTGACCAGCTTCGCTCACTACGATATGCTGACCACGAATAACCGCTATGACTATGCAATACTATGAGCGGTCATGTAATGATAATACCAAAATTCGAAGTGCGCAAGACAGACACCCTTCAGCATACTTCAAATTGGACAAGAACAAGCTACACCAATTGAAGATATTCGCAGCCAAAGCGGCATTGAAACTCTAATGGCGCACGGCCTAACCACATCGTTCAATCCAACATGTCGTCATCAACACTTCCCGGCCCAAAGATATCGATGTCGCGGATGGCACTTAAGCTAAAGTGATTTGCGACCAGAGGGCTTCATTTGATTAATTGGACTACATTCGACAGATCTGCAATAATTTGCTGTTGGTGTACCTTTATCCGTACGTTGGAAAAATGATTCATACATGATTGAAAGAATGATAGAAGACGTGACTGCATTGACGGCAACGCTTGACCAAAGACACTGCAAGAAATGCAACTAAGAGGGTACCTTTTCTAGAATATGAAGCAGTTAACAAGGCATAATGGAAAGGCATATCAAAAAAGGGGAAGAACAAGAAAAGGAGAACAATATTATGTCAACGATAGGATATACTTACAACTTAAGACCGCTGAAGACTGGTCTCGATTGACCCGAAAGCTCCAGAGTTTTTTCACACATAAAAACGGGAATCTATCCGTAATAAGGATTTTCATTATGGAAACATACGGTCCCGTACTAAGAAACCACGTCTTCAAAACGATAGGACATATGACCTATTCAAGAACAGGTCCTCAATACAAGCAAGCGGTTTAATGATACCAGGTACAGTCGGCAGTCATCATGAGCGATCACCACCATTGAAAAGATATGAGCGTTGTGGACAAGTTGTTTCAAAGAAACAAACGAAGGAATGATGAAGAAGCTTATGATGAGAACGAATAAAAGATATCGACACCTCGCCAGACAGTGCCAACGGAAAATGGCACTTCTTGGAGAAACCTTCAAGGCAGAACGGCAGCAGAATCAATTTCAAACAAAGCGAAAATAGACCGTAAGAAAGGTGGAAAATGTTCGAACAAAAACGTCGTCCAACCCTGAACACCTTACGTACACACGGTGGAAGTTCGGAAGAATTTTTGATGCCTGAAGATGCATCGCGACTAGCCAAAATATTTATGCAGAAGAAACAGCAATATCGATGGGAGCTTTCTAGAGCAAAAAACTTCAATTACTCATCACCTCAACTACGCTAACGCACTGAAATTATTCAAATAAAAAAAAACACATTTCTTTGACGTCGCTCAATTTATTGCAAGCAGCCGCTGCCCGCGTAAGCGTATTTTAAGTTTCAACTTCGAAATCGAATAGCTTTCAACTAAAAGTGTAAACTGCCAAAAGGAGCAGCATCTCGAAGAAGCGAACAAAATGCTCGAGCAGCGTACAGAAAAAACTAATCGGCTCCTTTCGCTTTTTCTTTGTAAATTGCCATTCTGCAAACTGGTCAATTTACGCGGGACGTGTCGTAAAAAAATGTTCAACTTTCGCATACAAAATACTAGTAATCAAGTTCGCTAACTTAAAAACGGAAAACGCTAGCTTGTGCGACGGATAAAACTTCTCCTTGGAACGACGTCATTAGTGTTCGTTATGGTAGAAGTGCGTTTTCGCTATATTTAGCAATTTTAAGCCTCGGACGGTCGCGTCCAGTCTTGACCCGTTACCAGCGTTATAAACAAGGATTGGAGGTCAGCATTCGATGCTTAATACAAGCGATATAATTATACTGTCCGCTGCTAAAGCAACTTTAAACATTCACGACTAAAACTACAAACAACTTAATTGACGCTTTCGTAATCAGTACGCTAACCGCAACGTCGTTGTAAATTTCGCGACCCCTAATGATTCCATTGGCTAATGATTATCAAATTTCATTGGATAAAGTTGGACGCCAACGCGCTCTAAGCAACCTATCAAAATCCAGTCGCATCTGACTCACCAGCTAAAGCAGCGAATCGCTTTCCACTACTCCCAACGAGTTGACCATTTTTGGCAGTTCCGTTCATTTTTGCGCTTTTGCTTGATGATAACGGCTGTGCTGTCATTACGCTCCGTGTTTTTCTTGTCCGTTTGACTAACTACGATATTTGTAACCGTCAATAAGCGCTGGTGCCAATGCATTCACGTGGCAGCGACTTTGCAACGAAGCGACGGAAACTTCAGGACCGATAAGATATGACGATATGCTGCGAAGGCGGAAGTGCTCGCCTATGATGTCTGACTCGGTGAAGGACATGTACACTGGGCTAGCTGTGGCCTGAAGATACTCTTGAAGCGATTGGTACTTAAGCTAAACGAATTGGCGAAAGATCGTTCCATGGCAAGAGTTCAAGTTGGAAGAACTGACGATGTTAGCAAACAAACGCATTGGACCTGCTAGTCGTTAGCAGACAGGTCAGCTGCGACTTCCGACATTGATAAGATGGAGCGCCAGGAAGAACGTCGCGAAAGATGTCGCGGACAATGGAAGATATGTTTCAGCCGAAGAAAGCGTACAACCAGGGAGCCCTACGATATTGGCTACATGGACCGGCGGTGCTGGCCGGGGCGAAAGATATGTCTTCCCAGTAGGGTATGCTTATGTGCCTGCTGGTAGCTGAGGTAACAGGTGTTACTTCTGATGGATCGTAGTCCTTAGAAGTCAACCTGCAACTTGTTGCTTCGAAAGGACTGCGATCCTACAAGGAAGTAACACCTGTTGCTTCGAAAGAACTTTGTACCCTGATATAAATGTATTTTCTCTGGTTTGTCAAGGCAAGTCCGCTGTGGCCTGGACACTATCGCCATACTATTGGCGCAAGAGAGAGATAGGATGGTACTGCGGAATGGCGCGTCAAATCTCGGCTAAAGTTATTTGCGCCCAGGAAGGCACGTGTACCCTCCTTCCGATGGTTGAAGTAACAGGTGTTACTTCTGGTGGATCGTAGTCCTTACAAGTCAACCTGCAACTTGTTGTTTCGAAGGGACTGCGATCCTACAACGAAGTAACACCTGTTGCTTCGAATGGACTTTGTACCCTGATGAAAATGGTGTTATTTCCTGGTTTTATGAAGACAAGTTCGAAGTTCAAGACAGTGAAGAATGTACGTTTTATGATACAATACTTGGACGTACACGAAGAACAGTTATCAGCAGAAAAGATAACAGCAGGAAGCGTTCCGAACGACTGTGTAAATGATGGAAAAGAAATGTGGATTTCCCTCAAGCCGTGAAAGGACTTTGACGGTTGCATGTATGGGAAGCAGTATGCCGCAGCGTGGCTCTTATAATTCGAAGGGAAGAAAGAGCAAAAAGTAGCATATATAACTGCCGTTGATCGTATTGCTTTTGTTCCGACGATGTGATTTGAATTAAAAAGTTTTTAGAATTTGACTGTTTTTAAGCTGCGAAAAAATTTTCCAGAGGCTACATAGCTATTGGGATCTCTGCTTCTGACTTAAAGGGGCTCAAGTCTGATGTACAAACGTATCCTAAATTCAAGCTGGCAACGCGCACGCACACTCTCGTTCGCGGTGGAGCGCTTCAGCTTCAAGTCTGATGTAGCGTATTTTTTGGTCGTGGGAGTTGAGATAGGAGCGCTTCGTTTTTTTGTCAACTTGTTTTCAACTTCTAACACGCTAAGTTGTAACAATTTTGCCTGTTTTTGTAATCCTAAAGACTTGCCGAACCAACGGTTATAGGAACATTGGAAAGTTTGGTGTGCGACCAGTAAAGTAATTTCCAAAGGTGGCTGCTAGTAGCTATCGATGGGGACGCAATTTTCCGCATCTGTCCCACCCTTTTAGAGGAAGGCTGTTGTTTCCCGATGAAATAGTTTCCCGCTGGAAGGCTAACGAACTTTAATGGGGCGCCAATCTGTGCGCGTCCACTGCTATTTGTGGCTAGAACAAGTCATCGCAACGTGAATCAGGGGCTTCCCCGCATGGATTGACTATCGAAATGCACGTGTTATCATTGATCGGACTTTTGCACAGTGAGAACTGACAAAAGCTTTTCTCGCGGGATAACGTTGCATTCCTGATAAGGAAATCGTGCTATCGGTAAACAATTTAAATGACACATTATTTAGTAAAATGGGAAAAGTTACAATGGAGCTTTGTTGTACGCTTAGCTTGGAATGGCTGGAACGATCTGTGCGGGTTTAACTATGTTTGGCCTTATCGCGAGACGCTGATTCATTGCTGGCACTAACAGGAACCGATTTTTATCTAGCGAACGCCGTGTTTGTGTTGCCGTGTAGTTGGTAGAGGCTCGCGTTGGCCATTCCTTCGACGCTCTCCATAAGCGTCGAAAACTTTGTGGAGAAATGGCCGTTCGAAGCTCAGTCTCAACTTATTTTGCACTGTTTATGAAACTTTTTCTAAACGCTTATTGAAGAGTAGGTCTGTCTGCTTGGAAATATTTGAGAAAGCACAAAAGCAGTGTCGCCTACTCGGCCGATTGGTATTCACACTTCGGTGGAGCAACTTTGGAGCTACGAATTGAGAACGTCGATCTGACTTCCAGAATGGCTATTGTATGTCATTCTATTAAGAAGTTGGTGATGATGGTCAAGGGTAACTTATCGCATGGCAGTGGAGGTTTATGGAGAATGGTGGATCTTTGGAGTACGTTATTATTATTATTCGTTATTATTCAGAGTAAAATTTCTTTGAGGCTTTTGTAAGCCGTTCGTTAAATTAATGTTTATTTTTAAACGTCAACTCGCGGAGGTTTCGGGCCTCGCCGTGGCTCGTTATCGGCGGAATTTGTGCCGCCTATTGGGTCAGGCATTATGTTAGCAAGCTGCTCCATCCGACCGACGTTGGCGGAGACCTCAGTCGTCGGGTATATCATGACCCGTCGGTCCCCGTTTAGAACCGACGGGGATACCGTTTGTTCGTTCGTTGTCGATCGTTGTTAGTGTTGCCGCCGTCGTGGAAGGTCAGTTGGGTGCTCGCCACAAAGTCTGACTGACTAGGTGGGACCAAGGCCCGATCGGTCAGGATGGACCTTACGGCTGAGGTTCCCGCCACGGTCGGTCGGACGGAGCGGCTTGCTAACATAATGACCGACCCGACGGGCGGCACAAATTGCGCTGATAACGGGCCAGGGTGAGGCCCGAAAGCTCCGCGAATTGACGTTCAAAAATAAACGTTAATTTCACGAACGGATTGCTAAGCCGCAAAATCGTTACTATTATTATTTTTATTATTGTTGTTGTTATCGTTTGGCGGTTACCTAAACCAGTGCGGGAGCGGAAGGCGTCTGTGCAGAGGCTCTGGTAGGGACAAAATATGATGAGGGCTTTGCGGTAAGTAACCTGCGTTTTGCGAATTATACCGTTTCGTCTGCGCTGGTGTAAGGAATCATAGAAGTTCGATTAGGTGAAGCGCCTGCTAGCAAGTATTGTTCACACAACGGGGGTTGTACCCCAATGGCAGAAAGGGACAGCTAGGTGAGCTTTTGACAGCACTGGATGCTAATAAAAAAGGAAGCGACAATAAGTTGCCTTTGATTAACAGCTAGCTTGGCATGGCACCGGAATCAGGGTTGAACCTACTGACACGAGGAAAGATGTAACTTTGCAGAGATACGTCGAGTTGACTTTTTGCACCTTACCTAAGAGTTGATATACGCACTTCGTTGCATCTAATGTTCTAAACTAGTGAAAGCCTAACAATCAAAAGATTAAACCGAAAATTCAGCAGATCGGTTGCACTTCCAATTTAATTTCAATATTGCTAACGTTCAATTCATTGGCTGTTTTGAACTGACTTCAACTGGACAACGACAGAGTACTTAGACGAGTATAAACTCGCTTATCATTAGTCAATTGCTTTAAACGTCTCATGGAACCTGCGAATCATTTAAACGCGATAGGCCATTTTGTTTTAGACGCATTCAGCACGCTCTGTGTCGCTGAGGTTGGCCGAGTCGAAGTCGGTTTCCGTTGCTACGTTTAGACTTGACTATTTCCGCCGGCTATGATATGCTCATAATGGAAAAACACGAAAGCAACGTGGGTGAAGTTTCAAAGCTAATGGACCGCAGTGTGTTTAAAATGTCGTAGCAGTGGACAATGTCAACTTAAGATATTCACCGGCCTACGCGAAAATGCTTACTTATGGTAGATAGCTGTCATTCAACCACCATTGCAGTACTCCAACGGTTTTCCTTAGCGAAAAGATATTGCCTCCAGAGTAGCCAGTTAAGCTAAACGAACTGGTGAAAACTAACTTCGAGCTTAAAAGATGACGACTACCTTCGCGCGATTTTTCGCAGCCTACTTCGTCAACATTGAAAGATATGGTTAAGTGTACACGAATGGTATGTGGAAGCTTCAAGCCACGGTTGGATCTTTGTATGCATATACATATACGTTCAAGTTTGCGCTGAATACGGTGGCTTCCCGAAAGCTTCGCTCACTAAAACGTTTTCGCGGGCTGAATACTCCATACTTAAATTATACATATACAAACAGAACTGAGAAGAGTCCCTCAGCTGCAAATTGAACATTACCGGCATGAACTCTGATTGGAAAAAAATATTGAAGCTGAAAGTAATAGCAGAACAAGACAGCGAAGGGAGATGAAGATATTTTTTTTGGGGAAGTGACAATTGAATTAGATTCAGCAAGTAGCGGGAACAAAACTGACGATATTCTGTGAATGCCGGAGCCCTCTACACAAAGCGGCTTTAAAAATGCCAGCCGCTGAAACATACTGTTCATTGAGAGCAAAAGGAAAGCTGAATCAGAGCATACGCCAATGTTCGTTCCTGCGATTATGCAAATAAGAAAAGAAACTACTGCTAAGACAGGCCTTTGGACGACCTTTGCAGAGTGACAACCTAAAACTAGGCTTCCAAAGAAGCTGTTAGTCCGTCAGTTGCCCCGGACGATTGGGCAGAACATATCACAACAGAGACTGTCCTGAAGGCTTTAGATTCCAGTTTTTACAAACCGAGCTATGTCTGACGTGCAACGAAACACTTTGAATAAAAATTATGATACTTCATTGTTGCTCTATTGCTTTTGCGCATGTCTTCTACTTGAAAGCAAGCAAGCGTTGCGTACGCTCAGCGATTTTCGTTGCTATTAAAAAGCGACGCTAAGTTTTCGCCAACATCCGATAGGCATTTAAGGACACCAACTACCGTTTGCGCGTCTTTTCCAAAGCAACAATCCAACTTGATTCGTTGAGTAGCCTCTTATCAACATCAATTGTTTGCGCATGGTGAAACAAGAAACAGGAGTGGCGGATAAACATAGACCAGCGAAGGTAGGTAAGGTGCGTTTGGGTGCTCCGCCGGAAGAGCAGCAATGCTAGTAAACAAAATTCTGGAATACATTTCAAAGCATTGAACAACCTATGCGGCTGAGATTAAAAATAATTTGCTCTCCGGAAAGGTAGTGTTCAAGTCCCGACATGGTCAATAATAGCTGACTGCGCACTGAAAACGCTGTCTTCTTCCCAAACCGGCAACAGGCGGTAGGAATTGCTAAGACTTTTCCATAGAGACTCGAAACTCTGAACACCGCGGGTGGTTAGTCATATTGTCGGGTAAACAAAGTGAACATCCGCAACTACGCCAGCGAGGGTGGTTTGTTAACCTTTCTTGTTTTCTTAATAAATTCTTTCTTACTTGTTTCCGTTTATGGCTACCTTGGGAAAGCGTAAAGTTGCACACTCAGCATCAATGACGGCGACATGCAAACGCTTAGCATAGGAAAGCGTTAATGTTTACGACAGAATGCCTACGGCAAACAAACGACTCAGTGATAATATACAATGAGTCAATGCTTGTTTATCATCAATAGGCTGAAGAAGCGTCCAGGAAGAAGTATGCATTGCCAGTAGGCCTACTGCTATGGATTGGGTGCAAAGTTAGTAGCAAGGAAGTTGGTCAAAGTGAAAAGACGCGCAAAATGATCTGGCTCGTCTTGTTTGAAATTTTGCTCCCTCTTGTTGTTGACTCCCTCCAGCCGAAAGGCATTGAAAACTTAATGGACTACAACGAAACGCCGACAGTTACCTGCCAAAGCAAGTTCATTCCCAAATGGCTTAAAGGTAAGTGGACAAATCGGTCGAACGCACTTGAACAAGTTTTAACAATTGTACAGGTTACTTCATCAGACAAATGTGCGGATCGGTAGGCCGAACTGCGTACGGCAATCCTGCTGTAAGCCATTTTTTCGACTGCGTTGGTATGCTTGGAATTTATCATATAAACAATGGACTGGTACACTTTTCCAGCAGGTTGAAATGTATTTGGCGGTAAAGCATTTTCAAGGTAACATATTTCAGGTTTCACCAAACGCACGCGCTGACGTCACTTAAGGAGAACTACCCTACGAGCACTATTGGATGGAGAACCTTTCGTACTCAAACGGTGAGTCCATTTTCAAAATTTCCCCCGCCACTATTTCGTAGACAATGCAATCATAGGATGAACATTCCTGTCTGCGCAACGAGCAAACGCGCCCGGACCTTTCTCCTTACAACCCGAATATGGCCTTTTCGCCGCACGGCGATTCCATTCTTGCCTACTCGCACGGACCCGAATACTATCAGGTCAACTTCCGAGAAGCTAATATGGGCCGAAATTCTTCGTCCAGAATATTCACAAGACGCTCTCCGGACGATCCTATAGTTCTGCATGATACTGCTTACAAGACGATGGACAAAAATGGCACCTTATGGGGTACCTACTTAGCTGCTCGCCTTCGTCTTCCGGAAGCTGACATATTGTAAGCATTCCGTATGAATTTTTTAAAAACTTACAACTGTTTAAGGCGCTATGTATATAAAGTTGAAAAAGGCTGTCAGCAAAAGGTGATCGTAGCAAAAATATCAGCCGGCACAGTCAATGCAAATATGTGCAACCGTCGTGCGGACGGTCGTTTGGTCTTCTTGCAACCAATGGTCGAAGGCTATGTACACAGTATTGCCGTTACGGAAAATTACATAATACTAGCAATGAGTCGCGGCACATTCAATCCATGTTTGCTGCTTTCGCTTGGCGAAGACGTTGGTAATCACCAGCCGACGTAACAACAATGACGACTTTTTAAAATTACTATTCTTAGTGAGAAAACCGCTGATGGACAATTTCAATTTCGAATTCGACTACGGCAAAACTCTTGAAGCAGCAGTAATAATAAAGCAGAGCTTGTACGTAAAGTTCCTCGACATTTCGTCGACATATCAGCAACAGATTTCCTTAGTTCGAAGCGTGAGTACAACGCGACCACTATTTTGTTGAAAACTAGTTCGTGGTTAAGGTTAACGCATTCGAGGAAAGAGACGGACGACACTTATACGTGGACGCATTTATTTACGACGCCATATCCTACTTTAACTTCTTTAATTTACAGAACCTCTATTCCATGAGTAAGGTATGAGCTTAGCATCTTAGGTTTCTAATGTAGATCTGGAAAGCCAACATTGCAGGATCCGTACCCTAGAGCAGCACTAGTACGACTTACGGTCGATCTCATGACCGAGAGCGTAAAACTGGAAAATATACCAAGGGAATACTTGCAGACAGACTACCCGGTCATTAATCCAGCTTTCTTAGGCAGAAAAGATTACAGATATATTTATGCCGTCCAGGAACCATTCGCCGCCTACTCATCGGTGCTCAAGGTAGACAGTCTTATGCTAGTCATGAGAAATACGCGAAGTTTGAACAATTGCAGCTCGACATTGCGGGAAAAGAAGGCTATAGAACCAACGCGTGGAGACCGTCGGAAAAAGTAACATACCTGAATGAAATTGCGTTCGTTCAATTTCCCAAAGCAAAAGCTGAAGATGAAGGAATTCTACTGGTTTCTGCCATTGACGCGACGGCCAACCAAGGTACGAACATCAGCAAGCCTAAAGAAATGCAAGCATTCAGGAGTCTGGCAAGCTTAAAATATTAAAAGCAAGAGCGAAGTGCTTCGCGCGCACTTGCTTAAACCTATAGAACAATCGATCTAACTTATATTACATTTACGTGGGGTAAAGATGTCGTAAAACGATTGCTGTTTTAGGATTCCTGTACGTCATAGACGCTCGAACTATGGAAGAAATGGGCAATGCAAGCATACCTGGAGCCACAATGTTCGGGTTCTACGCAGATTACTTATCAAGCTCAGCGACAAGATTTGCGAACAAGTTTATTTTACTCCTCCTTTTCTTTCTTCCTCTCAAATACCTACTTACACATTAGGGTACTGTAGCTTAAGCCGCGCTTATGTTCCTTACCAATATGGCATGCTTTGTCAGCGTTTAACTTTTACTTATTTGCCTAGAGCATTCATTAAATTTATGCGAACTGTTATGCTTCAGTTTAAAGATATATAATTACGTTTCATCTGCATGGTTAATTCAAGTTGCTACGAACAAATACGTTTAAATATAATTATTTTATCGGTGTTATGCAAATTTTAAATATCAAAAATGTATAACTGACTTGTTGGCCGTGACTTAATCGATTCGAGCTTTAGGGTCTGATAGCTGCGGTCAATTAGTTTGTTTTAAATGAGTCAACGCTAAATTCAGTTACAAAAAAGCGTATGCCGTATTTGAGCTGTGATGTTTTAACGGCTACAGAATGATTATTGCCGTAAGAAGCAAAGGAACTCAACTAACTTCGCTCACGCGAATGAGCTTTGCAGGCAGCAGCGCTGCGCGTTATTGCCGCCCGTTAAGGCTTGTTTTTGGAAATATCTTCAAATATTTTACGCGTACAACACCGCGCGGTTTTTTTTCCGGTGATTTAAATTTATTATTCTACAAAATTGGCTACACGGCCAACTGTTGTTGTTTTAAAACGGCTTAAAGATATAAGAATTTACGTACTACTTTTATCAACGCTATTTTTACTTTCAACTTGAAATAATCCTACTTGTTTGAATGGTACTTGAAAATCAACTATTCCGACTGTCAAGTTGAATAAATGGAGTTGCAATTGATTTTCCTCGATTCTAGCATGAGCTGAAAGGCTTTCCTGGTTAGAATCACTTGTAAAAAACAGGTTAGTGACAATAGCGAGACCTGTAGTTGTGAAACTGAGTGCATTTGATTTGTAAGACTTTGCTTGCTTCCTCGAACCAAAGTGAAGCGATTAGCTCTGGTGGACATAGTTTTTGTTTTAACCAAGCCATGGGCGACAACACGCCGCAGAAAGCCGACGCTCTCAATTTCTACGAGGAGCAGTTTGAGCACATGTCCAAACAAGTGGAATTGCTTCTTGCTGACCTGCGCGGTTCGCTTTCCGGCGTACGTAACAACCTCTATAGCTGTTCATCTTCTGCGAATTTTAAAATTGTTTCACAAAAAGAGAAACTTTGTTTTCAGATGTCTCATCTGGTCGCGGAGAACATTGCAACCTTTGAGTCTGTAACAAATTCTGCCTGCGAATCAGCGGAGGCGGCAATTCGAGTAAGAAACGTCTTTCTTATAATTTCCCTCTTTTTGTTTTCCGTTTAGGCTTCTCACGGCTACATTGTCGGCTTGGAAGCGCAGTTGAAAAGCATGCAGTCGCTCCGGCCAATCGCGGTGGAAATGTGCGTACTTTTCTCGTTTGGGCAATGGTTTAACCCTTTTATTTTTAGCGCCCAGTTTAGGGCATTCCTAGAACAGTGCGAGCCTATGCCCGCGTCTCGTTGAAGCATTACGTCAGCTATAATATCTTTTCTCGCTACTTCATTTTATTACACCAACGGTAAAGTCGTTCGCTTCCTTTTTGCTCCTAGTAAGCCTAAGCCTTTAAGTAAAACGTCTGCCCATTCATTTTTTGATGTTCTCATCATTCATACGCGGTTAACCTACTTATTATTAATCTTTAAGTGTTCGGAAATACTTGCACATGTACAGTACGAATTTACGGCATGCATTTTGGGCCCAGTTTCACAGAACAGACCGTACTTTATAGAATGCAGGTTCCTTTTTACAAAAATGAAAACCGAAATGCATTTCTTATGCGCAATTGTACATTTATACTAGGCAAGGCTAGGATGGCCTGAAAAACGGGTAGCAAAAAGGCAGAGTATTACGGTGACTTCTATCCTGTTCTTTGGGTCGCTAAGCTTGCTTTAATTTTGCATAAAGGCAGAACAAGATGCTTGCCAACGTGAGCAGAATATAGTGGCGGCATTGTTTTGAAAAGGAACCTGCATTTTGCTAAATACGGTAGCTTGTTTAAGAGGGTCTTGGAAACACAACAAAGAGTCAACGATAATTTCACCCGTACTCAATTGTACAGTTAAATAATTTTGCTATTGAGCAATTCTTTCAACCTTCATTTTCGGATAACGCAATACAGTACGCTTTACCCTAATAACACGAGTTAATTTAAATTCATGGCCGCTTGTAGTTAATTAACTTTATCTGATTAAAAAGATAAACAAATGGTCGGCTCGAATAAGTTACGTTTTTTGAATTAATGTTTAAAACATGAATTTTTCAATATTATGAAATCGCGCATTAACAGAATTATCTGTACAATGTGGAGTAGTACGATTTCTATTCTTTATTAGCCATGCCAGCATTTTCATCTACTAATAGGCAGTGTGGGCCCTTTCGTAACACTAGATATCGATTGCCGCTTTTCAGCGCGTTATCGACAGTACTATTTTTTTTAAAGCGTAAAAAATCCGATTTAGAAAAACATCACGTGACAGTGGTGGACAATCTGTAATGACTTACTGTTTGCGTAAGCAACAGCGGTAGTTGCTCTCTTGGAAAAAACATCCGTGTACTGAAGGCGCTGCATACGTGTGCGCGTAGACAATGGACAAATCACTCTCTGCTCTTTCGGATGGAGCTGACAGTGGCAAAGTTAAAAAGCGGACATCGTGAAAACATGTTTACATAAAAATTTTGTTGCAAAAACTAGCTACTAGTGGAAGCATGTGGAGGTAACAATGACGTCAGCAATGTATCAGCTTAGTCGCGAACCTTTATGGTAGATGATAGCAGTTCCGCTGACCCGCCCTCTATTTCACTGTCCAAATTTGGGCATGATCGATAGATTGCCTGTTCGCGGTTTGTCTTGCCAAATAAAGAGTATGGCGGCGGTGGAGGCATTGGTCGTTCTTCAAATGGGATAAGTGAAAAATAAGTCGGCGGTTCATCTTCGTTGGTTGTACTGTCTTGAGACCCAATTGTCGAATAGCTACGACTCAGCAATCTCTCCATCCTTCTTTGTAACGTGCTCCTTCTTATTGAAACAAAGACAGTGAGGACGAGAGAAAAAAATATAGCATTGACCCCTGCAGCCGCCAACGATGAGCTCAGCGTTATCCAACGTTGCCGAGGTTCATTCAACTGAACATTGTCCAACTTTGCCAACGTCACAATGGCTGACAGTAAGCAGAGGGCAAACTTGAGCGCCAATAACGACAGCTGCGGTATAAGAAGCAAAGAATTTTTCGACCACAAACCAATTAGCATACAAAGAACCACTATCAAATGCATCAATGAGCTGCCAACCATTGAAGCAGTGGTTCGTTTCGAGACAAACTTTCTCCATGTAAATTCCTGCTGTTCGAGATAGTCGAATAAAAAAGCCATATTTTCATTGTTGCCTGAAGCTACGTGCCTATAGATAAGCTGAAGCAAATTGAGCGCCAACTGGATTAGACCAACGATGATCAGCACACCATTAAGCATAAACAATTGTCTCCATCTTTTCCTGGTCATTTTGTTCAATTATCAATGACTGATGGCTGTTGAAACGTTACTAACAAACGTCGTCGCTTCCATTGAAAGCGAGTGCAAATGTTACTTTTTTCCTCCTTCTCCGTTATTGTACAATGGCTTTTGCCTCGCAGCTGCACCACGTTGACAGTACGTACATCGTAGCAGCGTTGAATGAACGAACGATCTCCCTCTGTTGCTGTTGCTATAGCAATGCTAGTGGTTAAATTAAATTTGGAGAAAATGGGCGAACAACAACAACAATAGACGTTGCCTGGTGAAAGCGTGTATTCGCTACCCGGTTTTTCCCTGCGAATACGTCAACATATGGCGACCGCCTGTCGGCACTGCAAACTGGAATCGGCTAAGAGTAAACTGAACTTTTCCGACTTTCCATTGTTTAAAAGGACCTGCAATTCCCCTCCTCCATTTTCAGCTGGCGATGACATTTTAATGCTTGCTCAGACAATGTAACTATCGAACATTACTTCCTCGTGCTACAGTGCTTCTCAAGAACTTGAAAATCTTACTTTCGCTACACACGTTACATGTGGACATATATCTTGTAAACAAAAGGTACAGTGAGCTAAAGAAATCAAGTAATTAATTGGACTACTCTTCTATGCCTATTGGGCAGCTGAAAATGGACTTGCCTTTTAGCTTTAACTATTATGCTCTTGGATGAGGTATCTTATTTCAAAGCTTTAGCATAAAGTTCAGTAGAGCTACTTACGCTGACAGAAAGCTACTGTGCATAGCGGAAGAAGGTGGAAACGGTCGACTGCTGACGTTGTCTGCGCATGTAGCTGAAAGAGACAATTTTCGAATAGCCCCTTAAAAGGGTGATCAATGGATCAACGGATTTATTGCATATCGTCGGGATATGCGGGCAAATTTACTTTTTCAAACCTGATAAAACTCAATCTCCTGTACAATAACAACAGCAGTGGATATATAGAGGGCGCGCAATCGACGAAGCCAATCGTTGAACACGCGCGCGCGCGCATCAACGGAAATGAACCATCGTTGATAAGATGGCGCGGCTTATTCACGTCACGTTCGCCGGCGTTGCCGTCGTGCCGGAAAAGGGAAAAGCGGCGCTACTTCGCTGACCAACAGCCGGCGTTTTCGGCGACAAAGCCGGATAGAGCAGATCGCTGGCGTCAAAGTGGCTTCGATAGAGCTGAGGCTCCGAAGTGGACCTTTGCAACTTTGGTAGAGACCGCGAAATGCTTTCCAACGCTCCCAAAATCTACAAAAGAGCCGGACCGTTCGGAGCAGCCAACAAAATTTAGTAGTAGTCAACCTTCTTCATTTCGGGACGTTCGGACGGCTGGAAGCGAATACAAGTTTCGATCAACTTCCTTAGGGCGTTCGGTACGTCCGGGCGCAATCGGTTGAGATCCGGTTTCAGAAAGCCCCGACCGACCATGAACAGAATCTTGAAAAAAATAACAACGCTTTCACTTTCCTTTAATGGGCGACAAAACGACTAACCTGATCTTTGTTGTTTATATGCGCGTAGGGAAGCTGATTGGAGGTCAATTCGAAAAGCACAATTCCATACGAGTACACATCCGACTGATGACTGTACGGATTGGTTACTTCCATACGAATAACCTCAGCTGCCTACAGTAGGACGAGATGTAAAGTTATTTCGTCAAAGGAGACAATATTCTACCATCCAAAGAATTGAGCCGGTCGGTTGATTGGACTGTTGCGAACCGCTCCATCGGGTCTTTACTGTGGCCAAGCCAAAGTCGCCAACTTTCACTGTCCAATCGTCAGTGAGAAAGATGTTGTTCGACTTGAGATCACGATGGATAATATTCTTTGAATGCAAATAACTAAAAGACAAAATAGCGGCAGCGACGTAGAACACAAGCCCAAATGGGACGTCGTGTCTTCGCATACTCCATTCCCTGCGCTGTCTGCTTAGCAATGTCAACAATCTGATAGACGGAGAATTCGGTTCGCGGCTCATTGACATGCAAGTGCTTGTACAAGGATGAACCTTCGCACCACTGAGTAACAATGGCCAAATGGGGTTCGCGAACCCAACCCATAAACAACAGGATGTTGACATGCCGAGTCTTCCTAAAGCAAAGCCAATAAAACAATCGATACAACAAGCGAAACAACCGACTGACTTGAGAACTGCAACTTCGTTCTTAAAAGCTTGCAACTGGGCTGGACCGGGTTCGCCGATGTTCAACTTCTTTATTGCCACCGGACCTTAAGGGATTGAACGCCCATTGGCGGAAGCATTTTTCAAATGGAACACCACCTACCGAACCAGTGACCCTTGTAAACTGTACCAAAGGAGCCGGATCCTATTTTTCGACCGAAGCGTACCTCGCAAGCCGGTATCTCCCAGCCTTCCAACGATTCGCGCTTGTAAAGCTGCCTCTAAAAAATTTAAATAAATTAACTTTACAGGAAGAGAGTAGAGATATGCAAACCTTGTCGGCCAAAAATATTCTATGCCCTGGTCCGGATTCAGCCGTTAGGTAAGTAGCTGCCACGGACGGCAGCCGAGGATCTATTCCTTGAAAGAATATGTCTGCAGACAAGGTAGCCATAGTCAAAAAAGCGTTCTTACCGCAGCTGTGTCCGTCTTGAAGCGTGTGGGCGGTCAAGATTCGGTTCACTTCCTGCAGAAGGATTTTTTTAACTTTCGGTGAACAACGCTGGCATGCGTACACACTCACCCCAGTTAAGTGATCTTCGTCTTTCTTCAAGGGTTCATTGATATCCGGAGCGGAGGTCGATCTTGAACGATAGTGGGAAAAGGATTCCGAGCGCGACATGAGCGGCATGACTGGTTGACGAACGTAAATTCCACCGCTTCGTCTCGGTACGCGACTGGACGACGGTACGACGTCATGGATAGCTTCCATGAGAACGTCACCGACCAGATCGCGTTCCGAAGATGTCAAGTCTGGGTCGAACAGGATCTTTTCCCCATTGGACAACCTCGATATCACATTGCTAAGCAAAACAGGGAAGGGAACATGTTAAAACAATGCGCAGCGGCCGATCAATGGTCCTACGTCAATTCTTCCGGTCGCATACGACCAATTTGTTCACAAAAGGTGGGCACCTTTGACCAACACTTTTGATGGAACTTCACGTTGCACCAATCGCATCGATAGCCTTGCAGCCAAATTGGTTTCATGCAAATATCGCAGTAGGTAAGCGTGAAAAAGGACTTCCGCATCTGCAATGCAAGCAAGCAAACGTTATCGGCTTGAACAAACGTGCAAAAGGCGACTCTATTTTACCAAACATTCAACTTACAACGACGCCAGCGCGTTTGCTCAAACATAGAATGCCAAAGGGAGCAGGCTGATAAGCTAATTTAAATTTTTGAAAATTGCAGACGCAGCGTACACATGAACATCATCGTAAAAACAGTATACCCGGAAGGAAGCACGCTGATTAGCCTATTTGAATTTTTGAAAATCGCAGGCGCAACGTACACCTGAACATCATTGTAAAAAACAGTACACGGAAAAAAGCATGCTGATAGCCGATGTTTCGAAAGACAGGATGTCTTTTAACAGGCTTGAATAGTTTCATAGTAGATCTTCAGATTCACGGGTTTGGCCTGTTGGATGTATCTGTAAGTAAACTTTAAAATGCCCTACCAACGAATAGATGAGCAAATTGTAAGAGAAAATGCAGAACAATTTGTATACCGTACGTTTCGGAACTGCTCGTGTTCCGTCGTCAGCAGTGTTGGGGAGAAGGTGTTTATTCAGGATAGGATAGGAACATCTACACACAAAAGATAAATGAGCTCCTCAGCAACCCCGTTTACCGTCCCATAAAACAAGACCCGACCGATAAGACCCGAAACCTTTGCAAAATATGTTAGACTCCTTCGCCAATGAACCCCAAGACCCAATTATTTCTAAAATAAACCGTGGTCTCTCATACATCAGTAACATTAGGTGCCCTGAACTTTACGGCCTTCCCAAAATCCACAAACCAGATGTCCCTCTAAGACCAGTTGTCTCCAGCATTAATAGTGTCACCTGAAGACTTTGTTCATATCTAAAAACTATAATCCAACCCCTAACCGGTAAACGCGAGTCCAATGATAAAAATTGTAAAGAATTTTCTTCCACACTAAAAGACATAAAAATGCAGCCCGGTGACATCATGGTCAGTTACGATGTAAAAGACCTTTTCACAAGCGTTCCCATAAAATATACCATCAACTTGCTTCAGACTCTGTTAGATGCGGACGACACCATCTTGCAGAGGACGAAATTAAACCCCACCCACATAGTTAAATTAGTGTCGTTCTGCATGCGCGAGGGCAACTACTTCAGATTCCAGGATAGTTTCTTCTCACAAAAGGACGGTGCGCCTATGGGCAGTCCACTCTCCCCCATACTTGCGGAGATCTTCATGGAACATCTCGAAGAAAAAGCCTTCAGCACTCTGCAAGACTGTGCCCCTCCTATCCTTTTCAAAAGATATGTAGACGACATCTTTGCCATCATAAAATCAGGCAGTGAAGAAACTCTCTTGGAACACCTGAATAGTCTCTTCCCCAACCAGATAACGCTAACCATTGAGAAGGAAAATAATTGTAAACTCCCTTTTCTAGATGTCTTAGTCATTAAACAAGGGAATAAGTTAAAAACAACAGTTTATAGGAAACCCACCCACTCGGACCGGCACCTAAACTTTTCTTCTCATCACCCTATTTCAGTTAAAAGAGGTATAGTTAAAGGGATGGTTGACAGGGCCCTAACGGTTTGTGACCCTGAATATTTAAATACAGAATTAAGACACATTTATAACACACTATGCAGTAACGGATACCCCAGTAAATTCATCAATTCCATTATTAAACAGTGCCAACAAAATAAACCTTCATCACCGTCCCCGCCTGATAACCAACAACGCCCGGTGCTGCTCCTTCCCTACTACAGTGGTTTAAGTGAACGAATCAGGAGACTGGGGCGCTCCTTAAATTTCAACGTGAGATTTAAAAGTTCATGTAATTTTCGTTCGATTGTGAGAAATGACAAGATCAAGGTTCCTTTTGACAGCAGACCCGGTGTCATTTACCAAATAAAGTGTGGTTGCAACGCCTCCTACATAGGAGAAACGGGCAACACTTTACTTAAGAGATTCGGCCAACACATGAAGAATGTGTTGACATACAAGAACGCCGAACGAAGACTCAATGGGGTACAGGCCACCGGCCGAGGGCGTCCACCGACAACGGACCCTCGAAAAGCCATGGAGAACGCGATAAGTGCCTCAGTGATCGTTGAGCACGCATCTCGGTGCACACTCGACCCGCACCCGAAGATCATATGCCACGAAAACTTATTACATCTTAGGCGTATTAAGGAGGCTCTGTACATCCAGAGCAACTCCACTATCAATCGCGACAATGGCGTGGAGGTTAGTGAAGTATGGGCTGCGCCGATTAATAAATTCCAATGCTGCGCCCTACCCAACTAATCAAACACCCATTGTACCCATGCGCTATATAAACCCCTTACCGAATAAACACCTTCTCCCCAACACTGCTGACGACGGAACACGAGCAGTTCCGAAACGTACGGTATACAAATTGTTCTGTATTTTCTCTTACAATTTGCTCATCCATCCGTTGGTAGGGCATTTTGAAGTTTACTTACAGATACATCCAACAGGCAAACCCGTGAATCTGAAGATCTACTATGAAGCTGATAGCCGAATTTAAATTTTTGAGAATCGCAGGCGTAGCATACACCTGAACATTATCGTAAAAGCAATACGCGGAAAGAAGCATGCCAATTGCCCGATTTAAATTTTTGAAAATTGCAGACGCAACGTACACCTGAGCATCATTGTACGAACAGTATTCGGAAAGAGGCATGCCGATAGCGCAATTTAAATTTTTGAAAATCGCAGGCGTGGCGTACACCTGAACATCATAGTAAAAACAGTACACGGAAAAAACTATGCTGATTAGCTAATTTGAATTTTTGGAAATCACTGACGCAACGTACACCTTATCATCACCGTAAAAACAGTACGCAGAAAGAAGCATGCCAATAGTCATATTTAAACTTTTGAAAATCGCAAGCCTAGCGAGCACCTGAGCATTGCCGTAAAAACAGTACGCAGAAGGAAGCACGCTGATGAGCAAATTTGAATTTTTGAAAATCACAGACGCAACGTACACATGAGCATCACCGTAAAAACAGTACGCGAAAAGAAGCACGCTAAAAGGCCAATTTGAAATTTTGAAATTCGTAAAAGTGACGTAAACCCTTTGGAGCTTACGGGTCGCTTTGCGCAACAAATAATAAAGTTTTCAATCGCTCGCTGCAACCACTGACGCGGAATAACAAATAAATTGCTTTCGAGGGCAAACGCAAAAATCGAACCTAACCGAAAGCTGCTCGCCAACGAGCGAACAAAAACTACTTCACGACGTTACACGAAACGCTGAATACTTATGGAATTCACGAAAAGGGTGACGAACAACAGTGGGAGATATGAAATGGCTTTCTGAAGAAAACATGGGACATTCGCTCGATATTTATATTGTAAATGAAGTCGTGAGAGGCACAACTTGTCAACTTATTTGGCGGATTTATATTTTAAGCTCAACGAAATGAACATGCGGCTCTAGTCGGACTGAACTGAATTTGATTAAAATAAATGCTAAATATCTAGTCAGCGCATTCCTATAAAAACTTCAACGTCAACTCGATAGTGACACAACAAAATGACTCATCTTCATCTGAGAAACTGACTGGCAAGGACCGGACAAACTCAACAACAATAGAAACAACAACAACAACAACACGACGATGAGTCAACAATAAGAAAAAGCTGACTTACGAAGCGGTGCCGAATACTCATGAAAAGAGGAATGGTGATGTGCACCCAAAGCTCCTCGCAGTCTTCCAACGTGCCAACGTCCGTTGCCCAACTTACGATTTCGTCATCGCTAAAAAAGGACGGCTAAGCGACAAACAATGCGACATAGGAGACGTCATACACCGAGGGACCCTTTGTGACGGTGCAAACGCTGGGAGACACTGTGTACGTCATATTTCGCTTCGTCAATATTTGGCCAATCTTCTCCCGCAACGTAACGCCCGACTTAACTTCAACCTGAAGACAGTAGAACTTTGTGGTGAACATATTAAAACTTTGGAATGCCAAAAAAAATACCGTGCTGTGCTGGTCGAACGGCAAATGGACTTTAAGAAGCCTCGGCCGGCGATGCGAACAAGAAGGAGACGTTCGGCCGGACGACGAGCTCGGACTTCGAGCGGATAAGAATACGGATGGTGATTGCACAGGTGTTAAGGAGCCAACGTGCGATTGCTGAAGTTGATGCGAAGACGCTCCGGAAAAAACTGAGTCATACTTGAAAGCCGAACTGCCGCCATTCTCCAACGTAGGCAACTCTTCGAACGCTTCGCTGCGGAAAGAAGAAGAAGAACAAATTGTGAAAACTTTCATTTCGAACAAATCAAAATGGCCCCCTCCATTGCGCGATGGAAAATGTAAACAAAAAGAATTAAAAGCAATTTACCTGCTGTAGGTTGAAGGCTCGCTGGCGTCTGTCGAGTCGCCGGCAAGGGACAAAAGCCTTTGTTCCGTCTGCTGCAGTTGATGCAAATGCTCCGTGAGTTGCTGGTATTCCTTGAAAAAAAAATTAACACACTTTTAATCAATGCAGTCAATGGAAAACAAAAAGGGCAAAACTGACAGACAACGACCAACAGCAGCAGATAAATTGGCGAAATACACGCAACAAAGCTTCCATTGGATCTGCTGTACAAAGGACCGCCAATCGACGAAAAGGAACCGTTACAAGGTGTAAGCATTGTTTCTGTCGCCCAAGCTAGCAAGAAGATCAAGACGAAAGTGCTGTTGAAAATCCAAAGCCAATAGCACGAAGCTTCTACGCGAATGATCCTATATGCCCGCCATATTATGTGGCCGGAAAATGGACTATTGCCATCTTGGGCAATTATACAAGACCAACAAACGGCATGACGGGGAAATGATGGCGGGCCAATGCGTATTCGTTCGTTTTGAGCTGCCAGCAAAGTGGCAAACCGAAATGGAATTGAGTCGCAACAATCGTTTGACAGCAGAGAAGAGCAATGTCAAAGCGCGTTGCACATTTCGGTGGGAACGGATCAACGCAACATGCTGATCAAACAAGACTGCCAACAAGCACGGAAAGGAAACGTTGAGCACAAAGAAAAATTCCAGACGAGGATATAACGGCAATGGGAAACAAAAAGAGAGTACTCGTGCGCCCGCGCGAGCGCTCGCGCGGGCGCCCAATCGCTGGAAATTTAACTCGCTTACGTCGAGGAAAATGGACTTCGGATTGCGATCGCCCGCAAATCTGTCGTTCAACTCTCGAATGCATTCCTGCGTGCTCTTGATAAAGCTTCGAATTTCCAGAATCTTAAAGCAAACAGCAAAGTATACTCGATGCGTTTCAACGCTGACAATGCTACCAGCAAAAGGAAAACACAGTAAAATGCTACTTTCGGCAAAATTCTAGACAATGCCAACGAAGACGACCTTTTGAAAAAAAAGGTTAAGTTTACCTTTTCGCTCAGCTCGCTGCTGACGGCGCCAATTTCGGCAATGCCAAACGTGGACAACGATTGGCTTATTCCAGCCGTCAAAGCGCTCATCTCTTGCCCTCCTTCCTGCGACGAAAAGTTGGGAAGGATGAAATATACAGTGAACAGGAAAGCTTACCCAAAATGATGCGCAGGTACAATGATAAAGTACTGCAACCAAAATGCTTGCAATGCGCAACGGAAAGCTGCGGGCAAGTTGAAAACATGTTTTTGCATTTGCGCCGTTGTACTGATGACTAAGCAAAAAAATTCGAATTGAATAAAGATAAGTGAACATTTTCCACCAAGACAAGCGCCGCAACGTGTCGATACTAGCGGAATTTGCGCTGCCCTTTTATGTTTACATGGAGAAAATATTTAATGCATTAAATTGGCAAGACTAAAGTCGCATCTTGCCAAGAAATAATTGGACCATTTTTGAAAACTTTGTAAAACGAAAACATAGCACGCTTTTGCGTACAAAAACTTTGAAGCGCTTGAAAAACTTTGTTTTGCCGAATAGAATGCCAGGAACGGCACTGCCCATAGGCGGTTTGACTGTTACCGCGCGCTGAGCGACCGGTGAAATTTGAATGAAGAAAAACTACGCCGGCGATGCGATAAAGATGGTATAAAAATATTTGCTTAATAAACGAGGTATAATTTTACAGCGAACCGTTTGCACATGCAGGCCATACAGATGGTTCAAATTTTTTCGTAAGCAACCCGTGGCTGAAAGAGACTAGCCGGAAAAGGAGCAATGCTAAGCCCATGCTTAAGCTAAGCAAAGTAGCAGCATGAGATGGTGCCTAAAAGACCATAAAACTGATATTGCCGTGCTCACAATACGTGAATTTACTTAATAAAAAAGTAAAACAGGTTAGCTGAAAAAAAGACCAAATACGTAATTAGAAAATACGGCTTTAATCAGGCAAGCCCAGCTGGCCAGTGCTGAAACAAAAGAAACGGACGGCGACTTGGATTTTTTGCCAAAAATGGCAAGCACTACTTCATATGCCAACAGGCAATACAGAACAGTATTCGTCATCGCATTAAAGCCCATTTTGCTGCGAACAATTATTCGAACTCTCATATAACTTAATTTGCGAGTTCTGCTTAAGTAGTTAAATCTGTACTTTCTCATAGCTGCGCTTTTCAAACCCTGAACTTGTTTTAATTATCTCTTTTCACGTTACAACAAACTATAAAAATCTTATTATTGCTCTCTTATGCATACTACATAATAAATTAAGATGATGATGTAGGCTACAATTGTATGAAATGCAGGTTTGTTAGTACTTTCAGGCTTGAGCGTACGGTAGTGGCTAGGAAAGTGCAAACCTGAAAACTCTACAAAAATTCAACTTTTTTCGCTTTCAACGATCGAAATAGTCTTTAGGCGCAACGATTTGGCAGGCCAGTTTTTCTGTAGAATGAACCTTAATCACTGTTCCATTCTTCAATCTTCGCTTAAATTTACTGCTCCCAGATTGAAAATGAAAAAAAGTTTGGGCTACAAATCGCAGCTTGTAAAAATTTGAGCGCGCCGGTGGCAACAGAGAGAGCAAAAGTCATTTTCCGCATTTTCCAAGCAAATAAACAGAGCAGTTTGCAACTTCCTCGAAAACAAGCTTCGCTTTGTTGAAAGATTCGCAGGTTCGACGTCTTTTAAAATAAAATAACAAAAATATGCTTAGAACAGCGAGTCGACTTTGACATAGAAAAGAATTATCGGATCACAGGACGTCCGATAGGATCAGTCTACGCAAAAGATTGGATACCACTACAACGTTTACGCTGTTTCCAAGCATCTGATAACGCTTCCTCAGCGTGAACTCTTCCGGAAACCCTGCAAAACGACGCGTTAAAAATAACGTGTCAGAGATGACAAAGGTAAAACTCGCGAAAAGATTCGGGATATCCGAGAAGTCGCTTTATCTCTTCCGGATGAAAAAGTCGGATGCGAATTTCCTTAACCACATCGATTTTCTCCTTGTCCGTTTGGCATCTTTCCATACGTTCAAGGACATCAGCCATCTTAAATGAACATTGCATCGAGCAAACAATAGCTCGGGAGAAAGTGCGGCAAAGCAATTAAAACACTCATAGCAAACGCATAAAAGCCAGCTCACTTGAACTTCGGAATTACACCTCAGAACTGGTCCTGTTCCCTTTATGTATCGGCCATAACTGAAAATATGCAAAATATCAAAAATGCGACGAACAGTGAAGTAACAAATTCGATTAGCGTAAGTGAAAAATAAAAATGTAGGCAAACATTCAAACTGAGATATTGTGCTATCTTTCGGCAAAGCTGTTCGCAAATAATACTTACTTTTTCGTAAAGCAGCAGCTAAACGTAGAACCTGCGTCCACCACTTCGGTACAGTAAATGTATTGAAGCAGGCGACTATCCGGGATGGAGCAACTTTCAGCGAAGACTTCATTGGCAGTGTCAACATACTCGGAAAGCATTTTCGGAACGACTTCCAGAAATTCCAAACTATTAACCTAAACGCTTAACAAACTGCTACAATTCTGACTGTAACAATTTCAACACTTTTATTCCATTACAAATTTAGGAATCGACAAAAATGAGGCTGCTTACATTTTAAAAAAATAATCATGAGAACTAAAGGCCCTTTGCCAGCAAACAGAAGCAATAAATTTGAAGTTGGATCAGTAATACGGAAACACTACAACCGCCGAAAATCGTTCATGGACTTTTGTAGTTAGGCACTGTTTTCGAATGTTTCATGTCATTTTCTTGTGTTTAATAAGGGTGCACATAACAGAACGTACGAGTGAATTAATACTAATGTTGTTCCGGCCGAAGCTGGAACTAATGATGAGCAGAGAGTCCATCTGTACCTGCACATTCTACCGTATAACGACACGTTGTTATAGATTCTGTAGACTCAATAAACGGTCAGTCGGAAGCTGCGTTATTGTCAGTCTCACAGCCAAATTCGAATTCTGTTGTGAACAAATGTAAAAGTTGACTTTTGGGCCGCTTCCCCTATTAGGTTGCATGCAATACAGTATCATGACAATAATCAGGTTTGTTCCACTTAAAAGCGTGCAGGAAGACAAACGATACCGATAAGGCGATTACGCAACCCACGGGCAACCTGTTCTGCTGTTAGCTACGCTTAGACTAAACATAAGGCATTCATTTTGCCTTAGGTCTAGGTAAGAGTGGAACAGGGTAGCCTACATGCTCGCCAGTAAAGGCGGAACAGGATGGCCACATGCTTCACAGAAAGAAAACTCACATTTTTCAGACATTATACGCACCGAAAAAGAGTTAACCGGCGTTGTTAATCGTACCGTAAGTTTACGGGTAGAACAAACCTGATTACTGTTGGTATTACTGTACCGATTGCGGGAAAATAGAGGAAATGACCTTGAAATTAGGCTTCTGATAATAATAGCTACTAAATCGTACGGTACAATTCAAATTTGAATGGTAAGGCTCCTTCGTCAGGCTTAAAAAATTACGTTTAAACTCACACAGTCATATTGACGTGTTCCACAGGTTTCCACAGGCGATGCGCTTTCATAAAAACGTCTGGCAATCAGGTAAAAACGGTTTCTTCTGTTCGGAATACCAAAATTTAAGGAGTCCAAAAAATATTCCTGAATAAAGACAATGAGTACGGTAAGATTAAGGTAAACTTAAGACCTATACTGGCTGAATCTTTAAAGAATTGTCAAGCGGAACGTTCTAAGCTAATAAATCAAAACTAAACGCAAATGCAAAAAGTAAAGGATTCTGTCTGTTAGCCGCTCTCACCGTCATACTGTACCTTTGCCGCCCGTCCTATCCTGCCCTTACGTAAGTTTGAGCTAAAACACGATGCCTGTATTTTGTCTTAGGCTTAAGTAAGAGTAAAACAGGATAGCCGGCGTACTCGTCAACAAAGGCAAAACAGGACGAACGCACGCTTAACAGAAAGGTACCTGCATTTTCCAGACGGTAGCGCGGCTAGCAGACAAGATTCGAAATAAATTCCTGACAGTTTTATAATGGCGTTGCGTTGCACAACCGCATTTTTTTACTGTTTGAATACTTTGATTTAGCAAAATTAAAGCTCGTTTTTGACATGTAGGCAATTTAAATATGAAACGTAAGGACGGATGCGATGTGGAGCAAATGCATTAGCGTTTCTTTACTCGAATATGAGGTAAAATGGCAGTATTCATTTTGCAGGTGGTTACGTACCTTAAAAACGAAATTCAGGTTAGTTAACTGCCGCTTGAGAAGGTGACAGGCATCGGATGTAGCAAATTCCGGCACATTTTCCACCAAAACAAATGTTGGTAGATTTCGCATTCTAGAAAGAGAACGTGAGTTAAAAAAACTCGTTTGTCACATACGAGTTAACTTAGTCATATTGTTCGTAAGGTTGAGGAAAGGCAAGATCCGCCTGTCTCCCATTTCACGACGACCGTACTCTTTTTGTCTGAAAAGAAGGTAAAATATAGCCATGAAAACCACTGGAATTAAAAGAAATTCATTTTTCTAAAAATGGTAAAGCTATTGTACACCTTGTGAATGGTTGGCATGGAGGTGACATAATCCAAAGCGAAGCGCAAATGTCGTCCAATTCCTCACTTTGAATTGCCTAATGCGGCTTCGGTTAGTTAATTGTATTGCACCACTTTGAATTACCTCGATATTGCGCCTGGTAACAATGCCAACGCCAAAATTTAAATCGTACACCTTGCAACAAGCTTCGTCGATCTCGTAGGAGGCCACAATTTTAAAATCTATTCCCGAAGCTAGAGAAATGTTCTAGCGTTTACGACGACGGCGAGCATCAATCAGCGATACAATCGCTTTACCCTTTAAAGCAGCGTGCATGCCACCAATGCCAGAAAAAAATTCAGCTACCAAAATTGGTGAAAGGCAATGCCCCATTTCAGGCTGAACAATGGAAAAAAGATGTTCTAAATGTACAACCGAGCAAGTATGAAACCTGGACATTTACAGCTTCGTGGCAGCTTCACTTTACAGCTATGCAGATTAGCACTTATTGAGACGACGTCACTGCAACACGCACCGAAAAATGAGTGCCCTAAATTTGTTTGTATTAAATGGAAATGAAAATTAGTTATTTTAATTCTTTTCAGAAACAATATGTCCTTGAAACAACAAAACAAAATGCCATCAGCTGGATTAGTACTTGAGCATCAAGTGTAGAGGTATACGGTCAAGAAACGGAGCGAATCCGACATGGATTATAGTTACGTTGAAAGGAAAGGAATGCAATAAAGACAGGTTTATTCCATCCAAAAATTTCTGTTCGTACTAATACGTCTGAGAAATTGATCGTACCATCGACTAAGTACGGATAACGGCACGTAGGTTTCTTCCGCGCTGGGTAATATTGCTTCCGGCTTGGCGGCAAATGAAGCAGCAAAATTGAACAAACTTTCAACCATCTTTTTCGAAAACATCACAAAAGGTTCCACGTTACTTGGGGTAACGCCCGAAACGGGAGTTTGAGTAGCAATTACGACATCCTGTTCAATTGATATTCCGAGCTGAGCAACGTTGTCCAACGGAGGTGAAGTATTGAATAGCGAATTTTGCACTGTCTTCTCCTCTAAAAGTAAGCCACAAATTTAAATATTAGCGACGCTCAAAGATAATATTGCAATCAGTGCCTACCGGTGTTGTTCAATTTGCAGACTTTAAAAATTGCGCTAGGCTTGCGATTGCTAATGAAGCCCAAATAAAGCCAAGCACGCTCGCCTTCAGCTGCAGGGAAACTTAAGTAAACTTAAGAGGAAACGAATAACCTTATTTAAAATGGCACAATGCTCACCGGCGCCGGCATAGTTCTCCGGAAAAGGAGTCAGTCCCGTAAGAAATACAACTACGTGATTAATACCTTCTGGATTGAGCAATGGAAATACGAGATGCGTAGAATCTATCTGTGTGTACTCGGTCAGAACCTGAAACAAATTTTCGAAAGCACCGGTCCGTACTGCTGCAATGTGAAATTGTTTTTTTTCTTCTAGAAGCAAGTTTAACATTAACAACTTAAGTTTAACGTACATACCGGTCGGCCAGCAACGATAACAGCAAACATAACCTTCTCTCACCGGAACAATATGATTTTGATGGATACTGTATATACAAATGTTCAATGGACGAACTGGTAGAGCTAAATGCATTTCGACTAGCGTATTTGAAACGTGAGCTGGTAAAAGGCGTACAGAAGCAATTTGTTGCCACAAACAAAGCTGGTGAATTTTTCTAAAATTTTGCAAGTGAATTTTAGGCAACACCAAATAACACTTTGACCTAAGAACTTCGTCGGCATTGATTGCAGCAGTTGGTGTAATTTCAATTTCACGACCATAATTGCAGGGAATCTGATTCTTAGCATCTTGAATATCCTGCTTTTAGCATAAACGCCTGCATCATCCAAACGTTGTGGACTGTTTGCCTAGTTTGAATTTCATGTACATGCTTAGCCCAAAAAGCACTTATCTTCCGACGCTAAAACATGCGGTCTCATAGATATAAAACAATTTTGAAATTAATGTCTATTGGTCAGCATCGCAAGCCTGCAGCAGCCGTACAAACAAGTTTAAACTGTCGCGTAACAACGCCCTCATAGCGTTTTATCACCACAACGAACTATGCTACAGTAGAACAGCTAAGCGTTCTCGCAATGGTCAACGCTTTCAATCAACAGACCTGCATATCATCGACTCATTGAAAGTACCTGAAAATCATATTCCTAGTTGCTGTTAACAAATCATTAAATAAAACGTCTTGCAGCACCTCACGGCTTTCATTATGGTTAAAGAAAAAACTCTCGCAAAATCGTTAAGGTTAAATGAATAAACCTTTTAACTTCTTTACGATGACACTTCAGAAATCTCAAGCCACCGCTTTAATGATAATCAGGTAAGCTTTTCATGCAGGCTATAAATTTGTTGCTTCGGAAAAGTTTCGTTTTAATGACCAACAAATTTGGGCATTGAATCTTTCGGGTGACGCTTTCACTCGTCTTCGGTGGATAGGGAAGGAGAAGGCTGAAGATAGGTGTTATATTTTGGCTTAAGCTTAGGTGAAGGCAGAATGAGACAGTTACATGCTTAAGGAAAAGAAGCATGTACTGTTTGCATATTAGGCGCGAGAAATCTTTTACCCGCGTTAATTGTCGTATGTATGTGAACGAGTACAACAAACCTGATTATTATTAACCCTACTGTATTGTCAACTGGCAAATAGAGGATTAACCCAAAGCTTGAATAGACCAATAAAATAAGCTAAAGTAAAAAGAATAATGAAAAATGAAAATTAAAAAATGTAAAATGAACTTTCATCATAGAAGAGCGTTGAACATTGAGCTTTTCGGTTCCTCTGGTGACGCCTTCAAGGTACCGACGTTTTCAGAATGGTCAATACGAGTTTATATTAAGTTCTTAAGGATTTGAAAACGGGGTTTCTTGGTACGGGAACAAATGTTTTCATAATGAAGAAGTTTATTACGGATAATTCCCGTTTGTTATGTATATATAGAAGAACACCAGAGCTTTTACGTCATTCGAGACCCGACTTATTTCCCAGCATTCCAATATCAGACACCCTAGAGACCTTACACAATCTCCTCCACACGTACACAAATCTACCCAGCAGAACTAAATTTCACATTGTTAAGCTGGTCTCGTTTTGCATGCAAGAAGGCAATTACTTCACTTTTGATAACAAGTTCTATAAACAATCTAACGGAGTACCTACGGGAAGCCCTCTATCCCCTGTATTAGCGGAAATTTTTATGGAAAACTTTGAAAGACAAATGTTCAGAACTATAGACAGACACATAGCTCCACGCCTTTTTAAAAGATACGTAGACGACATCTTTGTCATTATAAAAGCTGGAAAAGAAGAACAATTTTTACAATTCCTCAACAACGTCCGTCCTAACCAAATTAATCTTCACAATGGAAAAAGAAGATAACAAAACCTTACCCTTTCTAGACGCCTTAAACCAGAGTGTATAGAAAACCCACGCACACAGATCAGTACCTCAATTTTTCGTCACATCACCCACGATCAGTAATGCGTGGTATCCTCTCCGTAATGATAGACAGAGCATTCAATTTATGCAGTCCCGAATATCTCCAACCAGAAATTAACTACATTAGAAAAATCTTCTACAAAAACGGTTATCCTAAATCCTTTATCAACCAAGTGCTCAACCACAAGCTTCGCACACGCGAGTCTCCAAAGCAAAACACTCTGCACGACACTTGTCTGGTTATTCCTTATGTGGCAGGTTTAGGCGAAAAGATTGTCCAATTAGGAAAAAGATTAGGCTTCAGAGTCTTTTTCAAAAGTTCGCCCAACCTCAGGGCAATCCTTCGCACAGACAAAACTAAAATCCCCGAAAACAAAAAGACAGGATTAATATACGCAGTTGAATGTACGTGCTCAGGGATTTACATTGGTGAAACGGGAAACACCCTAGAGCATAGATTCAATGAACACATAAAAAAACTCACAAGTTACAATAACGCGAAAGCCATACTTGACAATGGTACCAATCTAACCACACAGCGAGACAGACCAATCGTGGACCCAAAAATTACAATGGAAAAAGCCAAACAAACCTCTGCTGTAGTGGAACACGCGACGCAATGTACCCAACCACTCCACCTAAGAGTTTTATGTTACGAAAACAATCTACGGTTAAGAAGAATTAAAGAAGCACTATATATTAGACACAATACGACTTACAACCGCGATCAAGGAGTGGACATAAGCGAGATTTGGACAAATATTGTGACGTGGTATAATTGTTGCTCACTCACCAGGTGAAATACAATAGTCCGGAAGGAAAAAAGAAAAAACAGCTAATTAGAACAAATAGAAATGGATAGGACTGCAATATATATGGAACAAAAAAAGAAGAAAGAAAGAAAGAAAAATGAATGCAAAATGAAAAAACAGTGAACCAACAACAAAAAATTTTCGAAACTACCCAGCAAAGACACAATCTACAAGATATACGGAACAAGAAATAGAAGTGCGCTGACAGACTCAGATGCCAGAACCGACCAACAAAAAACTTTAAAAAATGCCCGCTTTAAAATCTTCAGAAACACTAGGGCACTCGCTGCCACGAATCATATCAACAACTTAAGACCGTTGATGACGGGTCTCGAATGACCTGAAAGCTCCGGAGTTCTTCTATATATACATAACGAACGGGAATTATCCGTAACAAACTTTTTCATTAAGGATTTAGATAAATTAATTGCGCGTCAGAGAGTGAGTTTAAAGTGTGCTGAGTTCAGCTAACAAATACAACCTTTATTTTGACTCATTTGGGATATGCAGGTGTCTTTAAAGGTTTTATAGATATTTTTTTTCAAAAATTCCTTTTAATCGAGAACGACACGTTGAGCCTTGCGGCGCATATAAGGTGGCCAAATGCGTTGGTTATTCTATCGGTGCCATGGAAAACTTGCAAGTCAGTGACTAGTTGTACCGTGTCAGTTTACGTCTAAGCTGTGTTCTATTAGTACTGCTAAAGCTTTCTGTAGTTAATAGGATTTTCAGGACAACAACTGCTCAAATTTTTCTCGCAGCGTACATTTAGCAGTACCGTTGCGGCACACAGGCGTTGAAAACACTTACTTTTTTTATCCAAAAACTTACAATAGTTTGTCTTCGCAAACTTATGCAGTTTTTACATTTTTCTTCAAAGTTCAAACTGGGGAACAGCTTACGCACAGCTAGAATGCTGCTGTCCGCACATCTGTTTGAAACTCTGCAGGCTTATCGTTATCCTGCGGTTGCATTAGGTAATCGGTCATTTTAAAGCGCGATACTTGAACAACGTTCTTCGATTGCGCGGTTGCGACAATTTGTAGGGTGAGAAACCTAACTTAACAAAAGAAATACTCGTAACTCGTATCTTGTGTGAAAGACAAGGCTGATATGCCCGTTCGCTTAGAGCTTAAGAATTCAAAAGAACTTTTTACGGGAAGGTTCACTTTCAGGGGGCCACAGTTTCTTCAATCCCGAAAGACGAGCGCTAAAGGATGCAGAGTTGCGGAATGAAAATAATTATTTTGTGTAAGCGCAGAGATTACACTAAGAATGAAGACTCACAATCACGCCTATTTCTTGCTGCTGTTACTTTATGGCTAGCTGACGCCAAAGTTGCATAAACCGTCTAAACATAGTGTTATTTTTAAAAAACGTGATCGTTAAATCGCATGCGTTCTCTCGCTGGAGCTCGACGAAGTTCTTTGAACATGCGCATCAATCTTTCTTACTGTATGTGTTAATTTCAAAGTTGGAAAAAACAATGAATTACTGTATACCGTTTGAATTATTGTTCAATTTAGGTTTTTCCGGGCAGCGGCGAGCGTCCAAATGAGCAACCTTAAAGGGAAGAGAAAATGCGAGCGGAAATTTGCCAAGTTTTTCATTTAGCCTTGGACGTGAAAAAAAGCGGTTCGCTGCTGTCGTCGTCGGGTCATTGCAATGGTGAAGAACAGTTCGAGGACAGGCGCGCGCGCTGCGCGACGGACCGGCTGAAAGTTGACGAGTTCTGTTGGCAATGTCAATTTAATTTAGCCACAATCCAACTGCTACGCTACGGCAAAGCAAAGTTGACAGCTAATGGCTGGTCTTATGACAGTAGCTGCGCGCCAGCTAGCAAGCAAAGGCGATCGAAGCGCCATTGTGTCTCTACGTTTATGTGTGTGTGTTAGTGTGTAGCGCGCGACCTGTTTGGCTTAGCGTCCATTAGTCGTCAGCAACGTCCTTACGTCGGCTTTGGCGACTTAACGTTTCCGGCAACGACGTTCCTCGTCTTTCCTTCGTTATTGCTCTTCACGTTGCTCCAATGCTTCTGCCGGCGCCTCGTTCAAGCAATACGTCACAACATTGACCTTCTCACTTCGTCTCTTCAGCGGTGAGTCTTTTTTCTTTCAATTTCAATTCGTGCCAGCGCAAAAGCGGCCACTTTTGTTCTTTCGCACTCCGCTGCTTGAAATATTCGCTTCTGCAATCAAAACCTATAAGTGTCCCATTTAAGTCGACCGTAATTTCCGCTGCCAATAGTTGGCTGCTTCATCAATTCAACATTACGGCAAGCAACTAATTCCAAGGTCTTATCCAATACTTTTGAGCCAGCTTGACGATTGAGCTTATCAGTTAATTGCTGCTTTTCGTGCCGACGTTTCTGTCCAAAGTTGCATGTCGATTTAGCCAATAGGTTCGTACTGTTCGGATGAAAAACGTTGGCTGAAAAGAATGCAAAGTGCACAAACGTTTGAATCATTAACCTTTGTAACTGAGGCCGCGGCAAAGAGGGAATCTCTTGTCAATTATCGATTGGTTAATATTCGAAAGGTGGTCGCTTCTTTTTCTTTTCACGTCAAGCACGACCTTGAGCGCAGCTTACTGGCGCCGTCTGGTTTTGCACTGCTTCGTGTAGACGTCGCTGTCGCCTCGGACAGTCGAAACTAGTATATGTTCAATCTGTGTGTTTTTGTGATTTTTTACTTTGTCTCGCCGAAAGAAAGCAACCTGAACGTCCGCATGACAAGACGACGACGACGACGATGGCGGGGGAATGTTTTTGTAATTATATCATAACAGTGGGCAATGCCCAGCGTCGACCGAGTGTTGCAACAAAGATGACGACCGAAATGGGCATTATATGGCGTCGAGAGGAACGGTTGCCTATTGCTAAGTAGTTGTTAACATTTTCGGTATGATCGATAGGCGGCAGTTCTCGCCTTGAGTGGGGTGGGCAAAAATCTTTGCCTATCGATTGATTGTTGTCGTCAATAGAAATGGCAGCCGCATGTTGAACAGCTCAAAAATTCTCACTTGATGATGCCACGTAGTTTCCAGGACAACCAAGTCACACATACATACGCACACAGCATATCGTTGATCAGTTGGTAGCGACGGTAATTTGTTGATGCATTGGCAGCAACGGCAAAATGTCCAATCGTTTAACGTTGCGTCAATTTGATTATGCCATATTTTCTCCCAATGCTTCGAGTTATCACGAAATGCAGAAACGTTCAGCTTTTTCCCAAATAAGCAAACACCTTTTCGCGCGTAGCGCTTAAGGCAGTACCATTTGCAGCTTCTTTTGTCTTGCACACATTTTTTACTTAAACCTTTTGCCGACATCAATAAGCTGAGTAGCAAAAGAGCGTAAAACGAGTTGCTCTTTGATTACCGCCTTTTGTAGTGATCTGCGGTACAATACTGGATTGTAGATGTGCTTGTTTACGTAAGCAGAGGTCGCTAGCGTATTACCGTAATTTAAAATTTATTTTTTTCCAACGATGGGTAGCGTCAGTATAGTGAGAATGAGATTGGAAAGAGTAAACACCTTTTAGGCGCTTTTTCTAGTTGTCCAAAGATGTTGGACGCAGCTATTTCACTTTAAGAATGACGAATTATTTGCCTTTTAAGCATCACGCTGCTTTTTCTTGCCTGTTCTTCAAAAAAGAAGTTTACGTTTTTTCGCCAGATAACTCAATCGGTTTTGTTTAAACGTCTTCGAAAGTTTGCGTAAAACCGAAAAAGCAGTTGGCAAATCCCTTTTACGCAGCGCCATATGTAATTAGCCGTTTATTTGCTTGATCCAATTTGTGCGAAATAGCTTTTGATGTAATTGGTCATTTCCGCTTCTGTTTCGGTCCTTTGGGACGAACTGTTTTCTAGTACAAAAATACGCGCTACGTAAAAGAGATAGGGCTTATTCGTAGAACTTTTACGAGCATTTGATGGCCGTCGTTTTGGGTCAACAATGTGTTCACAAAAAAGCGGGAAAAAAACATAATTAATAGACTGCATCCGATTGAGGTGATGCGGAAACGAGATTTGACAATTTAAAAATTGCAAACTAATGAAAAGTGAAGGGGAAAAAGGTGACTATTTGATTTCGTCGTAGTCGGCCGCCGTTTAAGGCGGCGAGTGTTTGCCGGCGCGAAAGGTAACCGAAGAAAAAAGAGAAAGGTCGTACAGTCGTTGTACGCATTCCATCGTTGCCGCTGCAAGTGAAAAAGCCATCTCTTATCTCTGTAATGTTTACATTTCTTCGTCTTTTCCCAGAAGGGGAAAAACGTTTCAAAGCTTCTCTTCTTATTTTTACCTTCAATCTTTTAAGGCAAAAACTTAAGGCACTTTAAAAAAATTTTCAATTGTTCAAATTCGCTTATCTTTTTTTAACAGGTTTAATTAATGAACGGAAAGTTATTCGACTGGTCGATAAGCTTGTTTTCCAACTTAGCGTCTAACACGTTGCGACACCGTAAAAAGCAATCGCTGATAGCCTTTTCTTATTATTAATCCACAGTTTATGTACAGTAACCAGATCAAAGAATGACGAGATGGAAGATAGCGCTTAACTAAATTATAAGCAAAGAATTACCGCTTATTGCTCCTAAAAAATATGTAAAAATGTTGTCGGATATGGTTTATTTAAGTTTTTGTCTTTTCTCCATCTCAAGTGGACGTCATCAATGACGTCATCTTGATATGTAAATGTTCTTTACTTTCTACTACATGTTTGAACTGCGCTGTTCCTGGAGGTCTTTATTCCAAATTGGGCATATATGCCCAATTTGGTCATTATATATATATAAAGATCAAAATTTAAATAAACTATATCCGACAACACTTGTGTACTTCTTTTTAAGGCAATAAGCGGATAAGCGGTAGTTTCTGCTTATAATTTAGTTAAGCGCTATTTTCCATCTCATCACGCGTTGATCTAATTACCGTATGTAAATTATGGACTAATAATTTTGAGAAAAAGTATATATGGCCAATTTGGCACCGTAACTTCATGGCCAAGTCCATCAGTGGAACATAATAGCTTTACTCAAAGTTAAGATAAAGTAATATAGGGAAAGATACTGAAAATGAGGGACCTTATGACGGCGTTTTGAAATTTCATTAGTTTGTTCATTATGGTAACCATACTTGTAATCGTTAAAAGTAGAAAATGTGAGGCTCTGAAAGCTTTGAGGATACGGTCTATATATATATATATCGTCTACGGTTTCTGTCGTTTCATGTTGATATCTGTGATTAAACGAAACAATTATTCTACCAACGTATGGATGAGCGATTATTAAAAATTTACATAAGCAATGTGTACTCAGCTTCAGAGCTTCATAGGAGAGCAATTGTTTCGTTTAATTGCAGATACCAACACAAAACGGGAGAAGCCGTAGATGACCTTTACGAAAAGAAATGTGCGTATATACGAAATGATTGTTAGGTGAACTATTTTTTTCTTGTATTCTTTTTTTAAACTTTGCGTAAAGCTATTACGTTCCGTTGACAGAATTGGCAAGTTCTCTTTTTAAGCGTAAATGTACAGGTGGATAAATTGCTGACGTCATAGCTTTGCCGTACGTCATTGGACCAACGCTGAACTTTCGCATTGTATCGCTAAGTCCCTTAGAAAGCTTTGCATAGCATTGTGGCCGATGATTTTCTCCATTTGTGACCATCGCTCACATCTGTCGAAAATTGTTCGCTACTGCCGCATGCAGTAAGTACACTAGTTGAAAACGTCTTTAATATGGATATAGGACCGAGCCAAGTTGCTCATCGACTCGGGTTGCAAAGACCTGATAAGAAAGATCAGTTTCTTTTTACTCTTCTCAAAGTGGTAACATTTGGATGAGGCAAAATTCGGGAAGTCGAATTGTTTTCGTTCCAATGCTGATTGAAGTTTTAACTTTTACTAATGGAAACGCATCATAATTGATGGATGGACTATTGAAGAAGAATTTTTTTTATCCTTTGTTATTTTCTCTCTTTTTCCTTGTCTTATAGTTTTCTAAGTGTAGCGCAAGTAGTGCTTAGAGCGGAGGAAAATTGGACGACTTGTTCATTGTAGCCCTACTTAGTGAACGAGTGTACAATGTAGATTGACTTGTAGTTGGCCCATAGAATCTTTGTTGAAAAATATGTTCATAAAATAATAAAGAAAACGTACCGTCTTTTTGTACCTAGTGGTCAGTCTGTTCAGAAGGTGAGACGCGGATGTGTTAGTGACCGTTTGGGTCTTCACTTTCTGCCTGTCGCATAAGCTGTCATTACTTCGTTTGTTTGAGTGTTGTATTTATACGCGTATGCGTACAATTGGCTATTGCTTTGTTGCCCTATCGGTCCAATGATCTTCTCGAGTCCATTTTTACGCTAAAACATAAAATAAGCTTTGCATTGAGGGATAGGCGACGGCGACAGCAACAACAAGGACAGTGCTACTCACTTTTCTAATGGTTGTTCCACATAGGCATTGGAGTACGTCGTCGTTGTCGTCGTCTTGCCAATGGGTTCCGCCGCGAGCATACGGATCGAGGCGAAAAAATGCTGCCTGCTTGCACGCGTTCAGTCGTGCCAATTGACGCTTTTCAACTTGCCACTGCGAAACGCCATTGTTCCGAATTTTTCCAACTTCATTGTCGTCGTTCACATTTCTCTCTCTTAGCAATGTTTATTTGAACAGCGGCAGCCTTCTTCTTCTTCTCTCACACTTTCTCTGCCTTCCGTTCGTTTTCAATACATTATCATGCAAATCACTGTCGATTGGACATCTTTTGGCCAAATTGACTTTTCCTAGGTAAGAGGAAGAAATTGCGTAAATGCTATCGCTTATCAATTGTTGCAATTGCCAAAAATGGTCAAGCGCATAAGAGAGCTCCCTATCGGTTGGTCTGCTGCTATTGTTGTTATTATTATTATTATTTGCGTCTGTTAGGGTAACGACGAGGACGGGCTCATTCGTAGAGGATCGAAGCAGCCGGTCGACCTTGACATTGTCGTTGGATACAAAGGAAACGCGACGATGACAACGACAACGTTGAGATGGCGGAGGGGAAAACTGGCAAAGGGTCGATGAAATTATGCAAAATTAAAAGTGAAAAGCGGGACTCGCTGTCCTTCTCCGTTTCAATAAGAAAGATGGAGTACGTGTACGCGTATGTACGTATGGTGTGACAACTTCTGGTTTATAAAAACTTCAAAAAACAGGAAGTGGCTTGCTACCTGGGACGGGACGACCTTGTCTTTTGGCTGCTCTATATTCCAATATTAATGTCGACGGATATGGTTGACAATCGGTGAGATGACATACCTGCATACCAACAAAAGAATAAGCACGTGTGGACAACAAACCAAGTATACTTGGTTTGTTGTCCACACGTGCTTATTCTTTTTATGTCGAATTACAGACGCGTAAAGTATTACTAATGTGATGTACTCTTTTTCGAAAGTGTGTTAACTTGTTGTTGAGGTAATGAGGAACGTAAGGCTAGCAAACAGATGGCTAAAGCGGCAAGTTTATATTCTCTTTAAGTTTTAGTCAACAGACGACCACGATCAATAAGACATCGAAGAGACGACGCAACGTTGTCGTCGACGTACGGGAGTGAACCAAAGCGGTAATAATATTAAGAGGAGACCATTTGAATTATTCGGTGGGTCATTGATCCGCTGTTTGTCAGCGGACGTTAAATGGTCACCATTGGACTTTTATTAACGTTTTCCTACTCGAGAAGAGGCGACTTATTTTATACGTGTACGTCGCGTAGAGATGGACACGTGTCCGCAAAAGGCACCAAAATGAACGGTAACTTTTCAACTACGCCATAGGTGACCATCCTCTTTATTGTCTTGTTAACACGTGTAAATTTGGTCTAATTACGGCATCGGTTCTTGTTGCTCCGCTCTATTTGAAGCCGACGCTGAAAACTGGTTGCACCACCGACGTGGCGGCAGCGGCAGCGCGCGAAAACATACCAACGTTGTGGAAAGTCTGGTTAAAAGTATGACCCGATTTTGACGTCCCATCGAGACGCAATTTTGTCCTCTTATTAGCTACGTACAATTCAAGTAGAAGAAGAAGACTTGTATGCCAAATATGGATAGCTGTCGTACAGATTTGTGCGTATCGTAATTGGGATATTTTGAAAAATCTCGTTGGCCTCAAATGGAAAGTGACGGATTTGTTGTAGCCTATTCGACTAATCGATAAAGATTGGTTTAAAAAAACAAACGGTCTTCGCGTAGACCGTGCGTACGTGTTGTCCTCCGTTTTGGCATTTGTTGAGGGGAGAGTTGTTGCCGCCTCATTGTGCATTCAACCGGGGGACAGTCTCCAACCGGCGGTCATTCAGTTGAGTTTTCTTTTTTTCGCGTCTCTCTCCGCAATTGTTCAACAAAAATTGAGCCCAAATGACTACACAGTGACAGACAATTCGCCGTGACACATACACGAAGACATACATAGACGTTGGATGAAAGTAGGCGACATAGCGAACGCAGACTGCCATGTTGTCCTCTCTTCTCTTCTCTTTGCATTCCGTTGTCGGCGGCGGCGGCGGTGGCTGTGTACAAAGAACTGCGCAACGGCGGCACCAGTCGTGTAGGCGTCAGCGTGTATTGTTGACGCTCTCCTGTTCTCTTCTACCACTTTTCCACCGCATCTTCTTACGATCATCACACCGTAAGTTCGTCAATCAACAATGACGCACTTTTTCTTATAAAGCACTTGTAAATAAGCTTATGGAAGAAGAAGAAGAAGTGAGCGTAGAACGCTCAGCAGTTTGACACGTTTAAGTAAGCATATCGCGTAACGTATAAAACGACGACGGAAAAGAGGCAATTACCATTCATAGTACGGGTATGATGTTATCGCCTAATGTGGAAAAGATGAAGCACTTACTTTTGTTCGCTGATTCCATTGCACTTTGGCAAAGTGTTGCAGAGAGAGAGATCGTTTCTTGCTTGCTTGTACGATAGCAATTGAGCAGCAAGTTAACAAATGACGTCACATGGCAAAAGAAGAAGCGTCACTTAAACGGAGAGGGCTTTTATCACAGTTCATTGACGTTGCGCGTTTCTGGTCGCTTTAAGCGAACGAGAAAGGGGCTTGTAGCTCCTTTTCTTCCTCTTCGACCGTTGAAGGTAAATTTTCATTGATGGAAGAAGCTGCTCACCTGTACGTTCATTAATCAGCCGATGGTCGTACTGTTGCGGCGAACTTTTCCATTGACGAATATTTATTAGACTATTAGCCGAAGCCGTACGCGAGTTGTTGGCCCGTTTTGCAGAAGCGTTTATTAGCTTGCAGAAAAAGAAGCAAAGTGTGTTTGACCCGAAATTGGAGCCAAGCTCGTTTTTCCATTGAAAAAGTTCAAATTGAGACTACGAAGTTACGAGGTCGAGCGGAAGGTGTCGCTCTCCCTCCTTCTTACACCTTTGGGGACGTCGTTGGCCAATGAATTGATTGGATGGCAAAAGCGCAGCGGCTGTGCACCTTTCAGTCCGCCCCCAACTGCTCCTAGCCAGTCATTTGCATACGATGTTGAAGTGCGCAATGTTCGTATATCTTGCGGCGGCAAATTTGATTGTTGCCAAAATGGACTTGCGAGAGACTATCCATTCTATATTTGAATGGGGGAAAGTGAAGTGCTATTGTGAAGTTGAGCAAAAGTTGACGGCGGCTGGGGCTGCCACGTCCCTTTGACCCTTAAAAGGTAGTGATATCGGATGTCCGTCGATCGACATGGCCATTAATTGACTGTCACTTAGTAATCAGTAAATCTCGGTCACCACCGCTCGCTGCTGCTGTCATTGTAATACTTAGTTGATAAAACTAAACTGGTCTATTCAACTTGAAATGACCATATTGCCAGAGACAACGACGACGTTTAGCAGATTTTCCGTTTTCAATAGTTGTTACTTCCGTGTGATCGGATTGTCATTGTTGAACCGAGGATATTGGCAATGGTTAGTGGCAAGGATGACCCCTATGTCATCGCTGTCGATCGATAGCGTGATCCCGTTCGGTGCTCTTCCGTTGTGGCGTTGCATTGTTTGAATTGGCTCCGAGTGATCTATACTGTTCGTTTGGCCATGTACATCCGGTTGGTGGACCATTAAGGTCCGTTCACATTTATTGACAATCTTTATCTCTGCGAAAGGAGGAGGAGGAGGAGGAGAAGGGCTTTATGTCAATTTCACAGCGGTTGTATATACGTGTGAGTCCGTGTGTCTGTGCACGCGCGCGCATAGACGGGAAACTAGTCTATCAACGACCTCTCTCTCTCTCTCTGTGCTGCCGAACATTGTGTCTTGACAATCCGGTGGTGGTGGCGGCAGTGACGTTCCATTCGTGACATTAACAAGATGAAATAAGGTTGATTATGCTGCATTGTCTCTGTGATTTTTCCGTTGTATTTCATTTCATCCATTTTTGATCCTATCCGATCTTTCCTTCTTCAATCTACCGTATGTTCACGGTTACTTTCTCTTCTCATTATTATTCATAAGGTGCGAACGTAATTGCTCATTTGAATGGTTTGGACGGGGGTAACTTTTGTTTATATTCTACGTGTTCAATGTTGTTCTTAGTTTGTGAGCGCCTTTAGTAAAACTGAGACTTATCAGCTGGTTTTGACCAGACGTTGACCAGTTTTAGAGGGAGAGAGGACAGCGTCACTCGCCATCGTCGTCGTCGTAGTAATAGTATGAGAGTTGTAGTCGTGACCGTTGTACTACTATCACCAGCAGCAACTGCTATTGTTAGTAGCGATTGATGATGACCTGCATGGGTCAGTTTGTGTGAGAAGGCAAAATACGCTATTGCCGTCGGTTCTCGCACTTGTCATGACCGGTCCACACGAGCCGCCATCAGGCAACCTGCCAACAGCTACGACGACCGCTGCCGCCGCAGCTGTGCCTCACTAGAGAGTAAGAGAGAGAGAGAGAAAGATCTGATTGGCAACTTTCGCCTCCTCCCCGTACCACAATCACAGTGAGTGACCTTTTCACCGCTTAGTGGTCGTCGTCGTCCTCCTCTCTCCAGTCAGTGGATGATGACCGTTATCATCCATTGCAAACAGCACTAAGCGGCTCAAAGTCATTGGCGTAAGTTTCTTTCTCTCCGTTTCTCTCATTGATTACGAATATATTGTACTACAAGTTGAGAAACCATACATCATTCATCATACTTACCAGTCGATGGTGTATCCGTGAGTTTCTTTCCGTCTGTTGTACTTCCATTTCTGTCATCGAGTACAGCGGATACGGTTAGCACGGAATGGGTCGTCTTCTTCATTGAATTTTTTTTTGCTACATTGCTACTGCTTCTTTTATTTCTGTACACCACCGTTTCGCTGCTGGTTTTCTTTTAAAATAGACATTTTTTGTGCTCTTCCACATTTTGGCTGTGTATGACCTTTATGCGATGTTGCCATGATCGTCTGACCCTTCTGGTGAACAGTATCACGGCGCCCTTCCTTCCGCTCGACCTTGTCGTCCTCGTGTCGTGTGCCGGCTGCGTCATCGCTAGATCGCCTATTCGGTCGCTTTCTATCATCGCGTCCTCCTATTAAGCGGCAGTGCATTCGGCCACGTTGTCACTTAACTGCGCTTTGTATGGAAAAAACAGCTTAGCTATTCTTCACCATATATGTACATCTTGCATCACTCAATCCTTGCCTATTTTAGTTTAGTTGAATTGGTTTTTACAAAATAATTTTTACGACCTATTATCGCTGAGTTTGATTAAGATTCTGGCGAGAGGAAAGTGCAGGCAGGCAGTTGGAGGTGAGCGAAGGTTTTTGAGTTGAACACGCGCGCGCGCGTCGAGACGGAATCGTTCGCGGCTGCGTGTTGGAATATCAGTCGCGTAAAGTTGGGCGGATTTGTCAAATCGATGTGACAGTTTAAAGAAATGTTTGCCACTTTGACTGGTAAATTACTGTAGGTCGAATTAGTCGCGCCGCCTTGAATGGATGCCTCTTTACACGTCGTTCCCGTTTCGTATTATTATTATTCCTTTATCGATGTAAGTATTAGACGTACGCGGTGAACATCAGCTGTGACCTCACAGGTGTGTCGTCGCGTAGACAAGAACTGCTACAGATGCTGAATTACGACTTGCCAGCCGGACAGTTTTGTTCACTAATTCCTATTCCAGTACGATCATTGATAAAAGTACCTTTGCTGACAACGGTAACAATCTTTTTCTTCTTATTGTTTGTTGGACTGTTAGTACACAGGCAGAATAGCTTCGTCTTTACTGTTCAGATTCTTCGTTAACCGAATAAGGAAGAAGCTAATTATCTTTTCTAATTGAAGCAATGGAGTTGTTGTTGCTCATAAACAGCTTATATGTTTGCCGATCAGCTTCGTTTATTCGTTCGCGCGTTGGGAGCGTACACATTCGTCTTCGTATATAACAACCGTGTCCGTTCTAAGACTTCTAAGCAATTTCAAAATTAATCACCTGCGGCGGTAAAAGGTGCGACCTCGCGTTTTCCTTCTTTTAAGTTAGGTAAACTGCGTGTTATGTTTTTTTTGTTCGGATTTTTCTTCTTTATGTATCAAAACATGGTGTAGAATGGAAATTTTTAGAGGGACGCGTTGCGAAGCCAACGGCAAGGACGCTTTCCCTTCAGGCTGACCTTCGATACGTTCAATCGACGTTCGTTTGGTTTCTTCACTGTTGACTAGCACGCCATGTGACGCACATTCAATTCACTGCTTTTGCCACTGTCGTCTTCTTCGGCTCTGAGGCTGCCGAGTTGGGGGAGAGCGAACGTTCCGTCGTCTCCGACCTGATTCGTTCCATCGAATGCAGGTTGGACAAACAGAGAGAGAGAGAGAGAGAGATAGACAGCGCGGTGGCCTGTTGCTGCCTCTGCTATCCGATACTGGCTGAGGGAAAGAGAGACAGAGAGAGAGAACATGTACTTTGTCACTCTTTTCTTTCATGATATTCGCGTCGCGCTCTCTCTTCACGCTCACTGACACTTTTAGGTAAACGGTTATACACGCAAATGCTTTTCCCAATGTTGCCGCACAAATGCGCTATCGTCGGGACCATTTCGTCGCCGCTGCCATGTTGTTATAGTTGTTTTCAAGCGCCTATGTGTTCGTGCAATTTTTTCAATAGCTAACATCCATTTTTCTTTGACCAAACTGGCTCTCTCTCTCTCTCTCTCTTTGCTCATCATGTGGTCAAGGCCGACATTGGTTCACCGTCTGTTGGTGCTGTCCATAGGGGATACATGTTTTGCTCAGATCATCATCATTATCATCATGTTAGCAATGCGTGATTCTTTAGCTAACGCTCTCCCTCTCACTGGTGCACAGGCACTTTTTATGTCAAGTAATATTACATTTCTTATTATTTCCTCATGCGTAAGTATTTATATGTTATTTAACATAAAAGTGTGCATCAAACTGCATGTGAATGTCTGTTGTATATGAAGGTAGAGAGAGAGAGAGAGGGGCTGTTGATATGAACACACATTGACACGTAGGAAGAGAAAGAGAAGGAGAGAACGTGTTTGGTGTGGTAGTAGAAGCGCACTCTTGTTAGCTTAGTTTGCCGTCAGGCGCGAAACTTGTTGCATTTCTTTTTCGGCTGCAGTAGCACCACCTTGATCATAGCGCAGATCGACTTTCTCAGCTTCTGTTGACAAAGCACGTTCGATGGCATAGAGTGAGAGAGACAAAGAAAGAAGAGAGGATAATACCACCATTATTATACAGCATTTCGCTCAGCCATTTATGTATATATTTTCTGCATTGCTCAGTCCATCACTACCACTACCGAAATGCTCATTTCTTCAGCGCAACTATGGCGCCGTTAGGAAGAGAGAGGTTCACTGGCAAAGACGGCTGCTGCTGCTGCTTCTTCTTCCGCAGCTTGAAGGACAACTTCGGCGACAGCCAACTTTCACGATGGCTTTTTGTCGATGCCAATTTGCGCTCAATTGATCATCGATGTCTTTTCCACTCGGCCGCACTTTTTGGCAGCTTGTTTTCAACTGCGTGTGACGGCCAGTGGCCGCTCGCTGTTTACTAAACATTCCTCTTGCGCCTCCTCGTAGCTGCAGCATGTCGGCGGCAGTCGGTATACATACGCGCGAGTACTGTACTTGATCTTCAGGATCAATTAGTGATATACAAATTTGGCGCGCGCGCGGCGGCTCACTGTTGAAAGAGAGCGACCGGTAAAGCAACTTATTAAGACGAATCAAGTCGAAGAAGAAAGGCACTAGTTTGCTTGGAACGTTTCTAGTTTTGTCGAAAGTTGGACTTGCTTGACGCGTTCAATGTGCGAATTGATTCGAGGACAGTTGCTGCTACTTAGAAAGCATTGATTCTTTCTTCTTCGGCGGTGGGAAGTGTGCGCGAATCGCTTGTGCAGGTGTAGACGCGCTTGGTGTGTGTGTGTGTGTGTGCTTGTCGTAGTCTCTTAAATGAGCGTTTTGCCGTCTCGCGGTCGTTGGCGCTCGGCATCTTTTCCGGCTCGGCGCGCTGCGACCACGATCTCAGAGAAAAGACACCTCGCGCGCGCGTCAAAGGCGTTGCGGCAGGAAAGAGAGCTGGCAAAAATGGCCACGAAAGCGCGCCCGTTAACGGTCTTGTCCAACCGGACGAAGCGCCATCTCCGCCCAACCAACGAGACGGACACGTCGATTTCCTGCCGCGGCTTGGTCGAGCAACGGTTCTTGTTTGTTATCCATCCGCAAGATTGACGGGATAATGCACGAAATGATTGGTCGTTGATGATGGTAAAGGAGGGTTTCACGTAAAATCAATTTTCTGATTTGTTCATCACTCCCTGCGCCGATTAGAAGCCTCTTGCTGCTGACAAATGCCCAGCCTCTATCTGAATGCATAATCTGACGAAGACTTCTTCGTGTCGCCTAGCACAGCCTCTCCGCTGCCATCATGCGGGTGCCCGCATTGGAATGGCCTTTTTTGACAGTGCACATAATGAACCGTCAAGTGTTATGTACCGATGAACAGGTATCGCGCACGTTAACCTGTGTATATGTATTACCGCAATCAAATGCGATTCAGATTGGATTATTGCCAGCCGAGAGGGCAAAGAAAGATGCGCCGCGCCGCGGTTGCCGCCATTGCCGCCGCGTCGCCAGTGGCTTTTCCATGCGTTACGTTGTCATATTGTGAACTGCTTTCGTTTGTTTCAGGCGGCCAGAGGCGATGAGATAAGCAGCCGCACACGTTTCGTCGCAGTAAGCGGTCGCCTCGATGCAGCACGGTTCCGTTTGCACCAATGTGATTGGCAATAAAATGATCCCCAAACCTGCAATGATGGCGGCTGCTCCGCAGTACGAGTAAGTGCAATCGACTTGTACATTTTTCTCCATCATTCAACTGAATGGATGGATGATAGTTGTCGGTCGCGTACGAGAGAAAGAATATGCGTTTTGCAGCATGCCATCGTCGTTCGTTGCATCATTATTAGTATTGTCTCTCATTGATTGTGTTTAGTGTGCTATGCACGAGTTTTCTTTCTTTCTTTCTTCTCTCTTTTTTTCGTGCCGGCTCGTTCGACGTTACGCTCTCTTTGCTGCAACAGCGTTGTTCCATTGTCTTGCTGCTATCAGACACTGTACACGACGACCGGTCGGCCCGTTTCTCGAGCCTGTTGACTGTGATGACCCATCTCTCTCTCTTCATGAACGGCAAACATGGACGGCTAAGATGGGCCTTTTTATGCGTGACGACACGTTTTCGTCTGGCAGCAGCTTTTCCCGACTTGGTTGTCCATCCGATTGTTGAGGCGCGACCGGTTCGTCACTGTGTGACCCCTACTTGTATCGACCTCATTTGGAGTGCAAGAAAATGGGCAACAACTGGGACGCGAGCGGCAGTCGTCGTCGACACACAAGCACAAAACACCCGTAGAATAATAGTGCCGCGATTCTTCAGTTTTTTGTCCTTTTATTGAGACTGCGCGTCGAGGAAACAAGAGTTCGTTTCTATCTTCTCACCGCTAACTGCCCTTCTCTATTTCCTTTGAACTTCCTGTACCATTTGCCAATTGTATCTCCTCTTCGATGCCCGTTTTATTGTTCGCTTCAATGGCACATCGATTGGTGGTAGCGCGCGCGACTTTGGCCGATCACCTTCCGACTGGTGACATCTTGGAGGCTGAAAATTTTCTACGCGTGCCCGTTTAACGTGGTGACGATCGCCCAGAAATGATCGTTTGTTATCATAGCTGTTTCGACTATTCATCGATTTTCCGTTCCGGCCATGTCGGTCGTAGATTCGGCACGCGAAGAAATCGGTCTGTGTATCTATCGACGGACGAGCACAGTGAAACTGCCAAACTCGGAGGAAGTTGGAAAAATCTGCTCCACGCTAATGGTATTACAACGGGTTGGCACCTCGCGAGCAGGCGACATGTTGGTGAGATGCGCCAACGAGGGGCTAAGTTGGTGGATGCATAATTCATTGCCGACGGCGCGCACAATGTTGGCTTGTAGCGTTTGCTTGCCGTAATTGTTGAGAAAGTGTTCGGCTTTTGCACATCCCCCTTCTCGTAGCGACAGCAACGTCATTGGATCGAAATGAGGAAGCAGAGAAAGAAGTGACAAAATCGACAGGCCACTGCTACCATCACGCACCGACCAACCAACAAATGAATCGTTATTGCTGGCAGCTAAGCTTCATTTTATTCCACCTTACCCTGGGACCAATTGAGCGTACACAAAGTGGCCAGCGCCTCAACGGGCGGTCAGCAAAATGGCATTAATTTTTACCAGCTTTTAGGCTTTGATCCTCTTAACGTTCGCGGGGGATAAAGAAAGTTACGCGCTTTCGCTGTCGCGCCCTTTGCGCTGGATAACGCTAGCAAGTTTTCACAATGTATGTGGTTCAACGCAGGAGGCGAAATATTCAAAAACTTTGCGCAAATGAGTTGCTGCTTAAGGCACAGTTGGAGCACGCGTGGTCCACCGGTTCTTTGCGAACTTTCGTTGTGGACCTTTCGGGTCACTTGCATGCCAGAACTTTATTTTGCGATTTAATAAGCTCAGAAAAAAAAATACAATTTTCCTACCTGCCAATTGAAGATCGTCCGCGAAGGTCCAACTAAGTCGTACAGTCGGGTGAGCGAGGTCGCTTCGTTGGCAGCTGTCGTAACCAACTACAGTACTCGGCGTAATTCAAATTTGAATGTTGATGCTCAGGTTCGACACGCTGACCATTTTTTTAAAAATGATGCTTTCAAACTTGCTACCTGTGGCTTGTCCAATCGCGCATGCGGGCTGCCGAGTGTTTTTTTTTGAAAGAAGCAATATTGTCATTGTTGAGTTGGTTTTTATTTTGCAGCGATTTGATGTGGACGCGAAATGGCTCACCGCATGGCGCCGTTTCCGTCTTCACGACAGTATATTCAAACATGCCGCCAAATTATAGTGGAAATGGTCCGCAGCTTAGCTATAGTACAACGGCGCTTCCGGGAGCGCAGACGGCCACTCAGCCGTACAACACCGGCATAAGCAATGATCTCGTTAATCAAGTGACCACCGCTGACCGGCCCAATAGTAGCGCTGTAGCTCCATGCTATCCCGGCGAAGTTGGTCCGCCGAATACGAACGCTGCCGCCCCTTATGGCGCGACCGACTATTCGCGTCCCGGAAATTACCATACAGGCGATCCTTCAAGCTCGGAATACGCCTCAGCCAATGGTAACCCTTCGGGTGCGCTGAACGCCGCCCATGTTGCCGCGGCCGCGGTAGCCACTGCCACGGCAACAGCAACGGCGGTGGCCATTGACCAGACTCAATTTCAGCCGTATCCGCCGCAGCAACAGGTGAGGATAACGTTAGACGAATAACATTGTATTCTATTAAATGTTTTCAGGTGCCAGTGTACGGATCGCAGCAGTATTCTGCCGCGGCTGCTGGTCAGCCGCCTTCCTTTAATCTTCAGGGCCGTATGGTCCAGCCAAATATGGTCTCTCGTCCTCAGGTTTGCTTAAAGCGGCTTGTTTTCAATCTACGTATACATGAGCGTGCATACGGTTAAGATGCCAGCTGCCTACATGTCTAACGTAAGACAGCAAGCAACATTGGCGGCTGTTGGTCAGGGTCAGTCGGCATCGATGTCTCGTTACGCCGCGGTTGCGCAATCCCAGTTCGTTGGAGGTCGGCAGCAGGTGGCGCAGATGGTTGCCAACCAGCAGTCTTCGCAGTATGCAGGCCCAATGAGCCCAGTGGTCGGTATGACGCCCAATGGAACTCCAATGGTTCACCAACAGCAGCCAATCGACCCTGCGGCTGCCCCTTTGGCGCCGTATCCCGGTTCAACCGTTCCGTCGGCACCGATGATGAACGGGCCGTACCAAAAGTATCAAACAAGTCAGATGGCACGAAATGCACCCGTTTACTACGCGAGTGGTGGACAGGTGGCAATGGCGGGTAAAGGATTGTGCAACAACTATATGAATGCCACTTACAGTAATCAGCAGTCTGTACCTGCTGGATATCAGGTACATTTTACTTAAATGACGTTTCGATTTAAAAAAAATTTTTTTTTAAAAAAAAGATGCCTCAGTCTCGGCAGGCTCATGTACCAAATCAAGTTTCTTCATCGAACCCGCCTTATATGGCAGCGCCCTACCAGGGAAGCGGTGGCGGAGGCAATGTCTACGCTGACGTTAAGCCTATGGTGCAGCCAAGTATTTTGCCCTTTTTTTTGACTGTATTTGCTTCCATTTGATTTTTCCCCTTTATTCAGACGACGATATTGAACCTCGAATGTCATTTCCGGTGAAGGATGGAATGATTTTACAGCCGTTTCGGTTGGAGCACAACATTCCCGTTTCGCAGATCACTTTTTTCATAATGGCCGAACAGTTCAATCTGCTCTGCTCCGAGTAGGCGTCCCATTCTTTTTTTGAAATTTTGACAATCCCTTCCGCTGCCTTTTTAAGCCCAGATTTGGACATACAACTTAAGTGCTTTCACGCGGACGATCGTTTTATGTGCAACAATTGGCCCCACAATGCGAGCATTCAAATTGTTGTCAACGGAACGCCAGTTATTGTTCGGCAGATCGATCGGCCATTGTACATTAAGAATTTGTGCCAACCGAATAAGAATACTCTTCAAGTGGCCGTTCAGCAATGTTGTTGCGTAAGTGTTTCTATTCTTTTTTTTCTTTTAGAGGAAAAAAACCATCTCTTCAATGTTTGTTTTTAGTCGCATCTGTTTATGCTCAGCTTAATATCTCGTCCGCATGTCGAGCGGGTGCTGAGCAATTTGGTCCGTCGAAAGCTTCTACCGGTCGAAATGGCAATCGAGAAAAGTAGGAAATACAAATACGCCTTTTTTTTACTTTGTTATTCTTTGTAAATATGAGAAAATCGAATTTTTTTAAAAGTCAGCCGCGGCTTATTGATTTCTTTTGCCGGCCGGAAGTTCCTTTAAGCAGAATCGAACAGGGGCAGACAGGTTGGCTGCTTCGGCGGGACACGATTGCTCCATAAAACTGTGATGGATCGAGTGGTCGTTTGGCCAATCAAGAAAACGCGCTGCCGTTTAAATTGTTTTTTCTTTTAAATTCTAGTTATAACTGCTCCAATCGTTTGTCCAATTACGGTGGTCGGTTCCTTTGCCATACACTTGTTTTGGCGACGGAAAAGACAAGTACCATATCGTCTCAGAATTTCACGTTGCATAGCGCAGCTGTAAAGCATTCTTTAGTCCTTATTTCACGCGCTCTCTTCTGACTACAGTATGACAGTAAGTATTCAGGTACCAAAGCGAATGCTTCAGGACGGTTTGCTTGCATTGGCGCGTAAAGCTTTGTCCGTTAGCTCACGTTAGTCTTCCCGCGTTGAACAGTTTTGCGATAAGCTCAATGGTCGTCCGAAAGAAAGTTTAAAAGTTAACGCCGCAACCTTTGCCAGCATTTCTTAGATCGCATCGCGCGGCTATTGCCATCGAAGGAGGTTTCAATTGGTTTCAACGATATTGCCCTTCTCTCCATGGCGTAAAGCAAAAAGCGTCGTTTGCGTAAAACTTGGCGGAATGCCAATACCATTCCCAGTTACAGACTGTTGGGCGTAGCGCTCATTTAAAAGATAATTATAATGTCTAGGTTTCGTCCAACTAAATTGAACTGGCGAAATGTTTGAAAAATTTCTTGTTTTCTTTTAGTAAAACGTTCCTTTATGTCGAATGAAGTGGGCGCCGGTCAACTTTCCGACGTTGAACATTTGTCAACGACAATTTCGCTCAAGTGCCCTTTCACAATGACTAAGATGTCCTTACCGGCTCGGTGCAACGACTGTCGTCATATTCAAGTAAAGAAAATGAAGCGAATGGCGGCAGCCTTGTTACCTGCTTATCATTTCCTTCTGTATTTAGTGTTTTGACTTGAAGACCTTCCTGATGGTCAACAAGGATCGTCTTCATTGGCAGTGTCCCATTTGCGCGTAACGGACGAAATTTGCATCTCTTTGCAATTGGTGGTCATTTTTCGATTGTGTTTTCAGGCGACCGACTACGGTAGAAAACTTGGAGATCGACCAGTACGTATGGGGTATCCTGACCAATTTGGCCAAATGCCCCGACGTTAGCGACGTACTGATTGACTCGTCCGCCTCGTGGAAGGTGCACAGCGCCGTGGCGCTCAAGCAAGAAATGCAATGTAAGTTTTGACCCCACCCTTTCCTTTTTTTGAAGTCGCATATAAAAGCCTCGTTTGCAGACGCCGCTTGCGGCACTACGAAAAGGTTCAAGTCGGAACCGGGCGTTGACCCCAGCTGGAACCAAGGGACCGCAAACCATTTGCGTAATGCCGCTGGTATGCAAGTTCCAATAGAACGGGTATCCAACGTGACGGGTCCGCCGATGGCGGACTCTATGAAAATTTCACCGCCTCCCACGAAGAAGCATCATTACGTAAGAAAGCACTGTTTGACACTTTTATCTTGTCGTTACATTGTCAATTGAAGGTCAACCAGGTTGATCAGCCGTCCGGCATACAGTGTCACCCAGGGGCACCCATAGCTCAGTCGCCCTATCAGGCGGTATCAACCGACTGCACTCCCCAACAGTTGCTTAAGTACAATCCGCCCACGCCGGTTACCCCTTTGCCAAATCCGCCATCGGTTGGCGGCGGAGGTGGACCACGCAGCGTTGGCAATCCTCCATCAGTAGAGGGCGCATACGCTATCCAATGTTCTACGCAATCGAATTTGCAATTGAACGTGGACGGAAGCGCGGCAGGTGAGATTGGTTCTCCTTACGATTAGGGTAATTTTTGAATTTTGTTTTTGATTCTCAGGTTCCGCTCCTTATACGCCCGCGTCAGTCGGCAGCGCCGGCAGTCAGCAAGGATCTCACGGCATCAACGTGGCGTCAAACGAGATGTGCAACTCGGAGTTCAACGACCTGTCTTTCGACGCTTCAGATTTGCTTCCCTCCGACGGTTCGGCCTCGGACAACATTGGCGTAAGGGGATAAAATAGCGTTTGCGCGCATACGAATTTTCCCTTGTGAAACGCGCGCTATCTTTTCAGAACTTATTTACCGACTCTACAATGCCCGATCCGGGCGAATTTATACAGTATTTTGAAAATAGCAATTTCGGTGACTTTGGTCTGTCGGCCGACAGCAAAGCGGTGGTGGTGGACAGTCAGTTTGCGGAAGCGAAAACGGCCTACACGAAAAGCGACGGTGGTCAAAACGATTCCAGCATTAAGGTTAACCATTGCGACGGATCGCCGAATCGGAAGGACAGTGCGGACGCTTCGAAAGTGACACTGTCGTCCATTAGTTCGAACGAAATGGACGACATAATGTCGCTGCTACAAAATTGACTGCCGCCTTTTTACGGAGTCGCTAAATTGTGAAGGTAGTTTACATCACCGTGGATAACAGCAGTCGCTGATCAGCTTTACTTGCCATTGAGCATCGTCTGTCCAAAGGTCAGTTCAACTACGTCCTCAAAGCGCAGAAATACGTACGTTTCTCTTTTTCTTAACTTCCTTTTCATTACTATGTGCAATTGCCGATTGGTTATTCACGTCTCTTTTTTTTACCGCACCGCATATATGTACAAAGTGCTGCTCAGTTTCGTTGTGGTGTCATTTTTGATTGTTCCGGCAAACGATGCGCGTTGCAATTTCCCTCTTTCTTTTCTCTCCGCTCCATTCATTCCTATTGTTTTATTTCCTCGCTGACCTACAGACGAGCGCGCACCACATTGCATGACGATGGCGCATCGTGCAAAAGTGTAAAGGCGCAGCGAGTTCTCTTCGTCACTCCAAAGTTTTAAAGATTTCAATTTTTTGCTCCGCTTTTGTTTTTGTACTAAAATGGAAAGGCTTTTTCTTATTTTTTTAAAAAAATCTTTCTTAGTCTTCCTTGCACACACACACACACGCACGCACGCACAAGGACAGACAGGCAGACACACATATGCACACAATGCGCGTAAGGTGACCGTACTTAAACATGTTTGGCGTTGCTCATCGCACTTGTAATCATCCGAAGTAAATGGATATACGTTCGTTGAAGAGTGCTCAGCGACTAGGGCGACCTCTACTTTTAAGACTTTTCTCGACCAAACAACGACTAATGGTTATTTTTTTGCATAAATGTCTGATTTGTCCAATACGCGTAAAGGAGGAGGTGCAATACTCAAGCGAACGCGTCTGTACAAGCTTTTTGCCTTATCTTAATTGTAATTGCAAGCGCTTGTCGAAGCGAGAAACGTCCGCCTAAATACTGCGCTTAGAAATTTGATTTAGCACCTACTTTTTAGGGAACAAATTTGCATGCGTTCCATCTTAAGCTTTAACCAATTAGGGAGGTGTGAGTTTCCGAGTTCAAAAGATTCTCAATACAAGCAAGAGTATAGGCAAGAAGCGAAGCTAAGAAAGAGTGTATATTCGAAAATGTTCTTTACCTGTTCTCAGTTGCGCGGCCGAAAGAAGAATGTACTTTTCAACGTTTTCTTCTGTGCCCCAACGAGTGGGCGTCGCCCCACATTTCCTATGCGACATGTCTCCGAAAGAATGCGCGGGAAAAAGAGGAATTCATGCAGACGATTAAACTATGACGACATCTAACTTCCGGGTTATTGAACATACATGGGCGCTATTGGCTCAGTGCAACCTTCGTATGGTATCGTAGTCGCCTTTGAACGGTGTCACGGAGGTCAGAGGTAGGCACTCCTCCTCGGCGCTGTTGTCCACAACGGGTGTAGTTGTCAAGCTGGACACGTTGGACAAGCTACGCTCGGTATTGACGTTCAAAAGAGCCGGATTCATTGTCCCTTTGCTCCAATGGACTCTAGCGTTGGAAAGGGTGTCCATACTAGCCGCCAGCGATGGATCCTTCAGAATTATTCGTTCCGTAGGAATGTTGACTACACACATAAAGACGTCCCATTCAGGCGGCAAAATGCCATTCATCAATACGTAGTTGGTGCCCCAGCTGACCGCTATAATGGTTAGGAGCGACAGAAGCATTGCCATAGTTTTGAATGGAAAGTATTGGACGTTGGCCGCCTCGTCGTACCACGGGTATTTGACCAAAGGTCGAAGGTTGATCAACGTCTCGCCGCCGGTGATGCGGAATATCAAACCGACAACGTAGCCGCACAAAGAGCCGTACGTGTTCGCTTTGCTCATGTAAACAACGCACAGTAACTGCGGAAATAGTATCACGTAGACAAGGTCGGAACAGATGAACCACAAGCCGTAGATTGTGTCCACCGTCAGTGCCATAACCATGGCCATAACACCGACCATCAAAATGGCTATCTTCATTACCCATATTATCTCCTTTTCGGACGCCTAAAGAATTTATTTTCAATAGAGCCCTAATTGAAGCATACGCCTATATACGTGAGTGCGTATGGCCAACTTCCATATATTCCTAGCGAACATAGAAGCTGCTGACAGGATGGACGAGTCGGCTGACGACATTGTAGCCGCCGATACAGCACCCAGCCCAATGAACGTTGCCCACGGCGGGTTCAGGTAGTCAAGCACCAACGGAAGGGTTAACTTTTGGAATTCCGTCGGTATGCTTTCGTACTTTGTCCCATTATTGTACGGTTCCCAGTTTGTCATTGTCCAATCTGTAGCGAAGCAGAAAATGGCGCGTTTACAAAGAGAATATCCGCCCAGGGCCTACTTGTTGACTTTGCTACAGCGCCGATGATCAGTGAAGGTACAACCATAATGACGCAACCGATGGCGGCAACAAAGGAGAACACTTTGGCTCTCATAGCGCTCTTGGACGACAGAACTCGTTGGAAATAGACCTTTGCGTGTTGAGAAGAACGTTTGGACATTGGTAAACAGCGGTCAGGTTACCACTCACTTGCCAAGGGATACCGCCAAAAGTGAGCAACAAGAAGGAATCGATCCAAAGGCTCCAAGCCGGCACACCTTCAATGGTTCCGGCCCATTGATCAAACGTGGACACTACGTTTTGCGTAGCTTCATTCAGCATTGCCGAGGGAATGCACAACCACTGGAAAAAATGCTCATACCATTCGCCCATAGGCGCGCGTTAAAGCGCGCCAGTGAAGTTGCCTGCTCTGGCCGGCTAACGTTAATGATATATATCTGCACTTTCAGAGTTTGATTCTCGCTGGGTTAGATTTTTACGTCACTACCAATCGATTCACCCAATCCGTCGGCCATATAAAGAGGCCTATGATCAGGCGCATCGATTGCTCCGCCACCAAAGGGACCATTCCACAAAGGAACGTTAGGCGATGAAGAAGAAGAAGAAGAAGAGGAATCTTGGAGCAGAGACGACTTTTAGCTCATTTGACAGAGTCCTTATTTGGCTCGCTCGATATGGCCGCTTGTTGAACAATAACAAAGTATAAGAGAATAAAGAAGACAACATACCAATCCGATAAATATGCAAACAAGCTGGACCACATCCGTATAGGCTACTGAATAGAGGCCGCCGCAAAATGTGTAGAAGACAGCAACGCACGCGGATGCTATCACCGAGATATCGTCGGGAATTTTCAAAATGACCGATAAGGAAGCGCCTACAATTAAATCGTTGACGCGGGTGCCCTATATGCTTGGTCCTATTGCCTAAGGCTGATAAAGTGGCGCCAGACCAGAACACTTCGCCCATAAGGGCTGGAATGAACAGCAAGCCAACCATTCGCTGTCCATACTTTCTTTGGAAGGGATCCAGCATGGTTACGTAGCCTTCGTTGCGCATTCTTTCAGCGAACAAAATGCCACCTACAATAATAAAGATGATGACGAGCGCCCAATGAAGCTTACTTATTGCCTATGGACAAGCTGGCCGCGTATCCCAGAGGCGCCTGGCAATGTACCAAGCCTGAATTGTATATTATTTCGGCGCTGCCGTTGATATAGCCTCCTCCAACCCACGTAGCTGAAAAATGTGATGATGCCAACAGTGATCCCGCAACGCATTCGTTACCTGTCATTGTGCAAATGCCTACGATGAGGCCTATATTGCGACCGGCCAGCATCACTTCCTCACTTCCATCGGTACTTTTGGTCTTTCTGGCTGCCCACAGACCCACGATCAAAATCATTACGTAGAAAAGGATCAAAGCTATCAATCCGACCACGTTGAATGCCATAGTTGGTTTGGACGACGGTTCGGCTAACAACTTGTCTGAATCTTGACGGCAATCATAGTTGATAGAGAGCGAGAGAGTTCCTCTTTAGTTCACCGGTTGTTGAAAGCTGAAGAAAAAAAGTAAATGGTCGTCGTCGTCGTGATGGCGTCAAGTAGGTGGAATTTTTGCTCGACAATGCGTTCCAAACGAGAGACAGCCTTAGCAATCAGCCCGTTTAGGAGTTATTGAGCTGCGCGCTGCTCTTTTCGCCTCATTTGGACTTTCAACCAATGGCCTTGAAGCTTCAAGACCACTCGCTAAGGACTGAGCGACACAGAGAGAGACAAAGTTGGTCGCCCACATAGCTTCATCATTTGGTGGCAACTCCATTGGCCATCGCATTCGTAAAACGAATTATTTTCCCTTCAAAAGAGAAGCAGAGCCATTATCCGCTTTTGGAAATACAAACATATACTTGCCAAACCAAGCATATCGGATATGCTTGGTTTGGCAAGTATATATGTTATGTAGCTATCCACCATACGCGGGACCTACCCAAAGGAAGACCCAAAAGAATGCCGCTATGACGAAGCGAACGCGCGCGTTTGCTTATTGACCACCAATTGATGCGTGATTGGCACCTCTGGTGGACATAGCTCCAAAATATTACGACGATAAGGGAGTACGCGTAGGATAGGCAGCCGATAAGGTTGTTTCGATTTTCGGTCGATCGAACAAAGTTGTTGCCACTTTTGGCTCAAAAAGGAAAAGCACATCTCCGTAGGCTGGACAGTGTACAAAATCGCTTTCCTTCGTCTTGGGGCGCCCTCTATTTCTGTCGCGTCTTCGAAGCTTTTTGTCTTTACGCGGAGAGTTAGTTGGCCAAAAGTGTGTTCGTTAAACTGTTGAAGATAAAAAAAAGGAGAATTATCTGTTAGCCATTGTCCATTGATTCAATAGTTAGCCGCCTTGGAGAACGATTTTTCACTACATTCCAATAAGAGGCAAAAGCGTCTACAAAACTGTCACCGATGGTGTCAATTGAAAAAGGTTTAATGGTGGCAATCAGTCGCGCTTCGAGTTCATTTCCCTAAGGTGGTCGGTCGCTTATTGGCTATGGGGAAAAGTCGAGCGTTCGACTGCTTATAATTAGGCAAGCTGCTCCTACCTGCCGAAGCGCACTTCAATCTCTTCATGATCGCCTGGCGTACACGCTGTGCTGGTCATTGGCTTCTCGTAGGAAAAAATGTTAAACGGCCCTCTTGTTTCGTGAACGCGTACGGCTGATTAGCCTTTCAGCACTTTATATCGACCGTCGTTGTCGACAGCTGCTCACGAAAGGCTAATACATGCACGCACCAACTATTGGAATCTCGTTTCTGCCTGTAAGCTTCAACCAATCAATGCTGATGTGCTCAATGAATATCCGTCAGTGTTTTCCCGTACGGTCGTTTGATGTCTTCTCTTAAAATGTACCAAATCGGTGCGCACTCATCAATATTTATGATCAAAATGCTCTCGTGTCACCCGCAATCCAGCCAGTTCTCTCTCTTGCATAGGAGTAATTATTTCCATCTCTAAAAACGCATATAATTTGCATATGATCTCCGCTAAAACATTTACTTTGTTAGCTGCGCGCGGCGGTTCTTAGCTTCACTGTTCGGTCGGCGTTACTAAGAGTTGAAGTGTTGGCGTTGAAGGTTATTCGCTCTTCCTGTAAATGGAGTTTCGTCAGTTCATTAGGAAATACTCCCGCGCTTTGCGAGCTCGCACAACTTAACTGACGCTCGTTAAGGACGAGCTCATTAGCGGTGCAGCGGAGAATAGTCGGTTAAAAAGGCGGCCGAGAATTTTAAATGACCAAAAAGTTAGGTGAGAATTCTTTTTCGTTTGACAAACAATCGATCACTTAAAGTGTTGTTTTGATTGTGATCACCGCCCGTACAAGGGGACGTCGACGAGACCAAAAGGCAACTTCTTTTCCTTAGCCGATGCGCGGCCTATTCCATTTCCTGTAATGGAAATCTCTTCGGCCGCGAATCGATTGGAGCACGCGGCACGCTTCTATCGTGCAGCGTTGTCACCGCGAACTGACCGCTGATTGAGTATTAAATTTATGCTATCGTCATGTGGCCAGAAAATGGTTCAAAATGAAAAAGAAGCGGAATGCAAGCTCATCATTACAGTAGGAATTCAAATTTCTCTCGCATTATAAACTGTTGTTTATTTCTGCCCACCCGCCAGTCAGACTTATAGCCCTTCGGTTTTTCTATTGCCCACTGAATCAGTACTCGAACGAGTAATGAAAATACCAGTAACGCGCGATTAGTAAAAGCTACTCATAGAGTGGTTTTGAATAGTCTACTGTTCTTTTGAGTTTTTAATTTAGTTATGCGTAATATTTCATATCCTTTCGACTGCGTTAGTTTGCGCTAATTGGCCTGCCAACTAATAGTACAATATTAAGGTACGCGTCTAGTAATGAAGTTTTCAAAAAATGAAATGCACACCAACCCTCATCTTCCCATCAGGGAATATGAATAGAATTAATTTACGTCGTACGACGTAAGCAGGTAGAAAATGGAAACGGGTTCATATGCTAAGCGCCTTAATTAGTTCTACAGTATGGTATACGCTTGAATGGACGTGTAGTCGAAGTTTTAGTTTGAAAATACGCTTCATGCCTCTAAGCGCCCCGTCAGGGAAGGGTGACCTTTTTGGCTGAATGGATACCACCCAGCTGGCGACGTCAAGAGAATAGACAAATAACGCGACGGGTGGTTTTTCAGCGACCCGCTTTAGCTGTGGTGGTACTGACGTTGTGTGAAGAACCGGTTCAACATTTTGACCAACCATGGAGTCGTGTAGAATTTTGAAATTCAATTCACGATGAACGATACTGACTAACTTATGAAGAATATGAGAAAATTCAGCTCATGAAACTTCTATATCGTTTGCACACTTCAACGCGCATTGATTTGGGTCGTCGTTTGCCCCCTTGCGCATATTGCATATCGAATCATTTGTCTTCGTCAAATGACCATTACACCTGCTGTGTATGTTTGCGACTTTGTTGCACCCGGCCGAGGTACACTGACCTTCTTAAGGCTAATGATGTAAACACTCATTTCTTGGCTTCCAAAGAACACTTTGTAAAAGCGATAACGCGCGAAAATGTATATTTTATTGGACAATTCTGACAGCACTTGTGGAAGTCACGTTTGTTTACGTAACGGTAGGATGCGCTAAGCTACTGGTGTTCTGCGTTGAGCAATGCCTTTGAATGAACTTTTACCAGAACCTATTAAGGTGTATAGCTGAAAAAAGAGAATTTAGTAATGGAAAGCCTTTTGCTACACCACGGCATTGCTAAAGATATGCCGAAATCAAGTTCACAATCTGGAACTGATTCGGTATTTTAAGCTAAGAGAAAAGTGCACACTCACTTAGAACTTACATGGCAATCTTACAATACTGCCCACGCTTAGCGAAGGCAGCATTGAAACAGATGGTACTTAAAAATATCTGTACTGAATGTAGCAACAAGTCAACTTCTCACGCTAATGTAGGCTATAGTTGCTCGCTTGCTTGCTACTGATTGACTGAAAGCTCATGTCCCGCGGGCTTGACATTCCCTGCGTATGCAGGCTCAGTGCATTCAAGTTTCCCTATGGGGATAAGCTGTGACTTCTGCTTGACTGCTCAGTCTTTGCGTTCATGCCTTTCTTTACAATCGTGATTGTTAAAGTGCTTGTCTTTTTTGGTGACACAAAGAACGGTAGACAACCCGTTAATAACCACCTACCTGCTTATCATCAACCTGGGTTGCATTGACGTTCGTTTGCTTCAAAGACGCTCTGCAACTCAGCTATGCTCAACTGGTCAATCGTCCAGTGTTAAATGCTTACTGGAAGTTTGACCAGCGAGTACCACTGAGCTGCTTTAAAAGCAATCACTTGATCAGCAATGCTTCTTTACTTCATACTTTCATTAGTACCATATAGCACAGCATTGGGAAGCGAATGGTGCAAAATTACAATTCAATTTTGAACTGCCATACGAAGTTGCCGGTATGACAGGAAAACAAGTCTTCAAAGAGAAATGGATAACTAGGCTTCAGCCGCATTCACCGCAGACAAAAATACGCATAATCGAGAAGACGTCTAGACATTAGCTTTGCTGAAAGAGAGTGCGTTAAATTGGAGCAGACGCCAGACAGGGATGTCGCTGTTGTTCTGCTAGAAGTGTACAGTGTGGGGACCGTCTGCCGAAACACTTTTAGGAACCCCCGTAACTTTTTGCCTGTCCATTTTACGTCTCAACCAATCAGATTACACGAATAGGACGCAACACTCTTATTTCATCATCAGCCATCTGCCCATTGTATGAAAGACCAATCAAATTTGAATTTGGGGACGCCAAGCTGGCGTGGCGTGGCATTTTGAACTTTTAAATTGAGATAAACGATGCGTAGGCGTATTAATTGCAACAGCGCAAATGAAAATGGTTCGAACATACCGCAGAAAATACGGTAAGTGGCATATTTTACAATTCATGAAAAGAAAGTCCAAAATAGTAAGAAACAGTTGCACATGTCAAATGCCAACATTTAACTATGTCGTTGTGGTTTAGGTGTTCTCCCAACACTATACGCTTTTGGCAAGCTGAAATAATGACAAGAAAGCTGTCTGTTCGCGTAATACCGTGGTAGTATGGTTGCAGTCTGTGAGTGTGCTAAGTTTGTTTAAAAACTCAATTTCTAGTAAGTGAAACAACCGTAAATGTATTTTGTTTTTTAGCTTTTGTTATTTATTGTAATCGCAGCTTTCGCGCATGCTCAGTGAACTGCCATTGCTGGAGGAACCGTCGCTTTGAGTCTAAGCAGTTTCCTCCAGACCGTTGACAACGTAGCGCTTTGTTTTAACATTTATATTTTTAAGCATTCAAACAATTCAACTTGGGTGGAACAATAGCTCTATCAATTCTAACACATTTTACTTATCGTTTGAACCTGATTATCTATAGTTTGCGCTCAGCGGGTCTGACCGCTAAGTACCAAGTGTATACCAGCCTTTTATGGCTGCATTTTTCTACCCACTTGGTTCATTCCATACGAAATGGTTTAATGTAAGCAATACTGTGCTGACTACTACGTTTTACTGTTTGGTAAAGGATGACTATGTCGATTCAGGCGAGACAACATCCAGTGGTGTACGCGGTATTTTGAACTTCACTGAATTTTTTAATGTCTGAGCGATGACTGCTCTAAATTTCACCTTCAGCTCAACTTCAAAGTAATCAAATTCAAGGTGGCTCCAAGAAGCATAAAACTACAAGTGTGAGTTGAGGTATCAAGCTCAATTTGATTACGTAAAGACGAATCTCTTTGAGTCATCTGTGCCAGGCAGACTAGACCATGTGTTTCCAGTTGGTCATTGTTGGCTGTGGGATAAATTCTGAGCAGACAACTTTACAAAGTGTAAAGCAGGCTAAAGCCACGAGTGAAGAAGAAAAACAGAAGTTTTTTTGGCAACTTTGCTACATGGTGCACACTGCATGATGTGAACGATTGTTGTGTCGTTTGACACTTACGATTGTACGCCCGTTTCAAAAAAGATGCTGATTCAAGAGCAGCTGGAGAAGAAGAGGCTATGTTATGGGTCAAACTTAAATTGTGATGCTCAGGCTTGAAGTCAACAGTATCGCCATGACTTTATTGTGCGGCAGGTTATGGGGCAAAGGATAGCTAATACTGACATGAGTAAGATTTGACTTGTTCAAAGCTTAATTGACACACAGTTTTGAAATCACTTTCTGACCATCAGCCTTAATAACGCATTTTAGTGGGAGTAGTTCTGTACTAGTTTATTTTTGTTAACGTTTTATTCGTGAAAGAAGATTACTTCATGAACACACCCAAGCGATGAGCTTTCAGCATTTCAAATGATTAGGCAGCTTTAATTTAAAGATAGCCAACGCTAATCTTTGCCTCAGAAAGCTGTTAACGGTAGAAACAGTTTTCATGGCTGCGCAAGAGATTGCGATAAGTGGTTCTGTTGCCAGGTGGTCATTAGCTCATATCACAAATGTAATGTGATTTTTAAAAATTTTTAAATTATTCACTCTTATTTGGCGGTTTTCCAAAATTTCCGTTTTGTTAAGGGCAGTCACACGTTATTATTGATGGCATGGAAGAACATCCTCGTCAGCTTTGTTAAAACCTGTTTTCCGTGCATGAGTGAAAAGAAAGTTTTTAAAAATTTATTTAAACTACGCATGTACCTCCGTTCAACTTCGAGTTTTTTGGGAATTCATGGCGTGACATAAAGCTGGCTTTAAATAGCCTAAAATTAAAAAATAGCTTTTGCTTTTGATAATACGTAAAAATGTTAATTACAATTAGACTTAATAGTACCTTTTCTACGGAAAATGATGTTCAAGAGGTTGACTAAAATCTTTAAAATGAATGTGCAGTCTGTCCTTAACAGCTCATCTTCAAAGTCATGAATAAGATGACGTCAGCAGCAATTCATTTTGTTGATGAAACTGATGTTTCTATTTTTTATAAGCAAGCAGCACTTATTTCCATTGTAGCAGCTTCAGCTTATAATTGTAAACAGCAAATGCCTATTTTGATAAGCAGCTAAATGTTTTTGATGATCTGCGCTCCTTGTTGACGCATGTCAAATTTTAAACTTTCTTCGCTCCTCCTTCAGCATTTCAAAAAAATATCTTTAAAAATGGCAACTTCAGTAACTGTCACGTTATAAGAAAAGTAAAAGAACTTCTACCAAATGGGAAGTCTTGTCGACTTTCAAAATTTTCTCTTTATTCCATTCTTTTGAATGACATAATAATCACCGAGAGTTAATGTGCTGTGCTTAATTAGTGATGCAAGATTTCGCGCTTTTGCTGAGCTCTCTCACAAAGCTTTACACGTCATTGCTGTTGCGGTTAACAAGATAATGCCATACGCCGTTTATGTTGTCAGGATGCCAAAGTTCTTTCCATAATTAGAAAAAAAATGATGTTACCAACTTTATTACAGTGCAGCGCTGCTGGCAGATTTTAGTAATAGCTGAAGCAAGCTCTTAAATTAAACAGTTATGAAAAGTAGAAACTATGTATTCTTGGAATTTTGTGTAGTTACTTTCTAGTATTTATTCCGGAGTAGCCAAGTTAAAGAACTAAATTCATTCATGCATGAAATATACCTCAGAATAAATTATTAATAAAAATGTTTCCTACGTATAAGTAAACCATAACGTTACGATGAGTTGCATATGATTCTGCGTTGATGATAATAGGCAAAGATAAGTTCGGAAGATTTTGCATAAAAGGGCCTTTCTTAACCAATAGCGCCTGTTGCAAAGAGTTCATAATTTGAATATTGTGTTCATTATGCTAATAGAAACTAATTAAATGCACAACTTTTTAATTAGTACTGTCTGTAGTTCTTATGAACCTGAGTTCTCTTGATTAGGACAAATCACAGCATGTGGTACTGTAGTGCAGTCAACGAATAATAATAAAAGCTTTGAGTGGGTAGAGGACAGATTGCATTAAGCAGTTTATGAAAGAAGACAATTTTACATTTCATCGGATGACAACTTTTAGGTTAGAGCTTTTCGGAGCATTTCATAAATACATCTTACTCATTGTCATATTGAAGATAGCATATGTCTAATACTTCAAATGGCTTAATGTTTAATCACTTAAATTCATAAATGAATAAAGATACAACGTTTTTGTCCTCAATGCATAATTTTCTTAATAGTTTGTACTGTCCAATAGTTAAGACCAAATAGTTGAAAAAACATGTAAATTATCACAAGTTACACGTCACTGTAACGGTGAATAGCATAAAGGCAGGTATTAGAGGGAATATTAATGACATGCCTAACCAGAATGCAGCCCCATTCATTCTAATGTACATAAAATCTGTCGCAGCGGTTTATGCATACACGTATTTCTTTTCATACAGAATGGAATGCTAACTGACCATTGGCTCAAATCTTAGGGCATACGTTACGAACATTATCTGCTAAGCATGACAACAACTCAGACAGATGACCAAGACAACATGATTCAGCAAAACTGGGACCAAAGAGCGTTTAAACAGGTTCTATCTCATTCACATGTACATCTTTGAAAGATCATGCTTAAAGCAAGTATATCTATTCAAATGAAGACAGTGGATGCCCTGTAAAGTTACTGCTTGAAATATCGTCAGCTGTCAAATCCATACGGGTGCTTGAAACTGATGATGATGGTGAATCAGAACAGCTTGTTTTGTTAATGGGTCCATGGATGTCCACTTCCTCATGCGCCATAATGTTACGACGAAATTTGGCTCGAGCATTTTGAAACCATACCTATTATGTACAAACGTAATTACCAATGTGAAGTGAATGCAATGAAAAAACATACCTGCAAAATTCGTTTGGTTAGACCGGTTTTCTGAGCCAAATGCTTCAAGTCTTTTGCGTCCGGATTGTGGTTCAATTGGAAGTACGCTCGCATTGTTCTTAGCTGCTGCTGTTTGAATGATGTCCTCATACGTTTTGGACGAATGCCAATAGCATTGCACATATCTGATCCCTGACTCATCTCTTCCGATGACTTCTCCGAACTTGGCTGACTCACCGCTGAAACAAAAACGTCAATCCCGAGTAGGCGTCACCTTAATTACCAATGACAACTTCAATCATTCTGAAATCACGGTAAGCATTTACCTACTACCTTTTAGGCATTCTCATTTGTCATCTCTGTGAAGTATAGGCTTTGAGTGAGCTTTTCCTATGGGATGTCAATTAGTTTTCATCAAAAGGTCATACACAGACGCACGCCTCAGAGGATAGGTAAGAATTGGAAGCGTTGAAACGGGACACTGTTCAAGCGAGTGCAAAATAGAACCTACTGTAGATCTTCCTGCCTCCCTTATTCATAAAAGCAACTGCTGCACTAATTAGAGCTGGCACAAGTAGCACCAGACGTTTCCGACGGATCAGTGCTGCAAATCCTGGCACCTTTGCTCAACGAAGCTTGAACTGAATCAATACGCGTCTACATTGATTCTCCCTTTGCTGGCAGTCTGTAGATGCGCATACCTACTGTATAATTTTTGATCATCTCACTTTGTCAACAATATTCTTGTCTAGCTAATCGTAAGCAAGATGAATCAAGAAAATGTATAGTTTATAAATTATGATCACTGTTCATCTCGCCGCTCAGGTGAACAAACAATAAGCTATGGGAGCAGGAAATCAAGTTGCCTTCCTGCAACGCATTGCATGCCATGTTTGTACATAAGCAGCGAAATGAGCAATGATCCGTTTGCATAGCGGATAGGGGAAATGTTGAAAATACATCTGCCCTTTTTGGGTTATCAAAAATGAACAGTACAATTTCGTAAGCCCACCTGGTAGTTTCTTCTCATGTTCAATAAGGGACCTCTTGCGTCTGGGCCGCCCTTTTGGGCGTCCGGACTGTTTCTGCTTTTGCAATGGAATGCTTGCGCGATTGTCAGCTGCGACGACATCCGCGATTTCGTGCCAGCCGGTTGAATCAAGATGCTTTGTTACCAACCATTGATTGCAGTGAACATTACAGTACACTAAGCCACTATCCGTTAGGCCAAAGTAGTCGCCTTTCCGCAACTGCACTGAACATACAACGCACGTAAAACAGCAAACATGGAACACGTTCTCCTTAGCCCGCATGACAAGGTCCCTCGGTGAAAGCATACGTCGACAGCGGGTACACTTTTTGGCAAATTGCCTGCGTACGGATGTGATTTTAAGCCTTTTAAAAAAAGTGACGCGGTAAAATAATCTTTACTTGAAGTAGTCTTCCTTGCAGAAGATCAATCCGTTTCGAGTGAAACAGGTCAGATTAGTTTCCAAGTTGCTATGACAAACGCAGCATTGAAGGCATTGGATATGCCAACATTGACCAGCGACATGGAGGTAGAATTGGTCGGTAATGTTTTCCCGGCAAGCGAAGCATACATTTCTTTTCAAACTGGTGGTCGCTTCCGTGCTTGAACCGCCGTCTTGCAAATCCATGGAGAAGCTGTAAAGAAAGGCTCAATGTTGAAGAGAGCGGCTCCAAGCATAACGTTGGGCGTCACGCCCTATCAAGAAAGTTTTAAAATTTTTTGCCCCACACTTCGAAACACCATTTAATTCAGCCATATGCCAAGCGGTTATAGGCTCGTCTAGTGGGCGGTAATGCTTTACGTGACTTCTCAGCGAACATGTTTGAAAATTCTGCCGCTTCTTTACGACTGTCTCTCGTTGGTGGCAAATGATTATGATCATTTTAACTAGCAAAAACTATTGGCGCTTCATAAGAAGATTCACCAACTTACCTTCAGCAAAAGTGGTCGATACGAAGTTAACCGCACGGCCGCTGCTACTCACCAGTAGCGACCCTCTACGGGCTGCACATTTGAATTGGGTTGAAGAGTGAAAGGAGAAGACTTAGAAAGGCAGTAGGCGTGGCTCATGTCGACAAATGACCATCTAACGTCGATTCAGCAAAAGCGACAACTTCCCGTTCGATTGGACGAGCGATAACTGAATGGCCAACCTGTTGATATTGCTTCACTCGAACTGACAGATTTTAACACCTTGCCGGCTTCCGTATTCGCCTGATCAAATTTAGCGGCGGGAAGCACAGATGTCACCTTAAACGGTATCCCACTTCAAAAGTAAACAGCAGACAGCTTTGAGTAACTACCGCTTCCGATGATCACTTCGAACTAGATAAGCAACATTTTACCAACCTTATTTATTGGTTGCGCCGGATATACATCGCGTAGGTATTTGTACATTGAGGCGGCGAATGCCAACTTTGGAATCGGCGGTGAAGTAGCAGCTCTCGGTTTGGCCAGCTGACCGCCACTTGTCCAAGCAGCCGACCGTTGTTTGCTTTGAAACAAATGGCACTTCTTGGAAAAGAGCGTAGTGTGGAAGAAAGACCGCTTTGCCGAGGGCTTATTTCAATTTCCGGAAGAAATCCGACCAAAGGCAACTGGCCAAGCGATCGCCACCTGCCCAACTTTAGCAAAGCCGCTTAGAGCCAACACCAATTGAAAAGGCACGTGCCCTTGGGTGACCGACGGCAATGGAGCAGAAAAATGGACGCAAAGCCGAACGGTGCTTGTCTAAAGATGCTGAACAAGGCCTGCGAGCCGACACGAGGAGGAGATTCGATTATTGGGTCCAATACGTATAGCCAGACAGGTGCACCATTGGTAAAGTTCCGGCTAAATCACCGGTCGGCAGTTCGCAAGCGATTAATTATGACCTATGTACCGGTTTCGGTTTTAATTGCGCACCTTGACGACCGTCCGTCAGGAAGAGGCTCTCAAAAGTGAACGCGTTGGTGCATAGAAGCGGAAGAGGCGGTCGTCAACCTGTTGGACGGCAGTAGCACGCACCGCGAACGAAGGATCAAATCCCCGCTAACACTCTTACCATCCCTACAAGGCGCTATAAAAGGATAACCGACAGCCGAACTGAATTGAGCGCTCCAAAAAGGCCGGCAGCGACGCCCGCTTCATAATCTCACGTATTGGACAAACATTCAAGAATAGATGCCGCTTTTGTCGTTACACTATCAAGTGACCGAAGGATGTTGAGTAGAGCGAAGTCGAAATTGGAACTGTCCCGACGCTTGGCCAAGTCTGTGTAGCCTTTTCAAAGCTATATTCGGTTACAGGCTAAGACAAACAAGATGAAGGAAAGAAATGCGTCCGCCCGCCATTTTGCGCGGCAATAGATGCTTCGCCCACTGAAATGTTTAATAATAGAACACGGCGTACAATCGAAGACGAGACGACAAAATCTTATACGTTGACCACAGCTTTCTTTCTGCCCGACGTTGCTTTCGTTCCGCCTCGGCCTTTCTTGGCGGTTGCTTTGCCCTTCGCGGGTGCGCTCTTTACCTTAGCTGCCTTCTACAAGAAAAAGGGAACGGCCGTTAGAATCAATTCGTCATAGTCATCTTCAAGTCACCAAAAGTAAGGCCGTATCTTCGTCATCGCTGCTGTCATCGTCTTCAGCCAACAGTTCTACTGCATCAGCTGTCTCTTGACCATTCTCAACCACGTCTAACGTATCAACGGGTAGCCTTTTACGTCGATTCAACGTAGCTCCAACGACATCGTAGGGAAGCATATGCGTTGAGGTATTGAAGGCGCGCGTAAATGCCGCCTTTGTCTGAAAAATACCGCCTTGTTCTTTAAAAAGTGTAAAAAGAACAAAAATCGCTGGATGCTGTTTAACCTTGCTCGACAATTTCGACATTGGATCCTTTCGATGAGGCCACGTGCCCAATTCCATTATCGTATCCACGTCATCCTTAGACATGTCGTAAGACTGACACAAATCCAGCGCTTTCGTTACGTCCTCTCGATTTAAATGTGCCATTATTGAGTCGCGCATATGATCAACATAGTCGAGGCAGATCGAAGCGGTGTCGGCAGACGAGCTATGACAGAAGTTTCTAAAAAAAAAGAAAAGCAAAGAGGTCGCTGCTTACTGAATGGACGTGTGCAGATGAAGTTGCTGCAGTTGGCGAAAAAGACGGCCAGTTTTTGAATTTTTACCAAACCAGGCGGGAAAACTGATTTGACCCTTCAGATAGCCTTTCATCAGCTCCGTTGGAATGACCGTGGAAAATGTCGCCTCAACGAATAGCACTCAAGCATGACATCATCCCTGACGTCACTTTCGCAAACTTACCTGTAAGTTCAAAAGTGACCAACTGCTGAAGCTGCGAATCTGCTTGTCCACAACGTCGCCGTAGGCAATGAACTGCGCCGCCTCGGCTAGTGCAGCCAAACGGTCCAGTATATTGCTGCAAAATGCGAAACCGCTTTGAAAGTACGCCTTTCGGATAGTGGCTATAACGTCGCCATTGACGGTCAGCCATTGCGAGACATCATAAGGTCAGATGACACGCGGAATCATCCCTTAAGTGTATGAACCCACCCGGCAAAATAATTTACATATTTTTGCACTTACTTTCCAGTAACGCAGTGGGGGTAGTTTTCTTGGACAAATAATGGTACCAAGCTGTAGTCGGTGAAGAAGATTTCCGCTCGGTCGATTAGTGACAACTGCGCCGAACCCTCCGAGTCAGTAAATAAAGAACGAGTTGCTTCGAATATGTTCTTAAAGATAGGAAGTTAAGCCTTAGGTGTCGCAGTTTTTCTTTTCAATCCTACCATATTCACATCCTTCTTGACGGATTGTCTGGCTTCATCGAAAGTGACATTTTGCTTGCTGGACGTCATCAGACTGAGATTATGCAGCACCTGACGGATATCGTGCTGAGCAGCTTCTATGAGTTGGTCCAACGTCTGCGGAGATACGGCCAAGCGTTCCTTGTGGACAATGGACATCAAAGCACTCTTAATCGAAGTTTCAACATGACTCAACAAAGCCTTAAAAAATCATTTTGGAAGCCCTACCCTGATTTGCAAGGTCTGCGGTCGATGGAAACGCAAGTCGAAGCAGTGATTAGCCAAACTGCGCACTTTTGGGCTTTGACGATCGTTGCATATGCAAATGATGGGAATTCGGGTTCGCTTAATCAATTCGATTAATCCTTGCATGCCGGCTCTGTCCTCGTTGCCGCTCATTCCGTCCACTTCGTCCATTATAAGTACATGATTGAGTACTCCCTCCTCCACGACATTCGACCTGAAGTCCTTACAGTAATATTGCTCCAGGCATCGTGACGTAAGCGACGCTGAGCAAGTTTGCTCAAGCAATTTTTTGTTGCGAGCATCCGACGCATTTCGCTCCACATACGGAAGGTGCAGCTCCTAAGACAACCAATTGGAAGTCAGCTGCTTTGCCGACGATTCAAATAGGAAATACAGGTAACTCAGAATATTATACAGCAGACATGTGAGCATATACATTCCTTTTCCAGCTTATCTTAAATATACAAAACAATCGCCATTTTTGGCGACAATCTAATTTTGAGTGACTTAGTGCTGGTGTAATTATTTAGAGTTGTTTTGTACAACACAATGCCAGGTAAGAGAGCGCTTAAGCTTTAAAACGTCGGTATAGAAAAACTCATTTGCATTTTTCTTCAACTCTTTAACTGTGCAGTTGAAGTAGCGACTTTTGCTTTCGTTTCGAAGTCTCAAATGATTCTTATTGCAGAAATTTTGAAGACGGTCAGCTTAGATTAAATTATTTTGTCCATTTAAGCTTAGCACCTTCCTCCGTGTTCAACGATTCAACTATTAATATTTGCATATGCATGCTGATCACAGAACTTTGTTTACCTATTATTTAAAAGATTATTCAACATTCGCTTGTTTACAACTTGAAAGACGGATGCGACTTCGGAGGAAGCCCTCATCTTTGCAAATAAACATAGAGTAAACAGTGAATGACAATGAGGCTGCACAGTAGGAAATTCGCCCCATTTAAATGAACGATCCCAAACGAGTCTCCTGAAACTGTAACACTTAAATGCGCCCGTTCGCTTAGGTTATGACATATTTACTTCCGCGCTTAGACAAATGGTTATTTTGGCCTAATTGTATACGCCTATCAATAATTACCATCCCCTTGCCGCTTTTATGCAATCACTAAAATAGATGCGTCTAAACAGAGGGTTGCCTACCTTGCAGCACAGTTGAGCAGTTGTCGTTTTGCCAATGCCGGGGGGACCCGAAAGCAGAGCCGCTTTGAACGAACTACCGTCGTCGGAAGCGCCAAATTTTTTCGCTCCTGAAAATCACTTACGGAAATTGTATTTGTAAAAAACGACTTTACCGGTTTTCTTTTTGGCCCCGTCGCCGTGCCATTGGTGCCAGGAACGCAGCCAGGTGAGCAGTTTGTTCAGGCAGCTCTTGGGTCCCTGTTGACCTATCACCTGTTTCAACGTGGTCGGTTTGTACTTTTCCGGCCAAAGGTCAAATCGGTCCCCTTTACTCTCAGTTGATGCTTTATCTTTCGAGCTGCTGCTTTCTTTCGCGACCGTCGGCACAGTGCTGGCTTTTTTCTTCTTTTTCGGCGAGGGAGAGCTTGGTTCAGCCTTTGTGGGTTCTTTGGCCGACTTTGAACGAATCAGGTTGTACAGATCGTCGTCGCTCAAAACTTTTACGCCAAGTTCCTTAGCCTTCAAATTATTAAACATACGGAAACCGGAAGGATCAAACGTAAAAGTCAAATCACCTTGGCAGACTTGGACTCGCCCGCGTCTCGTCCCAAGAGCAGATAATTCGTCTTGTGGCTTACGGCAGTTGTCACACGACCACCATGTTTCAAAATGAGCGCCTTTGCATCGTCTCTGGTTATGGACTCAAGTATACCACTTATGACGAACGTGAGACCGGCAAGGCAGTCTTCCGTGCCCTAAAGCATGGAAAGTGAAATGTGACCGGTCGAAAAGGTACACCCTCTTTACCTGCGGTATTTCCTTTGAACCCAAAGCGCGAGGACCCTCACGTTTTAAGTAGTCAACATAGGAGCGGCGCTTTGTAGCGGCTGGACTTTGCGTGGATTCTTCATTTTAAAACAGCGTTAGCAAGCAGGCGAAAATTCCCATTATGCCGCATACCCAAATGCCCGCCGCTTGGTTTGTCCGAGTTAAGGCTGTCCTCCGTTTCCTGGGCAACCTTCTTCCGAGGCGACTTAGTTGGAACCACCTTTGAGGGGGACTTGGTGGCCACCTTTCGAGGGCTGTCGACCACCGTTTGAACTGCCCTTTTCTTGGCCGGCGAAGAAACCGATGGTTTTGACTCTCCGTCCAATTCCAACAATTCCTCCAAGTCTGAACCTGGTTTTTGACGTTTTCGTGCGGGTTTTTTTGTTTGGACCATTTTCATCGATTCGGGACTATCCTGCGGCGCAAAGAGAAAGTAGGCTATCAACTGATTGATTGCGTATCGGCAAAAAGTACCAAGTCTTTGGCGCATTTCTTCGCCATAGCTGAAAAGCGCTCGGAGTCAGAGTCCTTTGGCTTCTTGCCACCGTGAAAATATGCAGCAGCTGTAATTGGATGTAATTGAGCTTCTTTAGACGACTTTGTCTTCTTGGTTGTTTTGATTGACGATTTTTTGGCTAAACGAAATCAAAGATCAAAGCTGCACTGTTCATGTTTACCCTTACAAGCCTTCGGTTCCTCGGCGAAATCGGAATCGTCCGAGTGAACGTCTTTCGCCGCTTTAAGCGGGCGTCCTTTTTTCGGCTTTGTTTTCTCTTTCGAAGGATATGCTACATTTAGCTAAGGAAAAATTCGACTCGACCAAATACTTACCATTCTTTTCCTTGTAATGTTTTGCCAATTTGCTTGGAACGGGGTCCTCAGAATCCGACGGATCTGCAATGCAACTGCCGACGAACGTTCAAGCGAACGAAAAAACGCAAATACCCGACGTGTAAGTAGGAATTGGTTTCTTGCCTTTGGAAGTTTTGCCCTTTGGCATGGCTTTCTAAGAAGATGCAATAGCATTTGGTTCAGCGAGGGAAACTTCAGCCCACCTTGTTGTTTTCACTTTTGGAAGGTTTTCCGCCGAAAAAATGTCGAATATCCTGAATTTAAAACGCTTGAAACGACCATGCACACTAATGCGTCGTCACTTTGTCAATGGAGCATGCAGGAAACCAAAGTAAACAACTGTAGGCCGTGCAGGATTCGCCGCTTAGAGTACAGCATATTCTCACTGGGGCAAACGAAAAGGTGAACGTAATCGTCCTGACGATAAGCTTGGTTGTTCAGCTGCAAAGCAGATTATGCTTACCATGTGCGCAAGATGAATATGATGTGGCAAGTCTACTCGTAAAGACAAAAAAATAATGCCATCAACGCGCGTGCGCTATTGCGGGGACTACTGTAATTATAAATAGTTTGCACGTGCGTAAACAGGTTAGAATTCCGTGGCACCAGAATTCCTTTAGTGTTGAAACACCTGCATTCCATTTTGCTTTACTTTGTCAAGACATTTCATTTTTCTTCGCGTGGAAATTTATCGGTTGTTCTAGTCAAAGAACAGCGAGTGATTACGGCAGGAGGGATTTTGATAAATCTAATACGCTTGCAGACGGCGGCTGTGATTACAGCCACAGTTTGCAAAAGTTCAAGTCCTCAAGCAAGCTTAAAGCTAGCACTAATAAGGCGCGTTTCTAATAAGTCGTACAACAATTCCAAAAAAGGTCATTAAACTTATTTGCATATGCACTGTTCTTACGCACGACTAGTAGGCGCTACAGCGAATTAGCTTTTACTGGTTTTGGTCACTACAAGTTTCTCTCTTAGATAATGCTTAACTGATGCGTACGTAGAAATTAAAAGATTTTCAGAAATTCAGTGTGCAAACAAGAAAGACTATATGATCGGTTCGTAAACGATTAGCGCTTCAACCACTTATTTCGCTACATTTATAGTTTATACAGTACGGTAATATTAAAACCTGAGCATCTTTGAATACTCGCTGTCGTTAACTGAATAGAGTTCTAAAGATCGATAAGAACTTGCTAAGTAGACCGCTCTTTTCCTGTCGTTCGCTTTGCATAATCTGCTTGCTGTATTCAGCAAAACATTCTACGGAACAACTTCGTCTTCAGGTTCTTTTCTGGCCAGTTTTCTTCTTCGCGCGGTATGGACATTGAGGTTGTCAAGTATGCTTGCAAAATCTGCTTGCTTAGCCATTGAAGGTTGATTTTCTAAATTTCCTGTAGAGCCCAATTCGCCATTCAACAAAACGAGTTAACCACCGAAGGATACTAAAGTCTTGCATTGCTATGTTCGTGCGTAGGTAAGTGGCTGCGTAGTATTTGTATGGGCGATTTGCATATTTCCATCGTGCAACTTTTTCATTTGCCTTGCTACAGGATCAGACTTGTAACTAAACATTTAAGGCTGCATATTGTACACTTCGTCACACGTAATTCCTTAATCCATAATTCACCTTACTATAAGTTTCATATTTCATACGCATTTATTTTTTTCTTCTACTGCGCAGTTAAACTACAACGCATGTTTTTCTCTTTTTGGAGTTCACGTAGGAAAGAATTTTGTTAACAGCATTTGGACAAGTCTTCCTTGCTGCTTTATAGTATGCCTTAAAAAACGCCGCCTTTATTTTGAATTGCTCAAGCAGCTTGATTGTCCTTCCTGCTCTTGCTCAAGCCTGTAGTCGAGCGTCAAGCACCGACAAGCAGCCGCAAGGCATTTAATGGATACAGTTTCCCTGCTCAACGTGGAAACCATACTGTGCTGAAATGCTTCTCAGGTTATTGCATTTAATTGTCTTGGAAAGGCCTACGGACGGTAGCCATGCTCGTTCACGTTAGCCATCTTGACTCTGAGTGCGAAGTGTATAGCAGAAGCAAAGAGTCGCCAGTTCAAGATGACGCATAGTACCAATTTTAATTAAAATTGCCATAGTCGCGTTCGCAGTGTCTGACCAATATCCAATAGCACGAAAATTAGTTTCCATGAGTTTCGCTGGTAAACCTAAGTTCATCGTTTCCTTTATGTGGGTTCAGGTTTGGGCTTCCCTTTTTTCCGGGCTCAACACTTATCAACATTCGACCTTTAAGCTTGCAGAAACGGTAAGTAAGGGTATGAAGCCTTACGCATTCATTAGGAGACGCTTCCTGCATGCTGTTAGTTCATACGAGTAATAGTCAACTTTTCCGCGGTGCAGCAGCTACCGCAAGAAAAGTGAAGATTGCGGTGCATCCGGTAAAGTTTTACTTGCTTGCCTTTAGTAGTACGTATAAGAGAAATATATTCAGTTGAAAGTAAGCCACTCTGTACATTGAATTAGCTATTAATATTTACATATCGCATAGTAAGCACAGCTAATAGGAAGAATGATTAGCTACTTCTGAGATAAAAAAAGACACTTCGTGGAACGCTAGCAGAATAAGTGCTCTTTTTCTCCAGCTGAGAACGTAACCAGGGTTGTTTTCATGGTAGACAGGAATATTCGCCACAGTAGTAGTCTTCATATTGGCCGCAAAAATAAGTGTGAGGTTTTATAGCCATTGCATAGATGGAATGTTGCCTTTTACTTCTTATCCTATTGGCTGCGAAATTGATATCTGTCAGCCCGTGGCTCTATAGCAATTGGAAATCTGAGATGACAGTCTGGCATTCAGAAACCAGCTGCCGACTGCCTGAAATCATCTGTGATACTGTCCTCGGTAGTATAGTGGTGAGTATTCCCGCCTGTCACGCGGGCGACCCGGGTTCGATTCCCGGCCGGGGAGCTACTACGCTTTTGTTAGAGAAAGCTGAGCACTGATACATTAGGAGTAATACATTTTTGTTTAAAACAAAATTCAACAAGTATACTAGACGACACCGTTTGCACATTTTCCAGTAATCTGAGGTGCTAAAGAAGATATGCACGTAATTCTGAGGAAAAGTTTTGGTAGCTTGCCAGCTACGCAACATTGCCCACCGTGATGAGGAAATAATGCATTTATTCCGTCTCCCCGGCCGGGAATCGAACCCGGGTCGCCCGCGTGACAGGCGGGAATACTCACCACTATACTACCGAGGACATTAACAAATGCAGAGATGATAAGGAAAGTCTAAGGCTGCCATTGCTTACTCAGATATTGTATTTATTCCGATGGCTCGACATGTGCAACGAACGTCTAATCTTTCGTGCATGAAACTCTTCTTCACTTTCATTCATGTCCTCGGTAGTATAGTGGTGAGTGTTCCCGCCTGTCACGCGGGCGACCCGGGTTCGATTCCCGGCCGGGGAGATGTGGCGTTTTTTCTACTGTACTTTAGTATTCGCACAGCGGAAAACTAGAAAGTTTTCTCAGAATTTCCTTCGCATTTCTTACACGTCAGGTCATCCATAAAAGTTCAGATAATACTTAGTGTCTATGCTGTTCACTTTTCAATGGCAAAAAGCCATAGTATCTTGTTTCATGGCCAAGCACGTCATGTTTTATTTCAGCAGAAAAGTGTAGTTGCTCCCCGGCCGGCAATCGAACCCGGGTCGCCCGCGTGACAGGCGGGAATACTCACCACTATACTACCGAGGACATGTTAATGGTGTTTCTGTATCTGTGAATTTGAGCCCAATGTACTGCTGAGAGCAAGCAAGACGTCGCGGCACATTGTACCTCCATACTTTGTTCTCTTTTGACTATATGCTTCATGTATATTGGTCAAGTTGATCGCACTTACGTCTTCATGTTTACTATTGGATATAAGGATTCACTTTGTGGGTTTGAGCTTTTCTCTTAGTAAGATTCAAACATTGGCTATCGCGTATAAGGTTAAATATTCATATATTTACATCTGCTTTTACTTCACTGCTTCATCTGTACAGTAATCTTATAGTGAATTGGAAATGTATTCAACGAGTTCAGAACATACATTTAACATTTTATTCAAACTAGAACTATTTCAAGAAAACGATATTTGTGTTTCATTATTTGTAAGAGGGCAAACTGCTTAACAGGATTGAGTTACATGTATTTGCTCGACATCGTTTTAAACGCCCATCCTGTTCCTAGAGGCCGCGCGAACGTTATTGAATAAGTGCAGATCCCTTGAGAAGCATTACTTTGGAAAGAACAGTGGGTTTAGATCTAGTAACGACAATAACACCCATGCGCAGTCGCTCGAAGTTAACGCTAAACCTTTGGTTTGTTACTCCAACTCATGTATCTCACGGTTTACGTCGATTCTGCTTCTTATATCTTCTTAATGAAAGCTGCTATTAATTTTGAAAGAGAAATTCAGCATTTCATTATGTAAATGTCCTCGGTAGTATAGTGGTGAGTATTCCCGCCTGTCACGCGGGCGACCCGGGTTCGATTCCCGGCCGGGGAGCAACTACACTTTTGCTATAGAGAAAAGTGCCTATTCCTACATTAGGAATGATAAAATTTTGTTTAGAACAGAATTTAGCGAATATATTACGAACCTTTTGCATATCGTCGAGTAATCTAAAGTGCTGAAGAATGTATGCGTGAGTTCTCGGGAAAAGCTTTAGTTGTTTCCTAGCTAGGTGGTACTGCCCACTTCGAAAAGGGAACAACGTATTCATCACTCCTCCCCGGCCGGGAATCGAACCCGGGTCGCCCGCGTGACAGGCGGGAATACTCACCACTATACTACCGAGGACATGAACAAAATTGAAGAAGAAGATTTTATTGATGGACGTTCGTTGTACGTGACAAACAACTGGATAAATAGGATGTCTGAATAGGCATTAGAGGTCTTAAATTTTCTTATATTACTGTCTTCATATGTGTTAGTGTCCTCGGTAGTATAGTGGTGAGTATTCCCGCCTGTCACGCGGGCGACCCGGGTTCGATTCCCGGCCGGGGAGTTGTTACAACTCTCATTTTATGCATCTGATATTGCAGAGTGAGTCATTTTGTGTATTGTTGCGGTTATTCTGTTGAATGTATGGTTTCTGATTGCTTTCGTTCTTTTGAAGTCGTCACAGCAGAGCTGCCTTTGTCTTTTTTCCCTGCTAAGCAGATATGGTTGTTAACTGGGGCAGTCTTATCTGTGGCTGTGCTATTCCTTATCTGCTTTGATCTTGTGGTAAAATGAAGTGTATTTTGCTGTTAGGGCGTCATTTTCTGTTGCAAAGGAAAGGATTGAGATAGTATTGTGGAACAGAACTGAAATTGATCTACAAAGTTTGATTGTTTCAAATCATAGGCGACTGTTGAATTAGTTGTAGTGTTCCGGTTTACTTTTGGTTCGTTCATTGATCGCGTCAAAGAGTTAGAAGTTGGATAGAATGCAGCTTAACCGCTTTCCTTCAGAAAAAAGTGGAAACCAGCGCCTCTACGGTAAACACGGGCACTGTGACATGGCGAGTTTTTACTTACACTGCAAATAGTGAAGTTGGCTTTCTTGATTTCCGTCTGCTCTTGTCATGCTAAAACTTGTGCAAAGTATCTATTAAACTGTGTGTAAAGGCAATACGTTTCCAATTTTTCGTCTCCACATGCTGTCTCTCGCCTACTACCAATTCTCCAAGTTACCCTTTGAACTATTGGCAGTTAAATGGCATTCCAATTGTGTGTCAGTGCGCTGTGTATAACTGATTTCCATAACGAATGAAGTGTTGATAACGGTGACAGCGATTGGCAAATTTTTCTTACCATCTGATTAAGACATTTTCTCTCAGGGTAAAACTTACTGCCACCCATTATGTTATGACCGGTTTGCGAAGAGGCGTCCCTTTCTGCTTCCATAAACCGGACTGTCTTTCTTTCTGTCCGGGTTTAATCCACTGCTTTGGTAGCTTAGTGCAACCTTGTCTCATTATGCCGGTCATGGTCTTTACGTGGGGGTTTTGCGGTCTCAACGAAGGCAATAGGAATGCAGTCAGTCCTTTGCCATTTCGTCTTGACTTGGGAACATCTGCCACTGAACAACCTGCGTCCATAAGCGCTGGAACTTTCTTTACAGTTGTGGTCACCAATAAGGGAAATGTGTTTGTCTGTGGTCGAGGAAAATATGGTCGTTTGGGTACAGGTGACGAAGCCGACGTGCCCAAGCTGAAGCGTATTCAATTTGGTAAAGATGTGAAAATTTCAGAGGTATTGATACGCATACGCTATCTTCTTTAGGATACGTTAAATCACAAGACTATAAACCTACTTTCTGTTAAAATTGAAGATGCACCTTTTATTACTCTGTCTCTCAGTTTCGTCAGTACGAATTCTAAGCAAGTGAAAGTTTTCAAACGTTGTTTGTTGCGTAAACTCCTTACTGGGAGAGCATCGATTTCTCTGTGCCGTTTTTCCGCTCCTTGAAATATGGTTGACAAGTCGCACACTCCTTTTTAACTTCGCCTTTCCACTTCTGACCCATCAAAGCCTATTCAAAAGTTGCACAACTTCAGCAATCTACTTAATTTACTAAGTCAAATGGAAATTATTTTTGTTGAAGAAATAGTTTTTTTTGTTAGAAAGGTCACGAGTTTGTTTTCCATTTTGCGCATCAACAGTAGCAAAATGTAAGTCTGTATTTTTCAGTTGTGTATTATCTTTTCTGTTCTCAGTACGTAGGGATCCATTATGCCAAATAATATTCATACTTTAGTTAGGTTGACGTGAGTGAACCCTGGAAGAGATAATATTTTTTGTTGTGCTTTCTTAAAGGTTTTTTAAAGTTATTTTTGTCTCGCGAGTGATTGTTTGTTTGCTTGTTTGCGTTTTTCTGTCATTGTCTGGTACTATCAAATATATTTGACTAGGCACTGACGCGGTTGAAAGATAACACGTTTCTATATTACGTTTAGACATTATCCGCCCCTTTGTATTGGTAAAAGGTTTCAGCCTTAGCTATGGGGCAGCTTCAAGAAGTGTTATGTTTACTTGATACTTCGCAAATAATTATTTTTTACAAATCAGCGAACCGCCTTTCAGCCCACACCATGAATTAACGCTATATTAATAGCTGCAATGCATCGATAGCGCTAGAGTTGTACTGTCTCTTAATGTTGCGGTTAAAGCATCACTAGTTTCCAAATTAGGTTTCACGTGTCAACTGTATCACGTTTTTCATCATTTTATTCATTTAATTGTTTGTTCAACTAGGGACGGGATGCACGATGTGCACTTTTCCAAACGTAGGTTAAATGAAGCGCGTAAGAAAAGTCTTGCACGTGCTGCTGCTTGTTAATCTCTTAACTGGGCGGGTTGTTCACCAAAATTGGCCATTGGACAAGAAGGTAGGAAGAGTTCTTGTTTTCAAGTACTTTTGGTCTCTTTCGAAACCGGCAATGTGTGTTCACTGGCCAGCCGAGCTGGTCCACGTCATTGGAGTGGAAGTCAAGTGACCCAGATTGATTTTCCTTCTCAAGTGACGTCTTTCAAAAATGCTCACACTTAATCCAATCTTTCCAAGTTTCATCATTGCCAGCGGCGGGAAGAAACCCCATTGTCATTGTGAGATTTTACTAAGACAGTTCCACTTCTGAGCTAGTTTCCACGCGCCAGTAAAGGCAATTTTGAGAAATTGATTTATTGTAGCAAGAAACAGTAAAACAAATACTAATTTTTGTTCCCTACATTAATTAAGATAAATGACAAGGCGAGGCTTTCAGTTCGATATAAGATTTTAATATTAAGCCAAGGCTGAATAACTTCTCGACATTCGCTTGTTGCATCTGAAAATAGACTTTTATTTTCTAATGAGATCTATCAGCCGAGGCCTTTGAGCAGTTGAAAATAACATAAGTTTTAGTCCTAACATAAACATGACCCAACATAGCTTTGCAAGATGTCCTCTAATATCCTTCGAGTAATGGAATACAGATGGAAGGGATTGAGAAGGGTGATTTCAAAAGCGTACTTTTTTAAGTTTCTATCTAATGGAAATGGTGCGTTTATACATTATTTATTTGCGCGACATGGTAGTGTAAAACCGCAAACAAAATACGCTCTATCAAAGTGACTGTATGCTCTCCTCATTTTTTCTTCTCTTATTCAGCCAGCTGTGACCGAGTGTATGTCGAATAAGTGCTTTTCAGAGGCTGAAAGTTTTGCGATGGTTTTATAACCATAACTCATTAATTGACTTTTAGGTGTCCGCCGGTTCGTGGCATTGCTGCGCTGTATCTTTTCTTGGTCGAGTGTTCAGCTGGGGCAATAATTTCAAGGGATGCGTTCTGGGCCGGTCTTGCGATTCGGAAAATTCTTTTTCAAGTCCCGGATTGGTTGCCTCCCTTAGTAGCATCACAATTAGACAAGTATCCTGCGGTCACAACTTCACTCTGGCTCGTTCCGCAGATGGACATGTCTATTCTTGGGGATTTGGAAAGTACGGCGTTCTTGGTCATGGCAACGAATTGAATTTATCTGTACCTCAGCGAATAGAATGTCTGGCCAAAGTAATTGTTACTACTATCTCAGCGGGATACGCTCATTGCGGAGCAGTAACTGACAATGGTTTTCTCTATATGTTTGGAAAAGGCGACGACGGTGCATTGGGATTCGGCGCGGACTTAAAGAACAAACTTGAGCCCTGCTGGGTGCATCGGCTGGCACACGTAATTGTTGTAGATGTCAGTTGTAGTAAAGGCGATGGCAAGGGTCATACTTTAGCTCTGAGCCATAGAGGAGAACTGTTTGTTTGGGGAAACAATGCCTACGGGAAATTAGCGCTTGAAAGCGTGAGATGTCAGAATGAACCTGTCAGACTTTCCAAGCACCTCTTTTTGGAGAGACGCGTGGTGAAGCTTTGCGCAGGCAGTGTGCATAACGTGGCCATCACAGACAATGGAGTCGTGTATTCATGGGGCAAAGGGAGTGATGGAATACTTGGACATGCAAATTTTTCTTCCAAAGTTTTGCATCAGCACTGCTCACTTCCCGCTTCTGTTGCTTGTCCGCCAGATGGTTGTCGAGCCACTGACGTTAGCTGTTCTGCACACCACACTGTTGTGCTCCTTTGTTAAGTTTTAAATTCATTCAACGTGTCTGGGCGTAATCATTCATTCATCTGACCTACTGTATACTACACGTCTACTTACCAATGGAAGACTTCATTCATTCAAGTGGGGAATACTGAATTCGGTGAGCCATCACTTTCCATCAGAACGACTGCTGCACGACAGACCGTTAGGGTAAGTACTCTTTTAAATATTTTCTAGTTGCAACCCCCAGAGTTAATAAATTTTAAAATTTTTTTACACTGAGAGGTAATGTACGGGATTTTTCCTGTTAACAGTTTAACAGACGCACCGTAACTGTGCAAAATCAGCAAAAATGCAGATTCCGCGATTAAGAAAGCCGCTACCTTGAGTCAAAGGGTTAGGGTCAAAATCCCGAATAGGTCGGAAGTGCACTGTAGAGTTTGGCCTTGTAGTGGTTGCGCATTGGCATTATCTAGATAAGGATAGTATTTGAGTAGAGGCGGTATTATACTGGTGATGTTTTTGAGGTCATTGACATCGGACAAGACCAATATAATAAAGCCTGCAAATATACTTCCGATCTAGATGTCAGTGCACAACTGCCACAAGACTAGGCTTTTCAGTGCGTTTTTGACCTGTTCTGGATTCTTACTTATAAGGGATTTTGACTGCCAGCATACTTCGAAGTTCGCTGCTTATTTTGATAAACACTGAAGCAACCAAATATTATACCCAGATTGTTTGGGCAAACGTTTGTTGTTTCGTCAGAAAAAATTTGCATTTTACTTTTCCTAGTGACGTAAAGTTTCCATGACGTAGTAAGGTGCTCCTTCACGTGAAATCTTTTGGTAGGGCATTGTTTTTCCGAAGTGTGCTCATCTGGAGAACAGTGAAGTCAGGTAGGTAAACAAACGAATAACTATGAAAGTATCCCAGTGGAGACAAGCCTTCGTAAGTGCGTTTTCATAGTTATTCGTTTGTTTACGCTCGCCTTTGAGGGGCATTCGTAAATTAAATCAAGTCCCTGAAAATCAGATATGAATGAAACAGTGCCTCATTAGCTTTTTCTTTAACGTAACAAAAAGCTCCTCCTTTGAAGATTGAAGCTGTCTAAACAGGTATAAATTAGGAAAGGTAACCTCCTGAATGGTACGTGCGGTAAGGCTAGCAAGGTTCAGGGTCAGTCTTGCTCATTTCTCGTCATCAAAGACGAAAAGGTAATTTTCTTCCAAAAGTGGCCAATAAATTTTCGTTTGGTTTGCAATAGCACGGTAAATTATTAGTCGTAGTTATGGAAAACACAGGACGAAAATTACCTTGAAAGCGCAAAAGCATAACGGGTGACAAAAAAAGGCAACGGAAAATTGCTTTCTCCCCGGCCGGGAATCGAACCCGGGTCGCCCGCGTGACAGGCGGGAATACTCACCACTATACTACCGAGGACATCAATGAATGTGATGAGGAAAATTTTGCACGTGCAGAATTAGGCGCGCTCATTAAAAAAGTCAAATCCTTTGAGAAATAAAATTCAAGTTCTGTAACGAAGATATTACGGTATTTTTCTTATTGAAGGCACATGAAGAGGGATGTTTTAATAAGTGAATATATGACGGTAGACTGGGCAATGAATGACGAAACGAGAAGGCAGGAAAAAAGAATCAATCAGAAGCAACCGAATGCTTCTTTCAGCTTTTCGCTGTCTATGAAAGTAATATTAGGGTAGAACATTCAGAAGAGATAACTAACTGACATCATTCCTTGTGCTTAGAGCGATTTATTTGCTGTACTTACTGTACGGGATTAATGTTTCAAAAAAGGGCAATCTTTCAACCTGCTCCGAGTCTAAATTAGTACCGTACTCTATCTTTACCTGGCAAATTGCTCGTCCATGCGTAGGTCAAATGTATGCTTTGCGTAATTACTTACTTTAGACAACAAAGAACGGACTAACCGGTAAAATATTTCGAATGAAAATTTCCCATCCCGTTGTGAAGCATCCACCTTTCAAGTACTGATAAGTCATGCAAAGTTGAAAATTGCGCTCAGATTTGCATTCGTATCTGTGACTACTAAGATTTCTTGCGAATGTTCAACACATATGTTACGTACGCGTATCAAATCTTATTTCAAGAGGGATATAGTTCTTCATTTGCCAGAACGCGTTTTTCTGTAGTTAAAAGCATTGTCTCCCCGGCCGGGAATCGAACCCGGGTCGCCCGCGTGACAGGCGGGAATACTCGCCACTATACTACCGAGGACGGTTGCGAGAGATCGCTCGAGACATTCGGCTGTGGTTAATGAATTCTCTAAAAGTCAGAAGTGTGGCATCAGATTGCTTTCAATGGTAAAGCTCTAAGAAAGCTCAAAGATATACGTTACGTCTTATTCGTCTTATTGTAGTCAAGAATTGCAGAATTTTCAGCATTTAGCTGATCCGTTAAAAGAGGCACCGTAAATTTAATTACATTGGAACAGCTCTGATAAACTTGATGACGCTTTTTCGATTTTAATGTGCCTCCCAAAATTCGCGACGATCAGGATACAAAAGATAACGTGTATCCTATTTTGTTCAACGATTAGACATGTATAACAGAGCGCCAAATGCGCCTGCGTGAAATTCTCTTCGTGAAGTTTGTAAATGTCCTCGGTGAGTATTCCCGCCTGTCACGCGGGCGACCCGGGTTCGATTCCCGGCCGGGGAGGTGAGCACGTTTAGCTGCTTGCTGTCTCTGACCCCCATTATTTTACTCATTGATAATCACTGGTAATGAAAACTCTGCTTCCAATTGCATTGACGTCTGTAACACTTAAGGTTATTCGCGAATTTGCAATGAACAGCTATGTACGCTCGTCAAGTTTTGTTTGAAGAAAAATATCGTTCCCGTGTATTCTGCAGAGGAAAACGTGCCCTTCTCCCCGGCCGGGAATCGAACCCGGGTCGCCCGCGTGACAGGCGGGAATACTCACCACTATACTACCGAGGACTGTTGGAAAAAAATTAGGACTGCCGATTCTGAATTTTGCATATGCCAAAGTTATCCTTCGAGAAGACCTCGAATTCTAAATTAGTGGCTTAACCTTAGACTGTTTGTACGTAATCTCACAAAGTTAGGAGGAACAAAGCGAGGGATGTATGCATTGTAATGCTCTGAAGAGACACTTCTGTGAAGCCAACGTTGGACGACGTTATCTACAAGTTGAGGATAACCATTTTTTGAGGAGGTCTCGCCGATGTGGTTTAATTCAGTTTGGAAGAATTCTGGATGACATAAATTGATTACTCTCTCCACCTTGCCATATAGGACTCCACCCATAAGTGAGTTTGGGTGATGAGAGAGAAAATGGGGATGTTTATTTGTATGGGTAGAATTTTGGTAGACCGCCGTTTTCAGCTCCTCGTTGATCTTCATAATTAATACTTCACGGAAGGTTCTTTCTCCGTCGCAAGTATCGCTTGGTCGGGGAAGGTACTATTCAAAAGGTTTTAAAACTATTCTTTTTTCCCTTTTTTGTAGTCATGAAGATGTCATCTACGTAAAGTTTGAAAAGCCAGAGAGTAATTTCGGTCTAAACTATTTCAAAGGCTTTCTTTTCTAGGTTTTCCGTAACGAGTTCTGCGAACACCGGTGACAGTGTACTACCCATTGGAGCACCATTTACTTGCTTGTAAAGTTTCCCATCAAACTGAGAGTGGTTTTCTTTCTGTCATGCAAAAAGACGTACGCTTTGTTATGTGGAATGAGTTCAGTTTCTTTCTGTTGAATAGAATGTCATGTTTGCTCAGTAGATCAAACAGAACCTTGAGAGTGAAAAATTGGTATGCTCAGGAAAAGCTTTATGACATTGTAAATAGTGAGCGCATCTCTTGTGAAGCTAAAAGGCAATTTCTGAATTCACACGCTGAAACTTTGCAGCTATTGATGATAGACGGCTCGTTGCCAGTCAGTGGTTTTATTGGTCTTCTTTAAATACCTGCCGAGTTCTGCTGTGGTAGTGTTTATCGTTAAAAGTATCAGTCCAAGTGGGATACAATGTTTATGCGTCTTAAGAAGACCACAGAGTTTTGTAGGCTTATAAGTCGATGAGAAGTTTGAATGTGCTGCTATTCTAACGAGATCTGGTTTCTTAAATCTAATCTCGTAAGATACGAGAGAAGAAAGTAAAGTTTTCCTTAGCTTTTCTGCTGAATCATTAGCCAAGGGCTTTTAAATGCTGTTAGTTGATATAGTAAGTATTTCACTTCTATATTCTATTTTGGGGTCTAGTATGACAGCTGTGTTAGCCTTATCTGCTCGTTTTGTGAATCTGTTAATTTGAGACTTGAGTTCTTTTAAAATTCGAAGTTCTGCTTTGCTCAAGTTGAAGCGGTGATCTGATATTAGTTTGGAGAGTTCGCGTTTCATTTGCATGGCTTTTCTAGGACTAGCGGATGATAAACTGTTCTGTGAAAGCGAAGATGTGGAGAAGATGGGATGGGCCGCTGGAAAAGGAACAAAATTTAAACCTCATAATGACGTGCCTTTTTTACGGAATAAGTGTCCCGTTATATGTAAAAATAACTTTGATCTCCGGAGCTTTCCGGTCAGTCATGACCCGTCTTCAGCGGTTATAAGCAGAAACTTATAACAGCTGAAGACGGGTCACGACTGACCTGAATGCTCCGGAGATTAAAGTTATTTTTACATATAACGGGACACTTATTCCGTAAAAAAGGCACGTCATTATGAAAACTTATAGTCCCGTACCAAGACATCACATTTTCAAAATTTAAACCTAAAGACAGGATGTCTTTTAACAGGCTTGGGTTGTTTCATATTTGATGTTCTGATTCACGGGTTTGGCCTGTTGGATGTATCTGTAAGTAAACTGCAAAGTGCCCTACCAACGAATGGATGAGCAAATTGTTAGAGAAATTACAGAACAAATCGAATACCGTACGTTTCGGAACTGCTCTTGTTCCGTCGTCAGCAGTGTTGGGGAGAAGGTGTTTATTCGGTAAGGGGTTTATATAGCACATGGGGACAATGGGTGTTTGATTAGTTGGGTAGGGCGCAGCATTGGAATTTATTAATCAGCGCAGCCCATACTTCACTAACCGCCACACCATTGTCGCGATTAATAGTGGAGTTGCTCTGGATGTAGAGAGCCTCCTTAATGCGCCTAAGATGTAACAGGGTCTCGCGGCAAATGATCTTCGGGTGCGGGTCGAGTGTGCACCTGGATGCATGCTCCACGATCACCGAGGCACTTATCGCTTTTTCCATGGCTTTTCGAGGGTCCGTTGTAGGTGGTCGCCCCGGGCCAGTGGCCTGTACCCCATTGAGTCTACGTTCCGCGTTCTTGTATGTCAACACATTCTTCATGTGTTGATCGAATCTCTTAAGTAAAGTGTTGCCCGTTTCTCCTATGTAGGAGGCGTTGCAACCACACTTTATTTGGTAAACGACACCGGGTCTGCTGTCAAAAGGAACCTTGATCTTGTCATTCCTCACAATCGAACGAAGATTGCACGAGCTCTTAAACCTAACATTGAAATTTAAGGAATGCCCCAGTCTCCTGATCTTTTCACTTAAGCCACTATAGTATGGGAGGAGCAGCACCGGGCGTTGTTGGTTATCGGGCGGGGACGGAGGTAAAGTTTTATTTTGTTGGCACTGTTTAATGATGGAATTGATAAATTTGCTGGGGTATCCGTTACCGCTATGAGTTGCTCATCCATTCGTTGGTAGGGCACTTTGCAGTTTACTTACAGATACATCCAACAGGCCAAACCCGTGAATCAGAACATCAAATATGAATTTAAACCTCTTCTTAATATGACCTTTCCAGCCTTATTTAAAGGAGAGAAACTAAGGTTAACAATATTCGGGAGGTATATATCCGAAACCTCCGCTTAAGGTAAATAAACTCAAAAAATGGGCATAATGCAAAACTTTATTACGAAATTGATTCCTGTTTAATGCGTGCTAACTCCGGAGCTTTCGGGTCAACCGAGACCCGTCTTCAGCGGTTCTAAATTATGGATATGCTATGCAATGATATGATATTATTATCCATAATTTAGAACCGCTGAAGACGGGTCTCGGTTGAACCGAAAGCTCCGGAGTTAGCACGCATTAAACGGGCATTTATTCCGTAATAAAGTTTTGCATTATGAAAACATACGGTCCCGTACCAAGAAACCGCATTTTCAAAAAGGGCATCTACCATAAAGTAAATTGCCAAAGTCGTTACTAAAAAGGCGGTGACTAGTTTGACTGCGCATTTCTAAATTTTTTTGCCAGCGGAGTGCGAGATAAGAGGCGATTTTGTATGCATCTTATCAATGCATAGGCTTAGCTTTTCCTATATTGTTAGCTTAATATCTGTGAGTGTCCTCGGTAGTATAGTGGTGAGTATTCCCGCCTGTCACGCGGGCGACCCGGGTTCGATTCCCGGCCGGGGAGGAAACAATTTTGCTGTTTATTGCCTTGTATGTTTAGTAATTATATATTACCGTTAGCAGAATAGTGAAAACTTTGGCGAAATGACGATTGCACCTCTAACATTTGAAGATCACATGTAAATGGCGAAATTATGGCATAAATGGTGCGCACTTCATAAAAACAAAACGTCAATGTTTCATGTGCAAGCATGTGGTATTTTATTACCTCACGGAAGGTGTAGTTGCTCCGCGGCCGGGAATCGAACCCGGGTCGCCCGCGTGACAGGCGGGAATACTCACCACTATACTACCGAGGATTATTGTCATGCAAATAGTGAAATTCAGCTGTGGGTAGTATGTCTGCTAGAAGTTTAAATGTGGCCTGGTGTACTGTTGTTAAGTAGAATAGTGTAAGGAAATTTTTGTCCTCAAACAGTTTGTCGTGGTGATTGTTTTTCTGCAGTTCAACGGTTAAAATATCCAATGCTGTTCATTGTGTTGACTCATACATTTAATTCGCATGAGAATGGCTTAATTCGTCCTGCGTAAAATGTCTAATTTTGGGTTTGTAAATGTGTTGCGTAGGTATAGTTGTTTTTTCATGTGCATCACACTGATGAGCCGAAAAAAGTGAAACAACTAATCCAAACGCATCAATTTTCCGTTGACCACTTTGGTTTCATCGCTTCAGTTTTTCTTTCTGAGTATGAATTGCTGTTTTCCAGAACATCAGAGCATTGTTATCAATTTCGGCGGCAGCGAGCTGTCGCTGCGCTACGCTCCGTATTTATTAATACTCAGAATAGTCGGATAAATTTGCACTAGAAATTTTTGAACTTTTAAGATGTGAATAAGCGTGATCGTTTACACATTCTAACATTGACGATTGTTGAAGTTTTTTCTGGCTGATCTCCGTCCGTGAAGCAGTTTTGTTGTCTCTTGTTGTCAATGAAGTAGTCCTTTACATTGCGTGAGTGCGTTTTGTAAACACTTCAGACGTACTTCAGTAACTGCTATTAGAAGAACGTAATTAAGTTGCTCTGTTTTTGTCCTGGTTTTCGTAGAACTTATATCATTGAGCAAAGAATAAAATGAGCTTCCGAAGCGTATAGACGTCATGCAGTTGTGTATCACATTTGAGAGATGCAAAATTGCCTGATGCATCTCTTGAATGTGATCTGCAACTGTAAAATTATTGCCTGATGCAAAGGGAGTGCTTCCAGTTGCATACACGTATCATTATTTTGAATTAGTAAATGGGACTGATTATACTGACAATTTCTTGCATTGAGTAAATGGCATAGCGTTGCCGTAGTATGAAGTAGTGGGTTATTAAACTTCTTGTAAAACTACATAGTTTTCAGGCGAACGAGCTCGAGTTAACGTGGAACTTGCAGTCTTTTAGACTAACTGGCTATATGCGTTTCAGCCTTCTAGTTATTATTGACAGTTGTCGCACATTGCAAGTTCTTGGGCTTTATGCGTGATGTAGACATTACGGTGTTCTACATCAAACGATAGAATGCGATAGGTCGCATAAGTGTGCGTCGCTTTTCAGACTGCGAGGCAGTTGAAAATTAGCGATTCATGTGAGGCTTAACGAAAGCTAATTATTAATATTTTCTTTGTAACATATTCGCTTGCTGTTGGGAAACGCAGCTTTAACAACCAGGGCATCAGGTGGAATTGTGTCATCACAATGCTCGGAAAAAGGCAGTTCAGCACCGATCAAGCTGAGGTAATTCAGAATAGAAGACAAGCCGGAATGGTTGAGATTATATGTGCCCATCGTTGGAATGCAACCGTTTACCGTTGAATTGTTGAAACCAACTAGAAAAAGGAACATTAAGTGTTTGCTGTGAAGTTGAGTGCTACGATCTCGTACTATCTGTAAAAATCTTGAGCATCACAAGCATTTATTGTCAGTACAGATGAGCTAATCAAAAATTTTTTGATCCACTCGCGGCAGGGAGAACTTGTAGTCAGTAATACTCAGTGTTGATTGAGCGGATTAATGATTGCGATTATGTCTTTACTTTATGGAGACTATCTTTATAACTTTTACATTATGAAAACATACGCTCCCGTACCAAGAAACCACATTTTTATGTCTTAAATTTTATTAATTGCTTAGCTGAATTGTGTTCGTCTAAGAGCAGTGACTGAAATGATAGATAAGTGCGCAGAATATGTTTGAATTTATTTGGAACAACCGATTTATTGTAGTAGATAAGGTATGGACTGCAATAAACTGACAGCTTGATGAATTCTCCTTGTCAAGTACAACCGTTGATGGTGTCTTGATCACATCAAAACTTCAGTTCCTTTATTGAGAAGCATGAAAGAATTTCCACATAGTTCGAGCAGTTATGTAATTTCCTGCCTTCAAAGTATATTTGCGATATGTTAAAGCAGCCATATTCGAAATGTTTATCATATATTTTTTCTCGGATGTAGATACGCTGTGCTTCGATGCGCGATCATGAGTGCAGTTAACAGCTTGTGCATCTTTGCTTGAAACGTATTTGCTCTAAATGTCAGTATCCTTTCATTGTTGTGTGAATTCAGCAGCATGAAATAACTGCACCAAACTCCTCCAATATACGTCTATATGAGTGCAGACGGGGAGTTCCAAATGAATCCGCGGTGGTCACAATATTTTTCTATATTTTATCATTACAGTAATTTTATCTGTACCTGTCAATTGTGCTTACGAAATAACGGCGAAATCCACATGCACATTTCCGCTCTTTCATTTGTGCTTTTGAGCTCTCGTGTACTGAAAATAAATTCGAAAAGTTTTTTCCGAACTATCAAAAAACAGTTTTCCCTTCAAGAATATGTACAGATCGGTTGTATGTTTTCTATGTCGATTCATTGCGTGACTTTGGATTCATGTTCTTTTACGTTTTACGTTTATACTACATTCGCAAGGCACAGCTTATATTCTGCCTATAATAACTGCCTTCATCGAATGATACCGATTATTTCATCCTACTTAATCCCAAGCGTTTGAATATTTATTTTTGTTGCATTGCTGTTTACCTCTTCAGACATACAACGATGACAATACTTCAAAATTTTTCGTCCTTGACGTCTTTACACAATAGAAGCAACTAATCTGAGCCGTCTGATTAGTTAATAAATTCCAAGTTCGCTGTCAAGTCTGCTTCTTTGCCTTTTTACCTTGCTTGAGAATATTTTAAAAGTACTTTATCGACAAAATGAGTGCGGAACAAATCTGTTAAATTTATAAATGTCCTGATTTAGGTCTAATCAACAAATACCGTAACATATTTCAAACATCTTTTAATTTTGAGTGCACAGAAACCAGTTTAGAGATTAGCCGTTGCCAGCTAACCGAATTCAGATAAAATTGACTAATTAAAAACTGACTCGCTCAAGAATCGACAGTTCATTGCCCTTTATAACCGTTGTGCAAATGTCCAGTAGAACATTTTGAGTGGTTAAGCAAATGGAAACATTATCACTCAATGATAAGTTTATCTTCATTTGACCCATTTCACAATCAGTGGCGTACACTGAATAGTGTTGAACAGTCGAACGAGGCAATATCAACGACTACGTTGGAGCATCATCGACCACAATGTTAATTTCGACGTTACAGAAGGTAAAGTAAAACGATTTTGTCAATATTTTAAAAATTGTCCGTGACGACCGCGTATACTTAGAGCATTCTTGCGCTCGATGCTGTACGTGATCACGAAACAATCGCTTACTGGCAATCTGAGAAACCTTTTTTTACGTGAAACAACCGCAAAACGTGATCTCGCGGTTTATTTGTTGCAACTGTGATAATGGCTGGATATAAAAGTAAATTTGTAACAAGGTCATTAGTGGCGCGTAACTCGCTCTTACTAAAAATTTTTTTCGCGAATGGGGTCTTGCGTTGAACTAACCAAACAGTAAACACGTAGAACTGTGAACATTTACTTTCTTTACGGGAACGTTGAACACCCCATGAAAAAAATTGCTGCATGTCAGAGGTCAGTTCATTATTGTTGCAACTGAACGTTGGGCAGTTGGTTAGAAATGTGTAAGAAGTGTGACTGCTTCTTTTGTCGTGAAGACATTAGGTAAAATGATTTCTGTGCACACTATGTTCTAGTGTGAACACTGAAGTACGATCACATTCTATTCGACAAAGCCAATAATCCTGAAGATAGATTACGTATACCATTTTTTCATTTTCTTTACCTATGTTCTAATAGGCTTAAGCGGCTTGCAAATTGATGAGCAAAAGGACCAAGTCATATTTTCACCGTTTATTCACGCCTTATAAAGTAAAACACGATAACCTAACAACACTTATTACCCGCCTGTCCCTTTGCTTTTATTTACTTTTTACATTACTGAGAAAACATCAATATTTCAGCCACTTTCACGGAAAGGCCGTAGAGATAGCTGAAGTGACATACACGAACAAGTTGAGGCTGTGCGATAAAGCATTTCTTAGTTTCTCAGCTGATTAACGGAAAAGAAGCAAGGCCGTGATACACAGAACCACGAGTGGCAATGCAATATTCGACTTCAACATCCGCATCAGGAATTCTAACGAAAACGCTATCGTTACCTTGAGGGTGCTTCAAGACTCTGAAAGAGGAATGATCGTAGCGAAAGAATGATTTGATTACGCTGTGCAGTTTAGGTTAGGAGAAACCAACTAACTCAGTGAAGAAATTATTAGTGGAACTGTGGGCGATGACACCGATTAGAGGCTCCTCTAAGCTGTCGAATGGCATATTTTGAGAATCACTGACATACAGTGGCAATTGAAGATCAGCCATTCCATGGAATGAAAGGGTAGTCTTTTCAGTGCGAGCTGTCGGCAGCGGTATTTTCTTTCTCAAGAGAAAGCTGATGACTCTAAAGAGTATCTTTTTATCATTATGTACCAATTTATGACCAAGTGGTCGGAAATTAAACTCCCTGTCTGCACTCATACAAGCCCTTCATTTTTAATGTATTTCTTGTATCAAGATGTCAGTCTATTTAAATAAATAAAAAACAACCTTTTATCTTCAGATTGCATAAAGCTCTTTACACCTCATTGCAGCTTATTCACTAACAGTGTTTTTTGAACGTTGTGCATCATATTTTTAAATAGAAAGAATAGTCGCGAGATGATAGTTCTCCACTGCTAAAATAGATCCATCCACTAGAAGACTGTCACAGAAGCTCCTATTCCAGTATACTGTTACGTCGTCTTTCAAAAACGTCGTTTTTCGTCCTCTCTATTCCTTACTGTTTCTCTTTACCTTCGCAGAATTGAAAAATCCTAATAGCGTTTCGTTCCATGTAGTCTATTAGTTATAATTCCTTTTGTGTGCAAACAGTTCTTAGCTGAAAAGTTACTAATGCACAAGTCTATATACTTGTACCTGTTTTACACCGTAGCTTGTTTTGAGTCCACGTGTGGTGTTTGTTGCTATTCGTGACTTCCTCTTCAGACTGCTCTAGTCGTGTCGTTACCGAATAGATAGATCAATGATAGACTGGAAAGAGAAATGAAGACTACATGCTGCTATTATTAGTGCACGTATAAAGCTGAAGGTGCACAAATTTAACTTTTGCCCTTTTAGACTTATAATACCAAAGCACTGCTTCATTAGGACAAGATGGTTCATTCCTAGCAAACAATATTTGCTTAGCAAATGTTCCTCATCCGGGAAAGTGGCATAACGTCAAAATTGATTGATTTAAGGATATGAAAAGACGTGGACAAACATTCATTTTTTGGTACGTATGGAAGAAAAGCATTAGTAGTACAATTTTATTATTTTAGTCTGCCGATATGGAGGAGTGACTCCATCAGCGACTGGTTTTTTGATGAACATTCCTTTAGACTGGCACAATCACGAAGTGACTTTGGAAAAATTTAAGGGAAAACAAATTGAGCACATAAAATTTAAGACGCCACTTTTGCATGTATGCATATCGCGGTCGCATGTTGGCCATATCAAATGGAATAATGTTAATATCGTTTTTATGGATCCAGTTCCAAGAAATGAAAATGTAGTTTTATTGATCGTTGTTCTACAAAAGTTAAGTGCACTTTAGCAATTTAATTCGTGTAAGAAGAATTCCTTGTTTAAAAAAAACTGGAGAATCGCTCAAATGGGAGACTTTTGATTTCCTGCCGACGCGACCTGGCGACTCTTGAAAACTCTAGAAAGCATTGAAGAAATATTTTGTTGATTCCATTAGCAGTGTTCTACGCCGTCATTTGGTGTTATTCAGCGAATAAAATATTAGTTCGCGCGTGTCTTTTCTATGACGGCTGCAGCCCGTCCTTCGGAGAGTTCATAGTTCTCTGCTTAGGAATTGCAGCCGTGGATAGGTGACACCAGTCCAAGGATGCTTGGAAAACTGGAAGATGAAGAACGAGAACTACAGCCATACCGAAGAGGACAATGGCAGCAATAGAACGAAGAGAAAAATGGAAAAGAAGAACATCATTGCGTAAAGAGGGTAAGAGGGTCAGCGTAGGCACTATAAGTTTCAGCATACATACGGGGTTCATATCCACTCTAAGGAATAGTAGGCTTAGTTATTGGATTCTGGAGAGGAGGGCAGATGAGATGTGAATTGCTTGAGAATAAGGTGCATGCAAAGGATAGCTGCCTCCCCCGTCCCTGCTTAAAAGAATTGGGAGGCAGGATCGAGACGCTGTCCGAACAGATTAGGACACAACTACAATCTTACGTTACGCATGTCTTATTTCTTATGTGTTGCCTACCGCACGTCGTAAGCCCTGTGTGAACGCAAGGGAGAGTGAACACTGGACAGCGGACATCGGTCAGTGCGCACTGAACAGTGGATGATGGATACCAGCACAGAACACTGCCCAGCAGACACTGAACAGAGCGCATGGACCGAAGCGATGTAACCCCCATGTGAAACAGGGTAGTGGGAATAAGTAGTGGGATATGGTAGAAATCACTGTCATGTTTTGGTCAGTGTGTGCGGAAGTGACCTGTAGATGGGATAGTATAAGGTTGGAAGAGTTGACAGGTTCGTGACGGGCAAGTAGGTAAGGCAGCGAGTATGCGCAGGGGAAGTTGCAGTTTGTGGTATCGACGAGTTATCCCTTCTGAGCTCCCGTTGAGGTTGAAATATGTTGGGTAGGAGAGAACTGAATAGTGAGTGGTATTGAGGTTCAATTAGTTGCAGCATTGAAGAAATAACTTTTTGGTACGGGACCATAGATTTTCATGTTTGAATTGTTTTTCCGTATGGAGATTTCCTGAATGTGTAGAAAGTGTTATTCCTTTCCATTTTTTCTTATCGCCAAGTTATTGTCTACGTACCTTTTGAAAAAACGTGGAGCAATTGGTCTATCCACCGTTTCAAATATTTGTCTTTCAGAACTTTTCATTGAAGATTTCTGCTAAAACAGGCGAAAATGGTCTGCCCATAGGGACTCCTCTGGCCTGCTTGTAAAACTTGTTATCAAAGAGAAAGTAATTGCCTTCTTGCGTGCAGAAAGACACTAGCTTGATAATACGAAAAAGATTTCATTTAGTTCTGCCGAGCAGATTTGTATCTGCATTGATGAAATTGTATAACGTCTCGAGAGTACCAGAAATTGGAATACTGAGCAATAGTTTTTTCAAGTCGTAACTAACTAGAATATCGTCTGAATCGAAGTGGTAGTTTTGTTTCGTTGACAAAAGTTTTGCTATATTTGACGAAGGACGGTTCCTTATCACTTAATGGTTTAATGACCTTTTTTGAATGCCGACTGAGTTCACTTGTAGTACTATTAATTGTGGAGACTGTTGGCCCTAACGGGGGCACCTGGTTTGTTCACTTGTGGAAGACCATAGAGCTCAAGGAGTCTGTACTTCGGTGCGAACTTAAGATGCGTTGTTAATTTGGTTTCCTATGTGATGAGAAGAGATCGAAGAGTTTTCTGGAAGTTTCTGTACGGTCAGTTGGTAAAGGTCGTGTTTAAGATTGCTAGTGTTTAAGATGGCCGTCATATTCTCCATGTTTCGTGGTTCTGCCAAGTAGAACAATCCTATTCCCTTTATCTGCTTTGCTTTTAATTCTGTTAGATTGCTTTTTAAGTTGACTTAAGCAGTTTATGTCGTATCGACTTAAGTTAGGAGTGGTATTGAAGCCATGACCTAAGATTAACGTAGACAAATTACGCTTAATTTGTAAGGCCTTCTGCAGGTCAATAGAAGCTAATCTGTCTTGAACTGAAATAATGATGTCGAAAAAAGGTGATTTTCTGGGGTTAGCACGAACTTCAGCCCTTTTCCCAGTATATTCTTTTCATTTTCATTTAAAGGGAAGAGGATAAGCTTTATTACCACTTTATCCAGCTTTAACTCAGCAGTTCGGTGTGGGTTAGTTCTGAAGGAGTTTAAAGATGTCGTCGTGAGCCGAATCTGAAAAGTATCAAATTTTCTTTTTAGTACCTGTTTTTGCGCAGTGCAATTTCTTGTTATAGCAGAATCAATGTGTGTGACCAGTGCCTCGTCCAGTGTGTTATTTAGCCATCTTCTGAAGAAATGAATTGCGTACATGTAATCAGTTCGTATTATTGCCATTTTTGTCTGTGTCATCTTATTGTATATTTTAATAGAGACATTCCAGCTGAGAACAAGATTCCCTTGCATTGGTCGACCTTCTGACCCAACTTTAACAGGAATCACTTGGATAAGATTCCATTGTCTATGTATTTCAGCAGAAAGTTTAGTTGTGCTTCTATAAGTTCCGCTTTAACACTTATGTATTCCAAGTGTCTGACATCTGACAAATCGGACCACGTATTGACCCCCTAAGCTCAATGGTTTTCCAAAAGTGCACGAACCGGGCGTCCAATTATGGTCCACGCTCTCTAGAATTAACAGTACCACAAGCAAACTCAGTCGGTATTTAAAACAGTTCATCAAACTTCTAACTGGTAAAGAACCGTGGTTCATCAAAAATAACCAAACTTCGTCAACAAAATACGAAACTGCCACTTAGATTAGTTACTACGTGAAAGAATTATTCCATAGCATTCCATTTGCAGATAATTTAGAGACTCTACAATCTCCTCAATGCAGATACAAACCTCCTCAGCAGAACTAAATTAAATCCGTTCATATTATCAAGCTAGTGTCTTTATTTATGCAAGAAAGCAATTATTTTCTCTTTGATAACAAGTTCTGCAACCAATCCAGCCGTGTCTCTATGGGCAGTTCATGATCCCTTTTCTTAGCAGAGATCTTCAATGAAAAGTTCTGAAAGGCAAACATTTGAAACGGTGGGTAGACAAATTGCTCCACGCTTTTTCGAAAAGTGCTTAGACGATATCTGCGTAATTATAAAAAACGAAAAGAAGAACGGTTTTTACACTTTCGGGATATTTCCGTACGAAAAGTACAATTCAAACAGTGGTGCAAAAATGCATCTAAGCATTCCCATCCATCCCATCTTCCTTTCTCTATCCTGCGTAAAAGAGTTTTGTGGAAGCTTCTTTTTCCTCTTTGTTGGTTTGTACACTCTCTTGTACACTTTGATCTTCGACAATCACCAAAAGAGCAGATTGGCTTCCGGTAGTGTACAAGAGTACGAGAGTTATTGCCAAAATTTGCCGGATTACGGAGAAAGCAAAAGAGTTTCGTAAAAAGACGATATGTTTTTGATTTATCAAATACAAGAAAGCTTTTCATTGTGTCGATCATAACAGACTGTGGCAAGTGTTCAAATGTATGGGAGTGCCAGCTCGTCTTACCTCTTTCGTGAAGAACTTGTACACCAATCAAAGAAGCAGCAGGCAGAACTCTGCGTGGAAGAACGAATTTTTCCGATGTTGAGAAAGTAGCGCGGCGAAGTTAACCATCTTTAGCTTTCATGCTTATTACATTACGAGAAACGGCAGATTAAAACAACCGAATTGGGGAATGTAAGTCGCACGAAGAAATATTAATAATTTAAAGTATGCTGATAATATCACGTTACTCGTTGATAATTCAAAATAATTTCGCAGCCTATTCGTGAGCAGTAAAGAGGAGACTGCACTAAGATTCTGGAAACTGGCACTTAGAAAATAAATGGAAAGGAATTGGAAACTGCAACAGTGCGTATGCGCGACGTCGCGTTAAGGCGAAACCGCTTCGAGTTTAAACGCAGAGTGGCTCAAGTTAAAGCGGCGTCTCACCTTAACGTGACGCTGAAAAAGAAATGTTTTTTACGCCCAAATAGGAAAATTTAACGGTTCGAAACAGCTTCAAGATAGATCTAACACGCACCGCTTTGACATCGTGACAGGACGCCTCGCATGTAAAGTTTAATGCGGGATCAGAATATATCAGCGCCTTCCGGTTTGACGTTCTAATGGTTTGATGCGCAGGAACGTTTTCCAGCTGCGTTGAGATCGATCGCTGCCCGTCAGTTTCGGTATACGAGTGTTAGACGCAAAGAAACGTTGTAAAACCGATTAAAGATGGCTCGACCGCTTCCGTTTTGACGTTACCCCTGTTCGACGCCACGTCAAAATGTTACGACATCTGACATTTTGAAATTACGCACGTTCTGACGTAACGACGTTTTGACGCCGCGGCGAAGTGGTTCGACACTTGTTGGCTTGACGTTACAACGGTTTGACGTTGCACTGTTTTGACGCCGCGGCGAAGTGGTTCGACACTTGTTGGCTTGACGTTACAAGGGTTTGACGTTGCACTGTTTTGACGCCGCGGCGAAGTGGTTCGACACTTGTTGGCTTGACGTTACAACGGTTTGACGCTGCACTGTTTTGACGCCGCGGCGAAGTGGTTCGCCACTTGTTGGCTTGACGTTACAACGGTTTGACGTTGCACTGTTTTGACGCCGCGGCGAAGTGGTTCGCCATTTGTTGGCTTGACGTTACAACGGTTTGACGTTGCACTGTTTTGACGCCGCGGCGAAGTGGTTCGACGCTTGTTGGCTTGACGTTACAACGGTTTGACGTTGCACTGTTTTGACGCCGCGGCGAAGTGGTTCGACACTTGTTGGCTTGACGTTACAATGGTTTGACGCTGCATTGTTTTGACGCCGCCCCAAGTGAACCGCCTCCTGCCGTTTTGACGTTGCGCACGTTCTGACTCTATAACGTTTTGACGCCGTGTCGAAGTGGATCTATGGCGGCTGTTGACGTTGCTAGCGTTTTGACTTTACAATGTTTTGACGCCGCGTCAAGATTATTCGCCGTCTGCTGGTTCGACGCTTCCAACTTTTTGACTTTACAACGTTTTGTCGCTGCCTCAAGATTGATCGATGACGGCCGTTTTAGTGTTACCATGGTTTCGACATTAGAACGTTTTGACGCCGCGTCAGGATACATTGGTGCCTGCCGTTTTGACGTTACATGGTTCTGAATTTCTGATCCACGTTGCCGCAGAAACTTTGTATGACGCCGGTTAAACGTGGAATAGGCTTTGCCACAATCGAGAGATGTCGCACCTTCACTGAGCGTCAGTTTGGACACTCTCACGCCCAGGCGGAAACATGTGTCCCCTTAAGGCGGAGTTTTAACCTGACGCTGCGTCAAGGTGGAGTAGTATACAGCGTCTCAATACGAATAACATTATATTTTAGCCTCCGGAAAGAAAGTTAAACAAAAATGATTAATTTGCGTGAATAAACGTTTCGAATTCGATTTTGCAGGAGCGAGCGTAAATAATTTGATGACTACATCATGTCACAGCTTTCAAGAAAAGCTATTATTTCTCGGTAAAACAACACGTTTATTGAAAAATAACAAGAATGCAAGTAGATGATTTATGACTCAAACTATAACTGAGTCCCCATGATGGGAAGTGAATGTAGGTGTCTTTCAGTTGTAACAAGTCTCTAACAGCATTCTAAAACGTTAATAACTATTCCGAACAAGTGCATATAAAACTATTTACACTTTGCTTTATCTTTAATATCATCCTTAGTTCTATACTTTCACAACCGTAAACAGTTTACTGAACAAGTTAAAGACAGCGGACATCAGATTTTTCCATCACTTTATCCTATTTTATACGATTTTTTCCTTTTTCTCATCTTCTTCCGCACATGAGAAAAAAATGTGAAAAACGGACAAATTACATACCATACAAACAGAAAAACCACCAACAGAGAACTTTAAAACACCCGCTTTAAACCAAGAAAACGACAGAAGACTCAAGTCACGCGCACAAGTTACATCCATAACTCACAACCGCTGAAGACGGGTCTCGGTCGACCCGAAAGCTCCGGAGTAATTTATCACATTAAACGGAAAAAAGTCCGTAAAAAACTTTGCATTATGAAAACATACGCTCCCGTACCAAGAAACCACATTTTCAACATTAAATCATAAAACAACGAACATTACACATCGCTTTTGTACTTTTTAATGAAAAGTGAAAGGCACGCTAATGGCTGTTTCAATAATACGAGCAGGAAAGACTGGACATCTAAAGTCAATTAACCTACATGAAGGCAAAAACATAAGTAAAGAAGGATAGAGAGGAGTTGTTCTGTGAACACTGCATTCTGTGCGCCTGATTTCAAAAATCGTTTACGTCAAACGAGCAACCTTTTTCCGCAAGAAAACAATGGAAACGAAGGGGTAGTTATAAGCATATAATAAATTAACAATGCTGACACACTATTCTTATCATTCGTTACATGCCGTGTTTATCACTGTGCATCTACAGGTTGTCACTTACCCGTTCTTGATAGATTAATCCAAAACATCTTTATTTGGGCTGTTCTGACCATTGTCTTCAAACTCTACTTACTAGCTAACTAATAAAACGATATCGCGACTCTATTCCTCGTTTACGTTTCCTGACCGACGACATTCATAACTGAACAGCGAAGCTGACACGTCTCCGCACTGTCTTCGATAACAAATTTTTGAAAATAGGTGATCTGCTAAAACGGTTTGCTCAAAAGAAAAATAATGCCACGAATGTTTTCTACGTGCACACTTTTCACTCAATGTAGTTCTGATTGTCAGCGACACACTGTGATGGGCGCAGAGGGGAGAAAACCTTAAAAAACGTCCATTCACGCTACACTAAAGCAATATGATTTTTCAATGGAAAGGTACTTTATTCCTTTTGCAGAAAGTTCCATGTTAAAAATGATCAACTTCAAGTGTTCATTAATAGTCGTGGAAAAGAACAGAATATGATTATCCGTCAGTATCATCTTACGTCAAAGAATAGATGACTACTTCGCTTTTACGAAATGGAGGAATTGGAATAAGCACATAACGATGACTTTTTTTCATATTTGCCGCATTATTAGTGCTTTGCCACATGTATAGAAAATTTAATTTTTCTGCTAAAACGAATCTTTTCGTTAATCTGTTAGTCAAGTTAGGGTTATGGATAGTATTTAATGCTTGAAACATGATGAACCTGTTTGATGTCCTAAAATAATAGTAGTAACAAAAAGTATGATCCGACTTTGTTCCCACCCGTAGTCTGAGTGTAAAAAAAGAAAACGAGCGAACTCAACATAGCCTAACAATGAGAGTTCTACGCTGCATTTGAAATAGTGAAAAAATGTTTATTCGTGAGCCTACGTCGAGCAGCCTTTGCATTCATTCAGTCAAATCAATGCAAAATGTTATTACTTTCACGATTCGGTCCCAACCACTGATTATTTAATTACATGAAAAAAAAGATTTATTTTCAACACTGATGACGGTACCATACAAGTCCTGAATGCGCTATACTTGTTTCGAAGTATACAGTTTCTTGCATAATTTCTTGCCTGAACAAACATAAAAAATTGTGCGGTGTTGCAGCAAGGTATGGATTCCCTTACACACAATCTGAACAACTCGTTGTTTTTATTGCGATGATCTTGAGCACTGGTTCCTTTATAACGGGTCTGAAGATTTTCGTGACGAATTTCTCGTACGGTGTTTTGTCTTTCCCGTTGTTGGTTTCTGAAATAAATCAAAGCAAATGCCCTACCAACGGATGGATGAGCAGTTATTAAGGAAAATCGGAGATTAACGTTTAAGTTTGTTAGAATTAATAGAAAAGTTTCATTTCAAGTGTAGAAATTACGCGACACGTTGAAGTTTCTTACGATACAACTGGTAGGATTCTGAGAAGACATCTGCAAATGTCAATTCTCAAAAGAACTTAGCACACCAAAACTCTTTCGCTGTTTGAAAAAAAAAGCATTGAAAGCAGATTAAATTGTTCTGTCGCTGGAGTCGAATGAAAATTTTGTCCAGTGCCATATGACTGCGGATGAGTTGCCAATTATTGCGATCAGCTAAGCCTGAAGAAAAACAGGATGCGGAAACACGTTATCTCAAACAGCAGTGAAGTTACGTATACAGAATTGTCTGCCAGAAAAGTTCCAGCTATAAATTGTTTGTACGAAAAAGAAATCGTAACTAATAGACTATACGGAGCGAAACGCCATTACTCAGTATTCTCTAATCACACGAAGAAGGTAAAGAGAAACAGTAAGGAAAAGGTGAGACGAAAAATAATGTTTTTGAAAGACGACGTAACAGTGCACTGGAATAGCAACTTCCGCGACAATCTTTTTCGTGAAGGATTCAGCTTAACAGTTGACATCTATCATCTTGCGACTATGTTTCCTATTAGAAACGCTGTTGGTGAATGAGCTGCTATCAGGTATAAGGAGCCGTGTTCTGCCTGATGGTAAAAAGCTGCTCTTACCTATTTAAACAAACTGACATTTTGATATAAGAAATGCGTTGAAAATGAAGTAAGCACAAAAACAGCACAGCGCAAAATCTCTTGGAAACTGCGAAGGGTGGAAACGTTTGGGTACCACTATTCCTTTAAGAATTTACATTTAAAACATATGAAAAAGAACGTTTTAATTAACTTTCGATTTATTTTTTACGTTTACAACCTATCACGCGAATAAATCATTTAAACATTAGCGCTAACTGGGACTAAAAAACCGGTTTGAAGAAGAATTTAAAAGTGTAAAGAAAAGAAAACAGTTTACTTACTTTGTCTTCAGGAACGTCGATATTAACGAAATTCGTCATGTTCGTGCCCCTTTGCGAGAATTAATTACACGTATTCTGTCGTTTCGCCATATTTAATAATTTTCTACAACTTGCGGTATAACGTTCCCTGAAAGAAAAATGAAAGTGTCGACTTTGCAGCAGCGCATTCTTCATTTTGTTACTCTACTGAAAAAATAAGGAAGATTGCAAAGACACTTTGCCGAATTATTCGTACTTTCTGACAGTAAGGTTAAAATATAGAGCTGTACTTCACCGTTGAGCTCTGCGACAAACGAAGACTAAAAAGTGGAGCAAACTGATACCATACAGTGAGAATGTAATAGTATAAAAGGTAAGCGTAAATTAAAAATGTAACTTACCAACTTTTTTGATCATTTTAAAAAACTGATACATAGAGGAATATTGCGATATTTTAACATTTCTTGTAAAATTTTTGCAGTTTTCAACCCGTTCTTTGAAATAACGTTTATTGCAGAAACGTTTAGCGCGAAGCTTACAGGTCAAATCGAGGCCTGTCAATAGCTCAATGCGGGTCAGTCTTCATGTTAGCAAGTCACTTCATCCAACCAACTTCGGCACAGACCTCAGCAGTCAGCTCTGTCTTGAGCCATCGGACCTTGGCCCTACCTGGTCAGTGAGACGGTGCAGCGAGCACCCACCCGACCTTTCATGACAGCGACAACACTAACAAAAGAGCGATAACGAGCAAACCAGCCATTTATACCTGTCTGTTTTTAAACAAATGGGTTTTAAACTGTCAACTTTTCCTTGTCCCTGCTTTCTTTCTTCTGCACCTTTCGTTGCCCTCTTTGTTTCTTGTGCCCGAGTGTTCATGAAGTCGCTTGCTACCATTAGGACCGCCCCGATGGGTGGCACATATAGCGCTGATGACAAGTCTCAATTGGCCCGAAAGTTTCGCACTTAACGTTTATGCAATAAACGTTAGTTTAAAAAACAGGCTGAAAAACCGCAAAAATTTTACAAGAAACGTTTGTAAAAGCCCACGCATTATGGAGAAATAAGAAAGAAAAAACAGGATGGTACATACTTTACTTTCAGGATTGTCCTAATGTGCAATGTGTTGTTCTCTTCTGACTGGATAAAAATAAGCGCTTTGTCTACGCCATCTCTACATTACCAATGGACAGTCAAATTTCGAATAAGTTCTTAGCAGCTGTCTACTGTTCAGTTCTATCGGTCATGCACAGATCTGTCACGTAAGATAATTTTTTCTCACAAAACGTTTAACTTACAGATAAAGCATGTAAACATTGGCATCGTTATTTGTTCACTTCATTGAATGGACGGTTTCCTTCATGAATGACGCTTTCAGCTGGGCGACGTGTTCTCCAATAGCGCTTTTGTAGGCAAACATTTGATTTGTTTGCCATAAACGGAATTGCAGAAAAGATTTCGCGCAACTACAACTTATGCTCAAGTTTCACGCAAACAAACTTGAGTGCGACTGGCAGTAAGCGTTGCTTTCGCGTATGTGCTGTGCAGAGAGCCCATATAAGTTACATTAGAATACGCGGTTACGTGCAATGACTGAAAAAGATATTAAACGAATTGTTATATTTACTTTTTCTTCCGCAACGTCGAAAATGCCATTGCGGTCTATGATGCTCCAACGTAGTCGTTGATATTGCCTCGTTCGTCTGTTCAGCATTATCGCAGCGGCTTTAGTGTACGGAGCTGGTTGCTGAAATTGGGTCAAATGAAGATAAAATTATCATTGGATGATAATATTTCTATTTGCGGATCCAGTCAACGGCAGTACCTCCACTAGTTTTGTCGGCAATATCAATCGGTAATACGTGACGATACTGTGTAATGAAGTGCGACTAGCGAAACAAAGGGAGGGACGATTTACTGTAACTCAAGACATGCTGAGTGTTTGGCATGGGTAGCAGAATGGAGCGTATCAAATGGTAATACGTGACAATACGGTGTAATGAAATGTTATCAGCGATGCTTATGCCCCTATTTGCTTTACCTCCTAAAACGCTCTAATGAGTATTTACTTAACAGTGATTTCTCGCAATGAAATGATCATTCTTGCCCAAGTCGGTCTTTAATCAGGAGACCTTATCTACATTTGATTAGTTGCCATCGGCTTATCGCTAAACACGTAGATTATGTACCGATAAAATTAAAAGATGTCTGAAATTCGTCACGCTACTAGTTGATTAGATTAAGCGGTAAACATTTTTTAACGTAACTCATTGATTTCCACTCGGTTGGTTAAAAGAATAATTCGAAATATTTTAAAACACTTGCAGTGACAAAAAAGAAGAGAGGTTTGGGAGACATCTGGATCTCATTACAAAATTGAACAGTTCGTACTGTTCGTCAACTAGAAGCTTTTACGCTGAAGTAACTTAATGTTGAAAGATACAGTTTGTATGTGCGGGCTGCGATTTGACGTCGTAGAAATAAATACCAAAAAGCATTTTAACACTGTAATTTGATTGTACAAATTAAAAGCAAGAAAGCCTTCAACAGTAACCTGTTTTATCCGCGTTAACAGTTTAGCTTAAGGCTGAAAATAGAGACAGTAAAGCTGTTTTCCTAACTCATGCTTGAACCAAAGTGACAGCTTGGAAAGAAATTGCTTCCTTCTGGCACCATGACTTGACTCACTGCACATTTTAGCTTTTTCCATTACGATACTACTTAGGTTGGATGTTTCGACTATTTCAAGACACAATTTGGCTGCAAAATTTCAACTGCATTAGTAGGTGAATTTCGTAAAACTATGCAACCAAGTTTAGTCCAACATTTAAAAACCAAACGAATCAGCGCAAAGTTCCTCTCTTGCAAACGTTCCTTACGCTTTCAGACCCCCCCCCCCCATTTTTACTCTAGCAATAGCCGCAAACAATCACATCAACATGGTTAAGTTATCCACATTATCTCTATAACAACATGTGCCTAAACGTAAAAAAAATACTACTTCCTTTAAAACAACTAATGCTTCCATTTCACAGCGCCACAATCTTCATCAGAAGTAAACAACATTGCAACCATTCCGCTGCCAACGAAAGAACATAAAATCATTTCCGTTACGAATTTTCGGGACCTGTATAGTTGGAATTTTCTCACTATTCCAACCGCATCCCGAAACCAATATGCATGCAAATTTATATCGCCTGTTACTGGACATGATACATAAATTGAAAAGGAAATAAAAGCGCCTATTTGCACGGGGACAAGAAAAAGTGAAAATTGCAACTCAGGAAAAGAAATTGAAACAGTTTAGTGACAAACCCTGTAAACCAATCGAATGTTCGAGCCCGCGGAGGTTAATATCCAATTTTCGAAGTAAAACATTTCAAATGAAACTTTTTGCGGCTTTCACCGTAAAACATTTCAATGAATCAATCGTATAAGTGGCAGTAGTCCCTGAATTTTAGTACCTTACGCAATGCCTGAGTGTTTTAAAAACGCTAATGTTTGGTCAGGGACAGGAGCATTTTGTCGTGTGTGAAGCTGTTCTTAAGGAATGTACCGTTGGAACAAGTACGAAAACCATTAATGACTGCTGAGATAGGTCACGAACACACTCGAAAGCAGCGGACAGAAACTAGAAGTTTTCGCACCTGCGCCAACAGGACGCATTCCATAAGAACAGCTTGACACAAGACGAATCCCTAAGCGTTAGACCTTACCTAAAACGTTACCAGTTACCAGAATACCATAATGTATGGTTGGAAACAGAACTGGTGTCAGCGATTTTACATGTATACCGAACGAGAAACTCAAATCGTGTACCAATACACTAAAGCACGATGGTCATTGTAACTCATCTGGGAAACACGCATTTTAGCAACATAAAAACAACTTGATGTAGTACCCTGTCGATGCATACTAAGAAAGTCAACTAGGAATACGGTTTCCCATAGAAAGCATTTGCAATTGCCATGCCTGAGAAGCAGTTGCAAGATAAATGAATCCTACACTACTCACTGTTATAAAAACAAAACCACGAACGCATTCTACAATAAAAAACGAGAACAAAAAGGCAATCAAACTTTGTCTCCGCATTCCATTTTAACGGGAAATTTCTGGGGAGCGGTAGTTTAATTGAAGCAAGCACAATACTCAATCCTGAATTTAGGCAGTCTGCGCAAAAGCATTTCTTGAAAGCTGAACAGTCATTATTGAAGGCTTTGAGACCATTGAGTGCTTTGCTACCTGGGACAGAACGTCGAGAGATCTGCTTGAGCAATTTGCACCACGCTCAATGGAAAAAATTCGTTGCCTATATGCTACCAAGAACAACTGCTGCTATTTTGACACTTATATTAAGAGAAGCTTCCATGCAATCACACTCAAAGAAGTCAAAAAAGCACCGTAACAGCAAACGATTTCAGCAAAAGTGTAAATGCCATGATCAATTCATTGGCAGCAAATGCCTAGCTGAATATTTACATCAAATCGCAGAATATTTCAAAGGTTCAGATAGATCTTCCAAAATGACAGTTACATTCCCAGAAGAACTTTCCAACTCAGGAAATTAAGAGATTTTGGACTCTTAGGAATTACATTCAGCTCTGTATGTAATCAACGTTGGCTATATGGGTTTACTTTAGGTTGGCATTTTGCAAACGACAACAGCGCAGTTAGCTAACACAAAACGGTCAATTAACGAACCCTACGGAGTGAGTGCAGTTCACCGGGTAATCTGCTAACCCTGTGCAGCGAAATATGCCAATGAACAAACTATCCCTTATTGCAGAAGTAATGCTTCCTCTGAAGGTTTACAAATTACAGAAAGTGATGAACGCACAATAAGCTGTGCACTGCACTGTCAACAGAACAACGCATAATTAACAGGCTGCACAAACAGACACACCCCATCCTGCATCCTCAACGGCAACATATACGCGCCAAGACTCATCCAGCGATCAAATTGAATTCTTCACAATGAACGCACTATGGGTTCCACTTTTTATTCTCTTCGTCGTGTGCGAAACATTTGAAGCCTATACCATGTCAGAAGAGAGATGGACAATTACTAAGGTAATTGCTGTTAGGCCAAATGCATCTAGCATTAAGAAAGGTGTAGGAACTCTCATTCTTCTGGCAATCAAAATTATTGCAAGTGAACAATATAGCGACAGGGTTGATCTAGGTTCCAGTTATACTCTATTATACGAGTACTGAAGTCATCCTTTAACGAGTGCTGATGTTACACAGCACAGGAGTGCTCGTTGAGTGCACATAGTGTAGCGAAAGCGCGGGCGTAACTCTTGAATACCATTAAAAGATCCGCTACCCTTACGTAATGTCAATTGCGAATTAAAATTCATCTATCTATCATTTTACATTTGATAATCTATTACGGATCCGTCTCTCGACTTCGTTTTTTGCTTCCCTTTTATATACTGCAGACTGACCCAAAAAAGTCTGAAAGCATTCCCCTACTACTAACTCTGCAACTGCGTTAAGCCTGCACACTGTGATCAAAAGAGTAAAAATCCACACGTCTGCTATAAAAGTTCGCTTTCAACAAGTAAAAAGTAGTCCCAAAAATACGCCATCCGATGATTAATCATATTTACGAGATAACTAAAAGAACTGTAAAGGGTTTATGTTCCCAATTTGTAATGTCAGCAATGGAGGCTGAGCGAATGGAAAATCTTTCGCTGCGTCAGGCTGACATGAAGGATTCAATGTTTTAAAACTTTTATGCCGCAAAGAATGGATCAAGTTCTTTCATTACTCCGCCGCGTCCGGCTACATAAAAATGGCATTATGCTTTGACCCCTTATCCTGTAAAGAAAAACAATATCGGTTCCATAATGGACTTGCTAACTTAGCAGTGCCATTACGCATGTTCAACAACTTCCATTACGAATGTTTGCCAACAGAGATTCCGCTCATTAGCTTATATTTGAATAATGGAATTTTATTTTCAGCAAACAAAGACGGACTCGCGCGTAGCCTACGTTACTTCGGTGAGTACTAATAGAACTAATTCATTCCTATAGAGCAATCCCATAGCAAAAAAATAAAATTACGGCACATTTTTCTTAATCTTTAACTAGTACAATGTGGAACTAGCAAAGAATCAGCCTAAAAACTGAAGTATAACTAGCGTATGACGTGCAACGTGCATGAAGACGAATACGTAAACAAATTTAAATGCAGAAGAACAGTTCCTAACTAGCCGTGTGAGCAAGCTTCTCTTTCATAACATTAACTTGCCCAACATCAATAATGCATACTTATTAGGGGAAAATTAATCGCTATTAAAAGATGACAGCAGGTCAATGCTTTATAATATTCCCAACCAAAAACCGCGTATCATTATTCGCAGTCTAGGCGATTGTGCACCTCAGAGCTGGAAATACATTACGACTTAAGAGTAGACCGTTGCTTTTCCAGGCCACTTCACTTCCCTATTACTATTTCAATTTACGCTTAGGTGCACGTCAAATTGGCAGTTATTCACTGCGTAACCACATTGCACCTTTAGAGAACTACATCGACACCACCTGTACGCTTGCGAAAGAGAAACTTTAATGGACAGCAATAGGATAATTTACCTAAGATGCACTTTGAAAAACATAACACAGGGTAAGAACAACTCCAAAACGATGACAGGCAGAACATTTTGGTCTATTAATGTTTAACCTTAAACGAAACATCTTGCACTCTTATGGTCGAGAGTTAACGAGTTCTCAAAAATGCATTGAAGTGATAAGATGTGACTGCTTTTTAAACAATGTGCATACTATGCTTTGAATACATTACATACACAAAAATTTAGACGGACGGAGACGGATGCGACGGATGCTTCGACTGTCTTCTTGAATGTTTCGGTATCAAGAAAACGTCCGAGGTACGACTCACTTTTTTTCATTCAGATTTCGTCCAAGTTTGATCTTACTGCATAAACACGGAGAGCGTCTTTCTACCCATAGCAAAGTTCAATTGCGAAAGACCATGCTTAGGTTGATGACGTAAGGGAAAATTCGTTGTTAGAAAATATTGCAACGTAAGACTCACCATAACATCTTCCAATTCACACCTCTCCACTAATGAATCAAACGTTCTATTCCGGTTAAGTTCATAATGAAAAGCTGTTAAGGCTATATCAGACTACGTGAAAATCGAATACGTAAAGATCGTGCAAAGCGAAAAACCGATTAAGGACTTAAATCTGTTTATTCTATTCCTATATTTCCATTCGATGTATCACTAGATAGTCTCGGTTTGACCGAACGCACTAAGGCTCCAGTTTTACTCTCTACTGAAGACGGACATCACTATCTCGAATAGTCTAAGGTTCCATAATCGATTCAGTTAAGCACACAAACTGTCTCACATTTAGCGAACTAAAAATATAGCCGCAAGGTCAGAACAGCGCAAACGCTGAAGACATGATGCACACTACCGGAAACAAGCTGATCAGTGTCCATCGGGTCAGCCGAAAAAACATGGAATATCTTTTATTCATTAAATAGGTTGTCGCCCTAAGCTAAACATTGGCGTCAAACAGATTTTGCCGTAATAAAACGGCATGCAATCCCCTGAACTTACAAGCGTCTAGGCTGTTGTGCGATTGTACGTTCGATTTTTTCTGACATTTATTTTTTTAGCCGAAATATAAAAAGCTTAAGGGAGAAAAGAAGGAGACAAAGACATCGAAGAAAAAATAACTCAAGCTACGAGATGAATCATTGACCATCCATTGCTTATTGCTTAAGCGAGATCAGTAAACATCAAACTCGTCTGTCTTTATTGTAGCGTTACGCAAACCTTCTGTAAGGTCACTTATTTGAATTTAATTGCGCTTTCCGAATAAAAATGAGAGCTGAAACGTTTAGCGCTCTTCCTTGCGATGTAACGTAGGGAATATTTCGAAGACATAATAAGCTCAATAAACACTGCATATGAGCACTGTGCTATCAATGAACGAAGTGACTTGACAAGGAATTTGAGAAAACTGAATACTTCTACGGACAACACTTTGCCCAGCCATTTCAACGCTCAATCCGTAGCATTCCTAATGGGAAAGCAATCGTATGTTACAAGCAAGTAAGTGCGCCTTTAACGCTCCCAGATAGATGTATGCTCAGCGACTTTGAAACAGCGCATCGCTAAAACGTTTCAGCAATATATGAATTATTAATGCACTGTTTTATAAACAACTGATTGATATAATCACCGTGCGGATATTATGCTGCAGACTAATCATCATTAATCAACAAGCGGATGTTATGATACAATCACGTTAAAAGAGTCACGTACGGATATGTTTATCCGCTTCCTGATTATCACCGGAAAATTACGTTTGCGTTTCCGGGCCAATTCTTGCTACTAAGAAATTAAGGTTTGCTAGATTTAATTTTTTTTAACGGCGTTTTCAGAACTAGTTCTGTTATGCATGCTAATGATGCTACAGTTGAACCCCCGTAATTTGACCACCCAACAGACTGAGGCAAACTGGTCAACATAGGGGGCAGTCAGCATATTATGCTGTGGGTATAAGTGGCTCGGCTGAATAGTTACAGTTGAACTATCGCAAGTTGTCCACTCAACAGAGAACAAACTAGCATTGGGCCCATATACCAGGTTACGGCTAAGGCGGTCAACTTCCCACTTACGGAGGTTGGTCCTTGCGCTTATTAACGTGCGGACAAACCAACTGGTCAAAATTCCGTCATCTTGGGGAGGTGATCACCACATAGTAGTCAACTTTGGGGGTTCCACTGTAGTTTACTTGTTTATTTCTTTTATTAACATTTGACGCGGCTTTGAAGGTAAACATGAACAATAATGAGAGTCCTACAATTATTAGTAAACAGGACAGACGGGCAGCCTAATAATCACCAACACGTTTTTATAGAGAACTTCGCTAGGTTATAACAACTTCAGAAACCGCCAACGAAAAGAAAGAAAATGAGTAGGACCGCAAGCACATAAATACGCAGCCGAATCACAAATGAAGCAAATAAGTAAATAGTCACATTCTTCCACACGAATAAGATCATAAAGTTTATGCGGAAGTGCTTACCCATTAACTGTTTTATTGGCAAAGGTTTAGGAAATCACCGGTTCCCGTCTTCGCGGCATGAGGAATGGAAGAACGACTGCTGGCACGACACTGGTCAGACTGAGTATTTTAAAGATGGAATTCCTGGGACGTTTACGGATTACAATATTAAAAGTAGATGAAAGGACAGATGGAAAGGAACTGCAACAGAAATTAGGGAAGGAGAATTTTTGAAAATGAAGAGAAAATGGGTAAACTGGGGGAACGGGGCATTCTGGTTGTCCAAAGAAACCGTCGGACATAATTATTTTTCAAGCGCAGAAGACTCATGCAAGAGACAAGAGTTTGTGCCCCTGGTGATGTCAGTCCACGAGGCAGTTACTGTAATGCTACTGTCCCTGTTAACGTTTGAATCGTATTTCATGCAGGGTGCTTCTTTTATCTTCCTAACAGCAAAATGGTTTTCATTACAGAGCACCTTCGCCTGCAGTTAACCTGTACATTGCGCTCCACGCTGTGCTGCTGATGACGTGTGAGAAGCCTATTCCATCGCCTCCTGATGATCAATATGGTCAGCGTGCAGGTGATGTGTTGGAGCGTTCTGCTTTCCTCTAGTCAACTCCATTCCTAAAGTACGTTACGGACTCCTTGTGCACCTGGTATCTGAGTGCTATCATATTACCGGTTTCCCCAGAAAATGACTCTGAACATTCAGCTTTTATTCCGTAGATCTCATCAGGGCACTAGACAAACACTACCTTTTCTTTTTCGTTGGGTAGGATGGAAGGGAGGTTTCAGCTTTTTTTGAAGCAAATTTTGAAGCCCATCCCGTTTCCAAACAGTTTGATTTTTTCCGCCAGGCCGGCATAGTACGGGAGGACGAACCGTGGTCCTGAAGCTGGTCTTTTCTCTTTTATCCTGCCCTCCACGTTGCCCGCAACTTTTGAATTGAGGAGATGGGTAGGGTACCCATTTTCCCTGGACCACGTACAGACCCCCTAAGCTCAATGGTCTTCCAAGAGTGCACGAACTAGGCATCCCATTAAAGTCCACAGTCTCTACAGTTAACAGGACCACAAGCGAACTCTTGGCATTTAAAACAGATCGTCAAAATTCTAACTGGTAAAGAACCGTGCTTCGTCAAAAATAGCCAAACTTCGTCAACGAAGAACGAAACTGTCATTTGGATTAGTTACTACGTGAAAGAATTATTCCATAGCATTCCAATTGCAAATGCTTTAGAGACTCTACAATCTCCCCAATGCGGATACAAACCTCCTCAGCAGAGCTAGATTAAATGCGTTCATATTATCAAGCTAGTGTCTTTATTTATGCAAGAAAGCAATTATTTTCTCTTTGATAACAAGTTCTGCAACCAATCCAGCCGTGTCTCAATGGGCAGTTATCTCCTTTCATAGCACAAATCTTCATGGTAGATTTTGAAAGGCAAATATTTGAAACGGTGGGTAGACACATTGCTGCACGCTTTTTCAAAAAGTGCTTAGACGACATCTTCGTAATTATAAAAGACGAAAAAGAAAAACGGTTTATACACTTTCAGGATATTTCCGTACGAAAAATACAATTCAAACAGAGTTGCAATGATGCATCTAAGCATTCCCATCCATCCCATCCCTCCTTTCTCTATCCTGCGTAAAAGAGGTTTGTGGAAGCTTCTTTTTCCTCTTTATTGGTTTGTACACTATTTCTTGTACACTTTGCTCTTCGACAATCATCAAAAGAGCAGCTTGGCTTCCGGTCGTGCACAAGAGTACGAGAGCAATTGCCAACATTTGCCGGATTACGGAGAAAGCAAGAGTTTCATAAAAAGACGGTATGCTTTTTGATTTTTCAAATACAACAAAGGTTCTCATTGTGTGGATCATAACGGACAGACTGCACAAAGCAAACGCATAGAAAATGAAAGTAAGCACAATAACAAAACACAGCGGCAAATGTTCTGGAAACTGCGAAGGGTGGAAACGTTTGGGTACCACTATTCCTCTAAGAATTTACATTTAAAACATATGAAAAAGAACGTTTTAATTTACTTTTCATTAATCTTTTACGTTTACAACCTATCACGCTAGTAAATCACTTAAACATTAGCGCTAACTGGGACTACACATCCGCTTTGAAGAAGAATTTAAAAGTGTAATGAAAAGAAAACAGTCTACTTTGTCTTCAGGAACGTCGATATTAGTGAAATTCGTCCTGTTCGTGCCCCTTTGCGAGAATTAATTACATGTATTCTGTCGTTTCGCCATATTTAATAATTTTCTACAACTTGCGGTATAACATTCCCTGAAAGAAAAATGAGAGTGTCGACTTTGCAGCAACGCATTCTTCATTTTGTTACTCTACCGAAAAAATAAGGAAGATTGCAAAGACACTTTGCCGAATTATTCGTACTTTCTGACAGTAAGGTTAAAATATAGAGCTGTACTTCACCGTTGAGCTCTGTGACAAACGAAGACTAAAAAGTGGAGCAAACTGATACCATACAGTGAGAATGTAATAGTATATAAGGTAAGCGTAAATTAAAAATGTAACTAACCAATTTTTTCTGATCATTTTAAAAAGCTGATACATAGAGGAATATTGCGATATTTTAACATTTTTTGTAAAATTTTTGCGGTTTTCAACCCATTCTTTGAAATAACGTTTATTGCAGAAATGTTTAGCGCGAAGCTTTAGGGTCAAATCGAAGCTGTCAATAGCTCAATGCGGGTCAGTCTTCATGTTATCAAGTCACTTCATCCAACCAACTTCGGCACAGACCTCAGCAGTCAGCTCTGTCTTGAGCCATCGGGCCTTAGTCCTACCTAGTCAGTGAGACGGCGCAGCAAGCATCCAACCGACCTTGCATGACAGCTACAACACTTACAAAAGAGCGGTAACGAGCAAAACAGCCATTTACACCCATCTGTTTTCAAACAAATAGGTTTTAAAATGTCAACTTACCCTTGTCCCTGCCTTCTTTCTTCTGCACCTTTCGTTGCCCTCTTTGTTTCTCGTGCCCGCGTGTTCATGAAGTGGCTTGCTACCATGAGGACCGCCCCGACGAGTGGCATATATAGCGCTGATGACAGGTCTCAATTGGCCCGAAAGTTTCGCACTTAACGTTTATTGCATAAACGTTATTTTAAAAAACAGGTTGAAAAACCGCAAACATTTTACAAGAAACGTTTGTAAAAACCCACCCATTATGGAGAAATAAAAAAGAAAAAACATATTGTAACATGAACAAAATGAAAAAGTAGGATGGTACATACTTAACTGTCAGGATTGTCCTAATGTGCAATGTGTTGTTCTCTTCTGACTGGATAAAAATAAGCGCTTTGTCTGCGCCATCTCTACATTACCAATGGACAGTCAAATTTCGAATAAGTTCTTAGCAGCTATCTACTGTTCAGTTCTATTGGTAATGCACAGATCTGTCACGTAAGATAACGTTTTCTCACAAAACGTTTAACTTATAAATAAAGCACGTAAACATAGGCATCGTTATTTGTTCGCTTCATTGAATGGACGGTTTCCTTCATGAATGACGCTTTCAGTTGAGCGACGTGTTGTCCAATAGTGCTTTTGTAGGCAAACATTTGATTTATTCGCCATAAACGGAATTGCAAAAAAGATTTCGCGCAACTATAATTGATGCTCAAGTTTCACCTAAACAGACACGAGTGCGACTGGCAGTAAGCGCTGCTTTCGCCTACACGCACTGCAGAGAGCCCATATAAGTTACATTAGAATATGCAGTTACGTGCAATGATTGAAAAAGATATTAAAAGAAGAAATATACTTACTTTGTCTTCGGCAACGTTGAAAATGCCACTGCGGTCGATGATGCTTCAACATAATCGTTGACACTGCTTCGTTTGACTGTTCAATATTATTGCAACGGTTTCCCTGTACGGTGCTGATTGTAGAAAATCGGTCAAATGAAGATAAACGTGTCGTTGGATGATAATATTTCTATTTGCTTTACCTCCCAAAATGCTCTACTGAATATGTAATTAACACCGATTTCTCGCAATTAAATGGCTACTCTTGAGCGAGTCGGCTTTTAATCAGGAAATTGTATCTACCTTTGATTAGCTGCCATCGCCTTACCTCTAAACACGTAGATTATGTACCGATAAAATTAAATGATATCTGAAATTCGTCACGTTACTAGTTGATTGGATTAAAGGGTAAACATTTTTCAACGTAACTCATTTATTTCCAATCGGTTGGTTAAAAGAATACTTTGAAATATTTAAAAACACTTGGAGTGACAAAGAAGAGGAGAGGTTTGGGAGACATTTAGATCTCATTACGTAAATGAGCAGTTTGTACTGTTCGTCAGCGAGAAGCTTTTACGCTGAAGTAACTTAATTTTGAAAGATACAGTTAGTATGTGCGGGCTGCGATCTGAGGTCGTGGAAATAAATATCAAAAAGCATTTTGACATTGCAACTTGATTGTAAAAACGAAAAGAAAGAAAGCTTTCGACAGTAACTTGGTTTATCCGCGTTAACAGTATAGCTTAACGCTGAAAATAGAGACAGGAAAGCAGTTTTCCTTACTCATGTTTGAACCAAAGTGAGCTTAAAAAGAAACTGCCTCTTTCTCGCACCATGACTTAACTAACTGTACATTTGGGCTATTTTCCACTATGATATCACTTCAGTTGGATAGTTTTGACTGTTTCAAGACGCAAATTGGCTGCAAACTTTCAACTGCATATGTAGGTGAAGTTCATAAAACTATGCGACCAAGTTCAGAAGTTCATTTGAAAATTACACGAATCAGCGCAAAGTTCCTTTCCGCAGGAAATTTCGCGCAAACGTTCCTTACGCTTTTACACCTCTGCATTTTATTCCAGCAATAGCTGTAAACGATCACATCAACAAAGTTAAGCTACCTCCGTTATCTCTATAGCAATGTAAGCCTAAATGTAAAGGAAAGATGCCACTCTTTTGAACCAACTAATCCTCCCATTTCACAGCGCCACAATCTTCAGACGCTAATGGCTCTACAGCAAACATCACTGCAACTGTTCCTCTGCCAAGGAAAGAATATAAAACCATTGCTGTTACAAATTTTCAAGACCTGTATAGTTGGAATTTTTCCACTATTCCAACCGGCTCCCGAATCATAATCTATGAAAATTTAAACCGCGTGTTCTGTACATGGTACGCAAAATTGAAAAAAATTGCGACTGTTTACACGGAGACAAGAAAGAGCAAAAATTGCAATTCGGGAAATAAACACATTCAAACAGTTTAGCAACACAAACCCAGTAGACCAATCGAATATTCAAGTCCAAGAAGGTTAAAATCAGTTCTCGAAGTAAAACAGTTCTCTTCAAGCAGTCATTCGTGCAAGTGACAGAAGTCCCTGATTTCCAGTGGCTTACGTAATGCTTAAGCGTTTTAAAAGCAGAATTTTTTGCCGACGGACAGTAGCGTTTCATCGTGTATCAAGCTGCTCTTAAGGAATATCCCCTTGGAACAAGTACGAAAACTATTAATGACTCCTGCAGATAGGTTACGAACAGACTCAGAAGATACCGAGAGAAATTAGACGTTTTCGCACCTGCTCCAACGGGACACATTCCATAAGAACAGCTTGACACAGGACGAATCCCTAAGCGTCAGACCTTACCTAAAAAGTTACCAGTTACCGGAATACTATAAGGTATGGTTGGAAACAGAACTGGTGTCACCGATTTTACATCTATACCGAAACAGAGGCTCAAATCGTGTCCCAATACACTAAAGCACGATGGTTATTGTAACTCATCTGGCAAACATATTTTAGTAACACAAAAACAGCTTGATGCAATACCATGTCGGCAGATATTAAGAAAGTCAACTGGGAACACGGTTTCCTATAGAAAGCACCTGCAATTACCACGCCTGAGAAGCAGTTGCAAGATAAATGAATCCTACCCTATGAAGGGAAATTAAGCTCCCATTCTACAGTAAAAACGAGAACAAAAAGGCAATCAAACTTTACGTCTGCGCAGCCTTCCCAGCAGAAAGAAGTATCAAGAGCGGTAGTGTAACCGATGCAACCACAATAATAAATCCTGAATTTCCGCTATCGGTGCAAAAGCATTTTTTGAAAACGGAACAATTTATATTTAAAGTTACGCGTCCTTTGAGTACTTTGCCGTCAGGAACAAAACGTCGACAGGTGACCTTATTATGCAATCCGTAACAAGCGTAATGGCAAGGAAATCGCCAACTACGCATTCATAAGAACAAGCAATAGAATACCCTGACAGTTACATAGAGCAGATTAGTATGAAATGACACCGAAAGAAGTGCGCGATAAAGCGCCGTAACAACAAAAGATCTGAGAAAAAAATCAAATGCCATGATCAGTTCACTGACAGAAATGCCTAGCTGAATACTTACACCAAACCGCAGAATATTTCACAGATTCAGATATAACTCCCAAAAAGACAGTTACATTCCCAGAAGAACATCCCAGCTCAGGAAATTAAAAGATTCTGGATTTCTACGAATTATATTCAGCTCCGTATGAAATCAGCGTTGCCTATATGGGCTTACTTCAGGTAGGCATTTTGCGAACTAGAAAAGTGCTCTTAATTAACGCAAAACGGTCAGTTAATAACCCATACAGAGTGAGTGCAATTAACCGCGTAATCTGATCACCCTTTGTAGCGAAATATGCCAACGTATAAACTTCTCCTTTTTGCGGAAATAATGCTTCCTCCGAAGGTTTCGGAGTCCGCACACTGAACGCTGCAGACACTCCGCTGTCAACAGAACAACGTAAAATGAACCAGCTGCATAAACAGACACTCCCCATCATACAATTTCAGCGACAATATATATATATATATATATATATACACGACAAGATTCATTCAGCCATCAAATTGAATTCTTAGCAATGAACACACTGTGGATTCCGCTTTTTATTCTCCTCGTCTTATGCGAAACATTTGAAGCAGGTACTACGAAATCAAAAGCGACATGGAAATATGAACAGGTAATTGCTGTTAGACCGAATGCACCTAGCATTAAGAAAGCAATACGTGCCCTTACTCTTGTGATCAGTGTACAGCAATTGAGTTTAGGAGTGAAGTTAAAGATTATTGCATGTGAGCAATATACGGGCAGTACTGATCTAGGTTCCAGTAACTCTCTGTGATACAAGTAGCAAAACCATCCTAGAAAGAGTGGGCATGTTATATAGCAGAGGAAATGTTCCAAAAGCGTCGTTATAACTGTTGAGCATCGATAAAAACCCCCCTTTACCAATGCGCCATGTTACTTGTCGATAAAAGGTTAAGCATCTGTCACTGCACCGATCTTAATCTACTTTGGATTTTTCTCTCTCGTTTTCTGTCTCTTTTATATGCTGCCGGCGGTCCGAAAAACTTCCGCAACCGTTCCTCTTATTACAAACTTTGCTACTACATTAAACTTGCACACCGTATTCAAAGCCCACACAATTGCTACAAAATCTCCGCTACTCAGCATGTAAAAGCCAGCCCAAAAGACATGTAATCCAATGGCCACCCATGTATTTATAAGATAACCAAAAGAACGTTTAAGCGTTTGCGTTCCACTTTGCAAAGCAAGCAATGGGCGCTGAGCGATTGGAAAATGTTCCGCTACGATAGCCTGAGATAAAGAATTGAATGTCTAAGAACTTTTTTAGGGCAAGGAATAAATCAAGTTCTTTTATTACTTCACCGCGTCCAGCTATCTGAAAGTGGCATTATGCTCTGATAGCTTACGCGGCAAAGAAAAAACCATATCGTCACCATAAAGGCTCGCTGCTGTTACTTTGGCTATGCCTTTTCTTGCGTTCAATTACTTTTGTTATGAATGTCTACCAAGCGCACTGTCTGCCTATCAGCTTATAATGGAATAACGGGTTTTTATTTTCAGCATGAAACAACGCATTCAAAGTCAAACCACGTCACTCGTCGGGTGAGTATTAGTAGAAATACAGGACACGAACAGAGTAATCTAATAACGGAAAAAATAGAATTACGCATTTACTCCATACTCTTTAACTACCACAATGTGTAAGCAGCACACAATCAGTCTAAAAACTGAAGTGCACCTAACATATGACGTGCAACGTACATAGAGACGAGTACTTATACAAATGTAAATGGAAAGAACAGTTCTGAACAAGCCGTGTGAACAAGATTTTCTTTCATAACATTAACTTTCGCAATTTCCGTAATGCATGCTTATCAGGGGAAAACTGCTCACTAAGAAATGGCAACAGTATGTCAATGCTTTATAACATTCGCTAAGAAGAACTGCGTATCATTATTCGCAGTATAAGCGTTTCTCCACCACGGAGGAAAGCTCCTTTCGTTATAGAGCAAATGGCTTCTTTTTCATGCCAACTCACTTTTCCATTAGTCTTCCTATTTACAGCCAGGTGAATCTGAACTTGCCACTTGTTCACTGCATAAGCAAGTCGCATTTTTAGCGTACTACATTGACACGATAGTTCCCCTAGCACCCGTCGTTTGATGGGCGCGATAACACAACAGTTTCAGAAAAACTGGTCATAATCATAACCAGGATAGTGACAGCAGTTATTATAGTTCAAAGCTCACGGACTGGCCATTGCACTTAGCGTACTGCACATTTAAACCAAAGAAATAATTCTGATCACTGCCAATAGTCAGCAAGTACAGCCAAAGAAAAAACTGACGAGGGCTAAGCAGTACCAGGCATAGCTGAATTGCCAACACAGATACAGAAAGCTCAAGGTGATATTAGTAGCATTTTCATAAGCAGCAAGCAAACTTCCTACACAAGAAAAAGTATCTTAAATTACTAACATTTGAACAGAACCATTGCACAGCATTGTCTAGCAAACTCAGTTTACTTCGCCTGAAGCGCCTACACACGAAAGGTCGCTTTCTATTTTCATGAAATGAAGGAATGGCAGCAAAGATCATAGACTCAGATGACTTGTTCACCTTATACAGAAGGTGAAAGCGCCAGAAAAAATGCAAAGAGATAGATTATGGCCTTTTAAAACAAAAGGTGTTGTCAGTGCGCAGGAACAAACTTCCCTCAAGATGAAGTGAACGCACAGTAAACGTCGGAACTGTCAATACTCAACGTGCACTCACATCTAAAACGCTCGGTTTCATTGGAGTATACAGACTGAACGTTGAACAGAGTGACAACGTTAAACGAGAACAAGTTGCAAAACGCGCACAATTTATCGCTGCAGCTTCAATACAAACATATTCCAAAAAATGACGTGTCGAAACCATTTTTCCATCACTTAATATGACGTCTGCTTGCTATTTCATCATCATTTCGCAAACATATGAAGTAGCTGACTGTACGCTTGCGAAAGAGAAATCGTAATGGACAGCAGTAGGATAATTTACCTAAGGTGCACTTTGAAAAGCATAACACAGGGTAAGAACAACTCCAAAACGATGACAGGCAGAACATTTTGGTCTGGCAATGTTTAACCTTAAACGTCAAAACATCTTGCACTCTTATGGTCGAGAGTTAACGAGTTCTCAAAAATGCAGTTGAAGTAATAAGATGTGACTGCTTTTTAAACAATGTGCTTACTATGCTTTGAATATATTACATACATCAAAAATTTAGGACGGAGACGGAGACGGAGACGGATGCACCGGATGTTTCGGCTGTCTTTTCCCATGTGGTGCCGGTGAGGTATGACATGCTTTTTTTCATTCATATTTCGTCTAAATTCATGATATTTTTACATTATAAACACGGAGAGCGCTTTCTACCCATAGCAAACGTCAACTGCGAAAGACCATGCTTAGGTTGATGACGTAAGGGAAAATTCGTTGCTTAGAAAATATTGCAACGTAAGACTCACCGTAACATCTTCCAACTCACACCTCTCCATTAATAAATCAAACCTTCCATTGCGGATAAGGTTAATAATGAAAAGCTTTTACTGCTGTATCAGGCTACGTGTAAATCTAATACATAAAGGTCGTGCAAAACGAAAAACCAATTATGGACTTAATCCTGTTTATTCTATTCCTATAGTTCCATTCGATGTATCACTAGATAGAGTCTCAGTTTGACCGAACGCACTAAGGCGCCAGTTTTACTCTCCACTGAAGACGCACATCACTATCTCGAATATTCAAAGGTTCCATAATCGATTCAGTTAAGCACACAAACTGACTCACATTTAGTTGAACTAAAAATGTAGCCGCAGAGTCAGAACAGCGCAAACGCTGAAGACATAATGCACACTATCAGAAACAAGCTGATTAGTGTCCATCAGGTCAGCCGAAGAAAAAAGGAATATCTTTTGTTTACTAAGCAGTTGGTCGCCCTAAGCTAAACATTGGCGTCAAACAGATTTTGCCATAATAAAACGGCATGCAGTGGCCATGAACTTATAAGCATCTAGGCTGTTGTGCGATTGTACGTTCGAGAATTTTTTCTCACATTCACTTTTTAGGGGAAATATAAAAAGGGAAAGGAAGGACAGAATGAGGCAAAGGAGAAAAAGACATTGAAGAAAAAATAACTCAAGCTAAGGGATGAATCAATGACCATCCATTTCTTACTGCTTGAGCGAGACCAACGTCTGTCTTTATTGTAGCGTTATGCAAACCTTCTGTAAGGTCACTTATTTAAATATAATTGCGCTTTCCGAATAAAAATGGGAACTGAAACGTTTGGTGCTCTTCCTTACGACGTAACGTAGGAAATACTTCAGAAACATAATAAACTCAATAAACACTGCATATGAGAACTGCGCGATCAATGAAAGAAGTGACATGACAAGGAACTTGCAAAAACTGAACACTTTCCCCAGCCATTTCAACGCTCAATGCGTAGCATTCCTAATGGAAAAACAATCGTGTGTTGAAAGCAAGTAAGTGCATCTTTAACGCGCTCAGGTAGATGTACGCGCAATGATTTTGAAACTGCGCACCAGCAAAAAGTCTCAGCAGTATATTAATTAATAATGCACTGTTTTATAAACAACTGATTGATATAATCACCGTGCGGATATTATGCTGCAGACTAATCATAGTTAATTAACAAGTGGATGTTATGATACAATCACGTTAAAAGAGCCATGTGCGAATATTTTTATGCACTTCGCGATTATTACCGAAAAACGACGTTTGCATTTCCGGGCCAATTCTTGCTACTAAGAAATCAAAGTTTGCTAGATTTAGTTTTTCTAACGGATTTTTTTGAACTAGTTTTATTATGCAGGCAAATGAAACTAGTTCACTTGTTTGTTTCTTTTATTAACATTTGACCCGGCTTTAACGGTAAACATAAACAATAATGAGAATCCTACAATTAGTAGGAAACAGGACGGACGGGCAGCTTAATGATCACAAACACGTTCTTATACAGAACTTCACTAGATCAAAACAACTTCAGAAACCACTAACGAATAGAAAGGAAATGAGTGGGACCGCAAGCACATAAATACGCAGCCGGATCACAAATGAAGCAAATAAAGAAATAGGCGCATTCTTCCACACGAATATGATTATAAAGTTGACACGGAAGTGTTTACCCATTAAATGTTTTATTGGCAAAGCTTTTGAAAATCACCGCCTCCCATTTTCGCGGCATAAGGAATGGCAGAACGACAGCTGGCACGTCACGGGTGAAACCGACTGTTTTAAATATGGAATTCCTGGGACGTTTTACGGGCTACAATGTTGTAAGTAGAAGAAAAGGCAGACGGAAAGGAAATGCAACAGAAATTAGGGAAGGAGAATTTTGTAAAATGGAGAAAAATAAATTGGGAAAACAGGGGGAACGAAGAATTTTCGTAGTCCTAAGAAACCGTCGAACATAATTATTGTTCAAGCGAAGAAGACCCATGCACGAGGCAAGAATTTGTGCCCCGGATGATATAAAGCCACATAACAGTCACTGCAATGCCACTGTCCCTGTTTATGTTTGAATTTATTTTATGTAGAGAGCTTCGTTTATCTCCCTAACAGTAAAATGGCTCCCATCAGAAAGAGCATCCTCGCTTGCAGTTGACCTGTATATTGCGCTGCATGCTGTGCTACTGCTGACGTTTGACAAGCCTGTTCCATCTTCTCCCCCTGATCAATGTCGGTGGACGTGCAGGAGATGTATTGGAGCTGTTCGCGTTCCACCAATCAACTGCATTCCTAAAGTACGTTAAAGACTCCTTGTGAACCCGGTATCTGTGCGCTATCACATTACCCGTTTGCCCAAAAAATGACTCTGAACATTTAGATTTTATTCCGTAGATCACACCAGGGCACTAGACGAACCCTACCTTTCTTTGTCGTTGCGTAGGATGGAAGGGAAGTTTCAGTTTTCTTTGAAGCAGACCACGAAGCCCATCTTGTTTCTAAGCCGTTTAATTTTTTCCGCCAGGCCTGGATAGTACGGGAGGACGAGCCGTGGTCCTGAAGCAAGTCTTTTCTCTTTTGTTCTGCCCTCCACGTTGCCGGTAACTATTGAATCGGTGAGATGGGCAGGATACGCATTTTCCCTAAACGTGCTTCTTATCTGCTCAAATTCTTGTCCTAAGTATTCTTGATCGCAACTGACAAACGCGCACTCAACCATGCTTTATAATAACCGAATCATGAAGCGTGGCGGATACTATCACGTGAACTGCACATATTTGTCTGAATGCGTGGATTTCCAAGAAACCGTTGCGTTTATACCCTCATGAGATCGAAAGACCAGGGTGCCGAGGAAAGGAATTTGTCCTTCCACTTCTTCAATCGTAAATGTTGTCACGTTGGGAAACTAGCAGTTCAAAATTTCCACAAAACTGTCTTCCTTCCTCCTCTTTAGTATTGCAAATACAACGTCTGCGTATCGTTAAAAATTGAAAAATTCTCTGTTCCTTCTGCTATTTTTCTCCTTTTGCAAAAGTTTCTCTTCCCTAAGTTCTACTGCATTTCCTCTCTCCCTGTCCTTTCTTCCACCTAACGTGTTGTAGCCCCTTCAAAGTGTCTCAGGAAGTTCATCTTTAAAATAAACAGTCTGGCCACTGACGTGCCAGGAGACGTTCCACCATTCCTTATGTCCCGAAGACGGGAACCGGTGATCACTGAAAGCTTCGCCAGTAAAACATAGAACGGGTATTACTTCAGTATCAACATTACGCTCTTTTAAACACCAGTTAGGAGTTCCATTTTTAATGCATAACGAATAGGACAAGCAATTGAAAATCCACGAAGAGTAGCAAGCACGTAACAATGAAGCCAAGCTAGACTAGGAATAATGATGACGTTAAAATAATGAAGGTATTCCACCCCTTTAAAGCAAACAGTGTTCCAATTTCATAGCGTCAAGAAGAAAAAGATCGCTGACAGACTCAAAGACGGAAATCTACCAACGGCTGACTTTAAAATGCCCGCTTTAAAATCTTCAGAAACGATAGATGACTGCTTTCGCTTCCACAAATTACATCTATAATTTTAAGACCGCTGAAGACGGGTCTCGACTGACCCGAATGCTCTGGACTTAATCACACATAAAACGGGAATCTGTCCGTAATAAAGCTTTTACATCATGAAAAGCGTCACTATCCTAATGAATACAGCTATTCTGCTGCCAAGGAAAGAACATATAATCACTTCCGTTACAAAAATACCCTGTAAGTGGTGATTAAGATTTTTTTGACCTATAAGGTTACCATTTTCGGATTATTCTAAGTGGGTCTCGAAAGTAGTTACTACGAAAACCTAAATCGCCTATTCCTGTACGGGATACGGAAAATTGAAAAGGAAATGGTAGCGCTTACTTCCACGAAAACAAGAAACAGGGAAAACTGCAGTTAAGGAAATGAATACTTTAAGTTTCGCAACACAAACCCAGCAAACCATGCATGAATCGAACGCATGAAAAAGGCTAAAATGCGTTTTTAAAATAAAACATTTCTTCAAACAGTCAGTCGTATAAGTGACAGTAGTCCCTCATTTTCAATGGCTTGCGTAACACCTAAACGCTTTGATAATCTAACTTCTTGGTAATGGACATTAGCGACTCATCCTATATCAAGCTGTTTTCATGGATTAGGTCCCGTTGAAACGAGTACGAAATTAATCGCTACTGCAGACGGGTGACGAACAAACTCGAGAGCTACCGACAGAAAATAGAAGTTTCCGTACTTCCTTCAAAGGAACATAATCCATAAGAACAGGTTGACACACGATGAATGAATAGCTGTTCGAACTTATCTGAGAAGTACATGCACCAGTCACCGGAATAACATAATAGATAGTTGGAAACGCAACTGCTGTCAGCGACTTTACATCTATATTGGAAGAGAGGCTCCGACCTTGTACCAGTATACTAAAAGCACGATGAGCGTTGTAAGTCATCTGGGAAGCCCACAACTTAGCAGTAGAAAAACAGCTTCATGCAATACCATGTCGACACATTATGAAAGTCAGAAGGGGACAGATTTTTCCACATAATGCACTTGCAATTATCCTGCCTGAGGAGCAGTTGCAAAATAATCGAATTCTGAAAGTCCCATTCTAGCATAAGCAAAATTAAGCCCACATTCCGCAATATCAATGGGACACAAAAGGCCATCAAATTTTACATCTCAGCAGCCTCAGCGGAATGTACCGAGACCGTCAGTGTAATTGATCCAACCACAACGACCAATCATGAAGCCCCACAATCCGTACAAAAGCATTTTTTTTTGAAACCTGAACAGTTACTGAAATTTTCGGGATTTGTGAAGGTTTCGCCGCCAGGAACAGGACGTTGACAGATTATTCGGCAATGTGTAGCACGCCTAATGAAGAAGAAATCGCTAACCTCGTCTTCAGAATAACTAATAGTACACTTTGATAGTTTTGTAGAAGTTTTTATGCAATGACACTCAAAAAGGTGCGCGAAAAAATGCTGTAAGAGCAAACGATCTGAACAAAAGTTGAAATGCAACGCTCACTGCAATGGCTAAAAGTGCGAAGCTGAATATTTACAGCAAAGCGCACAATGTATAACAGATTAGATGGACATTTCAAAATTTCAGTTACTTTCCCGGAATAACTCCCGAATTTAGGAAATTAGAAGATTGTGGACTTTCACAAATTATATTCAGTTATATATGAAATCTATGTTCAGCATATGGGCTTACTTCCGGTAGCCATTTTGCAAACTATAACAGTTGGCTAACTAACATGAAACAGTCAATTAATAAGCTTTACGGACTAAGTGCAGTTAACCGCATAATCTGATAACTGTCTGTAGCGAACTGGAAGAACGAATAAACTACCCTTTTTGCGGAAATAATGCTTCCTCCGCAGCATTGCAAATCCTAGAAAGTGATGAAAGCACACTGAGCGCTCCATACACCCACTGCCAATAGAACATCGCAAAATTGACCGGCTGCACAAACAGACACTCCCCATCATACAATTTCAACCATAATATATATACGCCAAGATTCATCTAGCCATCAAATTAAATTCTTAGCAATGAACGCACTATGGGTTCCACTTTTTATTCTCTTCGTCCTATGCGAAACATTTGAAGCACATACTGTGCGATCAGAAGCGAAATGGAGCTACGAACAGGTAAGTGCTGTTGGATAGAATGCACCCAGGATTAGGAAACCATTACCAACTCTCATTTTTGTGATCACAGTAAAGCAATTGAATTTAGTAAGGAAGTTAAAGATCACTGCAAGTGAGCAATATACAGACAGGGCTGATCCCGGGTGCGGTTACTCTCAATGATACAAGCAGCATAGCCATCCTATATCGAGTGCACATGTTATTTAGCACAGGATTGCTCAGTAGCGCATACGGAATGTTCCGAAAGCGTCGGCATAATTTTTGAATACTAATGAAACTCCCTTATCGTTACGGAATACGACTTGCAAATGAAAATTTACGCATGTATCACCGTAGAGTTCCTAATCTATCACAGATTCGTCTCTCAATTTTATTTTCTTTGTTTCTCTTTGATACGAAGCAGACGGAGAAAAACAGGACTGAGAGCATGCTTCCTATTACCAACTTTGATACTACATTAAACTTGCACACTGCGATCAAAAGAGTGAAAACTCACACATCTGCTATAAAAGGTTCGCTGCTCAACATGCAGAAACTAGTACATAAGATGCGCAATCTAATGGCCACCTACGTATCTATGAGGTAACCAAAACAGCTCTTGAAGATTTATGTTCACCTGTTCCAAAGTCAACAATGCGGGATAAGGGCACGGAAAATGTTCCGCCACAAGAGCCTGACATGAAGAATTAATCTTTTCGAACTTTCATACGTCAAAGAATCAGTCAAGCTCTCATTATTCTACCGCGTTCGGCTATTTAAGAGGCATTATGCTCTGGCACCTTATACTATAAAGAAATAACAATGCCTCCATAATAGCCTGCTTTTCTGTCTACACCAATGATTTTTTGAAGCGAACGTTTACCAACAGCAATCTCCGTCCGTTAGCTTATAATGAAATAATGGAATTTTATTTTCAGCACGAACAAAGCCAGTCGAGCTCATACTACGTTGTTTCGGTGAGTACTAACAGAATTAACGATAACCTATAAAAGAATCTAATATGCGAAGAAAAATATTACGCAACTTACTCCCTATTGCTCAACTGCTACAATGTGCAAGCTGCAAAGAAGCACCCTAAAAACTGAAGTTGAGCTAATTTTTGATTTGCAACCTGCACAGGGATGATTACATATACAAATGTAAATGCAAAATAACATTTCCTAACAAGCCTTGTGAACAAGCTTCTCTTCCATAACATTGAAGTTTGCGACGCCCATAATCCATACTTATCAGGCAAAATTATTGACTATGAAAAAGCAACAGCATGCCAGTGTTCTATAAGATGTGGAACCAAGAACTGCATGACACTATTCGTGGTATAAACGATTCTGCAGCTCACAGGTGCAAGCATCATCCTACTTCGAGTAAAGGGATGCCTTTTCACGCAAACGTTTTCACGCCAATTTGCTTTTCCATTGCTCTTTCAATTTACATTCGGGTGCAAGTCAAATTTATAGTTGTTCAGTGCCTAACGAAATCGCATTTTTAGGGTATCAAACCGAAACCACGTCCCCCTAAACGACATCGTTTGGTGAGTATGATATCACAACAGCGTCAGGGAAGTTTGTGGCCACCATCATCAGCAGTTTTCGGTTTAAAACAGTCCGGTTGATCACTGCACTTCGCGTAGTGTCCACTTAAAGGAAAAAGGGTTCTATCACAAAGAGAAAAACTGACGTATGCTAAGTTACTTAGACGTTACCGGACACGCTCTTCACTGTGAATAGTTCTAGAGAAACAATTAACGAGAGCTAAACTGAATTGCCAAATGAGTTTTTTACAGAACCCCTAAAGAGAATTTAATACCATTTTTTAAAAACCAAGCATACTTCTCAAACAAGACAAGGTTTCTTAAATTAAGGAACGTTTAACCGAACCACTGCGCAGCATTGTATAACGAACTTAGTTTGTTCTACATGAAGCGTCTGCACACCAAACAACGCTTTCCATTTTGTCTAAATGAACGAATACTAGCAATGCTTACAGAATCAGCTGACTTAGTCGCCTTATACGGAAAACAAGAGCAAGATTAAAAATGCAAATAAACACTATCGTTCAGATGGGGTCAGTGTATGTGATACTTTGGAACTGTTAGTCCTCATTTTGCATTCCTCCGTTTCGACGTTTAGTGTCACTGGAGTGCCAATATTGAACGTCTAACAGGACGACAAGTTAAGCTAGATAATTTCCAAAAAACGTACAACCTATCGTTCCGATTTGGGAAATAACATGCTCAACGAATAAATTGTCAAAACTGTATTTCAATCACTTAATATGACATCTACCTCTTATCTCGTCATCATGTTTGTAATTAGCGAAGCTGCACCTACTATTGTTCTTGAAAACAAATCTTAATGGAATGTAACATGATACTACCTTACATAAAATGCATTTTGAAAAGCATAGCACAAGGCGACAACAACACCAAAACAACATTCGAGGGCCCAAACTGCTTTAATCTTTAAGGAAAATAATGACAGACGCAACATTTTTGCCTAACGATGCTCCACCTTAAACGCCAAAACATTTTGTATTCTAATGCAACAGAGACACCGCGTTTTCAAAAACGCAATTTAAATAATAAGATGTGACCGGCTTACAAAGTATGTGCTCTCTATGGTTTGAATACATTACATACAATGAAATTTTAGACTCCTATTGAAGAAGAGTGCAGAGAAGAATGTATGATGTGCCTTTTCTTCCAATGCTTCTGTATTGGGAATGAATATAAGCGCTGTGTAGACAGATGCATGGCTCTGGTACGACGCCTGTTTTTTCTGTTCAGATTTCGTCTACATTTGTGCTATTTTTACTAATATCAACATGGAGCAACTTTCTAACCAAAGCAAACTTCAACCGCCAAAGATCATGCTTAGGTTTAAGACACAACCGAAAGCTTCTTGGTTAGAACAGATTCACCAGAACATCTTCTAATTCATACCTGTCCACTACAAAATCAAACTTTCCAAAGCGATTCAAGTTTAAGAATGCAAAGCTCACAATATTATATCAGGCTATCCGGAAACTGAACAAATACTGTCTATGCAAAGCGAGGAACCCATGAAGGACTGAAGTCCGCTTATTCTACTACTATAGTTTCAACTAACGTATCAGCCGATAGAGCCTTCGTTTGCCGAAAAACCCTGTCGTGCCACAAACAGATTTTGCCATAATAAAACGGCAAATAATCCTTCTGGACTTATAAGCATCTATGCTGTTGTGCAATTCTACATTCGACAATTTTTTCTGACACATTGTTTTTAATAGAAACGTTCAAGGGCCCTAAGAGCAGTGGAAGAAAACGAAAAAATCTATGACAAGATTACTAAAACTACGCGACGAAACACCGACTACTATTTGCTTACTCCTTAAACTGACGAGTAAACATCAAACATGTCCGTCTTTATCGCACGGTTACGCAAATCCTGTGCAACGTCACGTATTTAATTTTCACTGCGCTTTCTAAATGGAAATAGGAGCCGAAACGGTTAGCGCTGTTCCTTGCGACGTTACGGAGCAAAGCGAATACGGCAAACACACGTCAAAGATCTCAATAAACAACGCATACCAAATCTGCACTCAGCATGCATGAACTGTCATAACGAGGAAATGCCAGTACAGCAGAATTTGCATAAGCATAAGGAAAACTCGTTTGATCAACTGAACTGACTGACAGAGGAAGACAGGATTGCATTTTTTTTATTTGGAGTAAAGGCACATTGCAAGAGCTCAACGCTTAGAGAAAAAACCAAGGTCGGCTAATGGGTTAGAAGAAACGGACGAAGACGTTTTATGAGCGACACCTTCCCGCGTTATCTGCATTATCGTCACTATTGGGAAAGCAGCCAACAGCGTTAGCATCAGAGGGACATGTGCATCTTTAAAGCTAATAGACATATTTCTGCCAAGCGAAATATAAATGTAAACTGTCTGAATAAAAACTGACTCCGGCAATCGATTCATTGATTAAAAATATTTCTGGATAAACACAGCATTGTTTGTACAACATGCAGGCACACGCCTACCCCACTAAACTTCACTCCAAATCGCCCCACGTTACTGAAGACAACACCAGTTTTGCTCACGCGTAACTTCTGGATACGGAAACGCATATGCTCACTTTTACATGGAGTACAGCAAAATATGAAATATGAATACACTTAAGCGCGTTACCTGAAGGCTATGTAAGCCGAAATGAGAAAAGCTAACGATTCCAAAGAGGGATGAAACCACTGCCAGGGACTCTCAGGGAAAAGAAGCGGTGGCAGGGGAACAACAGGACTACCGACCAACATGTATGACGTTGTGTTAGAGCCAAGCAACCCAGAAACGAAGACAAAAAAGGAAACAGTCGCCAAAAATAACGGCACAACCAGCTCGAGACCAACACAACGGCCAACACATATGCGCCGCTAGTCACCTAGGCCTAGACAAAAACATCATGCGCATCTAACTCACACAAACCTTCCTTCCCCAAAGTCACTATCTAGAGGTAGTAACAGTATATTAAGCGTTCTAGGCCATCTGCAGTCAATAGGACAACGTAGATTCAATGAGGGTGCACAGACAGCGAACTTCGTTTTACCTTCGACTTCAATAGCAAAAAACACCTCCGTAAGAAGTTTTAAAACTTCTGTTTCATCTACTGGTACCGAAAAGATTATTAGCTCCTCCTTTGCTTTTCCTCATCGTATGGAAGACCTACGGAACAACTGATCGGAAACAGAGCCGGATGAAAATAAAACCGGTAAATAACGCTTTCCTAAACCCATTTTGCCTGCAATAAGGAACAGATGCCGGCCGCGTGATTACGAAAAAAAACCCCTACTAAGCATACATAATTGAAACGTTTATCCGTAAATTTACAAAACCGAAACAGTCTCTGCCTAAGGAGATGCCATTGCCAAAGCTTCGGTTTATATAACATTAAGAAAACGGATATTCAGCGGGCATAAAATGTCTGACTGGAAAAACATATTTTGCCAGTAAAATGTGTAAGACGGTTTGGAAGTGAAAACAGCGCACCAAACCGCCAACATGGGTCACTGCCTAGAGCAGAATGAAATCCCGAAATCCTTAGAAACGAATTTTAAGCGATTGCGTCGGGGTTGCTTTACGATGGTGCAAACGGATTGACCTTTATGCTGGTAACGTAAGCCTTATTTGATAGCTGCAAGTAGAAAACAACCGCAACGCAGCCACGTAAAAAGACGCCATTTGGTGGAACGAACCGACCGCCACGTGCCGCTTACCCATTAGACCTATCCGAAATACCTGAATAAATTATTCGTTACCGAGAAGGAAAGAGGCAATTTGCATACTTAGGACAACTTTACATAAGACGACTTCGATTAATGTCTCTTTTTCCTGAGTATGTTCCGTTAAGGATACAATAAACTTTTAACCTCCGAAGCACTTTCAGGCCGTGTGGGACCCGTCATCAGTGGCACTAAAAGTGATGCTAATAGCAAGTGCGCGTATATTTGCATCACTTTTAGTACCGCAAGAGGGTACTTTATTTCTTGTTGTGCTCTCTAATTTTCGCGGAATTATTGAACTGATGAGATGTGCAAACAACCCATTTTTTTTAAGCGCCCTTCTTATCTGCTGGAGTTCCTGTGCTAAGTATTCCTGATCGCAAATGAACAATGAGCAGTCAACTATGCCGTGTATTATCAAAATCACGAGGTGTCCCGGATAATGCGAAGTTAACTCTACGTGTTCATCAGATTGCATACCATTCCAGTAAACCGTGGTTTTCATGCCCTTCTGTGAGCGACCGATGAACGCGTCCAGAAAAAAAAATTTCTTTCCACTCCTTTTTCTATGGTAAATGATATCACGGTTTACGGTTTAGAATTTCTAGAAAACTATAATCTTCCCCCCCCCCCCCCCTTTCCCCCCCGTTAGCATTGCAAACACATCGCCCGCATATAGTTTCAAATTGAAAAGCTCTCCGTTTCACCAACCGTCTTTTCTTCTTTCTCAAAAAATTTCGCTTTCCTAAATTCTGTGGGATTTCCCATCCCTCTGCCCCTGCTTAAACTTTTAATATTGTGCCCCATTTAAAAGGGCTCAGGAATTCCGTCTTTCAAATAACATGTGAACAGTGGCATGCTAGCAGACATTCTACCATTCCTTATGTCCGGAAGACGGGAACCGATGATTCCAAAAGCATCTCCAATAAAACATTGGACGAGTAGTATGTGCGCATCGACATTCAGATCTTCCGCGCGCCTGTTAGAAGGAGTTTTATTTTTAAAGCAAAATGAATAATACGAGGAAAAAATCCAAGAAAAGTAGCAGCCACAAAATAATGAAATAAAATCAGACTAAATATAATTATGACGCTGAATGTTGAGTTTCTTTTACGGAAATTTTGTCCCGTTGATAGTATTTTTATTATTCCGGAGCTTTTGGGTCAAACGAGACCCGTCTTCAGCGGTGTTAACATAAAGCAATGACGTAACGAAAATTCACGGTGTTCTATTTGTTTTTTTTGTTACGTCATTGCTTTATATTAACACCGCTGAAGACGGGTCTCGTTTGACCCGAAAGCTCCGGAATAATAAAAATATTATCAACGGGACAAAATTTCCGTAAAAGAAACTCAACATGAAACTATACGGTCCCGTACCAAGAAGTTACATTTACAAGATGACGTTGAATAAATAAAACATTCCACGCATTTAAAGCAAATAGTGTTCCCAGTTCATAGTAAACAACACTGCAACGTTTCCGCTGCCAAGGGAAGAACACATAATCAATTGTGTTACGAAAGTAGGCGCTAAATGGTGACTGAAATGTTTAATCACTTATGTAGTTAACCTTTTCAGATCCTTTAGCGTAGCTCGAAAAACTAATTACCACGCAAACGTAGTCCTCCGTTCTTGTACATAACACAGAATGGTTAAAAGGAAATAATAATGCTTACTAGCAAGCATGGAACAAAAATAAGAGCTAAAATTGCAATTTGAAAAATAAACACATTGAAACAGTTTAGTAACACAAACCTAGTAAAAAAATCGATAATTCGAGCCCACGAAGGAAGTTGAAATCAATTCTTAAAGTAAAACAATTCTTTAATGACTCAGTCGTGGTAGTGACAGTTGCCCCCGATTTTCAGTGGCTTTCGTAATGCCTAAGTGCTTTAAAAACGCTACAGTTTGGTGAGGGACAGTAGCGTTTCATCGTGTGCCAAGCTGTTCTTACGGAATGTCCCGTTGGAACAAGTGCGGAAACTGTAATTGGCTGGCGAAAACGGGTTAAGAACAGACTTGAAAGATGCGAACAGAAACTGGAAGTTCTCCTACTTGTTTCAACGGGACACATACCTTACAAACGGCTTTACACAAAATCAGTGTCTGACTGTTGGACCTTTACTGAAAAGTTACCAGTTAATGGACGGTGGCAAAGAACTGCGGTCAGCGACTGTCCGCGTATAGTGGACAAATGGCTTAAATCTCGTAGGAATACACTCAGGGATGACAGCCATTGTAAGTCATCAGGGAAGCACGAATTTTAGAAAAACAACGCAGCCAGATGCAATACCATCGCAACACTTATTATGAAAGTCAACAGGGGCAAGCTTTCCTACAGAAGCCACTTGCAAATACGTCGTGCGAGAAGCAGTAACAAGATAAATGAACTCCGCACTATCCGTTGTAACATAAGACACAATAGACATTATTATTTCCTGGACCCACATTCTGCAATAAATACGGCACCCAAAAGGCAATCAGGTTTAACATCTCAGCATCTCACCCCAGCGCGAAGTATCGACAGTGGCTGTGTAATTGACGCAAACCCAATAATCAATCCCGATTTTCCACAGTGTGTGCAAAACTACCTTCTTTTACAAACTTGAAAAGTTATTACTGAAAGTTTCAAGTCTTTTAAGTGCTTCACCAATAGGAACAGAAAGTCAAAGCGCCTAGTGGACAAGAAATCGTTAACTGCCTGTGCGCCATAACAACTACTAATACACTTTGGCAATCACATAGGGGAGCCTTCTACGCAAAAACGCTCGAAAACGTGCACGAAAGTGCGGAGTAAGAGAAAGCTATCTGAGGAAATGCTGAAACGCAATGATCGCCGAATAGGCTGAAAATGCTCAGCGGAATACTTACCAAACCGCACAATGTTTAACGCGTTCAGACTGATCTTTCACAACCACCAAACCACAACCACCGTTCCACCGGCAAAACGAAAAAAGCTTGATACGGTAGAATAACGACACATTAAGAAAACCAACAGAGGACAGCCTTTCCGACAAAAAGCGCTTGCAATTATGCCGCCTGAGGAGCAGATGCAAGATAATCGAATTCTGAAATAAAAACGGGACCCAATGGGCAATCGTACTTTACATATCAGCAGTCCATTTCAACGGAAAAGTATATGGAGAGCGTTAGTGTAATTGATGCAAGCACAATAATAAATTCCGAATTTCCGCAGTCTGTGGAAAAGTACTTTCCCCAAAACTGAACAGTTATTAAGAAACGTTTCGAGACCATTGAATGCTTCAGCGCAAGGAATAAGACGTTCGTACATGACTTTACTGGGCAATGCGTGGCGCATCTAATAAAAAGGAAAACGTTAACTGCACGCTGATAACAACAAGCGATAGTCTACTTTGACAGTTACATATAGGAGCTTCCCACGCAATCACACTCAAAAAATTCGTGAAAAAGCGCAGTAACAGAAATGCAACGCTCACTGCACTGGCTGAAAGTGAGTAGCCGAATACTTGGCAAAGCCCACAATGCATAACAGATTAGATGGACATTCGAAAATTTCAGTTACTTTCCTAGAGGAACTTCCCAGTTTAGCAAATTAAGGAATTCTGGACTTTCACAAATTAAAATCAGTTCGGTAACAAATCAACGTTGCCCAAATGGGCTTAATTCAGGTAGGCATTTTCCAAACCATAAGAGTGTAGTTTAAAAAACCGAAACGGCCACTTAATGACCTTTAGGGACTGAATGTAAGTAACCGCGTAACCTGATAACCCTATGTAGCGAAATACGCCAACGTATAAATCATCGCATTTTGCGGAAATAATGCTTCCTACGAAAGATTACAAATCACAAAAACTGATGAAAGCACGCTGAGCGCTTCACACACTCCGCTGTCAATAGAACAATGCAAACTGAATCAGGTGCACAAACAGACACAACCCACCCTACAACTTCAACGAGAATATATATACGCCAAGATTCATGCAGCTGTCAAATTGAATTATTCGCAATGAACACTCTATGGGTTCCACTTCTTATTCTCTTTGTCGTATGCACAACAATTGGAGCAGGTTATCAGGAATCACGAGCGAACTGGCAATATGAAGAGGTAAATGCTGCTAGACCGTATGCATCCAGCATTAAAAAAGCAATAGGAACTCTAATTCTTGTGATTACAGTAAAGCAATTGAGTTCAGTAATGAAAATAAAGATTACTGCAAGTGAGCAATATACAGACAGGACTGATCCAGGCACCCGTTATTCTCAACGATAGAAGTAAGAAAGGTGTGCTATATCGGGTGCTCACGTTATACAGCACAGGATTGCACATTGAGTGCGCAGGAAGCGATCCGAAAGCGTCGCTATAACTTTTGGATATCAATAAGAATGCCTTCATCAGGTCGTAATATCACTTGTGAATGAATATTTATGCGTCTGTCAATGTACAGTTCTTAATGTACCATGGATTTGTCTATCGCTTTCGTTTTTTGTTTCTCTTTCATGTGCTGAAGAGAGACTGAAAACGGTGCGAAAGGATCCCTCTTATTACTAACTTTGCTAATCCATTAAACTTCCACACCGTGATCAAAAACCCACATAACTGTTACAAAACGTCCGCTGCTCAGCATGCAGAAAGTAGCCCAAAAGATATGTAATCCAATGATCACCCACGTATTTATGAGATAAACAAAAGAACTGTAAAGGGTTTAAGTTCCCAATTTGTAATGCCAGCAACGGAGACTTTGCGGATGGAAAATGTTTCGCTGCGTCAGGCTGACATGAAGAATTCAATGTTTTAAAACCGTTATACGTCAAACAATGGATCAAGTTCTTTCATTACTCCACCGCGTCCGGCTATATAAAAATAGCATCATGCTTCGACGCCTTATCCTGTAAAGAAAATATGTCGTCTCCATAATTGCCTTCTCTTGTTAACATAGCAGTGCCATTACGCGTGTTCAATAATTCCCGTCACGAAAGTTAAAGAAGATGAATTCTGCCCATTAGCTTATACTTAATGGAATTTTATTTTCAGCGAACAACGAAAGATTCGCGCGTGACCTACGGTACTTCGGTGAGTACTAATAGAATTAATGCATACTTACAGAGGAATTTCATAGGATATAGAATAAAATTACAGCATTTATTCCTTACTCTTTAACTACTACAATGTGCAACTAGCAAAGAATCACTCTAAACACTAAAGTGGAACTAACGTAGGACATGCAACGCGAATGAAGCCAATTATGCGTTGATGAATATATAGTGTCTTGGTACGGTACAGTAATTTTTCATAATGAATTGGCTTTAATTACGGAGTCCAAGTCCCGTCAAAAAATCGTTTACTTCTCCGGAGCTTTCGGGTCGAACGAGACCAGTCTTCAGCGGTTATAGGTTCTAACTTATAACCGCTGAAGTGACAAGATGTGACTGCGTTTTAAACAATGTGCTTACTAGGCTTTGAATATATTACATACATCAAAAATTTAGGACGGAGACGGATGCACCGGATGTTTCGACTGTCTTTTCAAATGTTTCGGTGGGAGTGAGGTACGACGCATTTTTCTTTTCATTCAGATTTTGTCTAAATTTATGATCTTTTTACTGTATAAACACGGAGAGCGCTTTTCTACCCATAGCAAACGCCAACTGCGAAAGACCATGCTTAGGTTGATGACGTAAGGGAAAATTCGTTGGTTCCAAAAAACATTGGAACGTCAGACTCACCATAACATCTTCCAATTCACACTTGTCCACTAATAAATCAAATCTTCCATTGCGGTTAGGTTAATAATGAAAAGCTGTTAATGCTATATGAAGCTCGTGTAAATCGAATACGTAAAGATCGTGCAAAGCGAAAAACCGATTAAGGACTTAAATCTGTTTATTCTATTCCTATAGTTCCATTGGACCAAAGATTTGATAGAGCGCTGGTTTGACCAACTGTCCTGTGGCACCACTTTTATTCCCTCTTCAAGACGGACATAACTGTTTGGAATAGTCTAAGGTTCCATAACTGATTCAGTTCAGCACACAAACTGTCTGGCCTTTACACCAATGGAAAACGTAGTTGCAGCCTGAACAGTGCAAACACTGAAGACATCATTTACACTATCAGAAACGAGCTGATCAGTGTCCATCAAGTCAGCCGAAAAATAAAAGGAATATTTTTTGTTTACTAGGCATTTTGTTGCCATAAGGTGAAACCTGGGGTGAAAAACATTTTGCTGTGATAAAACAGCAAACAATCCCATGAACTTATAAGCGTCTACGCTGTTGTACCACTGCACACTCGATATTGTTTTCTGACATTCATTTTTTAGCCGACATATACAAAGGCTACGAATGGAACGAGAGCAGGAACGAAAGGAGGATCGAGATTGAAGCAAAAATAACACAAGCTACGGGACGAAACATTGACATTCCGCAGTTTACTGCTACAGCAGACCAATAAACATCAAAGTTGCCTGTTTTTACTCTGAGGTTACAGAAACCTTCTCCAAGGTGACTTATTTAAATTTTAACTGCGCTTTCCGAGTAAAAACTGGGAATTGAAACGGTAGGAGCAAATTCTTGAGACGTTACGGAGCGAATACTGCAAACACCCGTCAATAACTTCAATAGAGAACGTATACCAAATCTGCGCTCAGCATGCATGAACTGCCATAAGAAGGAAATGCCAGTACAGCAGAATTTACATAAGCATACGGAAAATTCGTTCCATCAACTGAACTGACTAACAGAGGAAGACCGAATTGCATACCTTTTTTTCATTTGGAGTAAATGCACACTGCGAGAGCTCAACGCTTAGAGAAAAGGCCAAGGTCGGTTAATGGGTTAGAAGAAACGGACGAAGACGTTTTATAAGCGACCTTCCCGCGTTAAGTGCATTATCATCAATATTGAGAAAGCAGCCATCAGCGTTAGAATCTGAGGGACATGTGCATCTTTAAAGCTAATAGACATATTTCTGCCTAGCGAAACATAAATATAAACTGTCTGAATAAAAAGTGACTGCAGCAAACGATCCAATGATTAAAAGTATTTATCCCGAATAAACATGGCATTGACTATACAACATGCAGGCACACGCCTACCCTATTTACAAAAGCAATAGTAGAATTACAATCACTTTCGTAGGGAAGAGCTTCAAGCTAGGAAATTAAACTCATTTTAAAAGTACACTTAAAAATTCACTCCAAATCGTCTCACATTTCTGAAGACAACACGAGTTTTGCGCCCGAGTAACTTCTGGATACGGTAACGCATATGCTCACTTTTACATAGAGTACAGCAAAATATGAAAAATGAATACACTTAAGCGCGTTACCCGAAGGCTATGTAAGCCGAAATGAGAAAAGCTAACGATTTTAAAGGTGGGACGATACCACTGCCTGGGACTCTCAGGCAAAGGAAGCGGTGGTGACGGACTAACAGGACTACAGACCGACATGTAGGACGTTGTGTTAGAGCCAAGCAATCCAGAAACAAAGATAAAGAAGGAAACACTAGCAGAAAAGAACAACACAACCAGCTCCAGGGTGACGAACGGCCAACCCATATGCGCCGCTGGTCCTCTAGGCCTAGACAAAAACATCACGCATATTTAATTCACAAAACCCTTCCTTCTAAAAAGTAACAATCTAGAGGTAGGAAGAGTATATTAAGCGGTCTAGGCCATCTGCAGTCAATAAGACAACGTAGATTCAATGAGGGGGCACAGACAGCACATTTCGTTTTACCTTCTACGTCAATAGCAAAAAACACCTCCGTAAGAAGTTTTAAAACTTCTGTTTCATCTACTGGTACCGAAGAGATTATTAGCTCCTCCTTTGCTTTTCTTCACCGTATGGAAGACCTATGGAGCAACTGATCGAAAACAGAGCCGGGTGAAAATAAAACAGCTAAATAGCGCTTTACTAAACCCATTTTGCTTGCAATAAGGAACAGATGCCGGCCGCGTGATTACGAAAAGAACCCTTACTAAGCATAACACAATTCAAACGTTTATCCGTAAATTTAGAAAAGCGAAACAGTCTCTGTTTAAGGAGATGCCATTGCCAAAGCTTCGGTTTATATAACATTAAGAAAACGGATATTCAGCGGGCATAAAATGTCTGACTGGAAAAAAATATTTTGCCAGTAAAATGTCTAAAACGGTTTGGAAGTGAAAAGAGCGCATCAAACCGCCAACATCAGTCACCGCCTGGAGCAGTATGGAATCCTGAAAACCTTAGAAACAAATTTTAAACGACTGCGTCAGGGTTGCTGTACGATGGTGCAAACGGATTGACTTTTATGCTGGTACCGTAAGCCTTATATGATAGCTGCAAGTAGAAAACTACCGCAACGCAGCCACGTAAAAAAACGCCATTTGGTAGAACGAACCGACCGCCATGTGCCACTTAACCATTAAACCTATCCCAAATACCCGAATAAGCTATTCGTTACCGAGAAGGAAAGAGGCAATTTGCATACTCACGACAACTTTACAAAAGACGACTTCGATTAATGTGGCTTTTTCTGGAGTATGTTCCGTTAAAGATACAATAAACTTTTAGCCTCCGAAGCTTTCGGGCCGTGCGGGACCCGTCCTCAGTGGCACTAAAAGTGATGCAAATAGCAAGTGCGCGTATATTTGCATCACTTTTAGTACCGCAAGAGGGTACTTTATTTCTTGTTGTGCTCTCTAATTTTCGCGGAATTATTGAACTGATGAGATGTGCAAACAACCCATTTTTTTTAAGCGCCCTTCTTATCTGCTGGAGTTCCTGTGCTAAGTATTCCTGATCGCAAATGAACAATGAGCAGTCAACTATGCGGCGTATTATCAAAATCACGAGGTGTCCCGGATAATGCGAAGTTAATTCTACGTGTTCATCAGATTGCATACCATTCCAGTAGACCGTGGTTTTCATGCCCCTCTGTGAGCGACCGATGAAAGCGTCCAAAAAGAAATTTTCCTTCCACTACTTTTCCTATGGTAAATGATATCACGGTTTACGGTTTAGAATTTCTAGAAAACTATAATCTTTCCCCCCTCGTTAGCATTGCAAACACATCGCCCGTGTCTCGTTTCAAATTGAAAAGCTCTCCGTTTCACCAACCGTCTTTTCTTCTTTTTCAAAAAATTTCGCTTTCCTAAATTCTGTTGGATTTCCCATCCCTCTGTCCCTGCTTAAACTTTTAATATTGTGCCCCTTTTAAAAGGGCTCAGGAATTCCGTCTTTAAAATAACATGTGAATAGTGGCATGCTAGCAGACATTCTACCATTCCATATGTCCGGAAGACAGGAACCGATGATTCCCAAAAGCATCTCAAATAAAACATTAGACCAGTAGTATGTGCGCATCGACATTGAGATCTTTCCCGCACCCGTTAGAAGGAGTTTTATTTTTAATGCCAAATGAATAATACGAGGAAAAAATCCAAGAAACGTAGCAGCTACACCGCGCGAGAAGCAGTTCCAAGATAAATGAAGCCCGCACTATCCATTGTAAAATAAGAAACAATAAGCATTATTATTTCCTGGGCTCACATTCTGCAATAATTACGGAACCCAAAAGGCAATCAAATTTAACATCCCGGCATTCCACCCCAGCGTGAAGAAGTATCGACAGTGGCTGTGTAATTGACGCAAACCCAATAATAAATCCTGATTTCCCACAGTGTGTGCAAAACCGCCTTCTCTCACAAACTTTAAAAGTTATTACTGAAAGTTTCAAATCCTTTGAGTGCTTCAGCAATAGGAACAGAAAGTCAAAGCGCCTAGTGGACAAGGAATCGTTAACCGCCTGTGCGATATTACAACTGTTAATACACTTTCGCAGTCACATAGGGGAGGCATCTATGGAAGAACGCTCAAAAACGTGCACGAAAGTGCGGAGTAAGAGAAAGCTATCTGAGCAAATGCTGAAATGGAATGATCACCGAATAGGCTGAAAATGCTCAGCTGAATACGTACCAAAGCGCACAGTGTTTAATTGGTTCAGACCGATCTTTTAAAACCACAATTACCTTCAGGTTCGTATCAAATCAACGTTGGCTATATGGGTTTACTTTAGGTTGGCATTTTGCAAACGAAAAAAAGCACTTAACTAACATAAAACGGTCAGTTTACAATACTTACGGAATGAGTGCAGTTACCGTATTTCACGGCCTATAAGTACACCCCTCTACCTAAGTAATGGGTGGTAATAATTGGCCCAGTTGGTACTTCCTAGGCTCGCATTCTACTTATTAGTCCTATGAGCTGAACAGCAATTCTTCTACCTCAATTAGACTCACTAAGTGATTAACTGGGCCAATCATTACTACCCATTACTTAGGTAGAGGGGTGTACTTATAGGCCGTGAAATACGGTAATCGCGTAATCTGATAACCGAATGCGGCAACATCTGGCAACGAATAAACCACCCTTTTTGGGGGAAATGGTGCTTTCTTTGAAGGATTCCAAATTACCGAAAATGATGATCGCAAACTGAGCAGCATACACTCAAATGTCAATAGAAAAAAGCAAAATTAACTGGCTGCACAAACAGACACACCCTATTCTACATCTTCATCGCCAATATATATACGACAAGATCCAGGTATCAAACTGAATTCTTAGCAATGAACGCATTATGGGTCCCACTTTTTATTCTCTTCGTCGTATGCGAGACATTTGAAGCAGCTCCTGTAACGAAAAACGGAGGGACAGCTACTGAGGTAATATCTGTTATACTGAATGCACTCAGCAGTAAGGAAGCAATACGATCTCTCATTCTTGTGATCACAGTAAGGCAACTGAATTTAGTAATGAAGGTAAAGATTATTGCGGGTGAGCAACGCACAGACAGGGTTGATCTAGGCTGCAGTTATACTCTAAGATACAAGCAGCAAAGCCATCCTATGTTGAACGCGGATGTTGTACAGCACAGGAGTGCTCATTGAGTGCACATAGGGTGCAACAAAAGCGTCGCAATAATTTTTGAATACCAATAATAGACCCCCTTATCGCTTCACAACACAACTTGCAAATGGAAATTTACCCATCCATCACTTTACACTACTTAGCCTATTACGAATCCGTCTCTCGCTTTCGTTTTCTTTATTTCTCTTTTATATCCTGCAGACTGACCCAAAAAAGTCTGAAAGCGTTCCCTTAGTACTTATTCTGATACTGCATTAAGCTTGCACACTGTGATCAAAAGAGCGAAAAGCTACAAATCTTAGAAAAATTTCACTCCCCAACATGTACAAATTAGTCCAAAAGATATGCTATCCAAGAGGCAGTCGTATTTAAGAGACCACCAAAAGAACTGTGAAGGGATTAAGTACCCAATTTGTAATGTCAACAATGGAGGCTGAGCGCATGGGAAATGTTCCGCTACGTCAGGCTGACATGAAAAATTCGATGTTTTAAAATCTTTATGCGTCAAAAAAGGATCAAGTTCTGTTATTAGTCTACCGCGCATTGCTATTTAAATGGGGAATTATGCTTTCACGCCGTATCTTGCAAAGAAAAAACAATATCGTCTCCGTAATGGCCTTCTCTTGTTAACTTAGCAATGCCATTACGTGTGTTCAATAATTTCCGTTACGTATGTTTACCAACAGGAATTCCGTCCATTAGCTTACACTTGAATAATGGAATTTCATTTTCAGCATGTAAGAACGGAATCCCGTGCAGTCTACAGTGGTTCCGTGAGTACTAATAGAATTAATGCGCTCATATAGAGGAAACCCATAGCACAAAAAAATATGGCACTTAATCCTAACTCTTTAACTTTTACAATGTGCAACCAGCAAAGAATCAATCTAAAACCTCAAGTAAAACTAGCGTATGACGTGCAACATGCATACAGATGATTACGTATACAAACGTAAATGCCAAAGAGCAGTTCCTAACAAGCCGTGCGAACAAGCTTCTCGTTCACAACACTAACTTTCGCAACATCTATAATGCATGCTTATAATGAGAAAATTATTCACTATGAATAGGCAACAGCATGTCAATATTTTATAACATTCGCAACTGCGTATCACTATTCGCAGTACAAGCGATTGTACAAAAACGCAATTGAAGTGATAAGATGTGACTGATGTTTAAACAATGTGCTTACTACGCTTTGAATACATCACACACAACAAAAATTTAGAAGAATGGAACTGGCTGCAAAGGAGAGTGTTTCAAGTGTCTTCTCAAGTGTTACGGTAACGGGAAACACAGTAACAAGTGTGGAGACAATTGCCGGACTCAGGTACGACTGGAGCTTTTTCCCCTTCACATTTTGTCTAAATTTATCGATCTTTTTACTACATAAACATGTAGAGCGCCTTTCTACCTATAGCAAAGTTTAATTGCGAAAGAGTATGTTCAGCCTTTTGAAATAAGCGAAATTCCTTGGTTGGAAGATATTGCAACGTCAGACTCACCATAACATCTTACAATTCACACTTCTCCACTAATAAGTCGAACCTTCCATTGCGGTTAGGTTAATAATGAAAAGCTGTTAATGCTATATCAGACTACGAGTAAATTGAATATGTAAAGATCGCGCAAATCCAGGAATCCATAAAGGACTAAAGTCTGTTTATTCTATTCCTACACTTCCATTCGATGTATCACTGGATAGTCTCGGTTTGAGCGAACGAATTAAGGCTCTAGTTTTACTCTCTACTGAAGACGGACGTCACTATATCGAATAGTCTAAGGTTCCATAGTCGATTCAGTTAAGCACACAAACTGTCCCACATTTAGACGAGCTAAAAATATAGCCGCAAAGTCAGAACTGTCGAAACGATGACGACACGGTGCACACTGTCAGCAACAAGCTGATCAGTGTCCATCAGGTCAGCCGAAGAAAGAAAGCAATATCTTTTGCTTGCTGAGCAACTTGCGTCATAAACTAGACCTTGATGTCAAACGTATTTTGCCTAGATAAAACGGCATGCAATCCCTCTGAACTTACAAGCATCTACGCTGTTCTGCGAATGTACGTACGATAATTTTTTCTCACATTCACTTTTTAGCACCTAAATACAGAAGCTACGAAAGACCTGAAGGAGAATGAGACACTGAAGTGAAGATAACTCAAGCTGCGGAATAAACCACTGAACGTCCATTGCTTACTGCTTAAGTGAGACCAGTAAACATGAAACGTGTCCATCTTTATTCTAGCGTTACGTAAAGCTTTTTTAAAGTGACTTGTTTAAATTTAATTGCGCTTCCCGAATGGAAATGGGAGCTGAAAGCTTTAGCGATCTTCCTTGCGACGTAACATAGGGAATACTTCAAAAAAAATACTGACCACGGTAAACACGGCGTTTGAGAACTGCGCGATCAATGAACGAAGTGACATGAAAAGGAAAGGCTTGTACAGCAGAGTTTACATAAGCATATAAAAAACTCATTCGATCAACTAATCCGACTGATGAAACAAAACAGCGCTGCATATTTTTCTAACATTTTGAGTAAAAGCACATTGCGACAGTTGATCGCTTAGAGCAAAGGCAAAGGTCGGCTAATGGGTTTGAAGACGCAAAGGCATTTACCTATATTCTCGTAACGTAAGCGTTATTTAGTAGCTGCACAGAAACCACGTGCAAAATACGCCATTTGGTGAAACGACACGACCGCCAGCTGGCGCGTAACCATTAAAACTAGCCCAAATACCCGAATTAAATGATTCGTTATCGAAAATAAAAACGACAATTTACTTACTTGGGACAACGTTCGTTATACCAGACGTTTTCGTATACTAAGGGTAAGCAGAAATCAAAAAGACTTACCGTCTTATGGAGAAAACGCTGCGTTCATCTGGAGTGTTGGCACATTCATTTCTCGTTTTCTTATTCTATTACAAACATAGCAGCTCACTTTGTGACCTGAAGTGCCGAAGGCAGATCAGAGGATATAATAGCACACGCTATTTACTGAACGGTTATTAAATTTAGAAAGCCCAGCTTAAGCATACATCATCGTCATTCACACCTTCCGTCAACAATGCGAACATTTTCGCAAAGCAAAACATTATGAAGACACAGACAATGAAGCCCTGAGAAAGTTTTTCCAAAAGTTACGCAACCGAAAATTCAATAACTATGGAAGTGCAAAGGCAACAATGTTTCCTTTAAGAAGTGAATACAAGCGTTGCGGTAGAAAAGCAATTGAAAAAATAACCAAATCATAGACTTCTTAACCCGAAAAAATCGTTTCTTAGCACAAGAAAACGCAAGCTCAAGATTGTATAGTATATGAAAAAATTGAGCTGAGAAGAAACGAAAATTTTAATTTGTGAAAACTGAACCTTTCACGGCTATGGACTGAATTTTCATCAGCTACATCATTGGTTAAACCGTAAAATTCCTAATAGAAAAGCAGTCGTGTGTTACGAGCAAGTAAGTGCTTCTTTACCGCTATCAGGCAAACATATGCTCAAAGGTATTAAAACTCCGCATCAGCCAGAAGGTCAGAGCCAATAAATGAATTAGTAACGCACTGCTTTATAAACAACTCATTGATATAATCGCCATGCGGATACTATGCTAGGCATTAATAATCATTAAGCTCGGTGCGGATATTATCATGCAGCCATGTTAGAGCAACTTGTAGGTACGTCTGTTCGCATCGGGGTCAAGTCCAAAGAATTACGCTTGCACTTCCGGGTAATTCTTCCTACTAAGAAAGTAAAATTTCCTACAGTTAATTCTGCTAACAGATTTTTCGGAACTAGTTCAAATATGCGTCGAAATAATACTAGTTCACTTCTTTTTTTCTTTTATTAACATTTCACACGCCTTTCAAGGTAAATCTCAACAATAATGAATAGTAAACCGGACAGACGGGCAGTTAAATAACCGCAATAACGTTTTCATGGATAACTTTGCTGGATTTGAAAACATGGTTTCTTGGTACGGGAACAAATGTTTTCATATTGAAGAAGTTTATTACGGATAATTCCCGTTTGTTCATATTGAAGGTATCTTTATTACGGCTTCTCCCGTTAAGATATAAAGCAAAAAAGATTTTTTCTTTCTTTCCGGAGCTTTCAGGTCTTTCGCGACCCGTCTTCAGCGGTGAGATAAAGTGTAGTCAAGACTAGTCTAGTCAAAACTACACTTTATCTCACCGCTGAAGACGGGTCGCGACAGACCTGAAAGCTCCGGAAAGAAAGAAAAAATAGACTAGTCAAGACTAGACTAGTCAAGACTACACTTTATCTCACCGCTGAAGACGGGTCGCGAAAGACCTGAAAGCTCCGGAAAGAAAGAAAAAATCTTTTTTACTTTATATCTTAACGGGAGAAGCCGTAATAAAGATACCTTCAGTATGAAAACGCACACTCCCGTACCAAAGCACCAGGTTTTCAATTCCCGTTTGTTATGTATATAGAAGAACTCCGGAGCTTTCAGGTCATTCGAGACCCGTCATCAGCGGTCTTAAATTGTTGCTGACACTAATTCCACTTAAGTTGCTGCTGACACTGAAAGACTAATAGCATGAGGAGCATTGTGATTCTTATGGGAAGCACACTTTTTAGCACTTCAAAAAGAGCTCGATATTGTACCATCTGAATACATATTAAGGAAGTCAGGTTCGGAAAAGCGTTTCCCATAAAATGCGCTGGCAATTCTCCGAGCCGAGAAACAGTTGAAAAAATAAACGAATCCTCCCACTACCAAATGTTACAAAAAGAAAATTAAGCCTGCATTCTACAATAAAAACAGGGACAAAAAGGCAATCAAACTTTACGTCTGGACAGCGTATGTCAGCGGAAAGAAGTATCGAGAGCGGCTGTGTAACTGGCCAACCAAAGCAATATAAAAACTGAGTTAACGCAATCGGTGCGTAAACATTTTTTTTGAAAACTGAACAATTATTGCTTAAAGTTTTGTGTCCTTTGAGTGCTTTGCCACCAGGAACAGACTGGGAACAGCAGACTTTACTGGGCAATCCACAGCACGCCTAGTGGAAAAGAAATCCCTAGCTGCATGTTCACAACAACAACCAATAGTATACTTTGAAAGTTATATAAGGGAGGTTTGCATGCAATGCCACTCAAGGAAGTGCGGGAAAAAGCGCCGTAACAGCAAATGATTTCAGCAAAAGCTCAAATGCCATGATCGATTCACTGGCACAAAATGCCTAGCTGAATATTCACACCAAACAGCAGAATATTTCACATGTTGAGATAAATCTTTCCAAATGACAGTTACTTCCCAGAAGAACTTCAGAACTCTGGAATGTAAGTGATTACGGACCTTCAAGAATTATATTCAGTTATGTATGAAACCCGCGTTGGCTTTATGCGCTTACTTAAGGTATGCAGTTTGCAAACGATAACAGTGCGGTTAACCAACACAAAACAGTCAATTAATAGCCCTTACGGATTGCGTGCCGTTAACTTCGTAATCTGATAACCCTATTTAGCGAAATATGCCAACGAATAAACCATCTCTTTTTGTGGAAATAATGCTTCCTACGAAAGATTACAAATCACTGATGAAACTGATGAACGCGCAACGAGTGTTCCACTCACTCTGCTGTCAACAGAACAATGCAAAATTTTCCGGCTGTACAAACAGACACTCCCCATCATACAATTTCAATGACAATATATATGCCAAGATTCAATCGGCCGTCAAATTGAATTCCTAACAATGAACGTACTGTGGATTCAACTTTTTATTTTATTCGTCGTAGGCAAGACACTTGGAGCAGGTTATCAAAAACAATTTACCTGGAAAGCTGAAGAGGTGAATGCTGTTAGACAGAATGCATCCAGCATTAAGAAAGCAATAAGAAATCTCATTCTTGTAATCACAGTAAAGCAACTCACTTTAGTTATGCAGTTAAAGCTTACAGCAAGTGAGCAATGCACCCACAGGATTGATCTAGGCTGCAGTTATCCTCTATGATACAAATAATACAGCCGTCCTACATCGGGTGCACACGTTATATAGCGCAGGATTGCTCGGGTGAGTGCATATGGAGTGTCCCAAAAGCGTCGGCATAATTCTTGAAAACCAATAAAAAGATCCGGCTATCCCTACGTAATGTCAATCGCAAATTAAAATTAATCTATCTACCATTTTACACTTGTTAATCTATTCCGGATCCGTCTCTCCACTTCGTTTTCTTCGTTTGTCTTTTATATGCTGCAGACTGACCCAAAAAGGTCCGAAAGCATTCCCTTCTTGTTCTCGTTTACCAGAAAACTGTGATCAAAAGAGTGAGAACCGACACATCTGCTACAAAACATTTCACTGCCAAACATGCACAAACTTGTCCAAAGGATGTGCTATCCAATGGCCAATCGTATTTACGAAATAATCGGAAGAACAGTAATGGGTTCATGCTCTCAATTTGTAAGATCAGCAACGGAGGCTGAGTAGATGGATAATGCTCCGCTACAACAGACATGAAGAATTCAATATTTTAAAACTTTCAAACGTCAAAAAATGGATCAAGTTCTGCTATAGTCCATCGCGTCTGGATATATAAAAGTGACATTATGCTTTCACACCTTATCCTGTAAAGAAAAACCAATATCGTCTCCGTAACGACCTTCTCTTGTTAACTTAGCAATGCCGCTACGAGTGTTCAATAACTTCCGTTACGAATGTTTACCAACAGGAATTCCGCCCATTAGCCTCTAAGTGAATAATAGAACTTTATTTTCAGCATAACAAGACGAATTCGCGCACGCGCATAACCTACTCTACTTCGGTGAGTACTAATAGAACTAACGCACACCTATAGAGAAATCCCATAGCAGCAAAAATAAGATTACGGCACTTCGCTTTGAATATATCACATAGAACAAAAATTTAGACGGACGAAGACGGATGCGACGGATGCTTCGACTGCCTTCGTGAATGTTTCGGTATCAGGAAAACGTCCAAGGTACGACTCACGTTTTTTTTTTCATTCAGATTTCGTCCAAATTTGTGATCTTTTTACTGCATAAACACGGAGAGCGCCTTTCTACTCATAGCAAAGTTCAATTGCGAAAGACCATGCTTATGTTGATGACGGTAAGGGAAAATTCGTTGCTTAGAAAATATTGGAACGTCAAACTCACCATAACATCTTCCAATTCACACTTGTCCACTAATTAATCAAACCATCCATTGGGGTTAGGTTAATAATGAAAAGATGTGAATGCTATATCAGATTACGTAAAAATCGAATACGTAAAGATCGTCCGAAACGAGAAACTGCTTAAGGACTTAAGTCTGTTTATTCTACTCCTGTAGTTCCATTCAATGTATCACTGGATAATGTCGGTTTGACCGAAAGCACTAAGGCGCCAGTTTTACTCTCTACTGAAGACGGACATCACTATATCGAATATTCTAAGGTTCCATAACCGATTCAGTTCACGAGACAAACTGTCTTGGATTAGGCGAACTAAAGATATATCCGCAGAGTCAGAACAGTGTAACCGATGAAGACATGATGCACACTATCAGAAACAAACTGACCAGTGGACCAACAGGTCAGCCGAAAAAAAGAATATCTTTTGCTTACTAAGCAGGTTGTCGCCATAAACTGAACCTTGATGTGGAACAGATTTTGCCGAGATAAAACGGCATGTAATCCCCCTGAACTTACAAGCATCTACGCTGTTCTGCGAGTGTACGTTCAATTTTTCTGATATTTATTTTTTTTAGCCGAAATATGAAAAGCTTAAGGAAGAAAAGAAGGTAAAAAAGAAATTGAAGAAAAAATAACTCCAATCTGTAGGATGAATCAATGACCATCCATTGCTTACTGCTGAAGCGAAACCAGTAAACTTCAAACTCGTCTGTCATTATTTTAGCGTTACGCAAGCCTTCTGTAAGGTCCGTTACTTAAATTTAATTGCGCTTTCCGAATAAAAATGGGAACTGAAATGTTTAGCGCCCTTCCTTGCGACGTAACGTAGGGAATATGGCAAAGACATAATAATCTCAATAAACACTAAATGTGAGAACTGCGCGATCAATGAACGAAGTGACATGAAAAGGAAAGGCGGGTACAGCAGAGTTTACATAAGCATATGAAAAACTCATTCGATCAACTAATCAGACTGATCAAAGAAAACAGCGCTGCACATTTTTCTAGCATTTTGAGTAAAAGCACATTGCGACAGCTCAACGCTTAGAGAAAAGTCCAAGGTCGGCTAATGGGTTAGAAGAAACAGACGAAGGCGTTTTATAAGCGACCTTGCTGCGTTATCTGCATTATTATCACTACTATGGAAGCAGCCATCAATTTTAACATCCTTTAAAGCTTAAAGCTATCGAACATACTTCCGCCATGTGAAACTTAAATTTAAATTGCCTGAATAAAACGTGAGTCTAGGAATCGATCCATTCATTAAAAATATTTTACTCGAATACACATGATATTGTTCGTCCAACGCGAAGGCACTCGTCTACCCTATTCACAAATACTTGTAGAATTACATATACCCTCATAGGCAACCTCATGAAGCCAGGAAATTACAGGGTTTTTAAAATTATTCTTAAAAATTCATTCCAAATTATCTGAGACTTCTGATAACAGCACTAGTTTCGCTCCCGTGTGACTTCTGGATACGGTAAGTCATGTGCTCATTTTTACATGGAGTACAGAACTATTCAAAATGAGTACACTTTTGCGAGTTATCCGAAAACTATATAAACGGAAATGAGAAATGCCCAAGATTCTCACACGAACGGTACTACCGCCGAGGTACTCTGAGGGAACCTAAGAGGGTGACAAAAAGATTTGTGAGTGGTATCCGAAAGCTATATAAGTTGAACTGACAAAAGCCAACGGTTCTCAAGAAAAACGGTAGCACCGGCAGAGGATTTTGAAGAAATATAAGGGGGTAGTTGGAAACCAACAGGGCCACCAAACGCCATGAAGGACGGTCTGCTAGAGTACAGCAGTCCAGAAACATGGATAAATAAGAAAACTGTCGAAGAAAGAACAGCACAACCAGCTCCATGGTGGTGAACACCTAATACACATGCGTCGCTCGTAAGCTTGATGTTGACAAAAACAGCACGCATTTTTCATGCACTTAAAACTTTCTCCCGCAAGATCGCCATGTACGACCAGCAAAGATATGCTAAGCGTTCCGGGCATTCTGCATTCGACAGAACAACGTTGATTCAATGACGTTATACAAACAGCAAATTTCATAGTAGCTTCAACGTCAATAGCAATTTATAATCCCGTAACAACTTTAAAAGTTTCAGTTTCGCCTACTGGCAGTGAAGAGCTTATAAGATCCACTTTTGCTTTTTTTTATCGTGCGGCATACCTGTGGAGTAAGTGATTGGAAGGAGAGCTGGATGAAAATAAAACACGTAAATGCTGCCTCACTAAACTTATTTTGCAATAAGGAATAGAAAGCGGCCGTGTCCTTAGTAAAATGTGCCTTACGAAGTGTCGTAAATCAACCACTGAATGGATCGATAAATTATAAACAGTTAGACTAAAGGAGCGTATTTTTCGTAACCTGAGAACTTGGTTTGACGAAATGGTGAATGTATGTTTTGACTTGACGGAAGGTTGGTCGCTATCTTTGAAGAAATAAAGTCTGTATTCTTTCTCTGTCGCGAAGTTTGGTACCTGCTAGTGTTAGAGGCTCTAGCCATCGCTTGCTTGTTTACCTAGCTGGGTGATATCGGCGTGCACACGTAGTGGACGTATGAAATATGGCCAACAGGTTCCCACTTCAGGCTCGAAACGTCTTTCCAGTCGATCATGGAGGATTGATGGGGTCAATGACGCGGTTAAAGCATGGCGGAAAGAAGTAGAAGCACTCCGCTTAGAGCTGACAAGAGTTCCTGATGTAACTCTCGTGAATGAGTAGCTTTTCCGTACCCTAATTATATTATTTGAACACTTAACATTATTCGTCAGTGAGAAACTTTTAGCTGAAAAGGTCTGAATATTGAAGGATGCAGTTTGTATCTGCGAGCTGCAATCCGATATCGTGGAGATAAATACCAAAAAGCATTTCAACATTGTAATTTGATTGAACGAAGGGAAAAGGTAAGTAGTAACTTGTTTTATTATCAGCGTTAACACTTTAGCTTAACGCTGAAAACAAAGGAAGTTAGGAAACCTGTTTTCCTAATTCATGCTTGAACTGGGTTAAAAAAATTAGGAAGTTAGTTAGGAAACCTGTTTTCCTAAATCGTGCTTGAAGTGAGTTTGAAAAGAAACTGCGTCTTTCTGGCAGCACGAGACGACTAAATGCACACTTGAGTTATTTCAGACTATGATATCACTTAAGTTCGATAGTTTTCACTAGGTTGCCACGCAGGTTGACTGCAAAATTACAACTGCATTAAAAGGAGAATTTTTTAAAACTGTGCGACTAAGTTTGGTTACTCATTTAAAATAGACCAATAAGCGCAATTGCTTTTCGCAATAAATTTCGGGCAAACGTTTCTTACGGTTTCAGACCTCCCATTTTGACTCTAAGAGTAGCAGTAAACAATCGCACCAACAAAGTTAAGTTGTCTACTACGTCTCTCTAACAAAATGCGCCTAAATGCAAAGAAAAGATTCTACTCCTTTGAAGCAAACAGTGTTCCTTTTTCATAGCGTCGCAATCATCAGAAGCTAATGAATGCACAGTAAACAACACTGCAACTATTCCGCTGCCAAAGAAAGAACATAAAATCATTTCCGTTACTAAAGTAGGCACTAAATGGAGACTGAAATTATTGACGACATATATAGTTGGGATTATTAGATCATTTAAAGCGGTTCCAGAAACTAATTTGCAAGAGAGTTTAAACTGCTTGTTCTCGTTCATCATATGAGAAATTCAAAAAGAAAAACCAGCGCCTACATGCACCGAAACAAGAAACAGCGAAAACTGGAGTTCAGAGAATAAACATATTCAAACTGCTTAATAACACAAACCCAGTAAACTAGTCGAAGATAGACCACAGAAATAACCATACAGCGCATGAAGCGGGCTAAAATAAGTTCCCAAAGTAAAACAGTTCTTCAAGCAGTCATTCGTGAAAGTGACAGAAATCTCTGATTTCCAGCGCCTTACGTAATGCCTAAGTGTTTTGGCAATGCAACTTGCTGGTAAAGCAGAATACCATTTCGTCGTGTGTCAGGCTGTTCTTAGGGAATGGGTAACGTTGAAACAAGCACGAAAATTACTAATGACTGCTAAAGACGGGGTAACAAACAGCCCCGAAAGCTACAGGTTGAAATTATTACCTTTCGTACTATTTTCAACGAGACACAAACCATAAAAATGGCGTGACACACGGTGAATGGTATAACACCTTACCAGAGAAGTTATCAGTTACTGGAATAAAATAACGGATGGTTGGAAACAACTTAGGTCAGCAATTTTACATATATAATGGACCAATGCCTCAAAACACTGAGGCATGATGGCCATTGTAAATCATCGGCTAAGCGCACATCTTAGAAATAAATAAACAGTCAGACGCAATACCATTTCGACACATGAAAGTCAACAGGGAGCACCGTTCCCCATAGAACGCACTTGCAAATTACTCTGTTTGAAAAACAGTTAAACGATAAACGAATCCAACACTAAAAATTATAACATAAAAAAAATTAAGCCTGCATTATACAATAAATACGGGAACAAAAAAGTAATCAAGTTTTATATCTGAGCAGCCCATCTCAGCAGAAAGAAAGCTGCGGAGCGGTACTGCAATTGAGGCAATCACAATAATCAATCCTGAATTTCCGCAATCTGTGCAAGAAACTGCTTTCTGAAAAATGAACAATTATAATTTAAAGTTTTGGGTCCTTTGAATGCTTTGCTGCTAGCTACAGAACGTTGACATATGACCCTATCTGGCAATACGTAGCATTGCTATTCGAGAAGACATTGTCAACTACACGTTAAGAAGAACAAGTGAGAAAAACTTTGATACATATACAGGACAACTTCCTATGAAATCATACATAAAAAAATGCGCGAAAAGGCGCCGTAACAGGAAACGACCTGAGCAAATGTTGAAAAACAATGATCAAAGCACTAGCCGAAAATGCCCAGCTGAATACTTAGCAAAGCATTCAATGTTTAACTGGTTCAGATGGATCTTAAAAATGATACCTATCGTACCAGGGGAACTTCCCAATTAAGGAAATTAACACATCCTGTACTTTCACAAATTATATTCAGTTATGTACGAAATGCACGTTGGCTAAATGCGCTTACTTCAAGTAGGCTTTTTTCAAATGAGAAAAGTGAAGTTAAACATAAGATGGTCAATTAATAATCCTTACGGAGTGAGTGCAGTTAAGCGCGTAATCTGATTACCCTATGAAGCGAAACATGCCAACGTATAAACTTCCATTTTTTGCGGAAATATTGCTTCCTCTGAAAGAGTACAAATCACAAAACTAATGAACGCATACTGAGCGTTGCAGACACTCTGTTGTCAACAGAAAAAAGCAAAATTGACCGGCTGTACAAACAGACACTCCCCATCATACAATTTCAACCATAATATATATACGCCAAGATTCACCTAGCCATCAAATTAAATTCTTAGCAATGAACGCACTATGGGTTCCACTTTTTATTCTCTTCGTCCTATGCGAAACATTTGAAGCACATACTGTGCGATCAGAATCGAAATGGAGCTACGAACAGGTAAGTGCAGTTCGATAGAATGCACCCAGCATTAGGAAACCATTACCAACTCTCATTTTTATGATCACAGTGAAGCAATTGAATTTAGTAAGGAAGTTAAAGATTATTGCAGGTGAGCAGTATACGGAGAGGGGTGGCTTAGGTTTCAGTTACTGTCAATGATACAAGCAGCATAGCAATCCTATATCGAGTGCTCATGTTATATAGCACAGGATTGCTCACAGACCGCACATGTAGTGTATCGAAAACGTCAGCATAAACTTCGCATATCAGCAAAAACAGTTTACCGTTACGTAATGTCACTTGTAATTCGAAGTTCATGTGTCTATGACTGCAGAGTACTTATTATTCTCTCACTTTGATTTTCTTTGCTTCTCCTTCATATGCTGAAGACACACCGAAAAAGATAGGAAAGCATCCCTTTTATTACTAACTTTACTACTGCATTAAACCTGGACGCTGTGATCGAAACCCACACAACTGCCAGAAAATGTTCGCTGCTCATCAAGGACAAACTATTCCAAAACATATCTAATGCAATGGACACACACGTATTTATGAGATAATCAAAAGAGCTGCTGAGAGTTAGTTTTCAATTTTTGTAATGTCAACAATGGACACTGAGCGGATTGAAACTTTTTCGATCTGATAGCTCGTCACGGAGAATTTCACGCTTTAAAACCGTTACACGTGAAAAAATGAATCACATTCTCTTCTTACTCTACCGCGTAGACGGGGTATTACACTCTGACACCTTATCCTGTAAAGAAATAACAACTGTCTCCATAGTCACCTCATGTTGTGAATTTAACTTTTCCGTTCTGTTTCTTAGACAATCTCTGTTTGAAAGGTTTAGAAAACGCACAGTAAGCCCATCAGCTCATAATTGAATAAAGAATTTTTATTTTCAGTATGAGAAAAAGGAATCGAGCTCACGCCAAGTCACAATTTCGGTGAGTATTAACAGAATCAATGAACACCTAAAGAAGAACCTAATAATGAAACAAACTGAACTCCGGCACTTATTTTTTATACTTTAACTGTTCTAGTCCGTGAGCAGCAAAAAATCACTTTGATAACTGAAATTCAGCTAACATGTGATGTGTAACGTGAACAGGGATTATCACGCATACATATACAAATGCAGAAGAACCGTATAAACTGTGTGAACAAGCTTCTCTTCCATAACGCTAACATTCCCGACATACATAGCCCATATCTATCAAGGGGAAATTATTCACTATGAAAAGGCAGCCGTATATCAATGCTTTATAAAATTCTTAACCAAGAACTCCATATCATTATTTGCAGTTTAAGCGACTCTGCGCTTCAGAGGTACCAGCAATTTTCGACTTTGAGTAATAATTGCCTGCTCATGCGAGCTCTTTCATGCCAACTCTTTTTCCTCTTCCATTAGTCTTTCAATTTACACTCAGGTGCATCTCAAATTTATCGTTGGTCGCTTTCTAACGAAATCGTATTTTTAGCGTCATAAACCGACACCACCTCGCACTACGCCAAGCCCCATTACGCCACGCCCCACTACGCCACGTCCTTTGGTGAGTAAGACAACATAACGGCCTCAATGACACTGGTCAATATAGTGTCAGCAGCTATTACAGTTCAAAGCCGTCAGGCTGAACTAGCACTTAGTACACTCTACTTTTAAACCAAAGAAATAGTTCTATCACGAAGGAACAAACTGAGGTGCGGACACGCTGATCACTGTGAATAGTCTGCAAGTACAGCCAAAAAAATTAACGGGGACTAAGCGGAACCAAGAACAGCTGAATTGTGGGCACAAACCACAAGCTGAGGTTAACAGCGCTTCCAAAAGCCGCATGCTAACTTCCTAAACAGGAAAAGGCGTTTACATTACTAAGAGTTTAACAGAATTATTGCACAGGATTGTCTAAGCAGCTCAGCTTACTTTGCATGAAGCGCCTGCACACGAAAGAACGCTTTCTATTTTCATCAAATGAAGGAACGCCAGCAATCCTAACAGAATCAGCTAACTTGTTCGCTTCATACAAAAGATAAAAGTGCCGGAAAAATGCAAAGAAACTGACTATTGTCATCTCAAACAAACAATGTTGTCAGTGCGCAGCATCAAACTGCTCTTAAGATAATGTGAGTGCATGTCAAACGTGCAAACTGTCAATTCTCAAAGCGCACTCAACTCAGAAACGTTTGGTACCGCTGGAGTGCCATTATCAAACGTCTAACAGGACGTCGACATAAACAAGAATAATTTGCAAAAGCGCAGAATCTATCGTCACTACTTGAAAAGTAACATACTCTAAGAAATAGCTTGTCACAATCATATTTCAATCTCTTACAATGACGCCTATATTTTTATCTCCTCACCAGGGTGGAAACACGTGAAGCAGCTTTTTCTATGGTTTTGAAAAAGAAATCATAACGGAACGTACCACTACACTATTTTACGTAACATGCACCTTGAAAAGCACAGCGCAGGATGACAAGAACTCTGAAATCACGACAGGCGCAACATTTTGACCTAACCATGTTCAACCTTAAACATCAACGCATTTTGCAATGCAATGAACGAGAGTTATTGCATTGAAAACGAAGCTCTCCATTCTGCCAAACGAAGTTTGCGAGTTATCGAGTTTCCAATAACGCAACTGAAATGATGATATCTGACTGGTCTTCAAAGAATGTGCTTACTATGCTTTGAATACATTACATACACCAAACATTTAGGATAAGATCGAAGAAGAATGCAAGGAAGAATGTATGAAGTGTCTTTTCTGTCAGTGCTTTTGTTTTGGGACAGAATATAAGCGTTGTGTAGAGAAATGCAAGGCACAGGTACGACTCGTTTTTTTCATTCAAGTAACGCCCAAATTTACAATCTTTTCACCACATCAACATGGAGAGCACCTTCCTACCCAGAGCAAAGATCAATTGCGAAAAACCATGCTTAGGTTGATAACGTAAGGAAAAGTTCCTTGGTTAGAAGATACCGCAACGCCAGGCTCACCAAACCATCTTCTGACTCACCCTTCCACACTAATAACTTAAACCTTCCACTGCGCTTCAAATTAATATTGAAAAAATGACCATTTTATAAGAGGCTATGTGTAAATCGAATAGGTAAACCGTGTAAAGCGATGAACCTAGAAAGGACTTAAGTGTAGTTATTCTCCTCCTATAGTTTCTTTTAACGTATCACTGGATACAACCTTGGTTTACCTAAACGCCCTGTGGAGCCCCCTTTATTCTCGATTGAAGACGGACCTCATTGTCTGCAATAGTCCAGAATTCCATAATCGGTTCAGTTCAGCGTACAAACTTCCTCGCAACTGCATGAACTGAAAATATAGGTGCAGGCAAAACACGGTAAACACTGAAGAAATGATGTACACTATCGAAAGGAAGCCGATCGGTGTCCACCAGATCAGCGGAAAAAAATTAGGAACATCTTTGGTTTACTGAACATGTTGTCGCCATAAGCTAAGACTTGGGGCCAAACAAAACCTTGCCGTGATAAAGTGGAAAAAAATCCCCCTGAACATATATGCATTTACGTTGTTATGCAATTGTACGTTCGATCGCTTTTTCTGACAATCATTTTTTAACAGAAACGTTCAAGGGCTGCAAAAGCACTGGAAGACTCTGAGAAAATTCATGAGAAGATAACTAAAGCTACGCGAAGAAGCATCCACTAGCCTTTGCTTACTTCTCAAGGTGACCAGTAAACTTCAAACGCATCTGTCATTAACGTACGCTTACGCAAACCTTTTGCAAAATGACTTTACTTTAACTGTGGGTTCCGAATGAAAAATGGAGCTGAAACGGTCAGCGCTCTTCTTTGCAACGTAATGCACGGAACATTCTAAGCAGATAACAACAGCCAGAACAAACAGTGCATATTAGATCTGAGCACAGCATGCATGAAATTACATGAACAAGATATCCCGGTACAGCAGAACTTACAAACGCATACAGAAAACTCATTCCATCAACAGAACTGACTGACGAAAGAAAACCTGATTGCGCATACTTTTCTTATTTTCAGTAAAACCACGTTTTGGCAGCTTAATGGTTAGAGATAACAGCAAAGTCGGCCGAAGGGTTTGAGGAAACGGATGAAAGCGTTTCAAAAGCGACCTTCTTGACTTATATGCATTATTATCACTATTGGAGAAACAATCATCAGCCTCAAAGTCTGAAGGACAAGTGCCCCCTTAAAGATCTTCGACACGCTTCCGCCAAGCAAAACATAAATGCAAATTGCCTGAATAAAAAATGACTGCAGGAATCTATACACTGGTTGAAAAATTTCACACGAATAAACACAGCATTGTTTGTACAGCATGCAGGCACAAGCCTATCCTATTTACAAAAGCAATAGTAGAATTACAATTACTCTCGAAGAGAAGAGCCTCAAGCTAGGAAATTAAACTCATTTTAAAAGTACACTTAAAGATGCACTCCAAATCGTTTCACATTTCCAAAGACAATACGAGCCTCGCTTAACTGTAACTTCTGGATACGGTTACGCACATGCTCACTTTTACATGGAGTACACCAAAAAATGAAAAATGAATACACTTAAGCGCTTTACCCGAAGGCTATGTATGCCGAAATGGGAAAGCTAACGATTCTAAAGAGGGATGATACCACCGCCGGAAACTCTCAGGGAAAAGAAGCGGTGGCAGGGGACCAACAGGACTACCGACCGGCACGGAGGACGTGGTGCTAGAGCAGAGAAGTCCAGAAATCTGAATGAAAGTAACAGTCGCAAAAAATAAAGGCACAACCAGCTCCAGGCCAACGCAACGGCCAACACATACGCGCCGCTAGTCACCTAGGCCAAGACAAAAACATCATGTATTTTTAATCCACACAAAAACTTCTCCCCGAAAGATCGCTATCTACAGGTAGTAAAAACATATGAAGCGTTTGAGGGAATCTGCAGTCAATAGAACAACTTAGATTGAATGATGCTGCACAGACAGCGTAGCTTCAACCTAAATAGCAATATATGTCCCCGTAGTAACTTTTCGAAGTTCAGTTTCATCTAATGGCAATGAACAGATTATTAGCTCCACTTTTGCTTTTCCTCGTCGTATGGCGAACCTGTGGAGTAAGTGATCGGAAACATGGCTGCATGAAAATAAAACTGGTAAATACGGCCTGACTGGACCCATTTTGCAATAGAAGAATAGAAGTTGGCCGCGTGATTACGAAAACAACCCTTACTGAGGATACAGAGTTCAAACGTCTGTCTGCGCACCAACGAAAGAAAAACAGTTTCTGCTTAAGGAGATGCGAAGCGTTATTTGCCAGAGCTTCAGTTTTGACAACATTAAAGAAACGGATACTCAGTGGGTACATAATGTTTGAGTCCAAATGGCACATATTACCAGTAAGATGTCTAGAAGGATTTTTAAGTGAGAACAATGCAAAAACTGCCAACGCTAGTGCAGGATAGAATCCGGGATGGGCTAGAAACAAATTATAAGCTATTGCGTCAAGATAACTTTCCAGTGGTGCAAAGGCATTGACCTACATTCTCGTAACGTAAGCCTTATTTAGTAGCTGCACATGGAAAGCACCTGCGCAGAAACCACGTGCAAAATACGCCATTTGGTGAAACGACACGACCGCCAGCTGGCGGGTAACCATTAAAACTATCCCAAATACCCGAATAAATGATTCGTTATCGAAAATAAAAACGACAATTTACTTACTTGGGACAACGTTATATAAGACGTTTTCGTTTACTAAGGGTAAGCAGAAATCAAAAAGACTTACCGTCTTATGGAGAAAACGGTGCGTTCATCTAGTGTTGGTACATTCATTTCATCTTTTGGTATTCTATTACAAGCATAGCAGCTCATTTTGTGACCTGAAGTGCAGAAGGCAGATCAGAGAATATAATAGCACACGCTATTTACTGAACGGTTATTAAATTTAGAAAGCCCAGCTTAAGCATACATCATCGTCATTCACACCTTCCGTCAACAATGCGAACATTTTCGCAAAGCAAAACAGTTTGTGGACACAGACAATGATGCCCTGAGAACGTTTTTCCAAAAGTTACGCAACCGAAAGTTCAATAACTATGCAAGTGCAAAAGCAACAATCTTTCCTGTAAGAAGTAAATACAAGCGTTGCGGTAGAAAAGCAGTTGGAAAAGTAACCGAATCATAAAGTTTTTAACCCGGAAAAATCGTTTCCTAATTTAGGAAAACGCAGGATCAAGATTGTACCGTATCAGAAAGAACAGAGCTGAAGAACAATGAAATTTTTAATTAACGAAAACTAAACATTTCGCTGCTATGGACTGAACTTTCACCAACGATCTCATTGAGGTTAACCTGTAGCACTTCTAATGGGAAAGCAATCGTGTGTTACAAGCAACTAAGTGCTTCTTTATCGCTATCAAGCAGACGTATGCTCAATGGTATTCAAACTCTTACAGCAAAAAGATCAGAGCAATAAATGAATTAGTAGTGTACTGCTTTATAAACAACTTATTGATAATAATCACCGTGCGGATGTTATTTTAGAGATCAATCGTCATTAATCACCAAGCGGATATTAGTCTGATCAGTGACGTTGAAGTAGAAGTTCTCTCTTTTCTTACGATTCGAAGACAAGAACCAGTGATCACCGAAAGTTACGCCAAGAAAACGTTTAACGGGTAGCACAGCCGTATGAACATTATCATCTCGCATTAACCCGTTAAAAGCAGTTTCAGCTTTAAGGAAAAATGAACAAGGCAAACAAATGAAACCCCACGAAAAATAGGAACTACATAATATTGAATTTAAGTCAGACAAAATATAATGACGAAGTAAAAGTGGAAACAGCAATTACGCAAAATAGAAAAAATGAGCAAAACAAAACCAATGAAGTACAATGAAGTCAAATAGTCTGTTTCTCCACGTTATTTCCAAAACAGGATTCGCTTGAATATAAAGCAAACACTCCACCCGTTTAAAGCAAACCGCGTTCCTACTTCACAGGTTCATAATCTTTAGAATGTAAAGAATGCATTGTAAACAACACTGCAACTATTCCGCTGCCAAGGAATCGACCTATAATTATTTTACTAAGTGGTGATTTAAGTTTATTTCACCTACATACTTAACGTTTTTGGATTATTTTAAGTGGGTCTCGAAAATAACTACAACGCAAAAATAAATCTATTCCTGCACATCGTACGGAAAATTGAGAAAGAAATAAAAGCGCTTACTCGGTTGGAAATAAGAAATAGCGAAAATTGCAGTTCAGGAAATAAACGTATTCAAACAGTTTAGCAACACAAACCCAGTAAACCATTAGAAGATTCAAGCACATGAAGGAGGTTAAAATGAGTTGCCAAAAGTAAAACAATTTTTCAATGAGTCTGCCGTGCAAATAACAGTAGTCCTTGATTTTCGCTGGCCTATGTAATGTCCGCTTTAAAAACCCAACTTTTTGGTGACGGACAATAGCCCTTCATCGTGAGCCAAGCTGTTCTTACGGAACGTGCCCCGTTGAAACACATACAAAAACTATTAATCGCTACCGGAGACGGGTAATGAACACACACGAAAGCTCCGGAATGAAATTAGAAGCTCTCATACAACTTTCAAAGGAAGAAATTCCATTAGAACAGCTTGACACAGAATGAATCCATACGTGCTGAACCTTACCTCAAACCTACTACACCAGTTACCGGGAAAAACATAATGCACGGTTGGAAACATTACTGGTGTCAGCGATTCCACGCATATACTGGACGAATGGCTCAAATCGTGTACCAACACGCTCAAACATGACGACTATTCTAAGTTATCTGGGAAACACAAATCCCGGCAAAACGAAAAAAGCTTGATAGGGTGGAATAACGACAAATTAGGAAAACCAACAGAGGACTGCCTTTCCGATAAAAAGCGCTTGCAATTATCCCGCCTGAGGAGCAGATGCAAGATAATCGAATTCTGAAATTCCCATTCTAACATAAGCGCTTTCAATTATCCCGCCTGAGGAGCAGATGCAAGATAATCGAATTCTGAAATTCCCATTCTAACATAAGCGCTTTCAATTATCCCGCCTGAGGAGCAGATGCAAGGTAATCGAATTCTGAAATTCCCATTCTAACATAAGCAAAATTGAGCCCGCATTCTAAAATAAAAACGGGACCCACTAGGCAATCGTACTTTACATATCAGCAGTCCATTTCAACGGAAAAGTATATGGAGAGCGGTAGTGTAATTGATGCAAGCACAATAATAAATTTCGAATTTCCACAGTCTGTGGAAAAGTACTTTCCCGAAAACCGAACACTTATTACGAAACGTTTCGAGACCTTTGAGTGCTTCAGCGCAAGGAATAAGACGTTCGTACATGACCTTACTGGGCATTGCGTGGCGCATCTAATAGAGAGGAAAACGTTAACTACATGCTGATAACAACAAGCAATAGTCTACTTTGACAGTTACATATAGGAGCTTCCCACGCAATGATACTCAAAAAATTCGTGAAAAAGCGCAGTAACAGCAAACGATCTGAGCAAAAGTTGGAATGCAACGCTCACTGCACTGGCTGAAAATGGGTAGCCGAATACTTGGCAAAGCCCACAATGCAGAACGGATTACATGGACATTCGAAAGTTTCAGTTACTTTCCTAGAGGAACTTCCCAGTTTAGCAAATTAAGGAATTCTGGACTTTCACAAATTAAAATCAGTTCGGTAACAAATCAACGTTGCCCAAATGGGCTTAATTCAGCTAGGCATTTTCCAAACCATAAGAGTGTAGTTAAAAAACCGAAACGGCCACTTAGTGACCTTTAGGGACTGAATGGAAGTAACCGCGTAACCTGATAACCCCATGTAGCGAAATACGCCAACGTATAAATCATCCCATTTTGCGAAAATAATGCTTCCTACGAAAGACTACAAATCACAAAAACTGATGAAAGCAAGCTGAGAGCTGCACACACTCCGCTGTCAATAGAACAATGCAAACTGAACCAGCTTCACAAACAGACACAACCCATCCTACAACTTCAACAAGAATATATATACGCCAAGATTCATGCAGCTATCAAATTGAATTATTCGCAATGAACATTCTATGGGTTCCACTTCTTATTCTTTTCGTCGTATGCCAAATTGGAGCAGGTTATCAGCAAACAAACGCGAGCTGGAAATATGATCAGGTAAATGCTGCTAGACCGTAAGCACCCAACACTAAGAAAGCAACAGGAACTCTCATTCTTGTGATTAAACTAAAGCAACTGAGTTTAGTAATGAAGTTAAAGATTACTGCAAGTGAGCAATATACAGACAGGATTGATCTAGGCTGCAGTTATTCTCAACGATAAAAGTAAGAAAGGCATGCTATATCGAGTGCGCAGGAAGCGTTTCGAAAGCGTTGCTATAATTTTTGGATATCAATAAAAATGCCTTCATGAGGTCGTAATATCACTTGTGAATGAATATTTATGCGTCTGTCAATGTACAGTTCTTAATGTACCATGGATGTCTAACACTTTCGTTTTTTGTTTCTCTTTCATGTGCCGAAGAGGGACTGAAAACGGTGCGAAAGGATCCCTTTTATTACTAACTTTGCTAATCCATTAAACTTCCACACCGTGATCAAAACCCCTCACAACTGTTACAAAACGTCCGCTGCTCAGCATGCAGAAAGTAGCCCAAAAGATATGTAATCCAATGATCACCCATGTATTTACGAGATAAACAAAAGAACTGTAAAGGGTTTAAGTTCCCAATTTGTAATGCCAGCAACGGAAACTTTGCGGATGGAAAATGTTTCGCCGGGTCAGGCTGACATGAAGAATTCAACGTTTTAAAACCGTTATACGTCAAAGAATGGATCAAGTTTTTTCATTACTCCACCGCGTCCGGCTATATAAAAACGGCATGATAGTCTGACGCCTTATCCTTTAAAGAAAAAGCAATATCCTCCCTATAATGAACTTGCTAACTCAGCAATGCTGTTACGCGTGTTCAATAAATTCCGTTGCGAATGTTTGCCAACAGGGAATTCCGCCCATTAGCTTCTAACTGAATAATGGAACTTTCTTTTCAGCAAGAAACAAAGAAAACGCACGTGACCTACAGTAATTCGGTGAGTACTAATAGAACTAATGCACGTCTATAGAGGAATCCCATAGCAGAAGTAATAAAATTACGCCACTTATTCTTCGCCCTTTAACTACTACAATGTGCAACCAGCAAAGAATCACTCTAAACACTAAAGTGGAACTAACGTAGGACACGCAACGCGAATAAAGGCAATTATGCGTTGATGAATATATAGTGCCCTGGTACGGTACAATAATTTTTCATGATGAATTGGCTTTAATTATGGAGTCCAAGTCCCGTGGAAAAAACGTTTATTTCTACAGAGCTTTCAGGTCGAACGACCCGTCTTCAGCGGTTATAAGTTCCAACTTATAACGGCTGAAGTGATAAGATGTGACTGGTTTTTAAACAATGTGCTTACTACGCTTTGATTACATGACATACAACAACAATTTAGAATAAGAACGGAGATGGATGCGACGGATGTTTCAAGTGCCTTTTCCTTGGATGTATCGGGAAAGACAGTAACGACTGTAGAAAAAAATGTGATGATGAGGTACGACTTGTGCTTTTTTATTCGAACTTCGTCTGAATTTATTATCTTTTGACTGCATTAACATGGAGAGCGCCCTTCTACCCATAGCAAAATTCGATTGCGAAAGAATAGGTTTAGGCGTTTGACATAAAGCAAAATTCGTTGGTTAGAAGATACTGTAACGTCAGATTCACCATAACATCTTCCAATTCATACCAGTTCTGTAAGAAATCAAGTTTTCCATTGCGCTTCAAGGTTAATAATGAAAAGCTGATAATGTTATATCAGGCTATTTCTAAATCGAATAGGTAAAAATCGCGCAAACTGAGGAATCTATAAAGGACTTAAGTCTTTTTATTCTACTCCTATAGTTCTATCTGACGAATCGCTTGATACAGCCTTGGTTTGCTGAAACACCCTGTGGTGCACGATTTATTTTCTACTGAAGGCAGACATCACTGTTTGAAATAGTTCAAGGTTCCATAACCGATTCACTTTAGCAGTGAAACCTTTTTGCATTTAAATGAACTGAAACTATAGCTAAAGTTAATACACTGGAAACCATGAAGACATAATGTACACAACCAAAATCAAGCGGATCAATGTCCATCAGGTCAGCGGGCAAAGAAATAAAGAATATTTCTTTCTTTACTACAGAGGCTGTTGTCATAAGGTAAACGTCGGGGTCAAATAGACTTTGCCTTGATAAAACGGCGAATAATACCCCTGAACATATAAGCATCTACGCTGTTGCGCGACTGTACGTCCGATAATGTTTTCTGACATTCATTTTTTTTAGAAGAAGAGTTCAAATGGTTCGAATGGAAAGAGTGAAGTAAAGAAATTGAAGTGAAAATAACTCAAGCTACGGGACGAAACATTAACTATCCAATGCTTACTGCTTAAGGGAGACCAATAAACATCAAGCTTATCTCTCTTTATTCGAGGTTTACGCAAACATTCTCCAACGTAATTTATTTAAACTTAATGGCGCTTTCCGAACAAAAATGGGAGCTGTAACGGTCAGCGCCTTTGCTTGGAACGTAACGAAGCGAATATTTCAAACAGATTTAAACAACCTTAATAAACAATGCACACCACAACTGCGCGCCGTCAACCATGCCGTTTAATGTTCCAATCATGACGTCTCCCGGATGAGGTGACATAAACTCAACATATTGGTCTGAGTGCGTAGGATTCAGACAAAACGTGGGTTTAATACCCCGTGTGAGCGACCGATGAGAGCGTTTCACTTCCTTTTTAAGCGTAAATGTTATCATTTTGGGAAGCTCTCAGTTTAGAATTTCTACGAAAACCTTTTTCTTTCCCTTTTTAATAGCTGGCGTTTTCGTACCGTTTGAGGTGACTCTCAAAACGAAATACTACGAAAAGCTAAATCGCCTGTTCCAGTAGAAGCACGGAAAGGTGAGAAGGAAATAACACTGCATACTTACACGGAACACGAGAACGAGCGAAAGCTGCAGTTCAGGAAATGAACATATTCAAACAGTTTAGTAACACACACTCAGTAAAAAAAACCTGATGATTCGAACGCACGAAGGAGGCTAAAATGAGTTCTCAAAGTGAAACACTTCTTCAAAGAGTCAGTCGTAGAAGTGACAGTAGACCGGGATTTTCAGTGGTTTACGTAATTAATGCTTTGAAAAAAACTAATTCGAAAAGGACACATGCATTTCATTGTGTATGAAGCTGTTCAGAGGGAATGTGTTAGGTTGAAACAAGCACGAAAACTATTAATGACTCCTGAACACTGGTCACTACAGAACCCGAAAGCCACGGAAAGATATTACAATTTTTCGTAACCGTTTCAGCGGGACAGACTACAGAAGAACATCTTGACAAACGAGGAATGCCTGCTAGACCTTACCTGAGAAAATACATATACCAGTTACATGAATAACATAATAAATGGTTGCAAACAGAACTTGTGTCAGCGATTCTACCTATATACTGGAAGAATGGCTGAAATCTTGTACCAAAATATTGTAGCATGATGGCTTTTGTAAATCACCTGCGAAGCACAAATTTTAGCAATACAAAAACAGCTTCATGCAGTACTATGTCGACACATATAATGAAAGTCAAAAGGCGACAATCATTCCCACAGAAAGCGCTTCCAATTACCCCATCGGAGGAGCAGTTGCAAGATAAACAAAACCTGCAATATCCATTGTAACATTAGCTAAATAAGGCTCGTATTCTAAAATAAAAACGGCAACCAATAGGCAATTGTACTTTACATCTGCGCAGCCCGTCTCAACGGAAAAGTATATGGAGGGCGGTAGTGTAACTGGCACAACTACAATACTCGATCCTAAATTTCCGCAATTTGTGAAAAGCATTTTCTTGAAATCTGAACAATTATGATTGAACGCTTCGAGACGATTGAATGCTTTATCGCCAGGAAGAGAACGTTGACAAGTGAGCTTATTCGGTAACCCGCTGCATGCCTAATGGAGAAGAAATCGTTATCTTCTTAAAAGTTGTCCCCCTGGAAGTGAAGGCGGCAACATTAAAGGAGGTCAAGTGGGGATTATTACGTCGCAGCAACAATGGCCTCCGTAGTCGCATTGTCGGTGCATTGTGTGCACTAATGTGCACACACACGCCCACCTTATGTTCAGTCTTAGGCTTAGGCTAGGGCAGGACAGGATGGCCGGCTAGGCTGCAGTACAACGTCAGTGGAAAAGGGTTAGCGAGACGTTGACCCTCTGCAGTGCAGCACACATGTGCACACAATGCACCTACAATGCGACTACGGAGGCCAGTGTTGCTGCGACGTAGTAATCCCCACTTGGCCTCCTTTGATGTTGCCGCCTCACTTCCGGGGGGACAACTTTTAATAAGACCCGAAGTTGTTTAACTGCATGTTCGCAACAACAACCAATAGTATACTTTGATAATATAGTGGAGGTTTCCATGCAAAGACACTCAAAGAAGTGCATGAAAAAGCGCTGTAACAGCAAACGACATGAGCAACCGTTGAAACGCAATCATGTAAAAATGCCTAGCTAATCATTTAGCAAAGCGCACAAAGCTCAGCAGCTCAGTTGGATCTTGCAAAATCACAGTTACCTTACAAGAAGAACTTCCCAATTCAGGAAACAAAAAGATTCTGGACTTTCACAAGTTATATTTTGTGGCGTATGAAATCAACGCTGGCTATATGGGCTTACTTCAGGCTGGCGTTTTGTAAACAGTAACATTGAACTTAACTACCAAGAAACGGTCAATTAATAAGCCTTACGGAATGAATGCAGTTAACCACGTAATCTAATAACCCCATGTGGTGACATCTAGCAACGAATAAAGTACCCTGCTTTGTAAAAATAGTGGTTCCTCTGAAAGATTACAAATCACTGAAAATGAGGAGCGCAAACTGAGGCGCATACATTTCGCTGTCAATAGAAAGACGCAAGATTAACCAGGTGCACAAACAGGCACTCCCCATCCTACAACTTCAATGACTATATATATATATATATATATAGACGCGTAGATTCATCCAGCTGCCATATTGAATTCTTAGCAATGAACGTGCTATGGGTTCCACTCTTTATTCTTTTCGTCATATGCAAACAATTTGAAGCAGGTACTGTGCGAACAGAAGTGAACAGGACAACCACAGAGGTAAATACTGCTAGGCTGAATGTATCCAGCATTAATAAAAGCCATAGGACCTCTCATTGTTGGTAATGACAGTAAAGCAACTCGCCTTAGTTATGTAGTCAAAAGCTCACTACAAGTGAGCAATATACGGACAGAATTGATCTAAGCTCCAGTTATTTTCAATGATACAAGTACCAAAGTCATCCGGTATCGAGTGCTTATCGTATATAGCGCAGAATTGCACACTGAGCGCGACTGAGTAACCTGAAGGCGTCGGCATTCGAGTTTGCTGTTACGTAATGTCACTTGTAATTGAAAATTTAGGCTTCAGTCACCGTTGACTACTTTATCTATTATGGATTAATTTGTCTCTCGCTTTTGGTTTTTTTGCTTCTCTTTTATATGCTGAAACTCGTTCAAAGGATACGTATGTACAAACTCGTTCAAAAGATACGTAATGGCCAATGGCCACGCACGTATTTATGGGATAACCAAAAGAGCAGCTAAGGGCCTATGTTGAATTTCTGTAATGTCAGCAATGGATGCTGAGCGCATAGCAAATGCTCTTCCATGAGAGCCCGACATGAAGAATGTTTTAAAACCTTTCACGTCAAGGAATACATTGCGTTCACTTACTACTCCACCGCGTTGGCTATTCAAAAGCGGAATTATACTATGACGCCTTATCGTGTAAAGAAAAGAGAACAGCGTCTTCCTAATGACCTCATGTTGTCAGTTTAACTATACCCTTCTGTGTCTTCATCGATAATTACCGTTACGAATCTTCAGAAAGTGCACTGTCTGCCCATTGGCTTATAAAAGAATAATGGAATTTTATTTCAGCATGAAACAAAAAAATCGAACTCACACCATCTCAATGTTTCGGTGAGTGTTACTAGATTTAATGAACACCTGTAGATGAATCTAACAATGGAGGAAATAAAGTTACGGCACTTCGCCCTATCCTTTAACTTCTACAATATGCAAGCAGCATAGAATCACTCTAAAAACTGAGGCTGAGCTAAACATGTCAAATTTATAATTGTTCACTGACTAACCAAATCGCATTTTTAGTGTATCAGAACGACTCCTCGTCCCCGTGAAAGACGTCTTTTGGTGAGTACGATAACATGACAGCCTGAGGGAAACTGGTCATCACCACAAGCAATACAATGGTAGCAGTATTGCAGATCAAGCGTGTGAGGCTGACCACTGCACTTAGTGGAGTGCTTATTTAAAGCAAAGAAATAGTTCTCTCACAAAGAAACAAACTGAGGTATGCCAGGTTACTTAAAGGTCAGCGGACACTCTAATCACTGTGAATAGTTTGCAAGCACAGCCAAAGAAAAATTGACGGGGCTAAGCAAAACCAGGCATAGCTGAATTGTCAACACATATGCCTACAGAAAGCTCAAGGTGATATTAGTAGCGTTTTCATAAGCAGCAAGCAAACTTCCTGCACAAGAAAAAGTATCTTAAGTTACTAACATTTTAACAAAATAATTGCAGGGGAATGTTTAGCGCACTTAGCTTCCTTCAGATGGAAGGTGTTCGCACGACATATTGGTTTCTATTTTCACTAAATGAACAGATTCCATAATGGCTCATAGAATCAGCTAACTTTTTCGCCTTATACGGAAACGAGAAGTGCCAGAAAAAATGCAAATAAACAGACTACAGTCTTTTAAAACAAACCATGACGTCATTGTGCAGCAACAACTACCTTTAAAATAAGGTCAGTCAGGCAAGTCAGACGTGTGAACTGACAGAGCTCATTGTGCATTCATCTCTAAAACGTTTGGTGTCACTGGAGTGCTAAATATTGATGAACAAGAACTAGTCGCAAGAAGTGCGTATTTTATTGTTTCGACTTAAAAACATATTTCACCAAATAATGTGTCAAAACTATATTTCTACCACTTAATAATGCGTGCACTGTTTTACTCTTTCATCATGTTGGGTATATATTTAGCACCTTTCTGTGTATTTGTGAAAGAGAAATTGTAATGAAATGTACAAGGACATTTTACATAAGAACCTTTGAAAAATAGCACTGGGTACCAACAACTCCAAACCGAAGAGAGGCCCAACGTCCTAGCCTACCAATAATCAACCATAAACGTCGAAACATTTTGCATTGCAAAGGTCGAGAGTTACTGAGTTCTCAAAAACGAAAGTGAAGTGATAAGATGGGACCGGTTTCTAAAGAATGTGTTCACTGCATTTTGAATGGACTACATACTTAAAACTTTAGGATGTCGACAGCGTCTGGGAAAACATAGAAGAAGAATGCCAGGAAAAATGCGCGATGCGCCTTTTGTGCGATTGCTACTGTATTGGCCAAAACTATGAGCGCTGTTTACAGAAATGCAAGGCTAAGGTACGACTCGTGCTTTCCTATATTCAGAGTTCTTCTTAGCTTAACGATGCTTCTATTAGCTTACTGACGCCTAAAAACCTCTGTACTGATAGCAAACTTCAATCGCGAGATAGCACGCCTGAACTTATGACTTAAACGACACTTCCTTGGTCAGAGGATATTGGAACGTCAAGGTCACCACGGCACCTTCCAGTTCACATCCTTTCACTAATAGATCAAACTTTCCATTAAGATTTAACGTTAGTAACGAAAAACTCGCAGTATGTTTCCAGCCAATGAATACTTCATGATCGTGAGAAACGAGGAAACTCATAAAAGACTTAAGTGCGTTAATTCTCTTCCTGTAACAGGATTTGGCGTAACACTGAATAGAAGCTTGGTTTGATCAAACTCCTTATAGCGCTATTTTCATTCTTTGTTGAAGACGGACCTCACTACCTCGAATAGAATAAAGCTCCATAATCGATTCAGCTGAAGATACAGGCTTCCACCTGTCTAGTGTAACTGAAAATATAGCTCCGCTCAATACTGCGCCACAATAAGGATATGTACCGCGTCAAAAGGTCCTTGAGGTCAGCGGAAGAAAAATAAGGAATATTCTTTTCTTTACTACACAGATTGTCGTCATAAAGTAAACCCTAAGGTGAAAAAAATTTTGTCATGATAAAACGGGAAAGAGTTCCCTGAAGTTATAAATATCTACGCTTTTGTGCAATTGTACGTTCGTCAATTGTCTCTGATATTCATTTTTTTAACAGCAAGGTGCAATCGCTGCGAAAGAGCTGAAAATATCAAATAGATTCAAGTGAAGACAACTGAAGCCACGAAAAGAAAGATTGATTATCGGTCGCTTATTGCTTAAGCAGCATATTAAAGATCAAGCTTGTCGGTGTTTATTCTAGGGTTTGGCAAACCGTTGCAAGGCCAATTAATTAAATTTAACTGCGCTTTGCAAATGAAAATCGAAACTGATAACGCCCATCCCTGCGACGTAACCGAGCGAATATTTGAAACAGATAATGACCACCTGAATAAACAACGCATATCAAAACTGCGCGGCGTCAACAATGTTATGTTATGTCCCAATCGTGACGTGTACCAAATGAGTTGATGTGAACTCCTCATATTGGCACGGAATCGCAAAACTAGAGTAAAGCGTGGATTTTGTACCCTCGTGTGAGCGCCTTATGAGGGCGTCCAGAAAAGGAATTTGTCCTTCCAATTCTTTTTCAATCGTAGATGTTGTCATATTAAAAAATTCGCGGTTCAGAATTTACTTCAAAAATGTTTTTCTCCTCCCTCTTTAGTATTATGAAGACATCGCCCGCGTATCGTTCAAAACGAAAATCTTCTCCCTAATGCAATTGTTTTTTCTGCTTTTTGAAAAACTCCCACTTCCTTAATTTCAATTGCATTTCCTTTCCCTCTGCCTCTTGTTCCACTTTTATTATTGTACAGCGTTCAAAACTTCGGAGGAAGTCCGTAATTAAAATAGTCTTCCAGACCAGTGGCGTTCCAGGAGACGTTTAGAAAATTCCTATGCCTAGAAAACGCGAACCGGTAATTTTTGAAAGCTTCGCCAATAAAAAAATTTAGCGGGTAGTACTTCCCTATGAACAATATGATCTTGCAAACAACCCTTAGGAGGAATTTCATCTTTAATGCAAAAAAATAAGAAGAACAAATGAAAACCCACGAAACGTAGTACCTACAGTATGTTCAAATCGAGTGAGATCAAATACAGTGACGAAGTAAGAATACGGAAAAATTACACCCGTGTAAAGCAAATAGAGTTTTCAATTAAATGCGTCACATTTGTAGAAGACGACCAATGAATAGTAAACAACACTACAACTATTCCACTGCAAATGAAAGAGCAGATAATTACCTCTGTTACGAAACTAAGCACTATGTGGTGACTGAAAATTTTCATCTAAATAGTTGGCGTTTCTGCATCGTCTAAGGTGGCTGTCAAAACAAAATACTACGAACACCTAAATCGCCTGTTCCAGTAGATAGTACGAAAAGGTGAGAAGGAAATAACATTGCCTGCTTACATTGAACACAGGAACCAGCGAAAGTTGCAGTTCAGAAAATGAACACATTCAAACAGTTTAGCAACACATACCCACTAAACCATCTATAAACATTTCTTCAAGGAGTCAGTTACAGAAGTGAGGGTAATCCTCGATTTACAGTGGCTTAAGTAATGCATGTTTTGAAAAAAACTTTTTCGTAACCGACAGTAGCATTTCACCGTGTGTGAAGCTGTTCACTGGGAATGTGTTAAGGTGAAACAAGTAGGAAAATTATTAATTACTCCAAAAAACCGGTCACTAAGAGACGCGAAAGCTATGGACGGCCATTACAAGTTTGCGTGACTGTTTCAGTGGGACAGACTCCAGAAGAAAAGCTTGACACGCCATGAATGCCTAACTGTTTTAGACTTTACCGAACAAAGTACATATAGCAGTTACCCGAATAACATAATGAATGGTTGGAAACAACTTCTGCCAGCGATTCTAAGCATATACTAGAAGAATGGTTCAAATCTTGTACGAATACACTGAAGCATGATGCCCATTCGAAGTCATCTGGGTAGCGAAAACTCTAGCAATAGAAAAACAGCTTCATGCAGTGCTATGTCGACACATATTATGAAAGTCAATAGGCGACAATCATTCCAACAGAAAGCACTTCCAATTACCCCATCGGAGGAGCAGTTGCAAGATAAACAAAACCTGCAACATCCATTGTAACATAAGCTAAATAAGGCCCGCATTCTAAAATAAAAACGGCAGCCATTAGGCAATCATACTTTACATCTGAGCAGCCCGTCTCAACCGAAGGGTATATGGAGAGGAGTAGTGTAATTCAGACAACTGCACTACTCAATCCTAAATTTCCACAAACTGCGAAAAGCATTTTCTTAAAATCTAGATAGTTATGATTGTTTCGGGACGACTGAGTGCTTTGCCGCCAGGAAGAGAACGTTGACAAGTAACGTTATTCGGTAACCCGCAGCACGCCTAATAGAGAAGAAATCGTTAACCAAAAGTTCACAACAACAATCAACAATATACTTTGACAATTATATAGTGGAGATTTCTACGCAAAGACACTCAAAAAGACGCGCGAAAAGCGCCGTAACAGCAAACGACCTGAGCAATCGCTGAAACGCAATAATGTGAAAATGCCAAGCTGATTACTTAGCAAAGCGCACAACGCTTAGCAGCTCAGTTGGATCTTGCAAAATCACACTTACCCTTCCAGAAAAACTTTACAATTCAGGAAGTTAACAGCTTCTGGACTTTCACAAATTATAGTCAGTTGCGTATGAAATCAACGTCAGCGATAACGGCATACTTCAGGTACGCATTTTGCAAACGAGAAAACTGCAGTTAATTAACAGAAAACTGTCATTTAATAACCCATACAGAGTGGGTAGAGTTCACCGCGAAATCTGGTAATCCCATGTGGCGACATCTGGCAACGATTAAACTATCGTTTTTTTGTGGAAATAGCGTTTCCCCCGAAGGATTACGGATCTCGAAAAATGATGAACGCGAATTGAGCGCTGCGGGCAGTCCGCTGTCAATACAACAACGAAAATTTAACCAGCTACACAAACAGACACTTCCATCCTACAACTTGAATGATAATATATATGTATTCATATATACGCGTGGACTCATCCAGCCGTCAAATTGAATTCTTAGCAATGAACGTACTATGGGTGCCACTTTTTATTCTCTTCGTCGTGTGCGAAACAATTTTAGCAGGTCATTCGCGAGAAGACAAATTGTGGTCATTGGATGAGGTAATTGCTGTTATACCGAATGCACCTCGTATCAAGAAAGCTATAGGAACTCTCATTCTTGAGATCAGAGTAAAACAACTCAGTTTACTGATAAGGTTAAAGATTACTATAAGCGACTAATATCCAGACAGGGCTGATCTGGGTTCCAGTGCAAATGTTATTTTGCACCAGATTTCTCAGTGAGCGCACAACTTTTGAATGTGACTAGAAAACCTTTTCATCGTGTCGTAATGTCGCTTGCGACTGAATATTTATGAGTCCTTCACAGTATAGTTCTTAATTCACTATGGATTTGCCTATCACTTTTGTTTTCTTTGTTTCCCTTTTGTATACTGAAGACGCACCGAAAAGCATCAGAAAGGGTGCCAATTATTAGTAACTTTGCTGCCACATTATATCGGCACAGCAGGCTTAAAACGCTCATAACTACTGCAAAACGTCCGTTGCTCAAAATTTAGAAAGTAGTCGAAAAGATATGCACTCCACTGCCCATTTATGAAATTACCAAAGGAGGTGTTAACGATTTACCTTCCCTTTTTGCAGAGTAAGCAGTGAAGGCTGAGCGGATGGATATCGTTCTGTTACGATAGCTAGACATGAAGAATTCTATGCTTTAAAACTTACAAACTTCAAGAAATGGATCATGTTCTCTTAAGGGTCTACAGTGACCGGCCATTTAAAAGTGGCATTATGCCCTCACACCTTATCGTATAAGGGAAAAATAATATTGTTTCCATAAGGGCCTCCCCTTGTTATATTAGCAATGGTCTTATGTGTCTCCAATTATTTCCGTTACGAATGTTTATCAACACCAATCTCCGCCAATTGGCTTATAATTGGATAACGGAATATTGTTTTCAGTATGAAAAGAAAGATTACTACAAACGCTACGGCAATAAGGTGAGTACCATTACGATTACTGAGCTGCTATAAAGCAATCCTATAGAGCATTAATTTCTTATTCTTTACTGCAGTGTGCAAGCTGCCAAAAATGACTCTAAAATCTGAAGTACAGCTAACGTATGACGTGCAACGTGGATAGAGACGATTATGTACGCGTTTGTAACTGCAAGAGAGCAGTTCCTAACAAGCCGTGCGAACAAGCTTCTCTTTCATAACATTAAGTTTGGCAACAACCATAATGCATACTTGTCAGGGGAAAACTAATCATTATTAAAAGGCGACAGCAGGGAATAGCTTCACATCTATCGCAACCAAGAACTGCATAACATTATTCGCAGTATCAGCGGTTGTGCACCTCAGAGGTGCAAATACTTTTCGACTTAGAGTAGATGGTTGCTTTCTCGTCTAAAGATTTTCATGCCAACTCGCTTTCCCCATAGTTCTGCAAATTACATTCAGCTCCATATCAAATTTATAGTTTATCACTGCCTAACGAAGTCGCATTTTCGGGGTACCAGAACAAAACTACCTCCCACTATGCCACGTCCTCCGGTGAGTACGATAAGACAACAGCCTCAGAGAGACTAGTCATCAGCAGAACTAATATGATAGCAGCAGTTATTACAGTAGAAACCTGTGACGATGTTCGTTTTACTAAGTCGAATGACTATTTAAAGAAAAGACATAGTTCCACCACCAAGAAGAAAACTGAGGTATGCTAGGTTAGTTAAACGTCAACGGACACGCTGATTACTGTCAATAGTCACCAAGTACAGCTGAAGAAAAATTGACGGGGACTAAGCAAAAGTAGCCGAGCTAAATTCTCAACGCTCATTCTTTGAGCAACACCAGGGTGAGTTTAACAACGTTTTCAAAAGCAGCAGGCAAATTTCCTGCACCAGGCAATTAGAGTTTCTTAAACTTCTAAAAGTTTAACGAAACAATTGCATAGCATGGTTAACAAACTCAGCTTACTTCGCATGAAGCGTCTGCGCACGAAATTACGCTTTCTATTTCCACTAAAAGAACGCATGCCAGCAATGATCAAAAGATCAGCTGACTTGTTCGCCTTATACGGAAGGTGAAAGCGGCAGGAAAAAATGCAAAAAAACAGACTACGGTCTAATAAAACAAACCATGTTGTCAGTATGCAACAAGAAACTGCCGTTAAGAAGAGGTTAATGCAAGTTAGACGTGCGAACTGACAGAGCTCACTGTACATTCATCTCCAAAATGTTTGGTGTCATTGTAGCGGCAATATTGATAAACAAGTACAAGTAGCAAAAAACGCACGGATGTATCGTTGCAATTTGAAAAATAACATATTCCAACAAATAACCTGTCAAGATCATCTTTGAGTGACTTAATATGAGGTCTATCTTCTTATTTCGTCATTATGTTGGATATTTGTGGAGCAACTTTCTGTAAACCTGTGAAAGGAAAGTCTTAATACAATGTAGAAGGATATTTTAAATAACATGCACTCAGAAAGGCATAGCACAGGGTGAGAACAACTGTGAAACGATGACGGGAGCAACATCTTGCCCTAACAATGCTCAAGCTTAAACACGGAAACACCTTGCATTCTAATGGTCAAGAGTTAACGAGTTCTCAAAAATGCAGTTGAAATGATATGATGGAACTGGTTCTTAAAGATTATATTTACGTTACTTCGAATGCACTACGTGGTAGCAAATTTTAGGATATAGACAGAGTCTGGAGCAAAATAGAAGAAGAATGCAAAGAAAGATGCATAATGTGCCTTTTCTTTGATTGCTTCTGTATTGGCCAACAATACGACCGCTGTGTACAGCGATGCAAATCTGAGGTACGATTGAAGCGTTTTTACACTCCCATTGCCTCTCAACTAAGTATGTGTATAATACCGTACTGACGCCGAGAGCACTTTTGTAGCAATAGCAAACCGCGATTGCGGACAGTATGCTTAGGTTTATGACGTAAGCAACCACTATTCGAGTTAGTGGCGTCCGTTTTCCATAGAGAATGAAAATAGCGCTACAGGACGTTTGATCAAGCTAAGCCTCTGTCCACTGTTGTGACAGGAGAAGTTACAGGAATAGAACTAGCGGACGTAAACTTTCTATGAGTTTCCTCGTTTCTCACGATCTCAGTATGTTCGACATACTCATTGACAGATGTCATACTGCGGCCTTTTTCGTTATAAATATCGAATCTTAACGGAAGGTTCGATCTGTTAGTGGGGGAGATGTAAATTAAAAGATGCTGTGGTGAGTTTGACCATGCAACGTCTTCTGACCAAGGAAGTGTTAAGACTACATAATCGATTCAACTCAGGAAGAAGACTTTCGCGTGCTTAGTCTAACCGAAAATATAGCACCGTTCATTACTATGCCAAGAGAGAGGACATTTACATCATCCGAAGGAAGGTGGCGAGTGCCCATTAGATCAGCGCAAGAAATAAAGGAATATCTTTTTCTTTACTGCTCAGATTGTTGCCATAAGGTAAACCCTGGGGTGAAATAGATTTTGTCGCGATAAAACGGCAAACAATCCTTTGAACTTATAAGCATCTACGTTGTTGTGCAACTGTACGTTCGATAAATTTTTCTGACATTCTTTTTTTTAACAGCAAGGTGCAATCGCCGCGCAAATGCTGAAAACGGAAAATAAATTCAAGTGAAGACAACTCAAGCTACGGGATGAATCGTTGACCATCCACTGCTTACTGCTTAAGCGAGACCAGTAAACATGAAACCAGTCTGTCTTAACTATGGGGTTACACAAGTCTTTTTTTGGGGTGGCTAGTTTACATTTAATTGCGCTTTCCGAACGAAAATGGGAGCTCGCTAAATTTTCCAACCGCAAGATCGCTATCTATAGGTAGTAGAAGTAAATTAAGCGTTCGAGGAAATCTGCAGTCAATAGAACGACGTAGATTCAATGCTGCTGCACAAACAGCGTAGCTTCAAGCTAAATAGCAATATATGCCCCCGTAGAAGCTTTTCAAAATTCAGTTTCATCTAATGGCAATGAACAGATTATTAGCTCCACTTTTGCTTTTCTTCATCGTATGGCGAACCTGTGGAGCAACTGATCGGAAGCCAGGGCGGGTAAAAATAAAATCGGTAAATACTGTTTGACTAAACCTATTTTGCAATGAGGAATAGAAGCGGGCCATGTGATTACAAAAACGACCCTTACTGAGGATACATAGTTCAAGCGTCTATCCGTACATCTACGACAGTGAAACAGTTTCTGCTTAAAGAGACGCGAGGTGTTATCTGCCGAAGGTTTAGTTCTGATAACATTAAGAAAATGGATATTGAGCAGGTAGATAAAATTTGACTTTAAAAAGGATATATTACCAGTAAAATGTCTAAAAGTATTTTTTAATGAAAACAGTTCACCCAACTGCCAACACCAGGCACCGCTTCGCAAAGCAGGACAGAATCCCGAATGAGCTAGGAACGAATTATAAGCGATTGCGTCAAGACAGCTCTCCAACGATGCAAAGGTATTGACGGCCATGCTGGTAACATAAGCCTTATTCAATAGACGCAAAGAAACAACAGCCACAACGAAACCAAGTACAAGATACGCCATTTGGTGGAACGAAACGACCGCCAGGTGGCGCTTAACCATTAAAACTATCCCAAATACCCGAATAAATGATTCGTTACCGAAAACAAAAATAGAAATTTACTTAAGGCACATTTACGTAAGACGTCTTCGCACACTAAGGGTAAGCAGAAGTCAAAAAGACTTACCTTTTTAAGAGGAGAATGCTGTCTTCATCTTGAGTGTTGGCACATTCACTTCATGTTCTCATATTGGAATACAAGCATAGGAGCTCATTTTGTGACCTGAAGTGCACAAGGCAGATCAGAGAACGCCCAGGTATGCGCTATTAATTCATTCAACGTTCATAAAATTAAGAAGGCAAAATTCCAACATACATCTTCATCATTCACACGTTTCGTCAACAATGCGAATATTTTCAGAAAGCTAAGGTTTTTGAGGACACAGCCAACGATAGGATGGGAAAAGTTTTCCGCAAGTTACTCAACTGGCCGTTCAGTACGTTTGCAAGTGCAAAGGGAACAATGTTTCCCGTAAAAACTGAACGCAATCATTCCGGTGGAAACGCAATTGGAAAAGTAACCTAATCTCACATTAGCTAATTTGGAAAATTCATTTTGTAATATAAGCAAACGCAGGCTCAAAAGTGTACCGTATATGAAGGAACAGAGCTGCAAAGAAATGAATTTTTTTAATTTGTAAGAAGTGAACACATTACACCTTTAGTAAACAACTCATTGATGTAATGAGCTAATTATTAGAGCAACGGCCGCATGTATCTAGCGGCTTCGCGACGTGTAACTACAATTGCATTGCCGCGACAAGTTTTACGAAAAATTAAAGTTTACTAGACTTAGTTTTTTCTAACAGACTTTTCGGAGCTATTTCTATTATGCAAGCAAATGATGCTAGTTCAGCCCTTTATTTTTTAAAATTAATATATGACGTAGCTTTCGAGGTAAACATCAACGCTCAGTCGACAGTAATGAGAATGCTACAATAAGTAGTAAACAGGATAGACGGTTTGATAATGCTAAGGAGATTTAGTTTTCTTTTTTCTTTTCTTCTCTTGTAGCGGGCGTCCAGACATTTTGTTCTGATCTTTTTCTTTCATAATGGGATTTCTGCCCGTTTTCTATTAACGCTTATTGCATAAACGCTGATAAAAAGATTTTTATAAGGAGGAACTTTAGTGGTTTAAAATAACTTCAGGAACCACCGCAAAAAGAAACGAAATGAGTAGTAATTTAAGCTTTAAAAAAAATATACGTGAATCACAAATGAAGCAAATAAGCAAATAGCTGTATTCTTCGAAATGATTAAGTGAAGCAAAAGGAACTTCACGGAAGCTACCAAGTAAATGATTAGGAAATCAGGTCGAATTAAACATAATGACGAAGTAAAAATAGAAAGGCAATGAAGCAAAATAAATAACGCTCAAGAAGCATTCAATCACGGATTCATCGAGTTCGCCAACCATTGCGGATTCCGATCAAGCAAGCAGCGATGGGCGATCAAGCAAAAAGATAGGAAGAACGAATAAGCGTTGCGGACTGAAAGACAGACACTTGGACATGTGTCATATTAGATAATTTACAAAAATGCAGGAAAAAAGTACTTTTATTTTCCTTACTTTATTTTATTTACTCCGTTACCGTTTTTTCCTCATCTTAAACTTACTTTCTTTCACAGAGAACGTTCGATATACGGCTTCTTGTACTTGCCCATTCTTTGGGCTTCTGAAATAAACCAAACGAATCCCCTACCAATTTACGCATGCACATTTATTGGAGGAACGTAAAAAAACAATTCTCGAAGCCTTAGGGAACACGTTGTCCCGTCTTCAGTGATGGTGATTGTCAGTGCGACATTCTTGACGTAATGACCGAAATGGGTAATGACCTTAGGAGAATGAATACTTTCGGAAATAGTAATACTTTCTGAGGTAAGGCGGCAATTTACCACAACTGAAAACAGGACAAAGTCTTCCCAAAAGCTTCGGAATAACGTTTTCTCTAACGTTTTCCTAATAATTGCACAACAACTTGTTGGAAGTGTGTTTTTGTGGTTCACCTTCAGAAATCCAAAAAAGGAGCAAGTACAACATTGAATCGAACGCTTATTACTAAAATCTAACGACTTGTTTAAAAACATTTAATTTCAAGGTTCATTTTCTTCGGCATTTCATTTGTTTTGGTTCATCATTGTTTTGTTTTCACTTCACCATATTTAATCTAACCTGCCAAATTTTTTCAGCGCTGAGGACAGGAAGAACGCAAGTTCCAATTCATACGCTTAACAGGGATTGACAAATTGCAATGCCCGTTAAAATGTTTTGTGTTGTCAAGTCAATGGGAAGTAAAATTAAAAAAGCTTTTAATCGTAAACGGCGGTGAATAAACGAAGCTTTCAGAATTAATCCTATCCCGTCGTCAACTATGGTGAATGGCGCTCTACCACATGTAGCATGAACACGCCTTTACAGTAATACTAAGGTCCCTTAGCATCACGCTGGCGATGAGACAAAGTCAGTCTGAAAGCCCTGTTCATTCATACTCGTGTACTATTAAAAGCTTCTTTGCTTTTACTTTGCACTGACTTAACAACAGGGAGAAACCAGAACCAACATCAAAAAACCAAATTTTTGTTACCAAAGGAGTTCAATCATCCAGTATATTACTGCATTACTAAAAACCCAATGCAACCTTACAGAAGCACCCAGTGTTCAAGAACTTGCCTAAAGCTCTGTTAACCCGTACTGTCTGTACACAATATTGGATGCGTCTAGTCACTTTCACTGCGAGTACAGCGATGGATAAGCATATTAGAACGAAGCAAATTGATTATGTTATCCGGCAGCAATGGTAACCGGAATCTGTAAACTGATAAGGTTCTATGTTTCTAAAGCAAATAACGCTTCCTATTCACAAGATCACAGGTCTGCTCATCTATACTGATTGAAGCACGCAGTGTAATATCGGTAGAAGAAAGCCGACTTACGTGCATTACTCAGAAAACACATGTCGTCTTATAAATTCAATGGAGCGGTCGCAAACGTTTAGGGACTTAAGGAATCATAATTATCGCTTCCGTTTATGACAGCTTGAGCTTGGACAAGAAATCTATGCGGTTTATATTCTTAGTCAGTCATTACGGGTTTTACCGGAATAAAACTTCACATCAAGAGAAGTAACTAAACTATTACAAAGAATTACGTATTTAAAACACAGGAATATCGTAGGAGCATCGAAAATATGAATGGTTCTTGTGGCAGTCCATTCAAGTGAGGCAATTCAGGATTCTCAGACACTGCCGCGAAATTCGCCTTAGCAATACGAATTTCAATATATCGCCAATAGGCGGTATCACTCCTATTGACACTCGCTCTACGAATAATAGAAGCTGGCATACTACAATGGCATAAATTTAATTATCCCCATTATTTGAACGAAGTTCACGCGGAAATCTGCAAACGTTAATTCTACGCGACCAAAATGCCAATAATGCCCCCTACCGTAATATCACAATGGGCAGAAGGTGATGAATGCACATTGATGACACTGAAGTCAACAGAAGAAGCAGGAATCGTTTGCTTTTGACAAACAGAAAACTTAATGGTCTTTTAAACCTCTGTACCTATACGAAACCAGCAGAAGTAACATTTCAGTCATTGACAATGAAGATACTATTGATTACACTTTTTCTCCTCCTCAACCTCTACGAAACATGTGGAGCAGATGATAGGCCACATCAGCAAAAACAAAGCGGAATAACAACAACAAAGGTAAATACTATTTGAACGCACGCATATTGCAATAAAAACATAACCCACTCGCATTGTTACTTAACGATTCTCAGCAAAACCAGTTCCAAAGACAAGAAAAAGGCTCCTTCTTAACAAGACGTATCTATTTGCCCTAACTTCAGTTTCCATTACAGGCCATCAGATGTTAAGTAGATAATAAGTATTAGACCACAACACGATAACATTAACATTACCTAGACAAAAATGAAAGACACTTTAACGGCGCCTTAAAGTTCCATCGCTTTATTTACTACGGCTGCTATAGAAACTGCCCATTTATAAATACCCATAAACAAATCCCTCGAAGCTTTCGGAGCCTTACAGGTTCACAGGTTCCGTTGTTTGAACGATAAAAAAAATCAGCAAATCTGTTATCGTTGGAAAATGAGCATGCGAGGCCCCCAAAGCTTCCAGGGACTTGTTTATTAGTTTAGATAAACAGTTTGTATAGCATCCATAATAGATAGATGAAATTATGTAGGCGAAGAAATGTGCTCCAGATTTTGAACACTGCGCACCGCCAAAAGCTGTACCTTTGCAGGAAACAATATTTTTTTTAGTATTATAATGAATGCCTTTTATGGCACTGAAGACTTGTAGTTCATTCGCCCTATAAATCCCTTCAAGTAGACTTGCTATTCAAAAACAATTCCTTAACAAACGCACTGCCATGCTGTCTGCTCTTGACTGTATGATGAAATTCTATTTTCAGCTAGACTAACAAAGCCCCCTTACCAATGCTACACTGGTGAGTATAATAACCGAACGAATTCATACTAACAAAAGTTCACTAACAAAAACAGCTATGTAAGAACGCTAGATATTTGAATTGCCACATAGTTGCGAACCACATAAAGCAAAGAATTATTGTATGTAAAACTAGCAGGCTGATATAGGTTAGAGAACATAGCTCCAAAAAAATTAAAAATCTGAATATCACTGCCACAGAGAACATGAAGGCTTTGTGCTTATTAAACAAAAGTATCATAATTAAATATTCACCATGTCATTACAGCTAGGAGAGGTTCAATTGAACCAGTTCATGAATATGCTTTCAAAAGCATAATTACTTTAGCAAGTGAACCCTTTAAGATTTTTAAGATTTCTCACTCTTTTAAGAAATCAAGCTAATGTGACTGAAGCCTACCTTAGCTATATGAGTAACTTAGCAGCTTGTCAACTGAGCAGCATAGAATCTTAATCAAAAAAGCCTATGCCGTTAAAACGTCAACAGCTTTCCATAGCATTAGCTCAATCACAACAAAGAGGACCTGATTTGATGAACTTTTCCCCTCCTTGCCTTACAAAAGATACATAGAGATATTGCATACCTCATTATTCATAACTACTTGACAGCGAATATGCGTTCCAGTCTTTACTTGTACGTTTATGATGTAACCTAAGAACATCTGTTAACAATTTCTTCATTACCCTTAACGGAAATGAAGAAATTATTCAGACTTGTTACGAACCAGCCGATCTTCAAATTGCTCATAATGTGAACACATTCTAAGCCATAGTCTGAATTCCATTAACCTGCACAACGCATATTGAGCAAATAAAAAATCAATCATTAAGAAAAGGAGCAACCAAAAAGCCTTCCCACCTTATTTGGACCAAAAGACATCAACAGCTCAACGATACTACAGGCTTCTGATAGTTTATCACGCGAACGACATTAGCGCCCTTTCATTAGTGCATTGCAGCATTTCTATCAAATAGCCACGTAGTCCGGTTTTCTCAAGCATTTATGGATTTACAACTGAGACTTCAGCATTCAGCAAATTAATTTGCTTCTCACTTGCTGTTCACTCTGTAAAGAAACTGCATTTTCAGCAATCTCAAAAGGAATCAAGCAGCCTTGGAGTTCGTTGCCCGGTGAGTGTTGATACATTACTATCCTTATATCAGTTTCCCCAAAGAATATGTTAGCAAAAAACAATCATTAAATGCATCATTGATGTTCATGTACGATTTTTGTGTGATCCAACAGTACTTTCAGAAACCTTCAAAAAGAACAACCTCCTCCACCTCTGGTGCTCAGGTATTTCACCGTTCACACTCTCTAAGGCGTTTGCTCTTTGCCATTCTGTGCTGAGCAAATGCGTTAAAGTTTCGCGCGTTGTTTATTGCGTGACGAAATTGTACTTATAGCACGGTACAAGGAGAACCGGTTCCGCTCACAGTACTTATGAGGTAGGCTAACCTTACCACCTACCTTGCCGCAGCATTCGCACTTACACCTCTGCGCTGTAAGAACGCATTGGTGCTTAGTTTGTTTTTAATTATATAATCAGATTGCGCTTTCAGTGTGATCAGAAATACACGTTTTTTCTGAGGTGTGTAGAACATTTTTACCATTTCACATATTGCTTAACTTAGGAGTAGATAGAAGGGAACGACGCCATCCGTATTCACATTCAGTCATCTCTCGCTATGATCCAAGAATACTAATTTCTTTAGACGAAGCACTCAGATGTTAACTTGGCCTATCATCAGCACATCTAATTAGGATGACGTAAGATCCGAAAACCCTTTATGTTTGGGGTTGAACTTCTAGTCTGAACTAGTCAAAGCATTAGCGCAGCAGCAGTGATCTTCCTTGCTGAATAGGCATTTGCCGCCGCAGTACTTAAAATGACGACAATCGACAACTATCTGCCCAACGTTCATCAGTGGTTGGGAAGAAAAAATTCGAAAAGCTGAAAGAAAAGAAAGAAATAAGGCACATTAAGCTTCGTGCCTATATCTACTGCCTATCTAAACCCTCAACAATGAAACTGTTTAACAGTGATTGAAGTACATAAATATGCACGCGTAAAAGAAGTAATAGTTTGCTCTACAACACAATTCCATTAAATATCAGATTTAGAGAAAGCGGTAACATAGGAAAGACATTTTTTCAAGAAGTGCTTTAGCATACTGAAGGCTTTGCCAGTCAGCGTTCTATTAGTTATTGCTTTGTCAAGATAAGAGTGCAAAAGCGTCGAATGCTCTTTTGCTGTATTTGCTCAGCCAATAATGTAAGCGATCTGCAAATTTAGAAACTGACCACCTTACAAAAAGCGATGATCAAAGAGGCATGCAATGAGAGATGCGAAGAATACTTATTATGTAGCGTCGTCGACAATGGACGGTCATATAGGGAGTGCGTTGAAGAATGCATTCGTGAGGTATGTTAAACCACATTTTGTTTACGCTTACGAGGTTGGTAATCTACTATGCATAAAAACGTGCTTTCTTTGCATTACGACATTGGGTTATACAAGATTAGTACAGCCACTTCTCATGTATGCCAATAAGTGCACTCCTGACGAAACCTTGCTTTATGCTAGTACGTTATCTTGGCATAGAGCACGATCAAAATGTGGGGAAATTGAGGAAAGAGTTTGCAAACTGTCTGCGTATACGTAGCCGAGAAAAGCGGATAAATAATGAAGTAACGATAAGACGGAATGGGTGTCTAATTAGCTTCATCGTCTATGAGCTACGTATAAGCTCTCACTTCAAGAAAAAAAGAATTTGACTAAAGCCTACTTTTACTATTGTTCTCGTTTTTGCGGTTCAGTTGAGCTGTTCAAACCACATTGAAATTGTTTAAATGGGAACGTCGCGATACGTCAAGATGACGTTTCACTGTCCCATTAAAACAATGCACGCCTTTCGTATTCAATATGTCTTCAAATACTCATTTAACATGTTGATGACCTTCAGGCTTTTACGTTTATAAAATACGAAGTTGCCAAAGCAGAAAATCCTTGAAATATAAACATGGAAGTATACCGTTCATTATTAAAAAGCTGATATTTTTTATTCGTGATGCTTTCAAACGAAGAAGTATATGCAGAGCGCCAAAGAATTGGCGAACGAGAAACTTAAAAAATCACTTACGCGGAAGAAATCCGCAGTTAAAAATGTTTACCTGCGCTAACATTCTTTTTTCAGGAATCAGAAAAAATCGCTAAACACGCAACAGATGTTTGGAGTTTATACAGATGAAAATAAAGAAAGCTATGAGGAGAAAAAGTGTATTGCCTGACAGTTTTTCCTTACATGATGCCAATAAACGGAGCAAAGATCGACACGCTGTTCAATAACCACTATGAGTGTTAACTATACGACACTAAGGGTTAAAGGAGGGTGAGCGACCTGTACACCCTTCCGATAGTTCGGATTGCATTCGAAATGGGTGAAATTAAGTGAACAAACAATGGCTATCGTAGCTACAAGACGCATGAACAGAGGGATACAAGAATTAAAAGGCTCCGTGATTAAACTTCATTTGACAGCAGCTTACGACTCAGTTATGGCAAAAAATTAATCGATGAAATAAGGAAAACTTTGCAAACTCGTTGTCATCAAATAATGCCTACGCAAACACACATAAACAAGGATCAGGAGCCGGTCTTTTGACGAAAGATTATTTCGTCACTTGTTAAGCAGAAAGACAAACACCCTCACCATTTGTTCCTTTACATTGAACTTCAACAGCTGTCGATGAGACATGGTATGACGCGGGCCTATATTCTTAAAGTTGGTTGGAAAAGGAACGTCTCTGGTTGTATGAACTTGAAGAAGTTCGAAGGCATTATTGCCTATATGCCTCATGTAAGTTCAGATGGAAATAAAATGAATTTGCAGGTACAAGGCGAGGAGCTAAAACTGACAAAGACAAAATGTGCCATTAGATCATTTACCTCGAAGCTCTATTCTTCAGAAAGAACTTGTTCCGAAAAGGTATTTATCATTTTGCAAATCTTTGCGACATGCAAAGGAGTGAAAAAGACGCCGTTGTAGTCCACCAGTGTTATTTAGAAGAGCTTCGCCCCAAACGTGTCCTACCATTTTACAGGATCGTCTTGATAAAAGTTCCAAGTACTTTTTCTGCCGCTGAGAATTCAAAAAGCATTTTCAGGAATTATTGGAATCAGGGGATAATGAGTAGCTGAAACTGAAATTTAAGCATCGCTATGGAACTTTCTGACTGCAGCAACAACTGTGAGCTATACTGAGAAAGTTTCTAAATTTTTTTGCCTATTCACACTTCGTGGATTTCTTTTCGTTATGGATCCCCTAATTTAAAACAGAGACAAAGTGCATATAGTGCAAAATCAGGGCAGTCTCGCGCTCTGACGAACTAACGTTCTGCCAAACAATGAAACAACTGCTCAAGCCACCGCCAAACCTATTAATAACACCAAACTAAGCCGCAATTATTTGCTCTGTTATGATTCTGAGAAGAGCAAACAAAGATGTCAATTTTGAGTCCATTTTTTCATAGCTGAAAATTTGCCTGAGAGCTCAGCTTTCATTCTTAAACAAACTCGGCATCCGTGTGGCGGTAGAAGAGTTCCTTCTCCGAAAGAAAGCGATAGCAAAATCGCAAGTGCGAAATGCTGCACAGGACGATGAGCACTGTACGTTCAATGCCGCTACTGCTGGGATGTCTACAGAAGACGGCAAAATCGTAGGCGTTACACAAACAGAAAACCTAAGGCTCCCTCAAACTTAAATACATATATGTAGTCCTTACCTATCCTGCAAAATTACATTTCAACCATTGACAATGAAGATACTATTGATTACGCTTTATCTCATTCTATTCATACGCCAAACCTGTGGAGCACCTATTACATCCCAACGGCAAAAGCCAAACAAAACAACAACAACAGCACCGGTAAGCACTCGTTGACAAAAGAGATTTTATAGAATAGAAACATAACCTATTCGTATCATTACTGAACTTTGCCCTGCAAAACCAACTTAGGCTATTTCCCGCTTACGTATCAGATAATGAAATAATTTATGAAAACTGAGCGAAACAGTTCAATCTTCTTATTTATATATTTGAGTGTGCTTCTTATCTAGACGCTAATAATTTTAAAAATGCCTCCTATTCTTTGCCCTTCACCTATTCATATTCTTAGCCTATGGAGAGTAGACGCCAGTTTCACCTAACAATGCTTCACGCGTAAATACAATAGCCGAACATCTTCGTATGGACATCTGTTGACTCCCTGAGGCAACAATGGGGTAACAGTTACCCAGTCTAACTCAAGAATCTCCTAGCCACCACGTAAAGTAAAGAAATATTCTAGATACAATTAATGAATTGAGGTATGTTAGAAATATAATGATTAATAAGCTAAATGGAAGTGACAAACAGTGAGCAAAAAAGGCATACATTGAGAATTAATAAAGGTCACTCATTCAAAAGCGCCACTTGAAAAGGGTCCCAGAAAAGGAATTACCATCGATGACTAACCCCATAAATAAGCCAACTAAGGTTTCCCAAGCGTTTAGAAATTCGAACCAACGTGCCTCGAATTCGACTTTGCTATACGGCGGCGATTCACGTTGTGCTTTTGCAAAGGGCATCAGACCCGTTCTTTTACAACATAAATTACAATCCACATTTGTTATTGAAAAACGTGAAATTAGCTTTGCAATGTGTAAGTGATTTATGCTAAACTGTACACACGAGAAACCACCCTGTTTGTAGTTGAACAATAGCTCCATACACACGATTACACTCCCCAAAGCGTAACGAGTGTATACTCAGCGTTCAAAGGCTTCAACTGCCAGCGCAACAGCGTGGAACATTTATCTTTACTATACGAAAATAGTCTTACAAAAAAACGAACCGCTAAATACTCAATCATTAACAAAGTTAATATGATTTAAGATTTTATCTACAGCACGAGTCCGTTAATAACATAAAAGACATGCTGGAACTTTCTGGTGGTGTACCGTCCCCTTCACCAGCGGTGTAACAGGCATGTTTTTCGCGTTATTAACCGGATTCCTACTGTAAAAAATTTTAAAATGCATATCAACTGTTTCATTTTCCCATCCTCATAGTATAAAATGCATGTAAAGCATTTCGTACTGTGTTTAATCGAACAGACGTCAAGTGAACACTTAAACACGTAAATAACAATACCAGATCGCACGTATAACGATAGGAAGGAAAAAATTAACCGCTCATACGATCACCCTCAACTACAGAACAAAGCACAAGCAATCCATTCCGAACCTGCATGCTTATACTTTAAGCTGAAAGGACGTTATTAACAACCCGTAAACTTTCGCAACTTCTACAGCGGATGTTTAACAGGGAAAATAATGCAGAAGATTTACTGCTTCAAAACCTTCGCAGACTAATATACCCATAACGCGTTGGCGGGATCGCATGAAATGCAGCATTTCAACAACTTACCCAGACTTACAATGGCTAGCAACAATAAAATACAAAATGCTAATACTACTATCATTAATAACAATAAGTATAAGAGTAATCCCGTTAATTAATACTGTTGTCATTTGATAATAAACTATTGCCCGTTGCTAGCACAGTTGTGCGCTTAACGCGTCAACGTTTTTTAATCTTTCTCAACCTTTGCTATTTACACAAAGGCAGTCATAAAATCCATTGGCAATTTTCGCCTGTCGTTTTTGTGTAACCAAATTGTACTTTCAGAAAAATGCAAAGAAAACAACCTCATCTGCCAATTGTGTACAGGTATTTCAGAATTCTTATCTTCTCAGGCGTTTGCTCTACACTGTTGAGCAAACGCGCTGAAATTTCGTGTGCTGTTCATTGCGTTACGAAGTTGTACTTATAGTCTGGCTCAAAAACGACTAGTTCCTCTCGCAATGTTGATCAGGTAGGTTAACCTTTCTACTTTCCCGCCCTTTCTGTATTCGCATATCGATGTATTACGAATGCGCTGGTGCTTCGTTCCTTTTTCATTAAGCAATCAGACTGTACTTCCAGCAGAATCAGAAACAGACAAGTTCCGCTGGAGTTCGTTGTCACTTATGTAGAATAATTTAGTCATTTTCACGTATTGATTAACTTAGTAGGGGAGAGATAGGAACGGCATCATAACCACTCAAGTTTTATCATCGGCTACTTTGACAACCGCTTTATTAGGTGATGCATTCAGACTTTACGTACATCTAACAAGGATGACGTAAAATCTGATGACGCCCATTTTTGGATGTGAAATTTCTCTGCTCAACGGAAAACAATAACAAACCCACACCACCTAAGTCACCAATCAAAGCAACAGCACGACAGCAAGGACCTTCGCATATTGAATATTCATACGCTGCAGTTCAATATTGAATATTTTCTAACGATCTTCACCAGCGAAAGTTTATTTTTTGTAACGACTGAAGATCGTAGCAAAACTAATTTTGCATAGCCCTAACTTTCAGGGACAGATCGAGCCGCACCTTCATTGGAAACATGTACTCAGAATGCGTAATGATAATAATCGCGATGATTACTTGCAAACTGACAGGGACTTATTATGATTGCTGTCTAAGCTTAAGAGCACTGAACAAAACTCTTTTGTATGGCCACATAAAGTTTCGTAACTTTTTACAGGTTTACAATCATATCGTAAGTTTCTTGGGTCCTAAGACAAAGACACTCTAATTTCGGTTGTTACTTTCAAACGTGCTACAGGGGTCTCTGAAATGCTTCTCCTTACATATTACAACAAAAAACATCAAAGTGGTTAAAACTACTTGTCGGTATCAATTATCCCACTATGTTTTAACCGAAAAGGTTAGTTAACGTCTGCCGAAAGAAAATGCCACAGCGGAGAAAGGAAAACCTCTAAACAAGAACAAAGGACGAAGTTGGAGTTGTTTACGAAATTAAATGTGACTACCTGGTACCATGCGCAGAAGAGAGCATATATTCTACGCTTCCAATTTAAGGGCCGTATGTCCACTATTAGATGTCAAGACCATGGACAGTTAGGCTGTATGCGTAGGAAACAACCGATGATCTGGGCTAACATTACTCTCACCCATCATGGCTGCCCTTCTTTGCGAAATACGGTTAAACGCTTTGGAATTTTCCTCAACAACAATATAAAGCAAAGAATCGATAATGACGAGCACTTAAGCACGACCTGTAAGGAGTTACAAATATGGGCATAGGTTCAAGGTAAGCCTGTAGTCACCCATCCAGGATTCGCTATATGCCATTCCGCTGACCATGACACTCTGAAAGGCCTGAATCCTGAATGTTACGACGATTACGAATTATTGTACGAATGATCATTAGTGATCATGGAAAACAGAACCACTACTGGTCGAAACACAAAAAACACATACCTGAGAGAAAAATAGGAACGAGAAATTTCAGGAAAGAGACAAAGCAATGACAACTTGAATATCCTTAAGCAAGGAGAACCTTAACTAAATTGAATGTAAAAAAGCGCAACGCTCTTTTGCTGTATTTATTCAGCTAATAATGCAGATGCTTTTTGCAGGTTCCGAAACTCGACATCTTACAGAAAACGTTCATAAAAGACGCATGCGGTGAGAGATGCGAGAAATACTTATTATGCAGCATCCTCGGCGTTGGGCGGTCGTTTGAGGATTGCTTAAAAGACTGCATTCGTGAGGTTTGAATTACGCACTCCATGAAAAACTCACTTTTCTTTAAACTTATAAAGTAAGGGTAATACCGTAATGCCAAGAAAGTACGTTCCCATGCATAGCAAATTCTTACAGCACAAAATTCGCATATAACCTAACAAATGTACCCTTAAGGAAATCTTGCTTTATGTTAATATGTTACTGCGGCATACAGTACGATCAAAGCGTGAGGAAATTGAGGAAAGACCTTGCAACCTGTCTGCTTATACGCACCCGAGAAAAGCGCATAAATAACGAATTAGCGATGAGGCAGAATAGGTTTCTAATTAGCTTCGGTGACTACGGGCTACGTAAGCGTCTCGCTTTGAAAAAAAGAATTTTTTTAAGGTCTATCTTTACTCTTGTTCTCGTTTCAGTGGTTTAGTATGAACTGTATCCAGATTATTTAAATGAGGACATCACAATAAGAACAAAGTGACGCTTCACTGACCCATTAAGACAAAGCACATTACTCAAATGCTTAATGTCTAAACATGTACTAACTATGCCATCGATTGTCAAAAGGAACGAAAAGATATACGTGACGCAGTAACTAGCAAACGAGGAATTTTAAAAAATCAAGTTAAAAATGATTATCGGCACTAACATTCTTTTTTCAATAGGAATCAGAAAAAATTGCTAAACATGCAACGGACGTCTGGAGTTTATACAGGTGAAGATGGAGAAAGCTACGAGGAGAAAAGTGGGCAGATGTATCATTTACTTTTTACGTGATATTTAATAAACGCGACCAGCGTCCACTTAACTAGTTCCATCATCCAGCAGCCAACGGAATTATTACTTATATGCTACTAACGGTAAGTTGGAGCATGAATGACCTGCGCATCTTTTTGCTAAGCACTTTCGCATTGGGAATGGCTGAAGTTTGATGAACTAACTACAACTATTATGAACGGAATGACATTGAAAAAAGAGGCTGCGTAATGAAAGCTCATTTGACAGCATTTTGCGGTTCGGTTGCGAGAAAAATGTAACTGATAAATTAAAAGAAGCACCACATACTTGCTGGGATGAAATAATGTCAATTCAAACAATTACGAATGAAAATGGCTTTGTTTACGGTACAATGGACACTCCTAGTACAATACAAACAATAATCTGCATTCCGATGAATCAGTTCACTATTATGACTACACTTATACCAGCTGATGTCACGCAGTTCGCGGATAAGGTGACGTGTCTGTTGGGACAAACATTTCGCCAACACCTTAGGGTCCCATTACGTCGTCAACTGAGCTTTTAACAGCAGGCGAAAATTTCATTTACATTTTAACACCTTTCTTTTTTTGATTATTATACATTTCAGTCTACCGTAACCATTAGCAATCCCTCAGTTGTCAGTTCAAACCCGTTGTACACATAGCTACACCTACAGAGAATCTGAAAGGCTTACTGTAAAAGCTATTCGAATCGGCATGAAGACTCCAACAATTTCAGTTCTTACTGAACGAGCAGTTACGGCCCCATTCTCTAGGCATTGATTCAACAGATAACAAAAAGACTTACCTGCATAAAGGCGAGTTACAGCGCTGTTTAGTTCACCTCTAATTTTCAGATATTCTCTTCGCGTTTTCGTGCTCTGTCAATAATACAGTAATTTATTTGCCAGTTTTAAATGCAGAAGGGACATCGTAATAGCCTATAGCTAATATTATCACTTGGCACTCTGACCTTTAAACTAAACATAGTATAAAACAGCCCTACAGTTTAGCACAGTTACTTTTCAATTACATAGGAATTGAAAAGTGAATTATCAGTGCACTCTTTTACCTAATGGTGTCAAAGCTTAATGAAGGCACTGGGTTACCTTGGAATGTTATCGAAGCTGATGTCTTCCTGCTATTGGTAGTCTTGAGCATACAAACTAGAGTAAATTCGATCTGCTTGTTGTAAGCAATACTGACAATTTTACGATCTTCTTCATAGGCAGACGAGCAACGTGTGCATGTGCCATGTGTCAGAGCTCCAATATTTCCTAAAACGTAATAATAATCGATGTAATTAAAAGTAGTCCAAGAAAACAACGCTACCAATTTTTTTCTGAATAAAACTGATGTTAATAGTGGAGTACAGCTGACGTTTTGACCATGTTGCGGCTTTGCAAAATGATTAGCACTTTGAATAACCTTAACGAGGCAGACTTTTCTGCTAATGGGAAAACCCATTAGATAAAAATCATTTTCAGCGATAGAATGTACAGTAGTCGCTTATTGACGACAGAGTCACCACTGCCCAAGTTAGGCAACGTTGAAAATGCAACACCGGCATGATTTTATTAAACAATTCCATAAACGGGATCTCCAATGCGAAGTAAGCCGCCTGTTACGTTCTGTTGGTCTTCGAGTTTCAAGTATATGCCGAAAGTGAACTCGCTACCGCTTAGAGTGCGCAAATGCTTAAGAACTTCCGGAGTCTTTGCCCCATTTTCGGGATTCACCGCGATTACTGCGCAACGCTGACACTTTCCAATGCAGTCAAAAAGCGTTGATCCAATTTTAACTTGATTCCACATCTCCTCTTCAAATGGCTCAGCTCCTTCTATCACAAGATTGGGTCTGAATCGAGCAATCAGTTCTTCTTCATTCATACGACAACCGGGATCCTCTTGCATCTCTTCCAATAGCCTTTGCACTGAAGCTCTGTTCACCATAAGGTATTGAGCTTGATTGTTCAAGCCATGGTCGGAAGGACCACCTTTGAGTAAATTTCATCTGTGAGAATTATTCCTTGAAAAGTTAACCACTAACTGGAATGCACTAGACGAGTCCCTTTGGTCTTCAACACTTCATCTAGCCAGATGGCAACATCCTCACCGCAGTCGCTAGCTTCCTCCCTATACATTGAATGTTATGGTCAGGAAACAACTATAGGTAGATAGTATACTTTCTGTTGCACACGTTGTACGTTGTATGTGGCTCTGCGTATGCAGTGCTGACAGGTACGCACGTACGTTTCGCCTTTTGGTCATCAAATAGCCAAAGCTTTGAAAGGTCAATGGACAGTCGCACTTTGCTGAGAGCAGCATTATTTTCTAACTTCACTGCAACGCCATACGAATCTACGACCATCCATTTACGATCTAACCATAAACCATAATTGCTGATTGGCCAATGATCGGCAACTTCCACCGGGCGGCATGATTTGACTGGATAGACGAAAATCTTTTCAAGTTTAAATACTCGCTTCTGATTATCTTCTACTGTCATGTTATGTAAATTATTGCTGAAACAAAGAAATGAAGCTGGCAAGAAGTTCTTCTCCATTCCATTCGAACCTCAACTTTTCCAATGGAGCTTTCTCAACAAAACATTCTTCAATGAAGGACAGGAACCTTGACACGTCATCCGCTACGGATGTCCAACCGAAAGAGATTCGAACAGCGCCCAAAGGATGGCCGTTCAGAACGTCAACTTGATCGCCACATCGTTTGATGCCTTCCTGAAATATAATGCTAAACATAAACAAATGCAATAAAGAAAGTACAGTACTAACTGCTGCGTAATTTTACTTGTTTGAAACTTTATCTTTCTAGAGACATTCGTTGTAAGTTTAGGCATACACATACCTCATATAAAGACATTGCTTGTGAATCGGTTAGACCAAGGGCAAGCTGGCAAGCACCCTGATTACAGAAGCAACCTGTTCGCAGCTGTATATCGTAGGCGCCGGCCATACGGTCTACTTCGCTGAACCCCACCCATCGACCATCCGAGCGCAACAGGTTGAAAGCTACGTACCACCTTGCTCCAAGGGACTTCGAAACTTTGACTCGCAATAAATGTGCGCTACCTTGCTACCGTTGTAATGACGTAAACCCAACAAACCATCGTATGCCCTGTTGGCTAGTTGAAAAACTCGTTGGCCTATTCTAGCAATGCCACCTGAAAATTCTTTACATTAAAATACATTAATTACAGTACTCTTTTTTTCACCAGCTTTTTCGATTGCGTCGAAACCGTGCTTCAATGCAATAACCAGCTGATAGGCTAGTGTGCCATCCTCAAACCTAAGCGAAAAAAAATATTTTTGAAACTTTCCCTATATTGTCGACTATGTCGTCGCCTGCCTCTTTTCGATTTCGTCGCGCGGCTGGAAAAAATCAAAAGTTGAGGAGTAGATCTTCGCAGTTCCACCGCCAAAATAAGGTCGCTGCAACACGTGGGCACTTTTCCTGAGCACCAGCAGGGCGCCAATTCCTGTTGGAAAGCCGAACATTTTATAAAAAGAAATAGTAACGAAGTCTGGCCCGTTGGCGCCTAAGCTGAATTGACACGTTGGCGCCAGCGCAGCCGCATCCAGGCAAGTGTACCATCGTTGCGGCCCCAAGGAACCTTCGCGAACAAGCTCGCACCATTTCAATGGATATCGACGACCGCAAAAGTTGGTCTGACCAGGATAGGCTAACAGAGCTGCGCAGTCGCATTTTACCAGCTTGCTGTCCATATAGGGCCTTTGCATGGCTGAAGTTAAGGCCTTTTCGTCAACAGCATACACCGCTACATTTTGCATAAAAGCGTGCACACGCATTCCCACAACGGATGTGTGATTATCTTGCAGGTATATAAAACACGGTTCTCCCATTCGAACGGACTGGTACCAAGTGTTATTGAAAAGGGGCCCACTTCCAACACTTTTCGCTTCGTGATCCTTGCAGCGTTCGCAGCGACTCCAGTTGAATGATTCGGCCACAATTTTCAAAGCGGCACTGCAGTTGGAAGTGAACACTACGGCGTAATGCTCGGATGTCGTGCCAAAGTGGTTCAAAATTTTCTGACGCATTTGGTCAACTCTTGACGACGTTAGCAAACCGCGGGAATTAAGACTGTGAGGATTGCCAAATCGATTGAGCGTCAAATCGTTTAGGAATGCTTGTATCTGCTCATCGGTATATTCAGTTGTAGCAGCATGGTCAAGGTAGGTCTCTGTACGAACAGAGTTTGAATTAGCGTCCATCTCGTCGGGTAGCCGGAAAACAATATGTGATTAATCTGAAAAAAATAAAGTAAAATCGCTTCTGCTAACCTCTTCAACTTGAAACTGCTACGCGCACTCAAAAGTCAATTCGCGGGTTCTAATAAAGCTCAGCTGAAAATCACTCTGAGAGGGAAAAAGGGGCGCGAAAGTATTCAAAGGTAAATATCATAAACGAACTTGGATACTGTTAGGACAAAAAGTGGCATCTTAAAGGGTATTAGAGATCGCCAGAACGAATTGTTTACTCAATTCATATATGCCACTTTATCATTACGAATTCTTTGTAAAAGAAAAGTAAACTGTTGAAAATAAGGCATAAGCAAATGGTTAATGGATTCGGACAAGCAACGCTACGCGAATTGCAGACGCAGTCTTACAGGTTTACAAACAAGAGCGTACAAAAGGCTATTGTTGACCAGCGAAGCCAACAAGTCAACTTTGACACAATGTCGATGAACTTGACAGACAGCTGTCTACAATAAGTACAAACGGCAACTCATAAATAAACGAAATGCTAATCATTACCGATACACCTTGTGTCATCAAAGGGACGACGAGAAGAAAAATGACCGTGACAGTCAACGTGTTACAGTTTTCAGGCGAGTTAAAAATAATGAGTATGGTTTAACATAATTTGTAACTACTTAACATTACCGAATGAATCCGTTTTGCAAACGCAGGTTACATCGCTTTTAAATGACTGCCGCGCTACTCTTTTTATGAAAACGATCGAATTGATACGAATTTAAAAAAATAAAAACAGCTGAACTGTTAAATGCATGAAGGCATATTACTCCGACCATAAAACATTTATAGATGAAAGAACAGCAAGTTAAATAAGCTTCTGTGACTGAAAAGCGCTGTAAAACAATTAGCAATAACACTGAGGCAATGCGTGCGTTAGCGTAAATAAAAGCCTAGAAAGCAAAAATAAGCTTAAGATATTAAGAACAATGTTGTACGTGAAAGACAGCGCCTTAGAATCATTCCATACAGGATTTCGCAAGAATGCAAAAACTTGCCCCTAGAAATAATGTAGTTGAGGCGGAACACGTATTACCCATATCTATGTCTATTTTGTGCTTCAGTTTCATCGTATTAAAGAGCATACCGCGTCTCCTTACTTTACCTAGTAGAAGATATGCAGATTATTTCAAAACAGCGCCCTAATCACAACTAGGAATCATGAAAGGGTGCCTTAAACGTTAGCTCGGCCATTTGCCGACTCGTTCAGCTAGGGAATCGAAGCAGGAAAGACGTATTTATGTTAAAGCGCCTGAGTATCATTTACACGTCATTTTGCAACTTCGCGCTCACCATAATGAAACGACCCTGCGAGCTAATTTGCAATTCCAACAGGTTAATTTTCTAGTTTGTTACCTGTTTTGCAATAGGCGACAAAACGCTGCTGTGGATTATGTGAAAGAAAAATGAGTACTTGCTTACGGATATTCAATGAAATCCAAACAGCAGCCACAACCTATTAGCAACAGAAGCGGAGTACTTCTTCTGCAATTTTAAAGGTTTGTCAGAGTGTTTTGAGCTTTCAGATTTTTCCAGAGGATAATTCTCAGTCTTCTTCTTGACTCCCTACCTGAAAATCTTTTAACTGCGACAGTAGCTGCGTATACTTTTAAGGGGAATAAGTCTACGCTGGCAACAAGCAGCAAATAAGTCATGATCAATTCAAATTTATTAAGGCACAGTCTACACGAGAGTTGTAGACCAGATGGAATATGACGTGAGTTCACTGTTAATAGTAATGATTTGTAAGTCCGCTCACTACAGGAGGACACTTTTTGAGATGCTTCTATTTGCTACCGAGAGCAAAGATAACGTGCAAAATTGCACGGCAGAGTGGTTCCTTTCTTCAAACCGCGGACACGTCATCTCTCTCTTCCCTGCTTAACCGTTATCTGATTCGCAGGTCCCACCTAAAGGTCAGCAAGTAGGGCTATGAGAGTGGAGCGAGAACTACATACTCTGTCTACAATTGTTTTCACAAATTTAAATTTAAAATACTTTATAAAGTAAACATGTCTGAACCGCTCTGCTCAGCATGTTTAGCGACAGTACCATGCGCAAAAGCGGCTAAAGAGGATACAACAAAGTCAATTATCGACTGAGAAAAAGCAGGTGAACCAAAAATGAAAAAAAAGAGTTGGCACACTGTATGCTACGCTTTGAAAAAATTTATTTGCTACAGCATCAGGAAAGCAGCGACGCGTTGCGCTACTGAATAAGTGACGTTTGCGAATGATCAATTGCGGCAACATTCTGGCTATCCATCTGTTGCTTTAAATAGTGCAGGGCGCGCTTTGCCGCTGTATTCTTTGCCAGCCAACGCGACTTTCCCATACCGGAAAATTCGTGTCCGCCTTTAACGGTAACCTTTACGCGCGTTTTATTGATCGATTTGTCATAGCAGCTCCTGAAATAGATAAACAGTTTACAAATAAAAAATAAAATAGTACGCAACTTACGCAAAAGTTGCGGTTGAGTCTAGCTCACACAACTGCCGAACAGGAGACTTCGGTACGTTGGCACAACATTCCTCTGAAACCAGTTCACCCAATCAAATAAGCTAAACGTTCCGCTGTTGTAAAAACAATGTTATTACGCAAAAAAAAGTCGATTATTTTTAAGCAACTTTAAGAAAATTTTTAAGCAACTGAAACTTTAAGAAAACTACAAAATATTAATATGGCCCAACATATTATCAGCTATTAGGCCATTAATCAAACCAGATACATCTCCAAATAATTTTAGCGTAAATGTGAAACAAAAAGAACACCGATATATATTGTCTGATAATAAAAACAGCGAATATTATACTCCAGACGCAACTTTCATGTACACATGTAGCCCGCAATTTTGAAGAACTCTAACTTCTTAAAAAAACATGAAAAAGGATAGCTTGAAGTTTCCAACTGCTTCTGCAGCTCTTCTCTGCTCTCCTGAACGCATTACACGCGTGAGAAAACAGAGACGGCTAATCATTTCGAGCAGGCAACCCTCCGAAAAGCTTGTTCAAACTTTGTAACTTTTCACGCATAACAGCCTTACGATTAAAAATTTAATTCGGGAAAAAGCATTGAGTACTAAGCGAATCCCGAAAGCATCAACTCGAAGACCATTTTTTCCATAAAAAATTACGGAGCCGCAACTTCAAACTAAAATAGCTAAGATGTTCGACATAATAACCATTTGCAAAACTCATTCCAAGATTGACTTGACGACAGAGCAGTAAAAATCAGACTATTTAACAAAACCGTGAGACATGATAAGAGTTAAGAGCAAAGCCAAGGGCCTTATCAAGAAAACGGTATTAAGGCAGTTAGGATTACCAGAAAACTACATAACAAACCAAAAGTAAGCGCGCCCGGAATAACAATACTCATAGCTCAACTAGAGTAGCTCAGGATTGGGCTTAGCGCGGATACGCGGTGTCCTACTACCGTAGGAGGCATCAGAATGCAGGTACAATCAGTGTAAATTTAAATCGATATTATTCTTAAAACAGAAGCTTCGAACTAGCAGTTTTGGATGACCTAAGAGCGGTAAAGCACCAGTCGTCTACAGAAAACGTCGTAAGCTAAGGTTTGCCTGCTAAGTGGATCTTAACTCTAAAAAAACAGCATTTAGAAGTCAGCACGGAATGTAGGACGGTTGAACCAAAACTGGAAAGAAAAAAGAAAATGAATTAATAAAAATTAGCGACGACGAGGTAGCCTGAACATCATTACAGCATACTGTCGGTCTATTCTTCTCCTGAGCGATTACGGTTACAAGAGATACACCGAGTAAGAGAGAAATAGACATAGGAGCCTCGACTGTGCCAGCTTTGCGTGAAACACGAAAAGAATACAATTCAAAACCGCGATACCGTGTAGGCAAGGCTTACAAGTTGCAGTTACCTATTTGAGCCTTCATCATGGGATAGTAGGTTTGCCACACTACCTCCAAGGAACATCCGGAATCTAAATAAATGGCGCCCGCCACGGATTCGAATATATCGCCCAACACTTTGGGAACTTCGTACTCTTCAACGTCAATCTCCGGATTGTTGACATCTCCCAATATGAACAACTGCGCGATGAAAAGCATACACATTATTCGACGTTTCAACAAGCAAAAATACCTCCGTATTAAAGTTTACGTCTTTGTTCAACTCGATTAATACCTTTACGAAGTTTCCCACCGCGTTGTAAAGTGCGGGGTTGCTTGCCATCAAATACTAAAAAAAAATTCACATACTTATACAACGAAGCGAGAAAGAAAAATAAAGGAAAAGAGACGCCGTATAAAACTTGAAAAAAACTTGCTAATATTGATGAATCAATTTCAAACAGGTTAGACTGTGGTCATTATAAAAACAGTATGAAAGAAAGTAAACGTTTCACACACAAATGCCGCTCATATATGCATACGCGGCAATTCCAATGAACGTAATAACTGGCTGCCTTTAGCAGAGTTTGGCTGCCTTAGATAATATATATTAGCATTAATGCTAAAAATTTATGACCCATATCGGACTAAGAAATGATGCTGCTTGGACTTCCCAGACAAAAAATCCATATGACTTTATATAGCAGTTATTGTAATGTGCATTATTTCTCGCTAACCATTTTAAAGATTCGTCTGAAGAATTCATGCGTATATACATACCTTATGATAGCCGTGCTTTACAGCTATTGACGCGAAATTCATATTATTGACCAGTGCCGACCTTATATCACTCAAAAGGCCTGGACTTTTGTACAGCTCTCTTTCGTAGATGAAATGAGTGACCAAATAGTCCAAGATTGCGTCACCCAAAAATTCCATTCTCTAAAAGAATCATTTACGACTGTCTGCAGTGTTCATACTGTATATACTTCGTAGTTTTCAAAAACCGCCGGTCTACAGTAGGAGCTGTGCGTTAACGCCTGGACAAGATAGGCGCGGTGTTTGAACTCGTATCTTAAAACGTGTTCAAACTTTTCCAGCTGCAACCTCTTCCAAGTTTCCTCTAAGGCTACCGCGGAAGTGACAGCCGGTTCGGACATCTCAGCCTTAAAAAAGGCGGCAACGCTTTCAAAGACTTTTCAGGAAATAGCTGCTGAGAAAAACCTTGCAGATGACGCTCAGACCAAGCCATTCCATAAACTGCAACGCTACAGCATGGCCGCACGAACGTACATAGACACCAATTAAAGCTTCGACGCAATCGGCCACCCGTTTGTCCGAAACCACATGCCGTTCAATCAAGTTTAAATTTTTCTAACAAGGCAATAGGGACAGGGAATGTCTAACATTTCAACTGAAATCACCTACGTCGACATCGGCGGAATCGTCATCTAACCCTGTATCGTCCTCTAATTCGGACGCGACAAAGCATGGAGGCAACCAATTGACCGTTGGCTTGAACTCTTGAACGATAATCATTCCGCAAAGACCAATTCGTTTGCCCAGTTTACACAGGTTTGCATTAGATATCTCGTTTCTTCGCAGGTCGCTTAGTTGACCCGGCTGCTTGTCCGCATGCTTTTTGAACATGCACACGGCAACCGCGTATTTCAGGAACGAATCGCCCAACGTTTCGGCATTCTCCATGTCGAATAGATCGTTTGCGCTGGGGCAAGTTAGCGCAAGCAAAATTTCGCGCAATCCCGGTTGCAACCGGTATCTCGTAGTAAACTGTTTGAAAAATGAGGCTACAACGTCGGATGAGCTATCCGCTACTGCAGCTTCGGCGATATCGCCATTTGTTAACTGTTCACCTTTTGCTGATTCAAGACTACGCGGAACAAGATTAAAGTCCTCTTTACGGACAAAGAAAGCGTCAATGACGTCCACTGCGTCGTCGTTAAGGACTACTTTTTTGTTGCGAACATTCTGTGTTGTGGAATCGGTTGGCATTATGGATTGATGAAAGAACAATTCCTCTTCGTCAAATTCCTTACATGACGAAGCAGTAGCACTTGACGAATTGACTTCGGTGGCTGTTGGAGTAGCAGCATTAGCCTTTTCCGACTTACAGACATTTTCGAAATAACCCTCGTTCATGCCTTCAAACTGTACAAGCAAACCCACATCAGGCTCACCGCCGTCGCAACTTTCAGTCGGTACAGATTTTTTCTTATTCCGTGTAGCATAACCGTTGGTACGACACCAATGCGAATCGATCGGTTGCGCTTCCTCGTCATCGCCAGACTGAACATCGTCTGGCGAAAATGCCTCTTTCCGAATAGTCGTGCGCAGCTCGTCAGCAACAGCTAAGCAGCGCAGTCTTAAAACATCAAAAGTAACGCGAAAGTCGAAAAACGATCATCTGCCGAGCAAAATGATAAAAAAATGGTTGCAAGGGGGCTAGAAGCCATCTTAGTACTTGAAAATCAAATAGCGCTAACCTATAAAGTACGGTAGGTAGGCAAGTTAGTTGAAACCACATTTGCCAGCTGAACGGATGAACGTACACAAGTTCCGGTACGAACATCGAACCTGCGTACGCATGAGCTATTGGATCTGAACGTATCATGACCGCTTCGCGCGAGTCACCTTTGACCCGTCGGTGAATCATACTGTATCTGTAAGATTTTTAAAAAAATGACTTTGACCACCGCGAAACGCAATCGAAGGTTACCTCGGGCGCACGTAGTCGCCGCAAAGAAGCGGCTGCTCCAAATTGAAGATTTTTAAATTATGGGATTTTTCGTAGTACTCCGCGAACGATGCGAACCCTCCAAAATCGCATGGCGACAATGGGTTCATATCTTTGCGCACCGCGACTACACGGACGAAATTGTCAATGCCCTTATGTTTGTGATACCAAGGAAGAATAACGCTGTTGACGTACCTGAAACATGTAGTAATGTCTACACGCGGCAGATGAAAGAACAATCAACGATGCGGTGTTTACCTCGTTTTGTCGTAGACAAAGTTTTTTCGCTCTTCGTCTGTAGGTCGCTTATTCTGGCGGCGCATTTGCCAAAGTAGCTTATCCACAAGCGCCCAATCGATTACGCAGCCTTTAGCAGGCTCTGCAGAAGAATTCATTAAGTAATGGACGTAATGACGACGTGGAAAAAATGAACGCTACCTGTAATCAAAGGCACAACGTAGAATGGAACTTCGGAATGATCAAAATCGAATGTTACAGTGGGGGAATTAAATTTTAACAAATCCAAAAACATGTAACGATGCACTTCCAACAATAAAGCTAACTTGTCGTCAGCGAGAAGCACCGGCTGAGGCAATGAAACGCATTTGACGTATACTTGTTCCTCCGAGGCAAAAATTTCAAACTTTGGCATCTGAAAAAGCGTAAGCACGCTGGACGCAGTAGCAACCACGCCGAAAGCCAACAACGAACCTGCGGCAACGGTTCACGGGACAGTAACCCAAAGGTTTCGCCTGTACCGGTGTCGAATGACAATTCGTCAAAGGGACTGTCCAGGAGAGAAATGGCAACGCTTATCTGTATTTGGCACAAAAATAAAGGCACACCCGCGTTCAAACGGTTGGATAGGCAAGCTGGCACCTAAGAAAAAAAAAAGCATTACGGCAAGTTGTCAACTTCCAAATACAATCATCGTCCGAACAAAGCCTTATATTAAAAGAGAAAAACAACAAACTGCCGGAAGCGTAGAGAAGAACAATTTTCAACCATTATAGATTGTCGAACTCAGCTCTTAGCTCTAAGACCATACGCAGAGCATACAAGCAATATAAGCAGGCGGAAAATAAGCTATACAACAAGCAATGACGAGTCAAATTAAATATAAAGGAAAACTATAAGACCTCAGCAGGCCGAGACGGTCTTGAAATGAGTTTACGAAAGGGCAAGTTCGTGAACAGGAAAAAAGGAAACCCCGAAAGCCAAAATTGCAGTTATGAATCGATGCTCATCTACGGAGACGCAAACCGCCTTTTTTTGACAACGCGCTTAAATTATTACAATTTTCGGGATTTCAACTTTCTTTCTTACAGCCATCACAGCGTGAACGTATTGCCTAAACATTTGAATATACCGTTTGATTGATGCGTACGTTAGCAGGTAATTTAGATGCGGCTTTTCTAACGATTCTGCGAAAGACGTAGGTTCAAATCCCGAATAGGTCGAAAATACACAGTAAAGTTTGGACTTACGGCAGTTGTACAGTGGCATCTTCCAGATGGGGAACGTATTATACAGGTCTTATTCTTTAGATCAATAACTACGAACAAGACGAGTGCAATAGCGCCTCTACTCAAATATATTCCTTATCTATAAGATGCCAACGCACAACTGTCATAAGGCCAAAGTTTACAGCGCACTTTCGGCCAATTCGGGATTCTGACCTATCAGGAATTTGACTTTCGGGATTTTAACCGTCACCATCTGCCAAGATGCTACTACACAAGGATCTCTTGTTCAGACAGAAACAGGACGAAAAAATGATAACACTTATGGAGAAAAATGGTACTTTTTTCTTAAAGAGTTCTCGACGATAGCGTCCACTACTTTGTTTCCGCTCGACGAATTCCACAAATTCTTCATCGTCGTCTTCGCGACTTTCATCACCGCCGACGGCTTCGGTGTATTTAGATGCCGGCAGCATATGATCGGATAATTCACCATGTTTGTGCAATATTTTGCAGGCTAATAGTGCAGCGGCCATTTTTGCCAATTTCTGGTTGGACATAGGAGTACCCTATATGGAGTCGTCACGTCAGGCAAAGCGCAGCGGCACTGACGCTACAATAGCGCACCGTAATTTTTTTTTTCAAGGGGCAATTAAGCGGCAGCATCAAAGTTGCCGTATACTGCTGAAACCCTGACGAATCGTTAAAACTGGAAATTTCAAACTTCGCCGACGATACTGTATATCGATCACTGGGCAACGACATGCAATATCTGGAAAAAAGGCGCAACGCGACTCGTACCTTTGCGCAACAGCTGCAAAATTCTTACCTGTTCAAAACGTACAGAGATGTGGACAACGTTACCACCGATTGTTGTTGGACTCCGTTTAAGCCGTCCACCGGCGGTCCGTAATAGGCAGGCAGCAATGAATCGACCGTGCTATTTTCGTGAGCCAACTCCCAAGCTTCTGTAGCTTCGGACTGATGCCTAATCAATTCCTGAAACACCAATAACAATATGCAACTGTAAAGTTTGAAAAGGAGAATAACTGCTCGGCAGACTGAAGGCTGCTAGAAGAAACGCAATATGCATAGGATCATTGGCTGCCAGAATCCCGAATAGGTCGAAAATGCACTTTAAACTTTGGCCTTGCGGCAGTTACACATTGGCATCTTCTAAATAAGGAATGGACTCGGAGTAGAGGCGTTATTATACCGGTTTTGTTTTCTGCAGCACAGACCACCTAAAACGAGTTTTCGACCTATTCGGGATTCGACGTAAAACTTGTTGCCTAATTTTTGAATGTTTTACATGTAGCAATTAGCATAAAGTAACAGCACGCGGTATACAATACCTCCTCCATTTCTACGTACGACTTCAGCGTTTTACAAAAGTTATCGGATGCGGAATTTTGAATGATGACAATGTACTGAGCATCACGCATTCTGGCTCGTCCTATCAAGTAGACCAATGACGAATACGAAATGACGGCAACGTTAAAGCAACGTACCCTTCGACTGAACGAACGACGAGAAGCTGGCGGGAAGATCGTAACGAATAACAACGTTGCATTGCGGCACGTCGATGCCTTCTTCAAGGATACTGGTGGCAACGAGTAAATTCAATTCTTTGTTGCGAAATTTGTTTAACGTCTTTTGACGCCATGAAATCGAGTTAGACAATTACAATGACATTTCGGCTGTTAGGGGATACCTCTTCTTGGCGCCTACATTGTTCCGCCGCAATACCAGTTTGAACCGTTCTTTGCTGAGACTGCCCAACAATAAAACCGACCTTTAGGAACCCGTAAGTATGCGCATCCAACCTTACTACTTCTTCTAACAAAACCTGAACACCCAAAAGTTGAACAGATTCATTGGAGGATTGGTTGTAAAAAGGCGTAACGCACCTTTAGTTGATAAGCAACGTATCTCTGAGTGACAAATATTATGCCGCAAAAGGGAGCATCTTTGTCACCGGTCGAACCGTTAGCATTGTACTCGCGCAGACATTTAAGGAGTTCGGCAACGCGAGGGACTACCAATGATTCCAATTGATCGACGCTCTTGACGCAATCAACCAACGGTTTCAAGCAAGCAATGGCCGCTTGCAAACAACACAGAGCTGCTTTGAGGAACAATCTTTCGGTTTCAAAATTGCCACGCGGCGGCGATATGCCGCTTTCCAGTTTTGCTTTGAGCAAAAGTTCCTGACGGAGAAACGTTCTGCTCGCGCTCCACAGACCAATTTTGCTTAGAGACGTCCGCCCCTTGGACAACATTTCCAAAACAAACGATTTCGACTCAACAAAGCTGTACTGACTGTCAACGTCGCCCGTTTTGCACAAAGTTTCCACAGCTTTCATGTAAGCAGCAATTCGGAGCGACACGTCCATCCATGAAGCGGCCGTATCGTCTTTGCATACTCTAACTTTTATTTGCGGTTTCGTGGCCACTTTTGCGTACGACTCCAATTCGATTGTAGTTTCGATGCTGCTACACATCACCGACTCCAACATGCCCATTTGTAGCTTTAGTTCAATTCCCGTTACGTGGGAATTAACAACAGAAGCAGTTAAACCAAGGACGCGAGGTCGCTTTCCTTTGGAGAAAAAAACATCCAACCTATTTCAATATCGTACAACGCGACATGGTATTTTTCTCAGCATTAAGATAAAATAATGAAAATACGTTAAAGCTAGCAAAACTAAATGTCGCGCTTAAGTGTTACAGCTGGTCGGATGTTGCGCTAATGAACAGGACGCAAAAGCTAACTGAAATTCGAAACTACCGTACTAACCTGCACACTCTTTGTATCGCGACATTATTTGTCTATACGGATGATTCTTTGTGGCGTGATGGCACTCGTCGAAAATTATTACATTCAACATTTCGATCGATATGTATCCATGGACGATCATATTCATCAAAATTTGAGCTGTCATTACCAATACCCGAAATATGAAAATGACATTTTTTAAGTGACCAACTTTGTCACGCAATGTATACCTGATACTTTTCTAACTGCTTTTGCCAAACGGCTTTCGTCCATAGGTCGACACCCATTGCGCCAAAAAATTCACCCACATTCAAACTGGAGTGCAGACGAATTTGTTCCGCCTGCTGATGGACTAATGGCACTAAAGAAGCAAGTAAAAATAGTCGCTTCCTAAACAACCGTAAGAAAACTGAGGCGGCATTTAATGAACTGATGGGAAAAACGGTTTTCGCCTGTAAAAAATAAATAATAACTTTACAACGGAATTCTAGCGCATTCCCTATAAGGAATAAAACTTTATAAACGTCTTAACCGGCTTCTTTTCTCTTCCGCCTTGCGAGCTTGAATAAAAAGAATTCAAAACAAAGCGCTGTCAAGAAGACCACCGCTACTACCGTATGCTATCTAGTTTTTTCATTACCGCTGAAGATGGGGCATTCCCCTGATAGATTTATTTACTGCAGGCAAAGTCATTGGAAGGACTATTTGAAGCCTCTACGGGCATGCAATAAGCATTGTTAACTTACTAGAAGATACAAACAGTTGGCGGTATCTTAAAATAAAAAATTAGCTTATTTTTTAAATTTATTTCATAATCTACTCATAATAGGCAACGCTTACAACAGCAAGCATTCAAGAATGCAGCAAAAAACTTTCTTGGTCAACTGTAATAAGCGGATATCTGGTGAAATGGTTCAGATTTTAAAAAGCTGTTACTTTCAGACGCATTGGTATCTTTTCCATTAGACGCGCTGAAGTGAAACCGCGTTATGATAGAGCAAGTAACCGAAAACAGCCTACTATGCCTCAGAGCCAAAGCGAACCTGATTTTACTTATGCATACAGTATGCCAACGCATCTTGCAGAAGACGCCAATGTACTTGTAGTTTAGGCAAAAAATGCAGCGGAATTCAAAAACGAGCGGCAATTGGGAAGCTAACATAGACCTACCTTTATCAACGAGGAAAACGCTCCTTTTTCCTCCCTCGGATAATGGAAGTTTTGTATCGGCAGCCATTTCTTTGAGAAGCATTACTGCAATGTACGTTTTACCGGTACCCGTACCTAAAGGTACGATAATATTTCTGTTTATGGCTCTTTCCAGCAGGTCCTCCTTAAAGACAAAGGTTCTGCACCGCTCGCCGACGTAAGTGAATAGCTATCGCTTTACCTGGTACAGCCGAGGAACAATGGATTTGAATCGTTTAACGCTGTTCTCTTCTTCGTTGTTCATTGAATCAGCTTTAACAATGGTTGACAAGTCTATAGCACCGGTAGCCCTTATACTAGCAAGATCCAACCATTTTGCTACAGTACAATTACGTGAACAAGACTTGAAACATCTTGGATACTCGAAATAAAACATGTGATATAAAAAACGGAGAAATTGGGAAGCTTTGGTCACCAAAAAACAGAAGCACAGAGGAACGCACTAATTTAAAGACAGAAACAGATACGTAAGGCACAGAGCAGGACGATCCAACCTGAAGACCTGCCTTTATCACGTTTTGACGTCGCGGGTTTGCCGCCTCTTTATAACTCTGGCTAAATTATAGATGTATAACCTAAAACTAGTATTCAGACTTTGCTTTCCTATCTGAGAGCAAAGATGTAGCAGAGTCGCAATAGATTCCGTCTACTTGTTCGACGAAGGTCGAAGTTTGCAGGTATCCCATTTCATGCTCAACTCTGAGGGAAAGGATCAGGTTTTACGTTAAGCCTAAGCCAAAGGCTGAACTTAAGCCCAATCAATGCGGTCAGAGGTTTATGACAAGGTAGCTATAGCTTGCTTGCGATACAAGTGAGATTACTAGTGAATCTATATTCACAAACATGACATAGCAACGCTAGATCAAAATAAAACCTTGCGGGCTCGGCTACACCTATGCCAGAATGACGAATAAGCATAAAATTAACGCGTGAAACCGACTAAGTGCAAAGCGTAAAGCGAAAATAACCTTTGAAATACAGTGCAAAAGTAACGGTAAGAAGCATAGCATAGTTACCATAAAAAATGTTTAACAACACCGACAAGAAATAACTGCACAGACACTATAATAAAAGCATAACAAGCAGTAAAAAGTATTAATGCACATACGACACGTGAAAATGATTCACAAGGTCGCCGCTACAAAAGTCAAAGATTTTAAATGATTAGAAGGTACAATTAAATTTCAAGCAGAATAGTGGCATCGTTTTGTTGCGCTTTTGATGGGACAGGGCAGTCACGAAAAGTACAAATGAAAGGAAAAACTTTTAGCCGTCATATCGACTCTACAAAAAAACTATATGCGATTATCCATTTACCTTTCGCCGCAAAGAGCTTTTGTTTTTAACTAAACTTCGAAAGCTTTAGGACTTGCTTTTGCTTACGTAATGCAACACATTCTGAAACTTTTTAAAAAGCGTTCTTAGAAGTGCCCAACAATGATACCACGAAAAGCGCGCAAGCACGTGAACTCAAGACGAAAATTTCTTTAGCTTTACTAAGATTTCCGGCGGGGCGAATTTCTTTCATTTTATACCCGAAGCTTTACTTCCAAAAGCGCATTTTTCCGGCCCTCGGCGTAACTAAATTTGGCAAGAAAAATGAGTCTTACGCATGCCATTAACAGGCAGCTTTTCTTATTATCCAGTAAAATTCAACAAAAGACGTCTTAGAACTTCGCTGCTCCATTGTCACTAGGCATACTGTAGTAGTGCAAAGTCAGCGAAAAATGCAGGTTCCAGCGACGTTGAAGTGACGTAACTACAACCTGCATTTTTCGCTTGCATTGCAAAGGTACAGTATGCATTTCGAGCATGAATTAAAAAAGATCGGCAGTCTTTGATGAACGCTGGTCAGACAGTAAGACTGATCGCTCTTCAAATTAGATTTTCAACCAAGGAGCTAACTAAATTAAATTATTTACTTTAAGAACTGCCCCTTTTTGGGACGGCGGTTCTGCATAGAGGGCTGCGACGCAATGTTATATTTTCAAAACTATTGTTTTTGTTCAGTAGTTTTTACGAAATCAGCGCTGAAATGTAAATTGCAAATTCTTGGCTAACATTCCGGATGCTTTCACTTTTTAAACGAATAGAATAGTTGCGTAGCCGCCAAAAAGCTAAATAAAGATGACTCAGTGGATGATGCAATAATTAACCGGAAGAAATACCCCTTACAGATCTCAGTTCAAAAGACTATTACGTTCTTAGGGTTTTCACCCTTTCATTTAGCCTTTGCAGTTTCTAGGAAGAACAATTATCCTTGCTTTTGCAAAGGTATGCAACAAAAAAGCTATTCAAACACCATTTCTTTTGTCTTCCTCATAAATGTACTTAATTACTTTTTAGTTTGAATGGTTACTATCTTAATCCTAAGACACTACTTCTCAAGCAGATAAAGAAAATTTTTAAATAATAGAGAGACAGTACAACCGAATTTTTTACTGCTTGCATTTTCAAAGCCAGTTTTTGCTTAATTCGACTACAGCTACATGGTTAGAACCTGCACATCATTTTTACATCTTAGGTAGCATATTTCTACCAAAAGGAACGTAATTTCTGAGTTCGAATGCATCAAATAGCTGCCCAAAAGCGCGCGGTTACAACAGACGCTTATTCTAACGGTGCGGCAGCAATAGGCGTTCTTGGAAAGAGAATCTGAACAGCGCCGTTTCAACAGCAGCTTCAACAACAACGCTGTTAGGCAACCGGATTAGATTGGGTCCGGTAAAAGTGTTTGCCAAAGACTAATCCCGGAAACTGGCGCAATGTTTGCGTTTTTCCGTTGCCGAATTTCGGCGCGTCGAAGCCTTGCGAAAACTGGCCAATCGATCGCCAGTTGCTATTGCCGGCATACGAAACGAAGAAAAAACCAGCCCGCAATGGGCGCAACGTTTTGCTCTTCTACCAAACAGTTTTATTAAGGCTCGCGCCAAGGTGAAGGCAGAACAAAGCGGCACAAACTTAGTTAACAAGCAAACCCAATATATAAAGGACGTACGGCGAAGCTGTACTAAGCTACATCGGTAAAACAAAAATTTTAGAAAAAAAGAATAAGAAAATAATTCTTTAATAATATATAAAAAGGGCGGGTTGCTTTGTAACCTGAATATTCTTAACGCATATTTTCACCTAAGGCAGTGGGTTCAATTCCTGGTGGCGTACCGAAATTTTCGGGATATACGCTGAATGGGAGTTGTTCAGGCGAGTTAATTCAACGCGTTCAGTCTTGGCTGCACCGGACGAATGGTACCTATATTTGGCAGTGGCACGAGCTGCCGCCTAAAAGTTCAACAAACACATTACTTTTACGTTTGGACAGAAAAACGTACTGCTCTACCTGAGCTCTCATCCTCGTCATTATTTCCCACCTCCGAGCGACTTGTCTAGCCAAACGTGCTTCGTTCATAGTCCGTATAGCTTCGTCTATCTGAACATTCAAATTGGATAACCACCGTCCGTTATGCAAAAATGGCAGCCCCTACCGCCTGCTGGTTATCAACTACTCCTGTTGGATCGTCAGTCTTCGCTTGGTTCTTGAAATTGGCCAACGGGTGAACCAAAGAAACGGGATTTGTCTCTTGGATTAGAGACAGAGCTTGAGCGTTGGACAAGTCCTGAGCTACAGTACCATCCCATCCCAATGGCACTTGAACAGTCCAAGGGTTCTCCTGAACGTTGGGCAGTGCATTCGCTTGGGATACCGGTATTCCGCCACTGCTTGGCAACAGGGGAACTTTGATGTCCACATTGGTCATAAGAGGCTGACTTCCGTGATCCTGTTGGCCAGGCAATACGACGTGCTGTCCACCGGCAATGTTTACCTGCTGCTGCTGCTGGAAAGGGTTATGCATAGTTGCAGGTTGGGAATAGGCCACCGACGTTATCTGCTGGCCTGGCAGTGTCCCCAAAATGTTCCACTGCTGGCAGTATCGACATATCTCTCTTAGAATTTCGTTGCAACGCTGAGTTTGCTGCAAAAAAAAAGAATTACTTTTTGCACTACGCTAAAACCGTGGTTCTTCTACCTCGGTTGGAGGTATCTGAGCACCAGGCCAAGAGACGCCCGGAAGATAGGTAGTCGGCTGTTGAGGTACACCACCGGGAGAAATGGGTACAGTTGGTTGGACGCTTGGTACACCAATACCACCGGCGATCCCAGTTCCGGGAATGCCAGCGGGTATACCGCCAGGATATACACCAGCAGCAATACCTGTTGTTCCAACGGTGCCCGCGCCCACACCGCCAGGGTATACGCCGCCGGCAACACCTGTTCCGCCAGCAATTCCAGTGGTTCCAACGGTCCCCGTGCTCACACCGCCGGGATATACTCCGCCTGTTACAGCGGTCCCAGTGCTTACACCGACTGGGTATAGGCCACCTGCTACGCCAGTTCCAACGGTACCAGTAGTCACACCACTGGGATATACGCCACCGGTAATGCCACCTGGTACAGCACCAGTGTATACGCCACCGGGAAGTATGCCAGCTGAAGGTTGGGTTGGAGGCTGTACACCTGGATAGATTGCTGGTATGCCACCAATCGTTCCGATAGTACCACCCGGTTGGACAGTTTGCAACGGGATGCCTCCGGGCCCAAAACATGTAACTTTATCAAGACCGCTTTGGGGGCAACAACCCGTAGCTATCATAACGCAGCAATGAGAACCGCCAGGGCTGACTAGCGCGGGCTGAAAAGTAGATACAGTCGCTTGAAGAAGAGTGGGGATAATTTCCTTTGGGTTACTTACATTCTGGTCGAAGGAGGAATATCCGCCGCGTGAGCATTTGGCAGTCAGGATAAGAATGGCAATGGCGAAAAGCGAAAGTGGCCAACACGACATGGTGCTTTCGAGCTGAAATGTCAAAGTTTGAAGGCGAACCCGAAACGGTGAAGCGTAGAGCTTACTTCGTCACAACTTTGTTGTAGTACAAAGTTCGGCAGTCGACAGCTCGCCGCAGCGGAAGTAGGAACAAAGGAGGGGATATATAAGCGCTCGGCAGGCTCAGTGTGCTCACAGTTCGTTGGCACCGATTTTAAAATGTCCCAACGAACCGAAACCGGTTGTGCAAAAGCACTAAAGCAATGCCGGACTGTCCGGTTGGAGCAGCCTGCTTGGTAGCTTGCGTTGATGAAGGCAAAAAATTGTCTCCTTTAGCATCTCTCTTACGAGTGAGCAGCCCGGCACTTGTGTACACGAGCAGTCTTCATCGCCGTCGAGGCGTCATTTTTCGACGTCCTCTTCTATTTGCACTTCGTCTTGATTCAAGAAAGTGGCCGGCTCGAAGTTCGACTCCGCTATTCGCTTTGCAATGGTCAGTGTGCATTGCTCGAGTGGCGATTGTCATCTTGAACGGAACGCGCGCCAAAGCAACTAGCCAAAGCCGAAGCGAGCTCAATTAACACTAACACTTGAGAATGTATTCAACTCTTCTTCCCTACATTTCATTCAGCGTCTTACTAAGGTGACATACTCGCCCAACTTTTTGACATTACAACAACTTCAGAAAAATTGATATAATAACCTACCACTAAACGCCTTACTATTCGCAGCGCCATATTTGGCTTCATCAAGCCTCATTCGGCATGTGATCGGTACTTTTGTAAGCTCATTCTGATTATGTCAAAGTACTGTATTCATAAGTACTATGTTTTTCTTGATAGAGACAGTCACGTTACGACGCCAATACAGACGGCCTTTGTCTAACAATTATTTTCAACTACGCATCATTACATCCTTTAAAATTCTCTTATCGAAATGGACAAAATCGACAAGTTGCAAGCTCATTTGCATTATTGCCTTTGGTAGGCACAACTAAGGCTACAATATGTACTGCATTAGCGGTTGAAATTTTCAACATGCAATCGCCTTCCCGCGCGGATAAGGCAGAGGGATTGAATGAACAAAAAAATGCGCCCATTCCGAAAATGCTTTTTCCCGCCTTGAAACCGGTGGCAAATTTCAAAACGCGACGCGACATCTCAAGGCAAAGAGTGCTTGGACGGATGGTGGCGCTTTTTTTAACTTGTCAAACAAAAGCGAACGTATTAGAGTGGGGAAAAAATTCTCTTGGCCGCACACCGGCTTGACCCGACTGAATAAACGAGCCGTCGATGGGAGCCAAGTTGAAGGATGCGAAAAAACTTGAACAAAGCCGGAAATCCACCGGCGGCTCGGCAGCTTCTCGGCCGGGATATCCCTCGCATAGTATACAATGGACGAATTGGCTCGGCGGGAAGTCCAATCGATTACTTAGCTCAGTCACCTGTTCATTGACCATTTGGTGAATCTTTGCGTGTTGGCAAGGCGTCAAGTTGGCCCCATTGACCATAAGTAAACCGTTTGACACCAACGTGATGCCTACGGGAATCGATCAAGTAGACTGATTTTGATCAATGCAACTGGCCAACAAAGCTTAATGGTTTACCGATGGATGGCCTTTTGTTCAATGTTAATCTCTAAGACGGTAAGAAACTTAATTCAATAACTGATATCTGCTTAGACAGAAACCCCGTAAGGCTGTAAATGCTGAGAATTCTTGACATCAGCTTATTTCAAGGCGTTCATTTGTTTACAAAGCGCGGATAGCGCAAACGGACGTAAAGCTTTAAAAATAACGTACGATTACGCAAGATCCATTAGACGAGACTGATTTAGTATACAAAAGAAGGACGAGTAGCTGGCAACACCCCGGCCGGTCACGTACGGCACTCAATTGAGCAAGAAGCAAATGGCTTGGCCAAGAAGCTGTCCGCATTGAATCTGAAAAGGAAAACAACCCGATTAAGTTGTCGCCCAAGCTGGCATGGGACGCCTAGAGGAAATTGGGCACAATACTACAAGGATCAATGGTGCGGTTGGGACCCACCTGTTGGCCAGTGACCATTTGGCCAGGCTTCTAACGGACAAAGACCATCTCAAGCTTGACGCTTCTCAGTCGCGTCCTTCGCCCCGTAAACGGTTTCTTACCGCGCCAATTATACGCATCGATTGCGTGTAAGCTAATTGGCGACCATTTTAAGAAAACAAAAGCAAGGTGGGAGGAGAAGGAGGAGCAATGCGTTCGCTATCTATATGTTCTGCCCGTTAAGGCAACGACGTCACGTAAAAGACAAAGCACAATTACCAAAGCTTTGACAACCGGCTGCAATAACCTTTTTGGATAACTGGCTATGGACTTTTCGCGCTTTCCGTAAAGCTCGTCGATTTCGTCGGCAATTGCAACCAGCCGCTTGGCAAACTCGACCACTTCCCTTTCCGTTGAAAAATAAGCCACTTGCCGAGCCAGTTCCAAGCGGTCGTCGCTTGAAAAAGCCATTTTGAAGGCTGAATATGCAAATTATCTTCCCAATGCCGCGAAGTAGTGCGGACAAAGTTTCTAAAAGCAAAATGTTAACTAAACGTTTTCTCCAAAATAGACGGACCGTTGCGACAACCTTAGCAGCAACAGGAGAAAAAAGATTTTAAAAAATTACAGGTGAGCAACAGAGGCGTCCAACGGCTACGCGTGGACACGACGCCTGACCAAAGATGGAAATTCTCCAACGAGAACCAGCGGTTGATAGAATGAAGCCATCGCGAACGGTAATTGATATGGAAGGCTAATAAGCCGAAATGGACCAATGGCAGCAAGGCGCACTTGGAGCAGTCGGTCAACGACGGTGGCCCTGATCGACACCTGTTCCAGCGATAAACCTATCAGCCATTCAATCATACAATATTCATTCAGCCCAAATTTAGCCGAGGGAGAACGTTGTTGATGAGTCATAGTTTCAAGACGTCTTGCGAGGCTTAATCGTTGACTACTTAGAAGGGTATGCCCAACGATTAAACAATCCTTCGCAACGTGACCTTCGGAGGACACATCCGGTGAGTCCATTGAAACATACAGCAAAAAACTTATCCTTGAAATTTGCATACCGTCCAAAAGTGAAGGCACTAAAGGTTACGCCCACTTCTCATGTCGGGTGCTCCTAAGGGACCGTCTGGAACAAAAAAGCCCGTGTAATTGGAATGTAGTTGTCACGTAAGCTAGACGAGCATCTTTACTAATTATCCCCACGCAAGGTCAATTCCCAAGCGCTATTTGATCACCATAATCGTACAATATCAAGCAATCGTCTCAATTGATGAGGGAACGCGAATTGACGAAACGGGTTATGTTCCCATCGCAAGGCACCTGTCATCCGTCACCAGAAATTTGACAGAGTCATCAAGTTTACCGGTCATCTACGACCATCCGTCCGTCAGCAAAAGCGCTAACCAAAAATGGTTTTATTTTACCGCTGAAAGTTTTCGTCAACCATTTTGCCCGAATCAAGAGGAAACGCGGCTCGGCAAGAGGCAAGTGTTAAACTTAATCGAACGTGCAGGTCCTATTGCCATAGATGGATATGAGCAAGAAGAAACGACGACGCTGCCAGCCGGCTTTTCCGGTCCACTTAATCGGCAATCCACTATCAAAGGTGACAATTGCAAAGGCAAATACCGATTAACGACGCATCAACGGGTTTTGGGTATTCGTTACGTAGGCACACTTTGGCAAGACGTCATCAAGTGACCTACAGCTTTTCGGATCAAGAGGAATAGCACACGTGTCAGTAGGATCGATCGGGGGAATCAGCCTGAGAAAGCGATCTACGATTTCCTGGCTTCGTACGACATCATAATTTCGCTTTGACATGACCACCAAGCCGTAATTGACTACTACAGACGTGGACAGTACATTAGCGAGAGGTCACTCTGAGGACGCACGTGCAGCTGCTAAAGCTCATAGCTGATCAAAATCTCCGCCATGGGGATACACAGGCAAACAACAATGTTCGCTCAGCATTATCTCGCCTACAAGATCAGTCGGATCCTCATCAAGTTGATTCTTCATCTTTTTCAGTAATATAAATAGCTGAAACGAGACTGAAAAGCACTGCATACAAGTACGCAAGCTATTGGCTCTTACTGGAAAAGATGCGCGCAATGTCTTCAGACTGTTGCAGAGACAATACACAAAAGTAAGCAACTTTTTTATTAACAAAAATGACGGGTTTAAAAAAGAAATCGTAAGCCTACACTACTGCAAGTACCGCCCTAATATGCATTAACGATGTTAGTCAAGTCGAAAGACTGATTGGTCAAATTCAGTTTTTAAAGCAACAGCTGATAATGCCGAAAAACAAAGTGCGGACAAACATTACGTTGAAAAAAGTTTAAACTGACGCTTATTTTAACAATAGCGCGCTGCGAATGCACGGAATACACTTAATGACAAGCAGAAAAGTAAAATGGCTTAAATTTAATGGAACATACAACTAAAGCGTTCTTTGACGGCAGGTCCAATCTTCGTTAAAGGAAAAACATCGATACCCACATGTAAGACGTGATCGCGCATAATGACCACCTGGAACAATAATTTGAATAGAAAATATTGAAATACATCGTTTGAGGCTCAGAAGGAAACAGTTTTAAGATATAAGCTCTTATACGGCTCGTTTGCGTTCCGTAACTTTAGTACGAATTTAAATGACTTGTTGAAGTTGTTTTTAAAAAAAAACTTTCGGGATATCTCTATCCCGACTTGTTAAACCAACGAATGAGAGCGGAATACAAAGTCTGTCATTTACTGCGTCTATTACAAATGGCATGCAAAAGCAGGCAAGAATTGCTAGCGTAAAAATTATATGCGAACGGAAGTATGTAATTGTTGTTGAAGCATACCTTTCTGGCAGTTTTAAAACTGCGGCATAGTCGAATGGCCAATCATAGTCGGGCTAATTAATATTCACCGTTTTAAAAAATAAGAAGCCCATAGTCGGCCCTTCTTTTGTCTATCCGTTAAACAAAGATACTATTAATGATATTGAGCTATAAAAGAATGATACATAGTTGTTAGAAATAGAATTCTCTTGAACTATAGCTACTTTGATGAAATATTACTTCTACAAACCTTTGTTGAGCGTAGTGGCGCAATAACAAGCCTTTCTGCGCTTTAGTCCTCGCCAATGTTAGAGAAAGAATGTAATGCTACGCTATGGGATAACAAGGAAATTATGCAATTCTGCCAACAATGAAATCTACCTATGGCTATTAGTATGATCGAGCTTGCAATGTTACGTAAAGCTGAAAGAGCCGTTAAGCATTAGAATTTCAAAGCTAAAAAATGGCTGCAACAGTTACATAAGAAATATGATATGAAATAAGCCATGACTGTTAAAACTGAGGCGCGGATTAAATAAAAGAAAAAGCTTACCAAGTGACAATGTAGGCTGTATGGTTATCAGGTATTTGAACGTTCGTTTGTCCACCAAGAGGACCACCATCAACTGTACTAACTGAACATAACCTTAGAAATAATGTAAATAATATAAAATGGGTGAAGGATGCAAACCTGCGTCAGCTTCGAGATAAACTGGTGCAGTATTATGCAAGGCCGCCATAGCATTGACGTCGCGATAGAACCACATATTTCTCACCGGATCGTTTTTCATTACAAACGGTGGCCGCTTGAAAGGCAATGAATGACAAAGCATTGCCAAAGGCATTGAGCAACAACATTTGCAGTTATACCTTTTCGTTCAATCTATTAACGCCGATTACTTCCACTTCACCTTCAAGCTTAAAGAAAAAAATGACAATGGTACGTACAACAATTCATTATCTGCAAATCGACAAGGCGGCATTTTCCGAACAGATAATTTAACTACACATTAACAGCGTTACACCTATCTTGTTGCACTGCTCGGCTTTTCAAGTAAAGCCAACAAAAAAACGATGTCCGGTAAAGGTTGAAACGTTGGCGCCCCCCTTGGCTGAAGTGTAAATAAACAGTTAATGTTGCCTCAACAACAGGGAACGTACCTACCGAATGAAAGTAAAAATAATTAGAGAAAAACACCACACACCAACACGAGGCAATGCCCATAAATAAATATACCCCTCGGCTGAACTCCCGGTGCAAAGCTTACGGCCTTACTGAAATTATTACAAAATATATGCTATAAGGAGTATGTGTTAGGATTTATTAGCTCGCGTTCACGTAGTATACGCGGAGCAAATCTCAAGCAGCATACTGTAAGATTAAGCTTCCTTATTTTCATCTTTTCTTTTTTCTCTGCTTGCCTGCTTATCTTTATTTTGCCCACCAGTTTAACTGCTTATTTATCGCATCCTTTTTTGCTCATTTCTCTTTCCTTTTCTTTACTAGTTGTTAACTCGCGCTCTTATCTTTTAAGTGTTATTTTCTTACGCAAAATTTTCAAGCCAAACCCAACCAACCTCACTCTCAGTCTACGTAACATTGCTGACGCGGACGACGGCAAAGCTTAACGTTTGAGCGTCTGCCAAGAACGAGCTAACCACAAAGGTTTTAATATGTACGTCTGTTCAAAATAAATTTCGGCACGCTTACTTTACGCTGTATAATGTGTCGTGATTATCCAAAGATAGGTCCTGTCCGCTAATTTTAAAAAAAAACTCGGAGAATTAGCTATAAAGATTTTGAGCGACACATGCTTAAACGAACTGCAAATGCCGGAAACAAAAAACTACAGCCATTACCCGCGTACATAACTTAACCTGCGAATCATGACGAAAGGAAAAGATCGTAATAGAAGCAAATCCATACGGAAAGCTAAAATGGAAAAAATGAATCCCTTCTATTCAGCGACAGCATACGCCTACGGCTTACGTTTAGCTAAGGGCACCAGCGAAAGCAACCTGCATTCGAAGGTCTACAGTAGATCGCATCAAGAGCCGTTTTCAATTTTTTTAAAGGAAAAGACATTTTTTACATTCAAAACCTTTTGCTGATGCTAACAACGACGCTTCGGGGTTAACATAAACTCATAGCATTAGTTGCTTCAAATCTGCCGCGGGAGTTGCATAAAACAAAAAAACGACAGCTGCTTTCCCTTATGGAGCTTCTGCCAGATTTTTTGCTTATACCGTACGACTTTGAGCATTGTCTCAATGGGTGACCGAGCACTTGACAAATGATTCTGATGATGAATCCAAGTTGACCAGAAACCTCAGGTGCTAGTCTTTGTCCTCTTGCGAACTAGTAACCATAATTGATTATGAAGAGAAAAATAAAAGACTTTGAAAGTGTTTCGATTGCGAGAGAAAAACCCGCTGCTCAACGAATGCCAAGAGTGAATAAAAAGGGCCCAGTTGAACCTGCCGCCAGACCTTCAGCGTTTCTTCAGGAAGATCTAATCGCTTCATTTTTACCATTCGATGAGACTATGCTAATCTTCAACGTTTCTCGAGTCTGTAAGCTTTCTTGCAGCTACTATTCCAATTTGTTAGCTTTTAGACTAAGCCTATTTAATCCCTTAGCTTTGGTCTATTCTCCAAGGAAAGGAATTGATTAAGCAAAACAAAACAACAAACCAAAGCTGATGAGTTGGAACTGAACAGCGGGAAAGACTGAAGGCTCGGATAGTCTCATTGAATGGTGAAAACGAAGAGTTTAAGTCTTCCCAGCAAGCGCTGAAAGTCCTACTTCCCTCTTTATATGGTAAAGCAAAAGCGCTCAGCTCTTGCTGTAAGAGCAGCTGCTGCCGAAGTACAGACGAAATAGAAAATATGCTAATAACTCTATTACCCGAACCCAATTGGCGGCGAGAGGGTAAGCCTTAATTTAAAATCGCGTGTAAACCATGCTTTAACGGCATAGGGCTTACCGTTCTACCTAGAAACTGAATTATTACTTTATCATTTCGGCATACTTATTGGCTATTGTAATTTTAGTCGCTGAACTGAACTGTAGGTGCTCCGCAGTTGGTCTACTTAAGCATAACCCAGCGTCCCAGCTTGGATTTCACACAGTTGGTTTTAAACAACAAAACAAACACTCGAAAACTACTAAAACGGGAACTCAGAACGATCAGAACAAGAAGACTATCTGTTTAAGAAAAAAATGCTCCGATTGCTCAGTAAATTTTAGCTTTAGGAAAACAACGGCATTTCGAATTTGCCAGGCGGGTGGTACATACGCTGAAAGAAGAATGAAAAAGAAGGCAAATGCCGCTAGCGAGAACGTACTAGCCTGAACATCTTTACCGAGCACGGTCGTTCAACAGCACTTTAAGCTGAATTTGCATACTGCAAGTTGCGCTGCGCGTAATTATTAATTGCTGAACTTTGAAATAAAACAACGAAGTCTAGTTAAACATAGTGCCGCAGAAACTACAACTTTATCTCCTGCCACTCTACAGTATGCTTACCAGTATTCAGGTGGCAGCGCAGACAGACCGTTGACTTGAACTTTGCTATTTGCGTCCTACCTTTCAGTTGTCACTAGTGAGGCAAACTTTTCAACTTGTCGCTTCTACACTAAATTTACCGTAATCTGACGAGGTGGACGAGTAAAATACCAAGGGGTATTAGCGATGCGGACCGAACAATTGTGAGCATACTATAGTGCGGCAGGTGATAATGTTAGCGTCAAACATTGGTTTCTGCTAGAAAGAAATTAGCAAGACCTAAGGATTGTATTATTGAATAATTAATTTAATTTACATGGGAAGCCACTGCTGGTTTGCCAAATAGATACACATACCTGTCCTTTAGGTCTCGTCTTCGGGTCAATCATTTTGTTTGGTACCCAACCACGATTTATCAGAATTTTATAGCTGCAATTCAAGCATGAACAACGAAAGGAGCAAACGGTACTTACCCCCTATCCTTAACGCGAAAAGGAGTAACCACGTTCGCTCCAACAGGCGATGATTCGTCGAACATAAAATGATTCCGTCGCTGGGAAAATGCCTTATCCCGTCTGGCCCGCATTGGTATTACAAATTCATCTTCGTGATCGAAATAGCCACGTACTCTTATGCGTTTGAATTCCATGTCGCTAAGTTTTCGAAGACTGCAACGATAAGCAGAGAAGTATTCGTAAATATGCGTATTTCAGCCGCAACTTACTCGTCAGGCAAATCAACAGGCTCATCGCAAACTCGTTCTTCCAACTGCGCCAACAATTTCTTTTTCCAAATACGTCGTTTCACCTGCCAGCATCCAAGGAAGAAGAAACCGATTGGAAACACCTTTAACTTGCAGCAAAGTGATCGACAAAGCGAACAAAAAAAATTCAACGATCTCTCACCAAAAGGCCAAACCCGCCAGCCTTTATTTCCCGCTTCGGTTTAAGAGTAGCGAGATTAAAAGAAATTTTACGACTCGTCCGTTGCGAAGAAGTAAGTGACAAATATGGGGTACGCAATGCGGCAATGTCTTTACGACAAGCAAGCATGGCTAAAAAATAATTCGCGGATTCAAGACATCAGGTTGAATGGAAAACTTGGTGTACGATATTTTGAGCAAATATGCGCACGTGCAAACGTAAAGCTTTTAGAAAAAGCATGAAATTCAAAAGCAAACAAGCTTTAAAAATGTTTAGCCTTACTCATCTCTTTATCACGCACTCTTGGAAACAAGCTCTTCGTTCCTTATTTGGAGTATAATTAACGCAACGCTGCTAAGCAGAAATTGCGAATTAAGCATGTCAGTCATTGCACGCAGCATTTTAGTTCAGATTTTATTAATAATCATAAGAGTACGCGAAGACAGTTGGCGAGTCTAGAGAAGGTGATGCTCCCAAGGAACCATTATGAGTATTGTTTTGGAACACGTTGTCCTAAACTGCCTACTTCTTAAAAATAATCTTTTCCTAGTTGTTTTGTGTACTAAGAAAGGTTAAGCCTTCTATTCTAATGATGCAACTTAACATCTTTGACAGTATTAGGTCTAAATTCAAAAAGGACTTCCCTATTGGATACAAATGTCTATAGCAGAGTCCTGGCACGAAAGAATCACGTGATTTTTTACTAGAAAACTTTAAATTGTTTAATGTTCATTACTGAGGACAAAAGCTTACATCTGCCTTCGTTACTTTAATACATTCAATACGGTAGGGCATTTTAGCACGCAGGATACTTTTCAACGCTCTCGTAAAGTTAAAATAATGGACGCTGCTGAAAGCTCTCAAGAAAAAAGCCATAATGAATGCGATGACGTTGGAATCCTTGTCTGCCCCGTATGTCTTTGTCCGCAATACTTTCCTGTTGTTCTGCCGTGTAGTCATATGTTTTGCTTCCTTTGTATCAAAGGTGATTAGCTCGCACTTTTGTTTGCCCCGAAAAGTTACCTTTTTTAGGAGCTGCCGTTTCGTCCGGTTATAAATGTCCACTGTGCCGCTCTCGTTTTCCAATAGACTGTATAAGCAATCCAAAAATTTACTGCCCGTCGTCCAATTACAATTCCTGCACGGATGATGAGGTGTCCAAAGAAGGAACTTCAGCAACAGCATGGTTTTACGAAGGGCGCGATGGTTGGTGGCGCTATGATGCCGCCAGTAATTGTCAGTTAGAAGATGCGTACACCAAAGGACTGCAAAGCTTGGAGCTGCTGATCGCTGGTCAGATATACGTTATTAGCCTTGTCGATATGGAGCAATATCCTCGACACGAACCCGCCAAAAAGAGACGTGTAAAACGAGACCTGGTCAGTTCTGCCTCGAAAGGGATTGCCGGTGTGAAGTTTCCTAAACTGCGCGAAGTGCAAGAGCAACCAACCGATGAAACGTGAGCGCTCTCTGTGCGTATACCTTCTGCGATATGCAGCTTAAGGACAGAGAGAATGTATGTAAAATTGTCTTCCGGAAACTCGCCAACTCATCAATGGTTATCATCAGTCTTGTTGCCACGAGTTGGATCGAATGATCGGGTACAGTATTTCCGTGCTTCGCTGTACTCCAATGTGCGTACTCAGGTATTATCACTACGGCTAATCGCCAGCACAGTATGTCGTTTTTTTGGGTCATGCCTCAATCAGAAAAAGTAAACTAAATTTTCCGCTTGCATGCCGTCCGGTCAGAGCAAATATGAATTTGCGAAGATGGGTAGTAGCAAATTTTCTTGCTGTATGGCCTTAATGAAGTAAGCTAATTATACGCAGCAAATAATTTTGATTTGTACCTGCGCACACGATATACTGTAGTATTTCTTCTTAAGCCACGTTTTAGTGGGGATTAAATTTCTGTTTTGAATATGTGCAATGAAACGTCGAAGCAGTTGCGACCAGCCTTTCAAATTACCGGTTACAAGCATTTTCTTGTCACTTTTCGTGACGTTCTTCTTTTGCAGTTGAAGCGTACACTGAGCGCGGAGGGATCTTCGACTACTGAAACGTTGGCTGGTGATTTATCGCAGGAAGAAAAGCAGTTAGATGCTGCCATAGAAGAATTGCAACAAAGGTAAGCTCGTGAATAGAGTTTATTGATCCCTTTGGCGTTCGACTCGCATTCGCTTTTATAGTTAGTCGAGCGCTAGTCGTATCATGCTTCGCTTAATTTTCATGCTTTGAATTCTCGTTAATGTTGCTACCGGTTTTCCCGCTAAGATTGATTCTACATTCCTTTAGAGGATGCAGTATTGACTACTTGAACGAGTACATGAACAAGCTGCACTATTACAACGATCTGAAAGACCTTGCCCAATCGCTCATCGGACTATTAGGTGAAAATCGATCTTCTATGCTGCATCCATCGACTTTTTGCTTCCGTTTTCGTAGTAGTACGGTAGCGTAAGAAATTCAGCCTTAACACCCCGCGTCACGTCGATATTTTAAATATTTAAATTTCTCTTTTCGGTGGTTTTTTCCACTTAGCTTTGAAATTGTAAACATCCCTAGAACTTCGTTACGTTTACCATTTTAAAGCGAAGTATTTCATTTACAGTAATCCTTTTAACCATCTCTGCTTGAGAATCACTCCAAAAATGCAATGATTAGTTTGTAAAAGCGCATATTTGCCTTTGCATTTGTTATCAACACGGTAGTGCTGTACCCTAGACAGAATCCATGGGTTTAAGTGCACCGCTTACGCTTTTAGCTATTGCTAGCCAAAGTGTATCTGCTTTTAACTCGGTTTGTCAGTCTGTTGTCGTCGTCCAAGCGTGTTAGTCAAATTTTGAAATTTGAATTTATGCTTAGGCTACACGAATTGGTACCTGAGAATCACTTATCACTAATTCAACTCCACATTTTTATAGAATCGAATTTTAGAGCTCCAAAAAGGCTAGGAAGGGTTCTAATGATCTTTTACAGAATATATTGTTGTTTGTATTTAATTAATCAAAGCGCAATCCGGTTAATTACACGATGGAAAATATTTTAATATTTCTGAATGGAGCCTTTTGTCGGCCACATTCCTTTCCAAGACTTCACGCTGATAAGTCAGCAAGCTGACATGTCAATTGATTTGGGCAAACGGAAGTGTTGACACGTTTTTGCTGTTCTTTCCGAAAAAGTCGTTGGCATTTGTTTCATTTGTTGGTGGCTGCTTAACCGTCTTATTTTCAAGCTGTTCATAGTCTTTATTCTCCCCGATTGTTTCGGCGGGTTTCCTCTAACAACGAGTCAACGACGACGACAGTACAATATTTCAAAAATTTCGAAAATACGTTCTTGCCAAGTCGCGACTTGACGACATTGTCCAATAGGGTAAATGACTACGAACGCTTTCCAGTTTTTCATTTAGCCGACGTAGCAATTTATCACAGCGATATAATGAGTAAATAAGGTCGTTCACGCGCGTCGTGCAATTTTAGCTATTTTCCGCTCGCTTCACGGTTCCGTCGCGAGCGGACAACTTTGTTTATTTCCCCTTTTCGTTTTGCAAATATTTGTCTTTAGCCGACCGTCTTGGCTTGACTACGCAAGCAATTTACGCTGAATACAATTTGAACTTGGACGATTAGTCATTAGAAGGGCGGTCGCAATGACCGTTTATTACACGTTTATAATCAATCGAGCCGGCGGTTTGATTTACGAGTACGATTGTTGCCCAAGAGCTCCGGACGTTGAAATTTCCTTCAATTACCCAATCGATCTTAAATTAGAGATGATAGACAATCGTCCTACTGTAGTTTTTGGAGAGAAAAATGGTGTTCAAGTTGGTTACGTCGTTATTGAATGCAACGGGTCCCCGCTAGCGCCTGGCGGTCGTATCGATTCCGCAGACGACGACTCGTTAGCCAAAACTAAATCGACCAAGTTGTTGGACTACCTTGCCGACGAGGCCAACTATCCGGTTTCGCTGAAGTTCTGGAGGCCGACGCTGTCGACAAACGAAAAGATCATATTGTCAAGTATGTTCCACTCGTTTTACGCCATTAGCGCCCAGCTGAGTCCCGTGCCGAACAGCGGCGGCATACAAGTACTTGAATCGACCACTTACCGGTTGCAGTGCTTTCAAGCGTTGACAGGCAACAAGTTTTTGGCCGTTGGCGACCCAACCTGTCCTCCGCTTGACCAGTTGCTACACAAGTTGCACGAGCTTTACAGCGACTACGCGCTCAAGAATCCCTTCTACTCGTTGGACATGCCGATACGATGCGATCTGTTCGACCAGGCGGTGCAACAGTTGGTCGAACGTTTCGAAAAGTCCGGCGTACTGCTAGTTTGACCCCCTTTCACTTAAACGTTCCATTTTCGGTTGTCGTATTAAACGTTTTCGCCCGCTACGTTCTTTGCCGCCAGTTTCGCGTCGTTCGGTCGCTTCCGCCGTTCCGGATTTGTGAATTAATCGTTTAGCCACGTTGGCATTTTACAGTAGGAAAAATGATGTTCAGGTTTTGAATGTACAGCAGTCAGAATCCAACCAGCTTTGCCTACCTTGCCAAAGTGCCCAATCAATTGGGCTATTTGGTGCTGAACGAAGATGGCGCTATTCTCGCCGTAAGTTTACTCACGCTCGTCGAGTCGTAGTCGCTTCGATTGGCCAAAAGCTTACGTTTTAATGTTTTTTTAAAGTCGTCGGGCGATCTGCTCTACGATCAAACAACGGCGGCTTACATTCACAGGATGGTTCAAGTGCCGGTGGCAACGATTTTGCCCAACGAATCGCCCAGCCGAATACTCGGTTGACGAGTCATCGTTTCCCGCCTTGTTTTTATAATGCTAATATTTTCAGTTCGCTTCGACGCATTTTTCTACTCAATCGTTTTGTCCAACAAGAAAGTGTTCGTGGTCAAAATTCGCAACGGCTCCTCGTCATCATCGGCTGGCGACGAAGGCGGCGGCAGCAGCCATTAGTTTTTAACGGCGAGCCAAATGAACTTTCACCTTTACTCTCTACTCGTCCGCCGCATTTGTGCATCCGTAGGTAGGACACGTCAAAGTGTGCCATCGACGCCTACTTAGCTCTGCCTTTCTCGTTTTGACAGACTCGAAGAAGCATCCAATTTTCAGTCGACGCGTCTCGTTGCCTATAACTTCTTTGTAATTTTTAAGCTTTCAACAATTTAAACCCGTTGTAATACAAATGTGCCCATTTTGGCGTATGCGTTCTTCCGTCGCCTCCGTACGTCGTCAAAACGATTCAATAGCTGCTATTGATGCGTCAGTGGGAATTTCAGATTGCGTTTCTGCGTACGGTTGAACGCGAGAAGTTCTGCTCGATTTCCACGTATTTAAGCCTTCAGTAATTGTCGCCAATTTCATTCGGTAACTTTCATTTCAACCCGTTGAGTGATCTTCCGGTCTTCGTTGGTGATATTTGCTGTTTGTTTGGCCGTCGAAGGCTCGGCTCAAATGAATGGCAAGAAAATGCAAACGCTCTTTTTCCTTTTCCTTCTCGTAATTGTCAGCTGGTCGTTCAGCGATCTTCTCGTAGCGATTTATTGCAAAACGATTCAAATGTTCTTCCACTTGTTTCATTGTTGGGAAACCGAATTTGCCACGACCGTCCATTTTTCCGAATCGCAAGTTGACGTGATTCATTCGCCATTGCCCTGTGTACCCTCTATTCATCGGTACATATTGTTTGTGCCGTCGCGAACGGAGGATCGCCAATTACGTTCGGTCATACGACGTACATGGATGATGGATTTTGTCGAAGACGTCCGATTCAAAGTTTTCTTCGTTCTGGCTGGACCAACTTCGTACGAGGTCGAACGGGAAATTCAAAATGAAAAAGACATCCTGCAAATCAATACCATCGACTCCTACTACAATATAACGCACAAAATTCATCAAGCGTTCAAATGGATTGTATCCAATTGTCGTTATGCCCAGTTAGTGGTACGAGCCGATCCGGACGTTACGCTCATCAAAAGTAGTCTTCTCAATTACTTAAGCCAAAAAAGGCCGTTTGTCAGAACAATTGTAGGCTATTGTAGACGTTACGATTGCGTCATGCGTGTACCATTTTCAAAGACGTGCACGGCTTTCAAACATTATTGGAAGCATTTTTACCCGCCGTACTGTTTTGGTTTTACATATCTTTTATCGGCCGATTTGCTCAAACCGTTGCTTGCCTCTTGGCCGCCAAACTACTTTCATTTGGACGACATTTTAGTCACCGGTTTGCTGCCCGAACTTTTGGGTACCGTAAAACTTGTCAACGAACCGCCACTATTCAATAGCGAACAATCGTTCGATACTTACCCCTGTGAGCAATTGCCCATTTCAGCTCGATCTTATTCAAACGTTGAATTGCTCGAGCAGCGATGGAAAGAGCACAAAGAACGATGTAGGCAACATAGCTCTTCTTCTTCTTCCAATTCTTATCTTACCAACGGACGACATATGCGAGTTATTTTTTTCTGTTTTTTACTTTGCCTCTGGATGATATCCGACTGTGCCACGTGATTAAAAGTCTTCCTTTTCTTTCTTGCAACCCTTCGGTAGGACAGCTTACTGCCATTTCTGCAAGAAGGTGACAGCACGTTATTATAAGTAAACTACAATGGACGATACATACGGCAATGCCAAAGGCGTGTCCGAACCAAGCGCGAATTCTAGCTATAGGATTGAAGCCGGGTTGGGATGGAACCGACTGAAGATGATAGAAAATTTCGGGATCAACGTCCAAAGCAGCCGCCATGCCGGTTAGGTACTTTAATTGCAGGTATACGGTGGCTGTTGAAAGCAGCGCGTGACCAACGACCAAGTAGGGAAATTTCGCCCTAATGGGACCCATTCTGGAGGCGAAAAAACGACACCATCGACCGAACTGTCGAATAGGCGGTATATCGTACGATTGGCTACCCAGTACAACGTAGGCTGAGTGAAGAGGAGCCGCCAAAAATGGTATCAGCAGGCCGGACGATAAGCTAACCAGAAATTGCCTTGTTTCAATGCAAACCGGGCAAACGGGCTTTTCGGCTTCGCCGCGAAATATTCGATGAGTCATTGGCTGCCAAACAGCAAGATAGAAGAGAACGGTACTAAGTGCCGTAGGCATCAAGTACGAGCTAACCGTGCTACGTAATTTTGCGATTTCGTTGACGAAAAATTCGCGGCGGATCAACGAGTGTACGTAGAATGAAGAAATGCCGGCCATAATGTTGATCACCAAAGTTGAACCAATGAGTACGCGACGTTCGAAAGCCAAAGGCCAATTGTAGATAATACGAAACAGTATGTCGTCCAACTGGGGGTCTTTTGTAGTTCTCATTGCGAATCTGAACGCGTTGCTGGCGGCAGTTCGGCTTTCCTCGTCCCTTCTTACGTCCTCATTATCATCACCGTCAACCAGTTCAGCACCGGTTTTCCAAAAGCTGGGCGATTCCATGCAATCGGCTAACTAAAATCTTGCAAAGACGAACATGAAATCGTAGCCAACCGGCAAAAACACAACCAGCGAACAATGGCAATCAAGCGCGGTACAGTAACCCTTTGGCAATAACATTACTTTTCGTCCTCTTTATTTGTCTTATTAGATAAGCATTGAAAAAAAATTGGATGTTTTTTCTCACAAATGACATGTATTTTTTTATGTAACGCTAATATCTACGATTAGCCAGCCTATCCTTTCACTAAAACTATTGTCTCAAACTGATTCCCGCAGTACCGCAAGCAAACTACCGTAAAAAGTAGAATGCAGGTTCGTTTAAGGAAATGTTGGGAAAGCTGCTGCAATTTTACGCCAAAGCAAAATTAACATCATTTCATGATGCGTAAAATTTTCCGCCCAGCTTGCCATTCGGAGCGGAGCACGAAACCCGACATTTTCTCTCGAAAACGTCCCGTTTCCCTGCCATCATGCGTATCGCCTTTAAACAGTTCGTTGAATGACGAGTAGCCAAGTGAAAGTAATCGACGTCCCAAGAAGAATTCTAATAGGAACAGAATAAGAAAACAATAAATCAGTGTATTCACGTAGCAAAACACTTTCAAGCGTGAACAGACAGCCAACATTGATTCATTGATAACTGAAGTTTTTCCGGATGTCTATACTAAGAGACTACGTTGCTCAACGCGTCAATAGTAAATACTCCTCCCGCTACTTACTACTATATGTGGACAACAATAATTGGCTTATGTCCATAGAAGCAAATACAGTCGGCCCTCGTTACCCACGGTTAATTAGTCCAAAATTTTGAACGTTTTACCGCGTTGAGTTGAATTCCGCGTTATATAGGCTACCCTATGAAAAAGGCTGAATAGCTTGTATTCCAGCCGCGTATTTCATCCTATACCCTTGAATTCCTTCCGGAACGGTTATCACACCTAGTGATCTTTTGAAGCTTGGTACTATGGAATCTATCTACGAGATAATGACATCAATGAGACTGCGCTTGTCCAGTGGGGCCAGCCATCAGAGTCCAAGCCATAAGATACGAGAAAGGACGAAAGTAGGATGATCTTTCTTTAAACGCCTTGGAATCACCTTGCTTTTAATGAGCTAAGCGATGTACTGGTGCGCGGAATGGGTACAGAGCAGGCGAAATATAAAATGCACAGGCCCTTAAGCAGAAATACTGAACATCACATGGAACACATCCACATAGAACAAAACGTCTACGGGCAGAAATGTTTGGCGCATCAGGAATCAGACAATCACCCACTTTCTGTAGGTGGGTGCAGATCCCCTGGAGACCGGCCAGCCCTAGGGTTGCTTGAACTTGTTGGTAGCGAAACTTCTCGCCTTAAAATGATAGGCTCCGCAGCTGCCGGAGCTTTATTTAAAAACATTGCTATAGGGAGCTGTCTCTCCCTTTTTTTCGCTTCATCAAATAAATCCTGTAGCGGTTTCAACGAAGCCGTTATTCCTCGTGTAACGATGATGCCACGTTCCATGGATGGATCATATTCAACAATCATATCCTTTCGGACCTGCGCTTGCCGGAAAACAGTGGCCAGCTTTTGCAGCTTCCAATCTGAGGGTGTTTGAGCTTCTGCATCTTCCATAACGTCGTCGTCACTGGCCGTAGATGATTGCATCAGTTCTTCGAGTTCCTTGTTGGTGAACGGTTCTCCACAATCTTCTATGTGCTCTCTGATATCGTCTTCTATCATGTCGGAGAAACCCTCACCTCGCAACTCTTTGGAAATATTCACTATGTCCATTACCTCCTCATCGATGGTACCTAACTCCTCACATTCACTGACTGCGTCTCCCTGCAAACCAGTAACCACTGAATGTTCTAGGCTCTATCTCGTGCACTGCCGTGTAAAAGATGACGTCACTATTTCACGTCAGACGAACCGCGTTGTATAGAACCCCGCGGATAACGTGGGTCGACTGTATATGAACGCACAAGTGTTCGGATTCGTTGTGCGGATAAGGTCGGGAAAACTATGCATATAAAGCAACGGATTGTTGCCTTTTAATTAATGGAAGAACAGAAACCGCTTTGCAAAGACATCGAGTGATGTCAAATTAATATTGGGTTGTTTCATAAGTTCGTTCCGTTTTCTTTAGAAGTAAATTCTTTTTGTACGCAGTTGCTCTCATGCCAAGCAGTATATATCATTCAATACCTCTCGATGTTATCTGCAAGTTAGTACAGTTAAATTTTAATATTGCGCTCTTGACAAGTTTCAGCTTAACTGGAAAGATGGAGTGTCAGGTCGACAAAACGTGCTGCTTTTCCCGTATAACGGAGGATTAAGTACTGTCGCAGCGGCTGAAAAGATCCAGGCGGTCTACGGGGAAGAGGCTATCAGCGATCGAGCAGCTAGAAAGTGGTTCTCCCACTTTAGGGAGGGAAATTTCGATCTGAGTGACAGTGTGAGGTCAGGGAGGCCAAGCGATTTTGATGAAGAGAGACTGAACGCCCTAGTGCACGAAGATCCACGACAGTCGACACGCAAACTGGATGAGAAGATTGGCTGCAGTCATGTGACTATGAGCCGACATTTGCTATCTATGGGAAAGGTACAGAAAATGGGATTATGGGTGCCACATCAGCTAAGTCAAGATGACAAAATTCGGCGCGTTTCTGCCGCAGGTTCTCTTCTCGCTCGATACCGTCAAGCCGTGACCCAACGTCGCCCATTCTTCGGCCAGATTATAAAAGGTGACGAGAAGTAGGGTCTGCTCGTCAACATGAAACAACGGAAAGAGTAGCTGAGTCCTGGTAAGGATCCAACCCCGCGAGCGAAGCCCAAATTGCACGAACGAAAGACTATGCTGTCCGTCTGGTGGGATTGTGAGGGTGTTATACATTTCGAATTGCTTCCAAAGAACCAGACTATTACCGCCACAATTTATGTGGAACAATTACAGCGTTTGGCGAGCGCAGTTCAGCAGAAAAGGCAAAAGAAGCAACATGACATCATGCTGTAGCACGACAACGCCCGACCGCACACAGCAATAATCACAAAAACAGTCATCTAAGAACTCGGATGGGAGGTGCTTCCTCATTCGGGTTATTCTCCTGACCTCGCTCCATCCAACTATCACCTTTTCCGTTCGCTCACTGTCAATTTGCGCGGTGTTTCCTTCAATAATGACGAAGACCTCCAAAAATGGCTCTCCGACTTCTTCTCCTCCAAACTCCCACACTTCTACCGACGCGGGATAGAACAGCTGGCCAGTCGTTGGGAAAAAGTCGTGAATAGTGAAGGGAAATACATTGTTGAGTAAACAGTTTGTATTTTCGATGGAAAAAATTAAGTTAAAAAAGTCGAAAAAAGCGGAACGATCATATGAAACAACCCAATACATACTGCAAGGAAAATTGTAGAAATCAAAATTTAGCGAATGCATTTTACGCCAAAGTCAGCAACATGAGCGCTCATTCTTACTCAACCTGAAAACACATTAACATTATCGAACAGAGCTGCACAGTTTAAAGTATGTTCACTTAAGCGTGCACTTTAAAGCAACAAGACGTTGGCTGACGTTTGAAGAGTGCAATTCATCAGTCGGTTGCGACAGTTGTCGCGAACACACGAACTGAAGGAGAGCTGTACGAAACCACAACTGCACTATGAACATTAAAGTCACTTTGTTTGTGCATTGTCTGTTCACTGTTGGAATGTTATTCGGTGGTTTAGTAAACACTGACGAAAGCTACGTCGAACGTGTCAAAAAAGAATGCAAAGAGTTGTTTGAAACGTTCCCACAACTAAATCCACAACACTATGGGACAACTGTGAAGTCTTTTTTTTCCAAATGATCGTCCGCTCGCAGTTGAAATTGAAAGTTTTTCGGAAATGTATTGCTTATAACACGGGATGCACTGTTTGTTGACTTGCTCAGCCCTTCAAAAAGCAGTATATATGCCCTCTCTTCCGTTGCTGCTTGAAAACCACTTCCGTATTGGCAGCCGTCGAACCATTGAGCTTTCTCGCAGTCTGACGTTCCATCGGCAAAATTATTTTCTAAGCTCTGCAGAAGCTTTTTGTCACACAGCTCTTGGACTTGGCTTCCATTTACGAAGTTTCCGCCTTCACACATTGAACTGTCGCTGGTGTCTGGTTTCGGAGGTTCACTTGAGAACTCCTTTGCGCAAAGCTGAGCGTATCTTACCGACGCGCCTTCGTTCACGCACTGCGTAGCTCTAATAAGTACTTCCTTCCATTCTTTGCAACCTTCCTGGTCTTTTGCAGAAATTATGATTTTTGAGTCCAACGATGAGTCCATGATCTGCCGAAGCTAGAGGGCACAGGGCACTTCAGCCGGACAGGAGGCTACCTCAGATGTCCCAACTGTGAAGTCAACCACAAAACGCTTAGACCGCATAGGCTATGCTCTAAAGAGAGAACGGATGAGATTGCTACTAATACATCCTTTGCGATACATTATGGAAGATAATCAGCACTTTTTTTCGCGTTGTCATTATTCCTAGAGTGTGGGATGACATGCGTCGTCCCCCGGGAGATTATGGGTACGTACCATTCTTTATAGATGATCAAATGCAGCCCATTGACTGTGGACCTTTTGACAACAATTCCATAGTGCGCCGTATGATCGAAATAGCCAGTTGGGATAAACCAAAGAAGTACGTAGTTATTGATGGAGCCCGAATTGTGAAGAGAACAAACAGAGTCATAAAAGGCACGATCAATTATCATGTCAGTCTCCTCATTTCTCTTGGAAATGGTACTCACATGACGTTGAACTACACAGTGAAAACATTCTCAAGTGTGGAGATGAATCAAGCTGATCCTTTTTATTTTACTCACGGTGATTTGTTGAGACTTTATCGCGAGACACAATTTCCCATATGCATTTATCCTGCATGGAATACGGTACATTCCCAATATTATCCTTTTAATGAGCAAGTACCACAGAAGTACTATGAAGGAACGAACGCCTTCAACGAGACCCAACCTGTACTTGTATCACATCATTTGACCGCTGAAGACGGGTCGCGACAGACCCGAAAGCTCCGGAGAAGGATTTTTCGTTTATTGTGCACATCAACGGGACATTGCATCCGTAATAAAGACACTTAAATGTACACTGTTCTTTAGCGAATTCGCAATGCTTCGACTGGAGAATATAGACCAATCCAGCCAAGCGAGACTACGTAAAAGTCTACGCATTTGTGCTCCAAAGACGCAGAGAGGCGCCATTTGAAAACTACTTAAGAAGTTTTTCTCAAAACTTATTAATCGCAAAGAAGGTGAAACGTTCAACGAAATACAAGTGCCTTAACCCGCAATGATTCACTGACTGAGACTTGCCCTTCTGCAAAGTGATCTCAAAAATTTAAAGGCTTCAAAATCTGAACCGCCTGCAATTGTTAAGGGCATGTCGTGCTGCTATTAAGCAGATACCGCAATCGGGAAGGCTACTTTGACTCGAGTGCAGAGCAACTTTGAGGAAAATTGTAAAACAAACCAATTCTTTAAGCTTGCAAACCAAATGGTAAATATAAGCGCCTAGGTAACGCTAAACGAGAACGTAAGCGTTAAGTGTCAGCTAAGGCGCAGCTGCGGCCACCATACTGTCTTTTTCGGAGCTCTAAAATTCGATTCCATAAAAATGTGGCACCATAGCGCCACCAACCATCGCGCCCTTCGTAAAACCATGCCGTTGCCGAAGTTCCTTCTTTGGACAACTTCTCATCCGTGCAGGAATTGTAATTGATCGACGGGCAGTAAACTTTTGGATTGCTTCTACCAAAATCAGCATTGTGCCATAATTTCGTAACGTTTTCTTTTAAAGGAAATAAAAACCATCGACGGGCAAACGTTCAAATACAGAAAACTCTGCTTGGCAACGGGTGGTCCCCCAAAGGTGCATTCTTGTTCTCAAGTCATTGAGAGTATCCAAGAAGTTTGCAGATCATTGCTGATCATCCCAACGTTATCGGCATACGCGATACGGAAACGGTGGAAGAATTTGGGGCTCGTTTGAAGGATGCTCGTCGCATTGTCGTAGTAGGCAATGGTGGCATTGCCACCAAAATACTGTATGCTTAAGTTCCATAAATATCTTCCCGCTTTAAATTATGCCTTCGTTTTAGCGGTGTGGTAAGCAATGTAGAGATTATCTGGGCGGTTAAACACGAAAGCATATCCGCTGCTTTCGTTGACGCAGGCGCAGCGCAATTCTTTTTACCTTACTTGAACAAAGAAAATACTGAAGTTGGACTAAAAAAGCGCTTGACCTACACTCATCATGGTAAATATCGTTCATTTAAACTCTTTGAACTCTGTACGCGAATGTTAACCGCGACTTAAAATAGCCACTTTTCGTGAAGACTCAAAAAATAAGCGTCCCTTTCAATTTCTTTTCTCCCGGAATTCTCGCATTTGCACAGCGCCAAAGGGCGGTGCATTTGGAGAATGTAAAATGCGCAACTTCAATTTTGCGTGCCAAAATAGCATTATTGGTCCTACAAGTGTTACGCCTGTAGAAATTGTCCAAAGATTAGCTTGCGAAAACAACTAGCCAGCTTCTCGTTGTCTAGATTTGCCGCTTGGAAATAGAGCTGTACTGTATAAGTGTAATCAGGTTACTTGGACAGATTGTCCATTTTAAATGGACATTCAATTTATTCTCCGTGTTTTCCAAAGCGTCAATGACGAAATCTTATATTTAGAGTTTGAATTTGCGCATTACTATTTGTTTATGTTTTTTCTTTAAAAATTTTACGCCAACTTTGTGGCGGCGCTATAGGTTTTGCGAGCAAATTTTTAGTTTCCGATCAGTCGACCGCCAAAGGAAGTGAATTCGGAAGCGCATTGGGCCCAGACTGGATTGAAACATGCGAGGTAACTGCTGCGCTGCAGGTAACCGTATCCAAAGGTTGGTAATTGCGGCAACGTAATCTCTTTGGACTTGTAGAATCGCCGCGTACATATTGAGTATAAGTGCGCCGTGAAGGAAGCGTTGTCGAAGGAACAATGCCTCACGTTGGGTTTAAATGAAGAGAAATTGCCACCCGATTTCATTGAACGTGGTCAGTGCTTCATTCGTGTACTTCATTCCTTCATAGACGTTCTATTCATCAGAAACTTGGCCTGTTTACATTCGTCTTAGTAACGACAACGTTGTTGGATGTGACTTTGTTGTAAGTGCAACCGGAGTAGTCCCGAACGTTGGCACTTTTGTGACTGCCGAAAATCCCGTAAATCCTTACGCCAATAATTTCCATTGATTCTCTTCTAATAATCCCTTATCTGCTTCAGTTTAATGTTGCCGACGATGGCGGATTGTTGATAAATGATCAAATGGAAACTAGCGTTTAGGATGTCTACGCCGCGGGTGACTCGTGCACTGCAGGCTGGGAACCGTCTCCTCATTGGCTGCAGGTTCCTATTTAATACTGCTTATCATAGAACTGCCAAATATGGTTGCAATTTGAATTGTAGATGCGACTTTGGACTCAGGCGCGTCAAATGGGAGCTTTTGCCGGGCGTTACATGGCTTCAAATTTCAAAGGTGAACAAATGGAGTTGGATATTTGCTTTCAGTTGTTCACGCACGTCACGAAATTTTTTGGCTTTAAGTTAACAACTTAAAATTTATATTAAGTCAAAATAACCACATTAGCTTGCGGTAAGCCTATTTCAAACATCGTGGAATCATTTGATAAATCAACAGCCTTTTTTTAAAGAGAGGAATATATTAAAATTCTTGTTCAGGATGGTTACGTTCAAGGAGCCGTCCTGATTCGTGAAACTGGCTTGGAAGAGGTGGTTGAAAATCTCATCATTAATCATACGGACATATCCAGAGTCAAAGATGACCTTTTAAATCCGACTATTGATCTCGAAGATTATTTTGATTAAAAATATTAAATTTTTTAACAAAAGAAAGCCCTGAAATTGTTTTGTTATGTGCCCCTACATTCGAAGTTGCCGACTCACTTTGACAATGAATATCCAAAGCGCATTGCACTCAAAATAGTAAATATACGTTTGTATACGCAGTGTAGGACAGCGGGTGTTCTTTTTAAAAAGGTTTGACGCTTCGAGATTCAACGGATGTGGAAATAACTCGATAAGACCAGATTTGTTGGCATTTCTTACACGCGGCATATCTGTTTTCTTTATTCGCTATTAGCGTTACCTGTCGACCATCTCAACCGCGTTGTTAGAATATCGATTACTAGATCGTCTCTAGCGTTAAACATACGCCGGAAATAGAACTAAATCTGAAAAGTCAACCAGAAGGGGACGGCGGTAAAGACGCTGCCTATAGTAAGCACGCAGCAAAGCATATCGTGCAGGTTTAAGCAATCGAGCAATTATTAAAGCTATTCAAAGCAAAATTAGTCATTCTATTCGACATTTTAGCTATTCAAAGTATTCGTCGCGCATAGTTCTCTTTTTGAAATATCGTTTTCGAAAAATGTTTAAAGTGTAGAGCAAATAATTTAATTTCTACAAGTTACCTAACGCAACTGTTTTTAAAACGAGAGGCGTTAAGTTTTGATGAGCAGGACTTTTAGTGATTTTCAGGTAGACGTCTTACTGTCAGAATGATCATACTCTGCAATATCGTTTGTTGCGCTACTTTTCGGTTCGGGAGATGAAAGTAGCTTTTGTTTTGCTTCTTTTCTGCTGCCAGTTTGCCGGCTTGGCTTGTCAAGGGTTTAAAAAAGCTCAAACTACTTTGGACGAAAAGGTAAGCGCCCTGCAGGAGGGGCTGATGAAGAAGGCGGTGCTTCGCCTGAGCTATCAAAAGTTTCGCCTTTACGCGCGAGCTTCGCCTCGCAACTATTCAATGATTATTCTCTTAACATCTCAGCACAATAAGCAGTGTCGAGTTTGCGGTTCGGTCTACGAAGAGTTTGACATTGTTGCCAATTCCTATCGGGTATCCAATATTCTAACAAAAAGAGTGTATTTTGCCCTGGCTGACTACGAAGACGCAAGCGAAGTATTTCAAGTGCTTGGAATCAACGCAATACCAGTACTGATGCATATCCCTCCGCGTGGACAACCGCAAAGAGGTGACAAGATGGACTTTAGTAGAATGGGCTTATCCGCGGAGGCTATTGCCAAATGGGTACACGACAGAACTAGTATACAGATTCGGATACTACGTCCAACCAACTACGCTGGTCCAGCCGCATTGTTTTTGTTGCTTATGCTTGTTGGCGGTTTGCTGTACATGAAACGAAACAGTCTTGACTTCTTGTGCAACAAGACTTTGTGGAGTATTCTGATAATTGGTTTTGTTATTTCACTTTTGTCCGGACAAATGTGGAATCAAATTCGTAATCCTCCCTTCATGCATCGCAATCCGCAAACTGGCAGTTTAGTATTAATTTCCAGTAGTTCGCAAATGCAATTTGTTGCCGAGAGTTACGTGATTATGCTGCTGTACATTGGTGTAACAGTGGGATTTGTGTTACTTATACACGCCCCCGACATGCCAGTGAATTCTAGCGGTGATCAAACGCGAAAACGCTTTATGACTGTGGCTGGCCTTACTTTGGTTTTAGTTTGTTTCAGCTATATGCTTTCCATTTTTCGTATGAAAACGCCTGGTTATCCGTATAGACTTCTTTTCAATTAAATCTTGCTATAGTCAGTGCTTATTCTCTGCTTCGATCAGCGCAGCGCTCCTGTTACACCTCAGGGCAGAAATAGCCAGCGTACTGCTCCTTCATAGAGCTAATGGCGGGAAGCAAAGGAACTTCAACTCAACTTCTATAAGTTTTTCTTTTTGAAAACGGGGTGTTTTATAATGGGTTGAATTTTCATGGTTGTAAGGTCTTCTACGGCTTTTCCTGTTTTTCGTTGTGCTGTTGTCTGTAATTAAACTAAAAACAACTGCTCTACCAACGGATGGATGAGCCGTTATTAAGAAAATGTACAGATATCAATACACTCAGCTTTTTAATGTTCAAAGCTGTCGGAACGCTCTAGTTCTGTCGTCAGTGAGGTGGTGGAGGAGGTGTTATTCTCCGAACGGTGTTATATAAGCTCACGTAACAATAGGAATTGGGGAGAGGTCAGCGCGGCAGAGAGCAACACTTGGTTTTACTAATCAGTGGGTCCCAAGCCCAGCTAACCTCTTGTCCTTTGTCACGGTTGATCGTAGGGTTATGGCTGATGTAAAGAGCCTCCTTAACCCAGCGGCGATGGAAGTGGCTCTCGCGACAAATAATCCGGGGTTGTAGGTCGAGCAAGCATTGAGAGGAATGCTCGACGATCGCCGACGCCTTTATTTTCTCTTGTATAATCTTGTCTGGTTTGAGCTTCTGTGGTCGGCCTCGTCGTGGATTATTTGTGTACGCTTCGTCGGGTTTGATCAGTCCTCGCATCGCCTCTTTGTATTGGCCAACGTTGTTCATGTGTTGGCCGTACCTGTGAAATAAAGTGTTGCTCGTTTCTCCTATGTAGGAGGCGTTGCAACCGCATCTTATCTCATAGACGACGCCCGGTCTCCTGTCAAAGGGTACTATGATCATATCGCTCCTCCCCATTGAACGCAAACTGTTAGATGTCTTAAATCGAACCTTGAAGTCCATGGAACGGTTCAGTCGTAGGATTCGTTCCCCGATGCCGTTGTAATAAAGGATAAACAAAATGGGGCGGCTATTCGTGATTCCAGTGTTAACATTAGTAGGGTTAATACTATCTTGCCAGACTACAGTAGATTTTGTGTAGAAGCGACAAGTTGAAAAGTTTGCCTCACCAGTGACAACTGAAAGGTAGGACGCAAATAGCGAAGTTCAGGTCAACGGTCTGTTTGCGCTGCCACCTGAATACTGGTAAGCATACTGTAGAGCGGCAGGAGATAAAGTCGTAGTTTCTGCGGCTGATTTGTTTAACTAGACCTCGACATTTTACTTCAAAGTTTAGCAATTAATAATTCCACGCAGCGCAACCTGCAGTATGCAAATTCAGCTTAAAGTGCCGTTGACCTACCGTGCACGGCAAAGATGTTCAGGTTAGTACGTTCTCGCTAACGTCATTTGCCTTCTTTTTCATTTTTCTTTCGGCTTAGGTACCACCCACTTATCAAATCCGAAATGCTATTGCTTTTGTAAGACTACAACTTGCTGAACAACCGGAGCACTAGGTTTTGGAGCGTTTTTTCCCAAGACAGACGGTCTCCTTGCTTTGACCACTCCGAGTTTCCGTTTTAGCAGTTTTTGAGTATTTGTTTTGTTGTTTAAAACCAACTGTGAAATCCAAGCTGAACGCTGGGCTATGCTTAAGTAGACCAACCGCTGGGCACCTACGGTTCAGTTCAGCGACCTAAAGCTAACAATAGCCAATAAGTATGCTGAAATGATAAAGTAATAATTCAGTTTCTAGGTAGAGGAGTAAGCCCTATGCCGTTAAAGCATGGTTTACACGCGATTTTAAATTAAGGCTTACCCTCTCGCCGCCGATCGAGTTCGGGTAATAGAGTTATTAGCATATTTGCCATTTCGTCTGTACTTCGGCAGCAACTGCTCTTACGTCAGCAAGAGCTGACCGCATTTGCTTTACCATATAAAGAGAGAAGTAGGACTTCAGCGCTTGCTGGGAAGACTTAAACTCTTCGTTTTCACCATTCAATGAGGCTATCTGAGCCTTCAGTCTTTCCCGCTGTTCAGTTCCAACTGATCAGCTTTGGTTTGTTGTTTTGTTTTGCTTAATCAATTCCTTTTGCTTCGAGAATAGACCAAAGCTAAGGGATTGAATAAGCATAGCTTAAAAGCTGACGAATTGGAATAGCAATTGCAAGAAACCTTGCAGACTCGAGAAACGTTGAAAATTAGCATAGTCTCATCGAATGGTAAAAATGAAGCGCTTAGATTTTCCCAAAGAAGCGCTGAAAGTCTGGCGGCTGGTTCAACTGGACCCTTTTTAGTTACTCTTGGCAGTCGTTGAGCAGCTGGTTTTCCCCTCGCAATCCACACACTTTCAGATTCTTTTATTTTTCTCTTCATAATCAATTATATTTACTAGTTCCGAAGTGGACAAAAGCTAGCACCTGAGGTTTCTGGTCAACTTGGATCCATCGTCAGAGTCATTTGTCAAGTGCTCGGTCAGCCATTCAGGCAATGCTCAAAGTCTTACGGTATAAGCAAAAAATCAGACAGAAGGTCCATAAGGGAAAGCAGCTGTCGTTTTTTTTGTTTTACGCGACTCCGGCGGCAGATTTGAAACAACTAATGCTATGAGTTTATGTTAACCCCGAAGCGTCGTTTTTATCATCAGCAGAAGGTTTTAAACGTAAAAAATGTCTTTTCCTTTAAAAAAGATTGAAAATGGCACTCGATGCGACCTACTGTAGACCGTCGAATGCAGGTTCCTTTCCCTGGTGCCCTTAGCTAAACGTAAGCCGTAAGCGTAAGCTGTCGCTGAATAGAAGGGATTCATTTTTTCCATTTTAGCTTTCCGTATGGATTTGCTTCTATTAAGATCTTTTCCGTTCGTCATGATTCGCAGGTTAAGTTATCTACGCGGGTAATGGCTGTAGTTTTTTTGTTTCCGGTATTTGCAGTTCGTTTAAGCATGTGCCGCTCAAAATCTTTATAGCTAATTCTCCGAGTTTTTTTAAAAATTAGCGGACAGGGCCTATCTTTGGATAATCACGACACATTATACAGCGTATAAAGTAAGCGTGCCGAAATTTATTTTGAACAGACGTACATATTAAAACCTTTGTGGTTAGCTCGTTCTTGGCAGACGCTCAAACGTTAAGCTTGGACCTCCTCCGCGTCAGCAATGAAGAGAGAAAGTCAGCATACAGTTTTTCTTCGAAAGTTCTTTTGGAAAAGACTTTGAACTTTTAGTGCGCTCGCATGACTTGAGTGCAAGCAAGCTGATGGGCTCACGAGCTGCTCCTCAAAATGTATACGTACAGAATCGTCGCAGCCTGAGAGGATACAATGGACAAGCAAAATTGTGGGCCCTCTCCCTCTGTTTGCGCTCAAGTAATAACCTGCATTCTTGACAGTAGTCAGGAACAGCAACATTTATTCATTTTTGGAGCGTTATTTTTAAAAAATTCGGGACTTCTTTCTGTTATGCATGCGGCTATCGTGTTCTGCTCTTACGTAAATCTAAGCCAAAACGTGAGCCTCATGTTTAGGTTTAAGGTTAGGTAAGCGCAAAATAGGGCGACCGGCAAAGTCACAAAACCACTGTGAAACGCGTAACGGCAAAATCGAGGCTGTTTGTCTTACTGTATGCATTCGAGCAGAAGATACCTGATTATTGTCAGTGTAGTTTACTGTTTGCGCGCAAATAGAAGAAAACAGGCAGTCAATCCTTGTTTATCGAATTTTTTGTTATCAGAAGCACGCTTGTAATAATTACTTGAGACAGTCGATGTTCTACTGTAGTATATTTAGGTACTTATATTTTTGTAATAATTTGAACAGAAGCAGAAAAGAATGCAGGTACAATGTCGTAAAGCATCGCTTCGGCATTATGTACCTGGCGGAATACACAGCGTAAGGTTCTTCTTACAAGCTCAAGTGATACGATATTGCAATTTTAATCATTTTCGTCAACCATACGTCCCTTTTCCTTACACTGAACGAATAAGACGTAAATACGGCAATGGTCGCGCTAATCCGCTATTGATGGTCATTTCCCGCGTCATCTAAGCCTTAGCTAAAACGTAATTTTTTTACGCAGCCGGTGTTAGCGCGAACAAAGCGGTAGTATACTGTAGAGCACCGTGAGAAATCATACCAGTCAAAACACGTTGCTTGCTACGCGATTATAGAACTGCCTGCGAGCTCGTTTTTTCGTACAAGATTGCCGCTAAATCGTACAAGGCAAATGTTCGTTTCGCATTAAAAAATCGTACCTGCTTACTACTACAGTAAGACAATCCTAAGTCTCGAAAGAAGCCGAAAGATGCTGCAGTCGTTTGCTTAGTCGGTGAGTAACAGTCAGCCTACCGTATGGCGGCAGAGCAGTTTCAACTTTCAGCTAGTCAGATGTTAGCAGAAAATTTGTAAAAAAGCGCTACACGCGTTCAACAGGCAAACATGTTTAACGCTATTTTACAGGTCTTTTTTTCTGCCTCGTTTTTAACGGGAAGGTGGCGAAGCTTAAGCAGAACCAGCTAATTTGCATTTTTAAACAAAACGCCGTTTGTTCGTTGTTGAAGCACACTTCTTAAACAGATGTATTCAAAAGGCTCAACTGCCTGCTAACTCTGAGGACAAAATTTGACAGTATGGTGAATAAATCGCGATTTCATCGGATAAAGTGATTCTCGTTAAAGATAACTGCTTGTTGTTTGCCGATTGCGTAATTTAAGTTCCAAAAGGTTAATTTAGTTGCGTTTTCCTGATGTTGGAATTGCTAAAAGCGGGAACTTGATTTTTTCGCTTTCTCCCCTCGCAATATCTACCATTAATCAACAATGTTTTGTTGCGTAGTCATGTCAAAGGACAAAAACGCTTTGTCAACATCGGATGCGGGTACATCATTGGACGTTGGCACTTTGCAAGCTCTCGAAGCGATACGCGAGCTGCGTTCCAACGCGACAAAAATGTTCGACCTTCTCCAACAGGATCAAGGTGGAAAAGACGACGGCGAAGAGGACAATAGCGCACTCGCCAACGCAATGTCCAATCTGGCGCACTCCATACCCGACCAAATCGAGTAATATTTTTGTTTTTTTTTCGTTTGCTTTCTTTTTCGACGATTTTTTTTTAAAAAGAACGTTGGAAAAGTTCATAACTTGTTTCGCTCGACAAGGCAGCACTTTCTTCCATCAAAATGCCGGCCTGCTGATCAGAAACGATCCCGCGGACGAGACGCATCTTTACGAGAGTATTCTCAGCTCGTACAATTGGATCAGACGCGCAAGAGAGCACGCCCAATGGACGTTCAACTTTTTGAATCCTATGGCAAGGCGTAGTCAGTCGAAATGTTTGAGAAAAGTTTTCCCGCCATCCTTTTTGCAAATGAATCCGACGTAGGTGGCGCCCAAATCGACTCTTTGAGCGATTGTTGATTTTTTCTTGATGCGCAGGTTCATGAGCAATATGCTGCCTTTTATGCAGAGGCAATATCCGGGCTTGCACATTACCACTATTCCCCGAGGGCGTAGCACCATTCTGCTAATGGTAAGTGTGGGCGTTGTTTTTTTTTTCTACGTTTTTCTTTTCACCTTTCGCTAGGTGACCGTAAGGCAGGTTCCGTCGCTGGCCGACCCAAGTCGACCTCCTTCGAAGATTTTTGAAGCAGCCGTACTCTGGCGCGGGCTTCAAATTGAATGGGCTAACGTAAAAGGTCCCGACGAGTCTTTCTACGACGATTCCGGCAAGGTTTCTCCTTCCATTCATGCTTACGACAACGCTTCATTGTTTTTCATTGAAGCTTTGTTTGCATCGACGCTCACGCTACGCCATCTTTCGTCACGTCACCGACAATGTCAAAGGTTTGATTCAACAATTCAACTCGTCGTTGACCACTTTCCCAATGCCGCAAACGGTCGTTCGTCACTTCTTTGTGAGTAGTTTATTTAGGTATGCAAATTTTTTTAAACCGTCGGCTCGTCTTTTTTTTTTCAGAGTTGGCTCTACTACTACCGCAACGTATTCGCCGAGCCTTGTTGCAATTGTAAGAAAATTCTTAAGGACAATCTTCCGCCGTCCTTTCGGGAATACAGGGATAGCAAAATGTACGTGGTGCACGAGAATTGTCGATGACCAATTTGCATACGAAAAACCCAATAAAGGTGACTACTATTTTTTTAATCGTCGCCGCTTCCGAAGCGAACCCGGTTGTAAAGTTTGTTCGCCTTTGTCATTCATGCCAGCTTGAGGCGGACAATAGCGAAAGAGTCGTCTCAATGGGGCTTAGCTGAAAATGCGCGGGGAGAACAGCCCGCGGCGCTTCTTCTTCGAAGCTGACTTGCTTATTTTCGATCCGGGTTTTCCGGTTTTCAGCGTTTACTTATTTTAGCCGCGCTTTTTAAGCTGCGTGCTTAGAATTTTCTAATGACTTACGATGACTCATCAAAGACGCATTCCCCAAAAACACTGATCGGTATGATCTCCTATCAGCGATCGTTTAAAGAGGTGGTTAAGTATAAAAATAGAACTTTTAGTTGATGGTACTTACACGCGTGGTAGCTTGGCGGAATGGGCGATGCCTTCCGAGCAGAATGTTGTCTCCGATGTTAAGGTTGTTCGACTTGAACGAATGGCCGTGTCTATAAGTCTTCACTGCAGCTGACGTCGATCGCCTGGCGGCGATAAGGGGTTTGGAATTCAAATGTGTCGGATGAATTTGGCTGCACGAATAGAGCGGTCTTTACCGTCGCGTTTCACTTCGGTAATTGATAATTGTTGTCAACTTTTTTTGTCCATTGACACATTGGACTCAATGGACGGTTCCTTGGGCTTATCAGATGCCGCCGTAACCGTCGTAGACAAACAGGTAGCGTCCATCCGTTCGTTTTAGTCATGTTCGGCAGGCGCTAGTGCGGAATTCTAAAGAAAAATCACTCGTAAGGCCACTTGATGCTTTTGCATTTTTCTTAAGAGCATTGATTTCACGTATGCTTGTCTATTATATGTCAGTTTAAGCTTAGCAACAGGCGCGTTGTTTTGCGCGTTGTTAATTGGCGGAAATAGGAGAGAGAAAGAGAGAGAGAGTAATAGCTCCTGACGCATTGCGGCAGCGTACAACTTTTTCCTTAAGTTTGAAAACGTTCGTAGATTCATTGATGGTCGTATGTTCTTGTGGCTGTTAGTACGTATTTGTTGTTTCGAAGCGTCGTTGCTTGTTGTTCGCCTTCTTTTAACGTTCATTGGGCGTTCGCGACTCAGGAATTCGATTATGCAAAGTGAGAAAGTTTAAACGCGGCAGACTGTTTAGCTGAATCGATTGCAATAGCGATGGCAGAGGCAGAGCTGCAACAGTCGCTTCCGTCGTTCAACTCGTTTCGGTCATTGATGGCATTGGATTTTGCCAATGGTCACGACGCCCAGCAGCTGATCGATGGTCACATTGAGGAACCGGACGGCGATTCCAAACAAGAATTGGTCCATTTCTACCTGTCAACATTGGCCGACTTGACCAATCGATTATTGGAACCATTAAGAGAGGACAAGGAAGCTCGTTGTCTTAATATAGGCTCCGGATTCGCCTTGTGCAGCGCTCTGATGCAATGCGGCTCCTTTGCCGGACGCGTACACATAGCGGATGGCAATGCGGACGGAGTACGCAAATTGGACGAATGGAAAGCCGGCAATGACGTCAACTTTGACCTGCAAGCTTTGATCGCCTTTTTGGGCAAAATTCAAAAGCGCGAAGACCTGCAGGTCTATCACAGCATTCGCGATCGGGTGAGAAGCATATTCGTAAATGCTTTGGCGTTTGGATATTTAAATTTTAAGGTAGACCGAATATCGTTAATTCAAATAGACAATACGGAACAGTTTGTCAAGGAGAGCGGTCTCTTTGATCTTGTCACGTGTTTTTTACCCAATGGCAAGATCACCTTTGAGGTCGATTTGGAGCGTACGTTGGCTAACGTGTTCGCGCTGGTAAAGCAAGATCATTGCGTCATTTTATGCGGCAATGGTCGCCACTTTTCCGAAGTGAAAAAAGTGAAGATGGCGTTGGAAAAATTGGATGCTGAAGTACGCGAATGGTACGACTGCGAATTGCCCATTCAATTCACCCACGCAAAGGCTACTTCGCCTTTCGTACCGTGCGAAAGTCATTACATATGCGTAGTTGCCCCGGCCGCTTCGACTGCATGATCTTGCGAAATGCAAGCCGCCTTTTTTTTCTCAGTTGGCCTTTATTCCTCACGCTGGCTCTGCTTCGCCTCGCCGTATAGAAGTGTAGAAGTCTTTTTCTAACTCTATTTCTGCTTGTCCCTTAAAATGCAGTCTTGATCATCGATCCTACTTGAAAGAATATTGAAAGCAAAAAAAGTAACGCTCTGTTGTTGTTATACTTGCAGTCTGGTATAGCAAGGGCAGAGTAGCTAATTCAATTTGTGGAACAACTGCTGCCCCCCGCGTT